>JADLSH010000376.1:5683775-6410051 GCA_016169945.1 Trachythela sp. YZ-2020 | reverse complement strand
TTTGAAATGGACCTCCAATTTTGAGTTTGACCCCTCCAATTTTTTGACTCCAATTTTCAAATGGACCCTCCAATTTGAGTTTGACCCTCCAATTTTGAGTTTGCCCCCTCCAATTTTGAAATGGACCTCCAATTTTGAAATGGACCTCTCCAATTTTGAAATGACCTCCAATTCTTGAAATGGACCTCTCCAATTTTGAAATGGACCTCTCCAATTTTGAAATGACCCTCCAATTTTGAAATGGACCCTCCACCTTTGAGTTTGACCTCTCCAATTTTGAAATGGACCTCCAATTTTGAAATGGACCCTCCAATTTTGAGTTTGACCCCTCCAATTTTGAGTTCGACCCTCCAATTTTGAAATGGACCTTTCTCCAATTTTGAAATGGACTTCTCCAATTTTCAAATGGACCTCTCCAATTTTGAGTTTGACCTCCAATTTGAGTTCGACCCTCTCCACTTTTGAAATGGACCTCCAATTTTGAAATGGACCTCCAATTTTCAAATGGACCCTCCAATTTGAAATGGACCCCTCCAATTTTGAAATGGACCTCCAATTTTGAAATGACCCTCCAATTTTGAGTTTGACCCCTCCAATTTTGAGTTGGACCCTCCAATTTTGAAATGGACCTCTCCACTTTTGAAATGGACCCTCCAATTTTGAAATGGACCTCCAATTTTCAAATGGACCTCCAATTTTGAGTTTGACCTCTCCAATTTGAAATGGACCTCCTCCAATTTTGAAATGGACCTCTCCAATTTTGAGTTTGACTCTCTCCAATTTTGAAATGGACCTCCAATTTTGAAATGGACCCTCCAATTTTGAAATGGACTCTCCAATTTTGAGTTTGACCTCCAATTTTGAAATGGACCTCTCCAATTTTCAAATGGACCTCTCCAATTTTGAGTTTGACTCTCCAATTTTGAGTTCGACCTCTCCAATTTTGAAATGGACCTCTCCAATTTTGAGTTTGACCTCTCCGATTTTGAGTTCGACCTCCAATTTTGAAATGGACCCTCCAATTTTGAAATGGACCCTCCAATTTTGAAATGGACCCTCCAATTTTGAGTTTGACCTCCAATTTTGAGTTCGACCCCTCCAATTTTGAGTTTGACCTCTCCAATTTTGAGTTCGACCTCTCCAATTTTGAAATGGACCTCTCCAATTTTGAGTTTGACCCCTCCAATTTTGAGTTCGACCTCCTCCAATTTTGAAATGGACCCCTCCAATTTTGAGTTTGACCTCTCCAATTTTGAGTTCGACCCTCCAATTTTGAGTTTGACCTCCAATTTTGAGTTCGACCCCTCCAATTTTGAAATGGACCCTCCAATTTTGAAATGGACCCTCCAATTTTGAGTTTGACCTCCAATTTTGAGTTCGACCCTCCAATTTTCAAATGGACCTCCAATTTTGAAATGGACTCTCCAATTTTCAAATGGACCTCCAATTTTGAGTTTGACCTCCAATTTTCAAATGGACCCTCCAATTTTCAAATGGACCTCCAATTTTGAGTTTGACCTCCAATTTTGAGTTCGACCCTCTCCAATTTTGAAATGGACCCTCCAATTTTGAGTTTGACCTCCAATTTTGAGTTTGACCTCTCCAATTTTGAAATGGACCCTCCAATTTTAAATGGACCCTCTCCAATTTTGAAATGGACCCTCCAATTTTGAAATGGACCTCCAATTTTGAGTTTGACCTCTCCAATTTTGAGTTCGACCTCTCCAATTTTCAAATGGACCTCTCCAATTTTTCAAATGGACCTCTCCAATTTTGAGTTTGACCTCTCCAATTTTGAGTTCGACCTCTCCAATTTTCAAATGGACCTCTCCAATTTTGAAATGGACCACCTCCAATTTGACCTGAAATCCACTCAATTTTCAAATGGACCCTCTCCAATTTTGAGTTTGACCTCCAATTTTGAGTTCGACCCCTCCAATTTTGAAATGGACCTCCAATTTTGAAATGGACTTCTCCAATTTTGAGTTTGACTTCTCCAATTTTCAAATGGACCTCTCCAATTTTGAAATGGACTTCTCCAATTTTGAGTTTGACCTCTCCAATTTTGAGTTCGACCTCTCCAATTTTCAAATGGACCTCCAATTTTGAAATGGACCTCTCCAATTTTCAAATGGACCCTCCAATTTTGAGTTTGACCTCCAATTTTGAGTTCGACCCCTCCAATTTTGAAATGGACCCTCCAATTTTGAAATGGACCTCTCCAATTTTGAGTTTGACCTCCAATTTTGAGTTCGACCTCCTCCAATTTTGAAATGGACCCTCCAATTTTGAAATGGACCTCCAATTTTGAGTTAGACTTCTCCAATTTTGAGTTTGACCCTCCAATTTTGAGTTCGACCCTCCAATTTTGAGTTCGACCCTCCAATTTTGAAATGGACCCTCCAATTTTGAGTTTGACCTCCAATTTTGAGTTCGACCCTCCAATTTTGAAATGGACCTCTCCAATTTTGAAATGGACCTCTCCAATTTTGAGTTTGACCCTCCAATTTTGAGTTCGACCCCTCCAATTTTCAAATGGACCCCTCCAATTTTGAAATGGACCCTCTCCAATTTTCAAATGGACCCCCTCCAATTTTGAGTTTGACCCTCCAATTTTGAGTTCGACCTCCAATTTTGAAATGGACCTCTCCAATTTTGAAATGGACCTCCAATTTTGAGTTTGACCCTCCAATTTTGAGTTCGACCTCTCCAATTTTGAAATGGACCTCCAATTTTGAAATGGACCCTCCAATTTTGAGTTTGACCCTCCAATTTTCAAATGGACCTCTCCAATTTTGAGTTTGACCTCCAATTTTGAGTTCGACCTCTCCAATTTTGAAATGGACCCTCCAATTTTGAAATGGACCTCTCCAATTTTGAGTTTGACCTCTCCAATTTCAAATGGACCCTCCAATTTTCAAATGGACCCCTCCAATTTTGAGTTTGACCTCCAATTTTGAGTTCGACCTCTCCAATTTTGAAATGGACCTCCAATTTTGAGTTTGACCCCTCCGATTTTGAGTTCGACTCTCCAATTTTGAAATGGACCTCCAATTTTGAAATGGACCCCTCCAATTTTCAAATGGACCCCTCCAATTTTGAGTTTGACCCCCTCCAATTTTGAGTTGGACCCTCCAATTTTGAGTTCGACCTCTCCAATTTTGAGTTCGACCCCTCCAATTTTGAAATGGACCCCTCCAATTTTGAAATGGACCTCTCCAATTTTGAGTTTGACCCCTCCAATTTTGAGTTCGACCCCTCCAATTTTCAAATGGACCTCCAATTTTGAAATGGACCTCTCCAATTTTGAAATGGACCCCTCCAATTTTGAGTTTGACCCCTCCAATTTTGAAATGGACCTCCAATTTTGAAATGGACCCTCCAATTTTGAGTTTGACCCTCCAATTTTGAGTTCGACCCCTCCAATTTTCAAATGGACCTCTCCAATTTTCAAATGGACCTCCAATTTTGAGTTTGACCCCCCCTCCAATTTTGAGTTCGACCTCCAATTTTCAAATGGACCCTCCAATTTTGAAATGGACCACCCTCCAATTTTGAGTTTGACCTCTCCAATTTTGAGTTTGACTCTCCAATTTTGAGTTTGACCCCTCCAATTTTGAAATTGACCTCTCCAATTTTGAGTTTGACCTCTCCAATTTTGAGTTTGACCTCTCCAATTTTGAGTTCGACCTCTCCAATTTTGAAATGGACCCTCCAATTTTGAAATGGACCCCTCCAATTTTGAGTTTGACCCTCTCCAATTTTGAAATGGACCTCTCCAATTTTCAAATGGACCCTCCAATTTTGAGTTTGACCTCTCCAATTTTGAGTTCGACCTCTCCAATTTTGAAATGGACCCTCCAATTTTGAAATGGACCACCCCTCCAATTTTGAGTTTGACCCTCCAATTTTGAAATGGACCTCCAATTTTGAGTTTGACCTCCAATTTTGAAATGGACTCTCCAATTTTGAAATGGACCCTCCAATTTTCAAATGGACCCTCCAATTTTGAGTTGACCTCCAATTTTCAAATGGACCTCTCCAATTTTGAAATGGACCCTCCAATTTTGAGTTGACCTCTCCAATTTTCAAATGGACCCTCCAATTTTGAAATGGACCCCCTCCAATTTTGAAATGGACCCCTCCAATTTTGAAATGGACCTCCAATTTTGAGTTTGACCTCTCCAATTTTGAGTTCGACCCCTCCAATTTTGAAATGGACCCCTCCAATTTTGAAATGGACCCCCCCTCCAATTTTGACTTTGACCCCCCCTCCAATTTTGAGTTTGACCCCCCTCCAATTTTGAGTTCGACCCCCCCTCCAATTTTGAAATGGACCCTCCAATTTTGAAATGGACCTCTCCAATTTTGAGTTTGACCCCTCCAATTTTGAAATGGACCTCTCCAATTTTGAAATGGACCTCCAATTTTGAGTTTGACCTCCAATTTTGAGTTCGACCCTCTCCAATTTTGAAATGGACCTCCAATTTTGAAATGGACCCTCCAATTTTGAAATGGACTCTCCAATTTTGAGTTTGACCTCCAATTTTGAGTTCGACCTCTCCAATTTTGAAATGGACCCTCCAATTTTGAAATGGACCCTCCAATTTTGAGTTTGACCCTCCAATTTTCAAATGGACCCCTCCAATTTTGAAATGGACCCTCCAATTTTGAGTTTGACCCTCCAATTTTGAGTTCGACCTCCAATTTTGAAATGGACCTCCAATTTTGAAATGGACCCTCCAATTTTGAAATGGACCTCTCCAATTTTGAAATGGACCCTCCAATTTTGAGTTAGACCCTCCAATTTTGAGTTCGACCTCTCCAATTTTGAGTTCGACCTCCTCCAATTTTGAAATGGACCCTCCAATTTTGAAATGGACCCTCCAATTTTGAGTTTGACCTCTCCAATTTTGAGTTCGACCCCTCCAATTTTCAAATGGACCCCTCCAATTTTGAAATGGACCCTCCAATTTTGAAATGGACCTCCAATTTTGAGTTTGACCTCCAATTTTGAGTTCGACCTCTCCAATTTTGAAATGGACCCCTCCAATTTTGAAATGGACCTCTCCAATTTTGAGTTTGACCTCCAATTTTGAGTCTGACCCCTCCAATTTTGAAATGGACCTCCAATTTTGAAATGGACCCTCCAATTTTGAAATGGACCTCCAATTTTGAGTTTGACCTCCAATTTTGAAATGACCTCCAATTTTGAAATGGACCCTCCAATTTTGAAATGGACCCTCCAATTTTGAGTTTGACCCCTCCAATTTTGAGTTTGACCTCTCCAATTTTGAAATGGACCCTCCAATTTTGAAATGGACCTCCAATTTTGAAATGGACCCTCCAATTTTGAAATGGACCCTCCAATTTTGAGTTTGACCTCTCCAATTTTGAGTTTGACCTCCAATTTTGAGTTCGACCTCCAATTTTGAAATGGACCCCTCCAATTTTGAAATGGACCCTCCAATTTTGAGTTTGACCCTCCAATTTTCAAATGGACCCCTCCAATTTTCAAATGGACCCTCCAATTTTGAGTTTGACCTCCAATTTTGAGTTCGACCCCTCCAATTTTGAAATGGACCCCCTCCAATTTTGAAATGGACCCCTCCAATTTTGAAATGGACCCTCCAATTTTGAGTTTGACCTCTCCAATTTTGAGTTCGACCTCTCCAATTTTGAAATGGACCCTCCAATTTTCAAATGGACCTCTCCAATTTTCAAATGGACCTCTCCAATTTTGAAATGGACCTCTCCAATTTTGAAATGGACCCTCCAATTTTGAAATGGACCCTCCAATTTTGAGTTTGACCTCCAATTTGAGTTTGACCTCCAATTTTGAGTTCAACCTCCAATTTTGAAATGGACCCTCCAATTTTGAGTTTGACCCTCCAATTTTGAGATGGACCCCTCCAATTTTGAAATGGACCCTCCAATTTTGAAATGGACCTCCAATTTTGAGTTTGACCTCTCTCCAATTTTGAGTTTGACCCCCCCTCCAATTTTGAAATGGACCTCTCCAATTTTGAGTTTGACCTCCAATTTTGAGTTCGACCCTCCAATTTTCAAATGGACCTCCAATTTTGAAATGGACTCTCCAATTTTGAGTTTGACCTCCGATTTTGAGTTCGACCTCCAATTTTCAAATGGACCCCCCCTCCAATTTTGAAATGGACCCCCTCCAATTTTGAGTTTGACCCCTCCAATTTTGAGTTTGACCTCTCCAATTTTGAGTTCGACCTCTCCAATTTTGAGTTTGACCTCTCCAATTTTGAGTTTGACCTCTCCAATTTTGAGTTCGACCCCCCCTCCAATTTTGAAATGGACCCCCCCTCCAATTTTGAAATGGACCTCCAATTTTGAGTTTGACCTCCAATTTTGAAATGGACCTCTCCAATTTTCAAATGGACCCTCCAATTTTGAGTTTGACCTCTCTCCAATTTTGAGTTTGACCTCCAATTTTGAGTTCGACCCTCTCCAATTTTGAAATGGACCCTCCAATTTTGAAATGGACCACCCTCCAATTTTGAGTTTGACTTCTCCAATTTTGAGTTTGACCTCCAATTTTGAGTTCGACCTCTCCAATTTTGAAATGGACCTCTCCAATTTTCAAATGGACCCTCCAATTTTGAAATGGACCTCTCCAATTTTGAAATGGACCTCTCCAATTTTGAAATGGACCCTCCAATTTTGAAATGGACCTCCAATTTTGAGTTGACCCTCCAATTTTGAAATGGACCTCCAATTTTGAAATGGACCCTCCAATTTTGAAATGGACCCTCCAATTTTCAAATGGACCCCTCCAATTTTGAGTTTGACCCCTCCAATTTTGAGTTCGACCTCCAATTTTGAAATGGACCCTCCAATTTTGAAATGGACCCTCCAATTTTGAGTTTGACCTCTCCAATTTTGAGTTTGACCTCCAATTTTGAGTTCGACCCTCTCCAATTTTGAAATGGACCTCTCCAATTTTGAAATGGACCCCTCCAATTTTGAGTTTGACCTCTCCAATTTTCAAATGGACCTCCAATTTTTGGACCCCTCCAATTTTGAAATGGACCCTCCAATTTTGAGTTTGACCTCTCCAATTTTGAAATGGACCTCCAATTTTGAAATGGACCCCCTCCAATTTTGAAATGGACCTCCAATTTTGAAATGGACCTCCTCCAATTTGAGTTAGACCCTCTCCAATTTTGAGTTCGACCCCCCCTCCAATTTTGAAATGGGCCCTCCAATTTTGAAATGGACCTCTCCAATTTTGAGTTTGACTTCTCCAATTTTGAAATGGACCTCTCCAATTTTGAAATGGACCCTCTCCAATTTTGAGTTTGACCTCTCCAATTTTGAGTTCGACCTCTCCAATTTTGAAATGGACCCTCCAATTTTGAAATGGACCTCTCCAATTTTGAAATGGACCTCTCCAATTTTGAAATGGACCCTCCAATTTTGAGTTAGACCCTCCAATTTTGAGTTTGACCTCCAATTTTGAGTTCGACCTCCTCCAATTTTGAAATGGACCTCTCCAATTTTGAAATGGACCCTCCAATTTTGAGTTTGACCCTCCAATTTTGAGTTCGACCTCTCCAATTTTGAAATGGACCTCCAATTTTGAAATGGACCTCTCCAATTTTCAAATGGACCTCTCCAATTTTGAGTTTGACTCTCCAATTTTGAGTTCGACCCCCCCTCCAATTTTGAAATGGACCCTCCAATTTTGAAATGGACCCTCCAATTTTGAGTTTGACCTCTCCAATTTTGAGTTCGACCCCTCCAATTTTGAAATGGACCCCTCCAATTTTGAAATGGACTCTCCAATTTTCAAATGGACCTCTCCAATTTTGAGTTTGACCTCCAATTTTGAGTTCGACCTCCAATTTTGAAATGGACCCTCCAATTTTGAAATGGACCTCTCCAATTTTGAGTTTGACCCCTCCAATTTTGAGTTCGACCCCTCCAATTTTGAAATGGACCTCTCCAATTTTGAAATGGACCCTCCAATTTTGAAATGGACCTCTCCAATTTTGAAATTGACCTCTCCAATTTTGAGTTTGACCTCCAATTTTGAAATGGACCTCCAATTTTGAGTTCGACCTCCAATTTTGAAATGGACCCTCTCCAATTTTGAAATGGACCCTCCAATTTTGAGTTTGACTCTCCAATTTTCAAATGGACCCTCCAATTTTGAAATGGACCCCTCCAATTTTGAGTTTGACCCTCCAATTTTGAGTTCGACCTCTCCAATTTTGAAATGGACCCTCTCCAATTTTGAAATGGACCCTCCAATTTTGAAATGGACCCCTCCAATTTTGAGTTTGACCTCCAATTTTGAGTTTGACCCCTCCAATTTTGAAATGGACCCTCCAATTTTCAAATGACCCCTCCAATTTTGAAATGGACTCTCCAATTTTGAAATGGACCCTCCAATTTTGAAATGGACCTCTCCAATTTTGAAATGGACCCCCTCCAATTTTGAGTTTGACCTCCAATTTTGAGTTCGACCCTCCAATTTTGAAATGGACCCTCCAATTTTGAAATGGACCCTCCAATTTTGAGTTTGACCTCCAATTTTGAGATGGACCCCCTCCAATTTTGAAATGGACCCTCCACTTTTGAAATGGACCTCTCCAATTTTGAGTTTGACCTCTCCAATTTTGAGTTTGACCCCTCCAATTTTGAGTTTGTCCCCCCCTCCAATTTTTAAAAGGAGCCCCCCTCTAATTTTGAGAATTGACCTGCCCTCCAATTTTAAGATTGATCCCCGCTCCAATTTTGAAATGGACCCCTCCAATTTTGCTTGTGAAAGCTTGGAACCATTGCACCCACATAGAAACCAGGCTTTATACAACATCCAACTTCAGACGAATTCAGACATGTTTTCTCTAAGTAAATGAATGCAATCCCTGTTGGAATTACATTCACAACCTAACATTTTGGCATTCCGGTCCTGGTGTTCTTCAGGTTGACATGGAGATACTCAAAGCATAATGATTCATGTTTATATGGCAGCTTCCAGGCAATGGATACTATAAATAGTATCATCTTGTAAACTAAAGTGAATGATTGTTTTTCTGTTTATAAAGGAACAGAAGATAAACATGGTGGTGGTGGCATAGGAGAAAGAACACGTTTCTTCACCACGTCAAGACAACTGTTGTTGTCAGGAGCTGATGCTATTGAACGAATTATGTCATCCTATAAAGAGGTGAGAAACACAGTTCTGAATGTTTACAAGTTAATATATATATTTGAAAGTTCATTGCTGTGCCTACAAGTTGAATGAATACATGATGTTATTGTGGTAATTTTTTCAGATCACAGAACTAGCTGGGTATACTTCTCGTGTATCGGAAATGATAAAAGTTTTTGAACATATTAAGAAGGGTAAGTATTGCCGCAGAATATCAAAAGCTCTCGACAATCAACCTTCTTCGTTGGAGGAAACAATATCTTCAGATATTGATGATGATGATATTGATAATGATATGGTAAAGATCAGTCCAGGCCATCGACATGGAGAGGTTGTTGATGTTACCAGCTTGCCTGGAGGAGAGATTTATGACTCAGAACATCATATCAATCTCTATGAAGTGCCGATAATCACACCTTGTGGTGATGTGGTTGTCTCCAAGTTATCTTTTGAGGTATGTACAGAAAAAACAGCTAGCTGACTGCTGAAAATACAACAAAACAGCTTCAATGTAAATAATTGCAAGCTATTTCGAATCTGTGCTTAATAGAACTTCAGTTATTCATAACCTTCATTTAAGGGGGTCCACTGCAAAATTTTAAAAGAAAATCCTATTTTGAAATTATCCATATTATGCATCATTAACGATCCCTTTTTGGTTTTCTTGTGTTAATTTTTCTATTTGTTTGGCGGAAAATGGATAAATAGGGGAAAATAGCAGCTTGTTTGAAATTTTGTCCCGTAGCAACCACCATAGCAACGACATGTTATTGGAAAATCGCGAGCATTGGAGCATTTACGAAAACGTTTTTTTCTCCAAATGAGTACCCAGCTACCCCTCCCTAGCTATATAGTGATTTTAAACGATTTTATTTCAAATTACACCAAGTACAAGTCGGTTATATTTAGGCGGGAGAGGCGTTTATATAATGGCGTGAAATCAAATTGTTTTCATGCTATGTATTTGTATAATTACGGTTCCACTTCAAGGCTATGACTGATTGAGGACATCATGTAAAGTCCGACGAAAGTCGATCTGCCATAACCTTTCAAAGAACCGAAGGGTTAAACATTGGTGTCTTTTTAAAGACGGCAACGGCGGAGGTCACAGCTGGGAACGAAACTTAGGTGTTGAAATAGTGCGTGTTAAACATTTTTCAAAAAACCTAGCATGGCATATTCATGATATATATGCCTACCTCTCCCGTTTAGGTTATGTTTGGCTATGTGATTTCGACCCCGAATTAGTCTTAGTATATTTTGATATGCTCACAAAATGTAGGGGAACTCCATGTCGAATTTTTCATTTGTGCCATATGAAAATATGGGGGAGATCCATGTAGAATTTTTCATTTGTGCGTATAATATAAGTATATAAAAGGTTTTCCAATATAAGGCGCATACACTTGCAAATATGTTGTTTATTTAAACTGGCATATACAAATATAACTTTTACATAATTTTCAAATATCTATATGGGCACACTTATATCTATCACTAAAAATTGTAACACTAATCCACAAATTGTAACAGTGAGTGATTTTGTGTCAGCCACCCATATTCTATAATATTAGAGGAAAAAGTATTAAATTAGGAAAAATAGTTTTCAATGTATAAGACCACCTTAATGTGACCATCATGTTGATAAAACCGAACATTGAACTTTAAATGCATTTTTCTCGAATTAGCAAAAATTAGCGATTTCCATTATTGCGCGCAGGATATCTGAAGAGGCATTGAAGCTATCTTGATGAGATTTTCAGCATAGACTCGTCATATCAAGCTCTAGGTCGTGAAATAAAAGAATTGAGCTATGTTGAATAGTTTTGAAGTGGCGACAGTTTCCATGCGAGTCGTGAAATGCCTTTCCAATTTTTGACCTGTAAAACTGGTGATAATGTTTCAATGTTGATTGTTTTAGTTAAACTCCTAGACAATGTTATTTGTTAGTAAATAAAAGTTATTCCAGAATTTTATCATTAATGCTTATTTAGTTATTGTGTTTATAAAATTGCATGAATTTCACCACAGGGGGTGCTTTATCTCGGTAACCATGGCAACAATGTTTTGCAGCAACATATTTTTTTGTCAGAGTGTTGAGCCATATGGTTGAGCGTAACAACATATTAGCAGTAGAGATTCAATAGTAATAAAAGATAGAAAAACATTATTTTTGTAGTGGACCCCCTATTTAACTCTACCTGTAACCATTAAGCCTCAATGAACCTTAATATGCCCTTTTTGTTATTTCACTCTGCCTTAATCCAGATAATTTTACTCTTGAAGAGGAAAGTTTTGAACATTAGAGACCTTTAGATTGAGGTTTACGCCGAACCGCTAACGTCTACGGGTCACGTGACCCTATCCCGACGCCACGTTTGAGGTTTTCAACGCGAGTTTTGAACGTCAAGAGGTGGGTCTACACGTTTGTAATTTCCCTCAGGGTTTATTTGGGTTTTTTTATGTCATGTTTCAGGTATCCACACTATGCGCATACACAGTATTTATCATTCTAGCAGGAAAGACGAATTTGAAGTCGAAATAGTTGATTCTTCGCATTTTATTTTGACTCGAACATGATACGCTTGGAGGAGCGAAATCCAACATGGCGGCGATCAACACTTGATTCTTCGGTAGACTTTAAGACTTATAAAGCGCATTTCACCTCTCGTTTAGATCCTTCGAAGAACATCATCTGAGTCGACTTCAAATCTAAGTCGAAAAATGTTCATCTAAGAACTTCAAATCTAAGTCGAATCGAAAATGCCGAAACGGCAACCGCTAACGTCAAACGGCGGTTGCAGAGCCTGAATTGAATCTAAAGGTCTCATTCTAATTAATTATTAATCTACATCAGACATCTATGGGTCATGTAGCATAATCTCATAGCTATGCCGCCTGTTGCCCAGTAACATACCGTACCACTGCTCAAAAGTAGCTTAACTCTGGAAAAACGAAAGTAATTTAGAATGTCTTTTATGTACTACGTGTAGCTTCAAGCAGACATGCATCTACTCATTACTGGTCCAAATGGCTGTGGGAAAAGTTCATTGTTCAGAATTCTCAGTGGTTTATGGCCAATTTATAATGGCAGAATGAGCAGACCACATCCTAAGCACATGTTTTATATCCCTCAGAGGTAAGGATAGAACCCCAAAATTTACCATAAATGCGAAATTTCGAGATTGACTTTCTATGCCTTCGGTTAGCATTCCTGTAATAGAATAGTATGTGCTTCTCCTGAAGACAACTTTAAAACCTATAAAAAACAAAAGTACAAGCTAAATTTTTCTTTAAAATTGGCTATGCCTACTCCAGGGCCTTTTTTAAGAAATCATCAGTGGGGGGGCATCATCGAAAGGGGACGTAACAAGTAGGTGGTGTATTATATGTGTGGGGTCCTCCCAGAAAATTTTTGTATTATTGAGTCTCTGTGGCTTGATTTCCTGCGTTTTCAGAGACAATTTTTGATATATCCCATCTAAACGGGCCAGGTTTTGTTGTGAGAATACAATAACTTTCCTCTAAACTCAGTTTTTTTCCATTTTTGGCTTATACTTTGGACAAAAGGGACCTTCACTGGTGGTTCCAAAATAGCTTACTGGGGGGGCGAACATGGGGGCTGGGGGGGCTTTTGCCCCTCCAGTACATTAGTTAAAAAAGGCCCTGGCCTACTCTATTGACGCTTCAGCGTTCATACACTTACCGTTCCAAATCTTTCCCTAGGCCATACATGACGCTGGGCACCTTACGTGATCAAGTGATCTACCCAGACTCCAGAACAGATATGGAAGAGAAAGGTCTTAAGGACAGTGATTTAGAAGACATACTTGGCATTGTTCATCTGCAGCATGTAGTACGGCGAGAAGGAGGTATATCTCACTATTTTTCACAACTACAGTCGGACTTTTCTAACACGGTACACAGAAAAGTGTCCATATTAAGGCTGATTGACACAATTTGTTGAATCCAATCCGAGAAATCAAAGTGACATTCCGACGGTCGTGTCCGTCGGTCTGAAAAATTGGATGGAAATAAAACCTGCCCTATTTTCATCCGACAAGATGAAAAGAAGCCGACTATTCTCAGATTTAAACAGGACACAGCCAGGGCCTGGTCGCGGGTTGAATCGGAACGTCTGAACAGGCATCCAATAAATATTTGGACCCGATACAATTGGATCAGACAAATCGGATCGTGTGAACAAGCCTTTACAGAGGTGTCCATAGTCTATAGAGGATTCTTTTAAAGGAAATATATATGAGAATTATGTATGTTGGGACTTTGGAAAGTGTCCGTATTAGAGGTGTCGATATGAAGAGGTGTGACCGTACCAGTGGACCGTACTAAATAAATGTAAACATATCCTGCAGTTATGTGGAAGTCAGGATTCCGTGGTAACTTATTTAAACCATATTTCGTTTTCAACAGGTTGGGATGCTACAGGTGACTGGAAGGATATCCTATCTGGGGGTGAAAAACAGCGAATGGGAATGGCGAGATTATTTTATCAAAGGTGCAGAGTTCGTCTTTACAGATGATAATTACCAAACATTATTTTCTTTGCCCGAGTTCGTCCAGACCATCGCCCATCTCACCATCTGTAGTATAAACACTTCACTGTTCTATTTATAGGCCACAGTTTGCATTGCTCGATGAGTGTACGAGTGCTGTGAGTATTGATGTAGAAGGAAAGATATATCAAGCAGCCAAATATCTTGGTATTACTTTGCTGACCATTTCACATCGTGCTTCTTTGTGGTAAGTCTTTAGCTCGCTTTCCATTTGGTCGCAATCATGGTCGCCGATGTGAAATAGTCTTGATCCATGTTTTGTGTTGTGATGTATGCAAATAAGTCTTTTCTATATCAACACTCCATTACATTGGCTACCTTGACATTGTTGCGACTGTTACTACCAAATGGGTAACTTTAACGGGACCCTTTTTAGCCACGATTTGCAAAGGAATGCTGATTCTGAAACAAATTTATCTAGATTGGGCACACCTGCTTTCATCAGGGAGGGATACGCCACCATGTCAATTCCAGTATCTTGCCCACAGAAAAATTACTTATATGCAGGCCTGCAATCTGCCAACTCTAGATCCTTGACAATACTGTAGACTCGCTAAGAGAGAAAGTGTTTGTAGATGGAATACTCGAAGGAAAATTTATATACATTTTTTAGACCTAGCCAGGAGCAGTTGCGAAAAATGCAACTTAGACCCTGTGGAAGCAATTGAACCTGCGGCCCTGCGATTCCGGTGCAGCGCTCTAACCAACTGAGCTTCAGAGTCCAGTTGGTGAGCATTAACCGCAAGTTCGGTATTTATGATGGGAAAGAGACTATTACCTTGTCGAATGGCTTGGATTTCTCTTATTATAGGCATTGTATTCTGAGTTTAAGTATATAATTTGGGGTAGCATAACATTTATCGTTTCGTGACTTTTAGTATGTTGATCTCAATATTAAGGATAAGTATGAAAGATTTAGTGCATTGATCTCGCTCACTATTAATATGTTCGTTATTACAGGAAGTTCCACACACATTTACTTCAGTTTGACGGTGAAGGTGGCTGGCGTTGGGAGGTCCTGGATACTGCTACACGACTGACATTACATGAAGAAAAACAACAGTTGGAATCTCAACTCTCTGGAGTTCCTAAGATGCAAGAAAGATTGAAAGAATTATGTAATGTACTCGGCGAAGATTCTGTACTCTGTCCCAAGTAAGGTATGTTATTGGAGGAAGAGTTTTGAAGGCGTGGTATTTTGTACTCTGTCCCAAAAAGGTATATGTCGCTGTCATCGGAGGAAGAATTATGAAGATCTACAGTGGATATAAATATGTTTAGAGTGGATATATAATATTTAATCAGTGGAGTTTAATGCCTTGTTGGTAAGCTACGTTTACATGCAACCATCGTGGATGCATAAAGCAAGAATATGAATTGCAAGAGCGTTCACAGATTTCGTGGGCAGATTTTAAGATTTTGAAGAACAAGAGTTTTTACCCTTTTACCAAGTTACTCAATGTTTTCATTTTCTGGAATTCAATTCAACCAAATATTAGAATAAAAAAGATGTGGAATAGCTATTTATGGTTTTAAAAATATAATGAGGGTTAAAGCTTTTTAATGTTGTGTGATATATATTTTATATTAATTGGTAGTACTGAAATGTTGCTTGTTGGGTCTGTTCGCACTGCACTTTAAGATCGATCTTAGTGTGAACCAGTGAACTCTATGTAAACTGGAACGCTAACTCCAATGATCAAGTCCTGTGATTGGATGAAGCCAATTTGAAGCTAACAGCGGGAACCGCGCGTTGAAAATGCACTTTCAAAAGGACTAGGGAGAGTTTCGAGGAGTGGAATATTCAGTCAAAAGTTTGTTTTCGAGAGAAAATGACTAAATGAGCACGAAAAGTCATTTTTTCATACGAAGGCTTCAATTTAAAATAACTGTTCCTGGTTAGTTTTCACTGTTCTACACTTAGTTGCAACAAAACGTCGAGGGGTAACAGTTTTGTATTCGTGAAAATGGAAAATGTTTGAACGTGCCGGAACAAACTTAGCTCTTCAACTTTGAAAAAAGCTTTAAAAACATTTCGACGGTCCCAAAACCTCTGCTGTACTAAAGTCCAGGTATTGAAGTCTACTTTGAACTTTTAATCATTGCTGTAACTGCTGTAGAACGCGAGTAAATCCATGTTTTCCAAGTGGTGTTTTTTCCGACTCCGTACGTACGACTGAGGTACGTACATGGTGGCCATCATGAGTGGCTTCAAAGATGGCGGCCAAGTTATCGTGCCAGTCCCCTTAGAGTTCACTGGTGTGAAACACTGAGGTGTGAACAGGCCATTATTTACAAAAAGATGCGACAAGTTTGAGCAAACATATTGAAAATGGCGATCCAATACGAGTGTGTCAGACTCAGTGAACTCTAAGTAAACTTAGAGTTCACTGGTCAGACTCAGACTGTCTGTGAGATCAATGCGATAATCTCTTGAGCTTTCTACCGTAAATGTTTTGCATTAAGCGCACTAGTAAATATTCAAGATGAATATTTTCTAAACAATTTAAACGTTAACCGGTAAACGAGGTTATAATTTGCGGAGCTATAAATAGTGTAGATTGGCTCGAGGTCTGGACTTCTGCCAAGTAAACAATTTAAAGAGAGCAGCTTTAATACCAATATTTTTAACATGCTTTACATATTTTCAACAAACAGAAAAATATAATGCTATATTAATCTCCCAAAACAACCCGAGACACTACATTGAGGTTCTCTCTAACTTACTAAAGTACAAGTGAAGTGAAAATTTAATTTTCTAAGAAATAACTGTGAAAACTGTTCAATAAGTTATTTTGAAGATTATTCCAACTTACAACTTTGACTATACACAACTTTTTACTCGAACATTTTTTCATGTATTGAAATATGAAAAGCTTCATGAGAAACATTTAACATTGTTTGAAATGCTTTATTGAACCAAAATGAAATATCTCCATGTTCACAAAAATCTTCAAACGAAGTCATTTTAGAATTTTAAAGATTGGCGATGGACAATAAGAACTTTCACTCATTTGCATTTTTAGCGCAAAGTTATAAAACACGCATTTAAAGCGATTTTCACAAGTGAGTTATTTTAAATGGTGATAAAGAACATTCTTCGAGTATGAAGGTAAGGATACAGTTACACTATATTTCTGAATTTTACAGTTCTAAATTATATCGTTGCCGACATCATCATAATTTTGATCGCATGCTGCAAACAAAATAGTGCCTAGTGTGTTATATTATGAGTAGGTTCTATATTGTCTATATTTAACCCAGTGCTAATCAATGATAAATTACTATCAATAGACAATTTGCATTATAGACTAATTTTTTATCTAGGCAAGAAAAAGTATATTGCCGGAAAGAACATACTAAAATTGCAAAGTTTGGTTGCGAAATGTTGTAAAATGCGGAAAATATAGCCTTGCAAAGTTTGCAAATTTTGTATACTTTTGTATTATACGTGCGGAAATACGCAAACTTTGCAAGGCTATATTTTCCGCATTTTACAACATTTCGCAACCAAACTTTGCAATTTTACTAATCTTATTATGTTCTTTGTAGCTGTTGTGATTGATTCCCTTCTCCTTGCCTAGAACAAAATTTAGTCTGTAATGCAAATTGTCTATTTGTGAATAAATATTCCTTGAGGCCATCGTTTCACAACATAACTCCATTGCATGCAAGCACAGCGTGACCACAAATAGTGCGGCAAAAATGAACGAAAAAACAAAGCGGAATTAAGGAAATGTTCAGTTAAAGTCTTATACGAAATCAAATCAGGAGAAATTTCCATATTAACAATCATCCCTACCCCAGTGTTAACCCTATATCCTAAACACTTACCCTAATCTTCACCCTAATCCTTACTCGTAATCATTAACCCTAATCATTGTCACATCAATTCGGAATGGTAATATGGAAAAGTTACCCAATCATTAGATATTTCAAATTTAGCTTACTGTAAGATAAATCCCACACTAAAATATAATATATAGTTCAGTGTTAACATATCAATGTAGAATGTTACCAAAATGGGCACCATCCAATATACCCCTGACATAAATTCTCATAAGATGTTGCTTGGTCAATCAGTAACTCGACCTGTGTCTTCACATCTAGCACGGCACGGTTTGGAAAGTCGTTCCCAGTGAGCTTATCACGTACACGGTTGATAATGGACACCGCTTTCTTGTTCAAGGCTTCTGGCTCGTGACTTTCTTTGTCCATAGAATGTAACTGCTCTATGTTTGTAGCCGTTTTCCTGTTGGGTACTTCATGTTGCACGCTTTCTAACATATCTGAGCCACTGTCTGCTATAGAGTCGGGACGACCTGTCGATTTCTTTGCTTTGGGTATGGTGTCCATAAGACGCCAGTTGAGCAGAGGGTCGTAAACAAAGGCTTCCAGCACCGCCATGACGCTGTCTTTATGCTCTCGGAGTACGCTCATTACACGCTGACAAGTCAGGCGATAGTTACCATCAATACCTAGAGAAAATAATAACTTTCTCATAACGCAAATTTTGGTGAAAAAGAAATTAATTGCTTTTACCTGCTTTGATACGGTATCGCATACTGGGGAATTACTTTAGGTACTGTGTTTTCAAATTGACCATTATCACATTACCATCACGCATCACCATCACCATCCACAACACATTATAACCAACATACCATCAATAATATCATCACAGCTACTATTATCTACCCTCATTACCAATTTTAACTACTACACCAAAACCAGAAGATACCTTCTACTGTAATTGACCATTATACCATCACATTACCATCGCGTATCATCATCACCACCACCAAGTTAACAGAAAAACCACACCACCAAAAATACCACATCATAACAGCAACCATTACATACTACCGTCAGTATTAATACAAAATCACCATCGACCACCATCATCATCAACCAACATTGACCACCATCAACCATCTGCAATCACCATCAACCACCTGCAATCACCATCAACCACCTGCAATCACCATCAACCACCACCATGCTTACCTGTGACTTCCATTGCATTGATCAACATTCTTGTCAAGCGGAAAGGAATTTTCTCCGGGAACTTTTCTCGTGTCATAGCGACTTCGAAGCAATCGCCAAAATCAATATGGAGAATCTTGCCAGTGAGCCGATCCAACATAAGGTTTGAAGGATGTCGGTCTCCGAGACCCAAGACATAACCGACCATGGACATGACGGCCAAAGAACGGGTGTAGTTCGTACGACGGTCAAACCAGACTTCGGAACTTGGACTTTTGAGCCACAAAAGTTTAGCCAAGTCATCACCTTGCGTATTTCCCAGGGCTTGTTCAAATACTTCAACCTGCGAAGTAAAAATTACGTTGAAACTTGATGCAAATTGTAGTGAAAAATGTAGGATTTGATTGCAGCATTTGGTGAGCTCCAATATACCAAAAGCTGGAATCTGAACCTAGCAACAATTTTGACATTTTAAAATAGGCTTTTAGCTGAAAAAAAAAGTATATAAATTTTCGTTCGAGTATTCCATCTACAAACACCTTCTACTTTTAGGCTAAAGCCTAGGAGCTAAAGCTCTCGAATCACCGTTGACTTTTTACACGCAGTGGCTTCAAATTTGCCTCTCAAAAGTATTCTTTATAGAAATGACACTAAATGGGAGATATTTTTATATAAGAAATACAAATAATCGTTTTCGAGGGCAGCTCGCCAATGAAAAACATTGTGTCGAGGAGCTGCGAGGCTACCGGCAAATTTTGAAACTGTTGAATAAACTCCCAATGGGGACGGGTATACACACCTTTTGCATTAATGTGAGGTGGTCATAATCTGGTGCCATTCTTAACATAATCCGATGTTCAATATTCAGTAAGATTTTCTTCTTCTCGCGATAGTCACGAATGAGCGCGTGGAGGGTGTCACAATGCGGGACCCAGCCTATGAGACCGGAGTTTGTAGACAGAGGTATGACGGAGTAACGTTGGATACTCAAATGTCGCTTCGACGTGGTCGGGTCTTTGTCCAACAGTGTGTTGACCAAACCAAATAACTGCATGACACGTTCATCTTGGCGAAGATCCTCATGTCCTATATAGACAGAAGTATTGTTAATGTGAGGTAATACGAGCAACCAACTTGCTGTAATTTTGCAAGAAAAGCTGATTTCATCCGTCGCATGTTAATTAACATGCGTTGAAACCAGCTTTGGACTCTAGAAGAAGAAGAAGGGTTTGAATGGAGTTGAATTAGGTTTTACTTTTTATTGATTTACCTTTCAATAAGAACATAAACTCTGCTCCATTGCTGCCGGTGATGGCCAGTTTCCTTGGCCGTTGCTTTGAAATGATGACATTGAGTGATGAATGAACATGACCTATGTGAATCACGGGCTTATGAGGTTCATACGTGCCTGGGACGGCTAGTTCTAGATCTCGGGACATGAGCAATTTTGGTGAGACATATTGCAACTCAAGTGAGGTAAGCTGAGGTAATTGCTTGGCAATCTTACGGAACACATGATAATACAGATCCCATGCTTGGGTTAGATCTTTTACATTTCCAGATCGTTGATACTTCTTACACCATTCCTGGGCTTCCATCAAATCACGGCCATGTGCTTGGTTGAATGATGTTTCCTTTAGGGTCTGCGGTCCGCGTTCCATCTTCGAGTGTAGCGGTTCCAAAACTGCAAACATTCCTTTCACGTTTTTCTCGCCGAAATAAAGTCGCGAAGCTTCTTCGAGTCCTTCGTGCCAAAGTTCATGCCACAAGATAGCGACCCGGATCAATTCTTCACTGACCATCATAGCTTGTTGCACTAACACCTGACTATGTTCACACATGTTGTTCAAGATCTGATTGGCTGCGCTGTATCTGGCGGGACTTGCCGACTTCGAGGCGACGGTTAACGGGTAGATAAGAGCCTGTGGATGTTGTTTACCAATATCAGTTAACAGTTGCTGTACCAGACGGCCAACCAACTGCCGAGGAGTATCAATTCGGGCGATAAGCTGTGGAATAACATGTAGCCAAGTATCAATTTCAATCGTCTTCATCCCCTCCACGATGGCATCGTAAACACTCGGTAGTTGTGCGAAGTCGAAAGCGAGGGTCAGCAATCTGAGGGTGTCTTGAAGTGAATTTCCCGGACTGGAGAGTGCAATTGATTTGAAGAAGCCGTGAACAGCTGGAACGGCATAGTTGACGACGGGGTTCGACGACGGAGTTTTAGTTGGATCATCTTTATCATCGGGTAAATACTGTCGATTCTTGTAGTACAATACAGCCTCAAAGTTCATGAAAGCCCATTGATGCCATGCTTTATACCACGTCTGATCATTCTCTGTTGCCTCCTTGTAGTGTTTCAAGATCATCGGGATAGTGCCTTCATTGAAGCCTGCAAGATCGGTCTGCCAGTCGCCGAGTTTCAGATAACCTCGAGCCAAGAGTTTCAACAATTCTTGTCTCTTCTGTTCATCCTGAGGGCTGATCGACTGCAAAGCTTGCTGGTGCAAGGTTGTCTGCACGAAATGCTGGAGGTGTTGAAATGCTTCCTGTTTCTGTCCGTTACGGAACATATACTTCATATAGGCGAAGGTCACTTGGGGGTAGGTGGTGGGTAAAGGCTCATCTGGGTTCTTCGATGGATCTTTATCAAGAAGCATGACTAAGGTTTTGTGACTTAACGCCAGGTGACCGCTCTTTCGACAAAGACTGGAGTATTTTAACCACGATTGCATGTCGTCTTGAGGACTCAAGACTAAGGATCGAACTTGAAGGATTTTATGCCAATCTTCAACAACTTTTTGGCATCCTTGTAGTCTGTTCCACCAGGTCAACTTGATAGTTTCTTGCCGTTCTTGTACAAGCTTGTATTGAATAATTTCCTCCAGTTCGGACAACATTTGTGCATTCACGACTGCTCCGTAGGCACGGTTATAACTCTCACCAGCTCGTGCAGTCAATTCTGTATCCAGGACATCTCTTGCAGCGTCGATACATGTCTGAGCTTGTTGAAAGTGGTCTTGGTGTAGAGCCATCACAGCGCGGTAAAATGCTCCGTCCAAAGTCTCGCGTGGAATGAGACACGTGTATTCCTCCATGCTTTCCCAGTTATCAAGCCCCCACGCAGCTGCGGCCGCCATGCGTGCCATATCTTTACGGGTATCATCGCTAACATCCGGCCACTTTCGACATGCAACTTTATGGAGTTCTCCCCATTCTCCCAGAGCTTCAAGGCATCTCATCTTTCCCAATGTATGTTCTATATCCTCCGGGTCTTCCTCCAGCTTCTTCTTGTAAGCTTGTAAAGCATTTTCCCATTCGTGAAGCTTCTCGTACCAACGTTCCTTTACTTTCAAATCTTTCATCTTCATATCTGGACCATGGTCTTTCATGGCATACGACAGGATACCGTACGCAGCCTCGGGTTGCTGTAGCTTATTGTTGATACTAATTAACGCTTCAAGTGTTTCGGTGTTGGGGCCGTTGTGGAACTCTTGTTCTTTGTAATGAAGTGCTTTAGCATACGCTCTGGACTTGGATGCACACTGACCAAGCAGTTCATCACTCAGAGGCAACGACCCGATGTTGGTATGTTCCATAAACTCGGCCAAGTTTAACAGAGTTTGGGTCACTTCGGGGATATTCTGAGATTTCAAAGAATGCTCAAGACTCTTCACGAGTTCATTTTGCATCTCTTCATGAAGTTCACACCAACAGGACACAAACGAAGCGTTTAGCAAGTCTCTGGCGAGCGGTGGATGTGATTGCGCAAGGGACCAGCAAGATCTCAACGGGGGAGAAGGAGACTCCTTGAGGAACTCGAGACTGAGACGACGTAGCCATTCTAACCAATCATCTTTCGAGACACATCGTGCGGAAGACCACGCTCTCTGTAAACCATTTACGCCCATTTGAAGCTTCTTAAAACCAGTCTCCATGACATTAGCTGATTCTGAACTTTGATGGGCACATTTCGGAGATGCGAGGAACGGCTCGTCTTCCCAAAATGACATCGTCGACTCTCGCTGGATTCTCGCTACCGTTACATCATACCTATAATTAGTCAGAAATGCAAATCTTTAGCTAAAGCAGGGCCCCATGTTGGCCAGGTAGGTCGTATCTATGGACGTAAAGTTAACTATATTTAGTGCGATATTTCAAATTCCAATCGAAATCGCAATAGTTAACGTATATCACCGACCCCAGAATTTCTTCAATAAGAAACTTATTGAATAGGGAATGTATTTAGATTTCACAACTTTTATTGGACACTGCAATCTTTGTGAAAAGTATTACAGAATGTTTTATGCCAAAAAATCTCACGAGGGCGAAAAGCTTTGAAGCCAAAATAAGAGCGAATTGGAAAGCATGTATAATCTGATATGAAACCAAAAACGTTTACATCACAAAAGCACAAATTGTGATCCACGCTCTAGTGAACTCGAAGAAAGTTATTCACCCTGTAATTAATGTTAAAACTGTTAACTATAGTTTGCGTAATTATATCAATTGTCGTAATCTCCCAAAGGAAATAAAGTCACACTTTTTTAAATTCTAGTTTTCCATTTTGCAACCAAACTGAAGACAATACTGAAGTGTTGTATGAAATGCTCGTTTTCAAATGCTTATGCAACAACTGCTTTCTTGCACGATTGATGAAAAAACCTTTGGTATATACAATGTATCTACATGTATTATACCTAAAACCAACCTAAAACCCAGAATATATAGATTCAATTATCCATAAACGAAAACTATTTAGGATTCTTTATTATAATAAGCATAGTATTAAGTATAGTATACCAAAAATATACCTCTTGTATGGAATCTTGTGTTTCAGCATAACTTTGTTCACCATTGGGATAAAAGTAATGAATTTTTTTCCAAGTTGATTGACTAGGGCACAGAGTGTTGCGAGTGCTGGTACGCGCAGCTCTGGGGCCGTGTCCAGGGTACGCACAATAGCATGAATGATTCGGCTGACAAAATCTGTAAGATCAAGCTGTTCACAAAGCTTCTCTATTGTTTCAAGCGCCCTACTACGTACGTTGTTTGAGATATCGCTGGAATCAAAGAGCTTCACAACAGGTGGGATCATTAGATGAAGATAATCATCCAAGCTTGAGCCGAATTTCTGAAAGGCAGTCAGCAGTTTCAAAGTGTAGATTCTGTTCTTCGAGTTGTCATGCATGAAAACCTTCAAGATCTGTGGAATGATTTGAGGTAGGTAGATCTTAAACTCTCCGCCCATCGCGACACATATTGTCTCGACCAGTGGGATGAGGGTTTGAAGTGAACTGTCCATTGTCCAGTACTCTTTGATCAGGGTAAAGATCTCGTCCAGATGGCTGCGGATGTGTTGCTTCACGATACCAATTAACATGCCCAGTTGTTGGAAGACATAGTCACGAAGAGAAGTATCACATGTTCGGATGACAGTCAAGTACGGAGGCATAACTTGAGGGAGGTACGTCACACATTTCATACCAATACTGTTAAAGATAAAAGTAACAGCTTGGATGACTTTTGGATGCTGCTGGGACAATGATGGATTACGCATGATCCGCATCAAGGCACCAATGGCTGCCAAAGGATAGAACTCATCAAGCTGTCCACTTCCCATGTTCACTAAGATCTCACTTGTTGTGTTGTCCGTTGATTCCACGTTCTCACCAGTATCTTGACTGACTCCAGAATCAATGCGAACTCCTCCAGTCTGATTCAGCTTGTGTTTGTACGGATCCAAAGCACCGAGGAGACCTAGAACTCGGATTGCTTCCTTGCGAATGCCAGATGCTTGCTCGGTTTTCAGGAAGTTCAAAAGAATGTCAAGAAGATTGGGATACTTTTGGTACGGTTCAACCACGAAGCCAGTGCTTTCAACAAGTTGTCCCAATGTCCACAGTGCAATTTCACGTTTGGACAAGGATGATGCATCTTGTAACATGTTGATAATGATGGGGAATAATTCATCAAGCCATCTCTTCATTTCTGTGCCACATACCTGAGCGTGTTCACCGACAGCTGATAAAACACTCGTCACGACATTTGGATCTTGGTCTTGAAGTTTAGGAATGAGGGCTTTAAGAATCGGAATCATGTATGGCCGTATCAGGCGATGCGCGTTCCGGACCAAATGACCGAGCATCTTTGCACTTTGTTCTTTATTTCTTCCCACACCACTGTACTCAAGTTCCGTGAGAATCTGAATCAGTGTCTTCCTCAACGTTGGCATGATATACGCGGGATTCAATCCACTGAGACGACCAATGGTACAAATTGCGACTTCACGGATCTCAAACTCTTCATCATTCAAAGCAACAAAGAGTTGTTCCAGACATTCAGCTTGAGCCAAATGAGAATCAAATCTTTCATCTAAAGAGGACAATACACAGAAACGGATATCAGGGTCTTCATCTGTTATTCCAACCAAGAGAAGTTTTTCCAAAACTTCTGACACAAGCTGCTCCAAAGCTGGGCTGATTGGTCCAGTTGGTAGTGGGGCATTTGGGACAATCATTGGGTGTACCGAAGGTGATAGGAGTCTCGAACATGTTCGGACAGCTTCCATACGGATATCCTTGTTCTCGCTGGCAAGGAACGATTCTGAACAGTGGCGGATCAACTTATTGTGTGTCAACTGATGACCATCAAAGTCAAACGAACCAAGTGTTCTTAGAGCCAAAACAATGTTAGATGTCTCAGCTTGGTCGGTCGACAAAGCAGTTCCTGCCGGGGTAGCTGGTTGGTTTGAACTCTTTGGTTGGGTTGATCGAGATGACCGACTTCTCAATATTTGTGACAATATCGTCAACAAACCATCTTGGATGCTTTTCTTCAGTTGAGTACACTCCCGAGCAAGATCACATAAACAAGCCGTCAAAGCAGGACTGAGACCAACAGATAACATGGGTTGCAATAACTCTTTGAGTGGGTTATAGATACTCTTTCCAGCAGCTCTGGCAAGACAACTGATACAAGCAAACACCATTGGATCAACTGAAAGCTGACGCTTTGATTTATGACCAGTGTCTTTCATTGGCAGCGCTTGTTTGATCTGATCTAAAGTCATTTTTGCTAACAACTCCAGATCTTTTCTTTGATTTCGAACAGCTAGGATGATAAGACCATTCGCTTTAAATGCAGCTGATCTTTCTCTCTCGCGTCTGAATGCACCAGATAAGTATGGCATGGTCTCCTTAAGGTAGCCCTTGTGAACAAACTTTGTGGGACTAAACGATGCCAGCTGTGGCAACAAAACCAGAAGAGCTTGTTGAATCAAGGAATTACGTAAACCTCGGAACTTGAACACAAGCCGACACATATCATCAAATTTCTCTTCTAGGTATTCTCTGCAGATTCGACTATGACAATGATGGGTATCATTGATGGAATTTCCAGTTAACGTCACGTCAAGGTAATGTTGTGATTGGCTGCTGCTTTGTTGAAGAATCCGACTCTTGAGAGGTGAGGAACCAAGTTTGTCCACGCTCGTTAAATCTTCTAAATGATCCGAGTAAGTATCTTCAAGCTCTTGACGATGTCGCTCACCCTCTATACATGATATCCGAAGAAGCTCATTAATAAGCAACAATGATCCATGAACTTTATCTTCTCTCGTTAACATTATCCCCTTTTCTTTTGTGCTTGTTGTATCTTCAAAACCATTTTTCGCTTGCTCATAGATTTGACTATAACACGATTGTTTCTGAGTTTGTTTTGTTTCTCTCTGTGCAAGAATGATCAGACAAGCACGGAGAGCCTCCACAGCTCCTTCACGGATCGCTTGCTTTGGATCTCGGATAGCTCCGAAAATATTATCGAAGAACGGTTGCACTTGTTGAAAGAAAAATGTAGGGGCATTTAAAGCCATTTCATGGAGCACCAACACAGCTGCATGGCGTTTTGCTTCATTGCGCTCGCTGCCGAGCCATTCTAGAGCTTGCTTTAATTCAAACTCAACATAATCTGCAGTATATGTCCCCCCTGTCAAGGCTAGTCGACCCATAGCTCTTGCAGCCATCTGCATGACAACTGGGTCATTGAATGGCAATAGATTTCTCAAATAATTCGCAAATCGCGGCATTTTTGTTGCATTTCCTTGATCTACACCTATCAAGACCATTATAGCAAGAATACCACCTTTCTTATCGCTCACATCTGTGCTTGATGTCATCTCAAATATACTGTGAATTAAATCTTCCATGAAGGCTGTCGATTGCTCGGCAGAAACCTCTCGAAGTTCGGTTGAAACATGCAGTTGCAGACGCTTGGCGGCGGCCATTTTCTGATCAGAACTTCGGGACTTAAGCCCGGTCACAATTTGCTGCAACATTTTGGGAATCACGTCTTTTACAGTTCCAAAATCGTCGTGTTTTCGAAAGAGAATATTAAGAATGACCAACTCCTAAAAACGCCATGTTGAAGTAAATAAAGGTCGCCACTCGTTTCCATCTTCCATTCTGACGTGACGTCATTTTTCAAGTTGAAGAAATGTAAAATAGGCAAATAGCCAGCCTTGTAACTGACCCTAACCCTAAAACTTACCCTATCCCAAACCCTAAACCTAACCCTAAACCTAACCCTAACCAAATTGATGAAGAAAAACCAATTTGAAAAACGGGAAAATGCGTAACGTCAGTTTGGTAGATGGAAACTAGTGAAAATCGTAAATAAACAGGAAATTATGTTTCCACTTACAGCGCTCGAAGGGCAATATATGCAAAATATATTTTTCGAAAATATATTATGTAAATTTTCTTCCTAAAATCGTTTTGTACTATTGTAAAGATCTAAATCTACGAAGCATTTTTCCATTACTTCTATCTAATTTTTTCTCATGGTTCTTTTTCATTTTATTTTCTTTGTTTTTCTTTGTACAGTTATTTCGAAATATTTAAATTTCGACAAAATTCACTAATTCGGAAACGAAAGAGCAGGTCCGCGCGTGACTGTCACGCTTTGCGTGTGCTGAGTCGAATGTCAAAACAGTGTAAAAATGTTGTGTCTCTTTTGCGGAATGTAAGGCAAAATTTAGCCTGTTTTGTTGAAACGCTTGGTTTTTAAGTTGAAATAAGATCCATCAAAGTATGAAACCACAAAATCAGCACAATCGACCGTCCAGTTGGCTACCATTTGACTCGCCAAAGTTCGGAGTTGGTAAGTATGGGAGTTGACACTGACTTCCTAAAAATGCAGACAGATTTTTTGTCGCTAATTTAGTAATTTTATCTGGATTTTAGCAATTTATAACTTTGATGATAATGGCCGATACAGGTTACCTTTGGTGCTTGGGGAAACGGTTAAAATTGTGGAAGAATGTGCAGGTTTGAGTTTTGGAATCATGTAATGTCTTTGTTAAAGATACTGTTTATTATGATTTGCGAAGCTGATACGGAAGGGGGAACATATTTAATTAACATTTAAAATAACAAGTTGGCTGTTCACTTCCTTGTCTGATTATAAATAATTACAAGTAACAATATATAGCAATGTCATTTGAGAGTATTTGTAGTTCATTACTAAAGCACAATACTTTTGTGCATAGTTTGTGTATATATAAATAGAGCACTTGCAATTTCAAGATTGATATTGAATATTCCAAGTGGGGGCAGACTGGTTCTATTTATTCTGGGGCTTCCTGAAAATTTACACTTTACAAGAGCCAGGCTGTAAAGTTTTGTCTGAGCCATATTAACGTCAGCTGTGTGATTGCAAAACGGTCCTTGCCATTCAACTCACTAGAAATTCATATTCTCAAAACAAGTGAGGCGCATGACGAAATGCACATCTTGACAAGCTAAGGCGGAGGCATGCAATCACCTCAAACAGCCAGGCCTGTGGTTCTGATCTGAGTAAAATTGTCTGGCGTTAAATAGAGTAAAATACTAAAGTAGGATGCATGTTAACAAGAGATACTGGCAGATAGTTTTGTTAACCCATTAACTGGCAGTACCCTACCACTGACAAGTAAAATCGTCTGGCGTTAAACAGAGTAAAATACTAAAGGGCGCATCAGGGCGCATTGCCAGGTAATGGATTAACTTAGACTCATGCTGATGTTGACTTATTAACCAGAATTTACCTGATTTTTAGGGTGGTATCGAGGATACTCGGTGAGAAATCGCAACATCCAGGTATTATGTTACTCAATATACTTTTAAAAGGAAAATGCTTTTGTGAATTTAAATTAAACTTAACTTAACTTAAATTAACATTAAAAACTAAATACCTTTTTCAGGGAATTTTTCCATCATCCTTTATTCATTTGAAAGACTGGAATGAGTCATCAATGTAAGTTTTAAGTAAAATAAAATTGTCTGGCATTAGACAGTGTAAAATAACAAAGTAAGGCATTTAAGGACACACTGTGGCTTAATGGTTAACAACGGAGATGAACAGTCTGGTTAAATCATAGCCCAAAACTTTCCTTAGGATGGCAAAGTCATTACCTTCGTCTAGAGGTTATGTTTTCACCTGGGTTTGTATGTATGTCATGTGTGTGTGTTTGTCTGTGAGCATGATAACTCAAAAAATAGCAAACATTTTGATACAAAATTTTGTAGAGCTAATGATCATATATCAAGGACAAATTGATTAAATTTTGTTTGAGTTTGGATAAAAATTGGACGAGATATTTAGAACAGTTTATCTTGCTTCCCCCGACTGAACAGAACTGAATGCGTAATTAGTGTATGTATAATTTATGCATGAATACTCCTTGCCTTGTTTATATTTTGCTGCCTGCCAAACTCCGATTATACAAAAAATAATCTTCTCTGTTGTGATTTAACAAGGCATATCACAATAACGAAGCTCTTTTGGGAGCTTTAAAAACTGATTTTGCCTGCTAGAGAAACAAGGCAAGGAGTCAAAATTTGGCTTAATATGCTGGCAGAGGTATGCAATCTCTGAGTGCCCTCTAACTATTACAGTAATTGTTTGGTAATTTCATGATATTTATTGTAGAGATAGAGATAGCATTCACTCGGCAGAATATCCATTGGTTCAAGAAATGACCAGTGTCTTGAGAGAATGGGGAATCATGTGGAAACATTTGTACCTGGTAGGATTAGTTGTGTGTTAGTTTATGGCCCTGTATTTACACCCACACTGAAAGTTTGTCAAAAACATGCTGAATTATGAGCATCTGGTAATTGATTTCAAGTGCCGTGGGTTTTTTTTACCCACCACCATGAAAATTGGTGGCCACACCCACGGTATTTTTTGGACAGCATGGCTGGCTAAAAGCCTAGGACTAAATGCCTGGGTTAAAATGTGACTTGCATCTTTTAGATCAAGAATCTAGACTTGTTTCAAATGATTTCCAAACAAATGGATGACTTAATGATGTGGAGAAGACAAATACTGTCTGGAACATTATCTGGGGTATGAAGGAGTTTTCTATTATAGACTCGTACCACGTGTACAGTTAGAATAATGAAAATTAAAACCAGTCATTAACTGGTATATTTTCTGACTGTGTTTAAGACGTATTGTAAGACATATAATATTAAATATTCTCATTACAGTACTCACAACTGTCGTTTTTTGTATTTGAAGGATCGAATCAAACAACTCAAACAAAAAGTCACAGCTGCAATTGACTATGGAAATAGGTAAAATGGCTGCATTGTACATTTAATTGCTGCATTTTTTACTTTGTCTTTCAAAACCTGCCTTGTACCCAGGGGCCATGGTTTTCCATGCTGCTGCATGGCATGGAGTGTGTGAGTGGCACTTCTCGAAAACTCTTTATATTAACATGTGAAAAACAGACAATTTTAAACTCCTAAAGGATTCTAAAAGTGATGTTCATTATCCCCAATATAGTTTATTTTCATCTTGACTAATATTTTTGTTACTGCAGAGTTCTGGGTCTTGATCTTGTTGTACGAGATGCAAATGGGAACATTTTGGATCCAGATATTATGGGCATTATCGAACTTTTTAGAAGAGTATGTGCTACATTGTTGCCATAAAAAAATTTTAATCAAAATTTGAAACGTAAAGAATCGCTATGTTTTTGTACTGCAATATATTTACACATTGATGTGACATGATTATTATATTATCATATATATAATTTCTCAATATTTACCTTATCTGGGTGACGGATTATTCCATCTAAAAATCTATCAAATTCCTGTATTTTGTTTCTATTTTACAGCACGACAGCACCCAAACACGCATAAGTGATGAGGTAAAATCTCCGTCAAATTTTCTTTTCTAATTAACAAGGCCCAAAACCTAGTATACTGATTATATTAGTATAATTTTTCTGGTACACCGATACTGGAATATTCTCATACTGAACATCTCTAACTGTAATAAGGATATGTTTAATTGGATTTACTCAACTGAGTACAGTAGTTTAATAACTATTTAATGGTTTTCAGGAAAGTCGAACCAGTTTCCCCGAAGTCCGTTTTTACTCCAACCCTATCCATTCATTATACATCAACATCAAGAACGTTGTGTGCAATATTGGAGATGATGCAGACGTTTTTGTTACATTGTATGAACCTCCCGGCTCAAGTGGGAAAGAAGGAAGATTTATAAGGTACTGTATTTGAATGGATGTGTTGTTGTTTTGTTGCACAACAGATAATTTGATTTCAATCAATCGTGAACTAGAAATGAATGGCCTGATTAATCCGATCAGGAGATCATCAATTAAGCAGATCATCCTTCAAGGTGTATCATCGGTCAGACGAGACCAGTGAACTCTACATAAACTGGAACGCTAACTCCAATGATCAAATCCTGTGATTGGATGAAGCCAATTTGAAGCTAAAAGCGGGAACCGCGCGAGAAAAATGTACTTTCAAAAAGACTAGGGAGAGTTTCGAGGAGTGGAAAATTCCGTCAAAAGTTTGTTTTTGAGCAAAAATGAGCAAGAAAAGTCCTTTTTTCATCCGAAGGCTTCTATTTAAAATAACCGTTCCTGGTTTTCTGGATAGTTCTCACTGTTCTACACTTAATTACAGCAAAAATTCGAGAGCAAACTTAGCTCTTCAACTTCGAAAAAACTACTTTAAAACATTTCGACGGTCCCAAAACTTGTTTTGTACTAAAGTCCAAGTATTGAAGTCTATTTTCAGCTTTTAGTCATTGCTGTAACTGCTGTAGAACGTGAGTAAATCCATGTTTTCCAAGTGGTGTATTTTTCGGCTCCGTACGTACATGGCGGCCATCATGAGTGGCTTCAAAGATGGCGACCAAGTTATCGTTCCAGTCCCCTTAGAGTTCACTGGACAAGACTGACGAATCATCTGCTTAGTGGTGACGACCTATATAATCCACTCAGACGAACTAGCTAGAATAGCATGATCTACTGGCAATAATTTTGGGAAAACTAAATTGTTGAAATTCTGGGGGCTTTGCACGCTCGACCCTCGCCGGTTTCCACCCTGTTTAGATTACTGTAACTCCTGCAAACCAAGAGTTCATAAGTAATTTCGTTTTTAGCGAACATTATCTTGTGTCATGGGACAAACAGGGTCTACCAAAAGATTTAAACAAACTTCATAACATGTGCTGTTTATTCACGGTGAGTATTATAGAGTTGATGCGTTGTTTTATACTTCGTATATGGCTTCGTACAACACGATTTCTTAAGCATTTAAATTTTATATGGCTGATAGCAACTTAAACACCTTTCGTACAACCGGTTCTTGGGCCTGGAGCTTGAATTGATTTTGTACATTCAATTTTGAAGTGCATATTAATAAGAACTAGCCTATGTGCCCCTGAAGTTAGTTATACGAAACCTGTGTTCGTGTAACTGCTCCCTGAACCATATTTCGTAGGTTTAATGTGTACATATATTTTCATAGGATCTTGGAAGTAAAGATTTTGAACGAGAGAAAATATATATTGTATGTCAGATTGTTAGAGTAGGTATGTTGCATTAGCCAATTTGAACATCCGAGAAACTAAACAGTGTAGATTTGAAGTACTCTGTTTTATTTGAAACAGTATATTTAAGCCAGTTTAAAGCTTGATCAAACGAGGATGAGAGTTGATGAAAGTTGGCAAGCGAGAGTTTGCACGAAAGTTTGTTCAACTCTCGTGGCCTGGTCAACGAGAACAAGAGTTGCATGAGAGTTGACTGGATATTACATTTAACCAAAGTTGATGCATGGGAGTTCATGAGAGTTGGTGGTCAAACGCGACCGAGACTTGCAAGTCATTAACTCTCATCGTTGTTTTACCGGGGCTTCATATTTGAAACAGTATTTAAGCCAGTCACTCCCGTCACACCGAACCGGATGAATTCGGAACTGTACTCAAATTTGCACGGGTTCGAGTTCACACGCGGGCCGCGTGACACCGGACGAATTCGGAACCGTACTCAAATTTGCGCGGGTTCGAGTTCACACGCGGGCCGCGTGACACCGGACGAATTCGGAACCGTACTCAATTTGCACGGGTTCGAGTTCACACGCGGGCCGCGTGACACCGGACGAATTCGGAACCGTACTCAAATTTGCACGGGTTCGAGTTCACACGCGGGCCGCGTGACACAGGATGAATTCGGAACCGTACTCAAATTTGCACGGGTTCGAGTTCACACGCGGGCCGCGTGACACCGGACGAATTCGGAACCGCACTCAAATTTGCGCGGTTCGAGTTCACACGCGGGCCGCGTGACACCGGATGAATTCGAACACAGCTAACCGTACGAATTCCCATGTGAACAAATGGAACTGGTCACATTTACATACGGGTTCACACAAAGTTGTCATCGTCAGTCAAATGTTATTTTACGTTAGGTCGTTTGGAGTTAAAAGACGTTGTGAGTAAGAAGACAAAGCTAACTCAGGATTTGAGAAGGCCGTTTGGCGTCGCAGGTGAGCGAATGTGCAGTGTATATGACATGTCGAGGTGTTGTAGCTATAGAAACCATCGTTCATTCTCTTCCCCAAGTACCCCTGCAAACCTCTCATAGACAAATTTGGCTAACGTTGTTTACATCGTTGCTACCCAATTCACAACTTTGGATAACTCACATGCCTGGTTATACTATTGTTCTAGTTTGCGAAAATATAGAATAGAACAAATTAAGGTATAAACTAAGCATTAGAATGACGTATTAACAATTATTCGCCGAAGGCGAGGTGAATATCGGTTAATAAAAATCGAGGCGAAGTCGAGGTTTTTATTCACCGATATTCACCGAGCCTGAGGCGAATAATTGTTTTAGTAAAATTACATAGACAATTAGGTGATTATTTGGAAAAAATTTGAAGTTTATGAAAATGGTTATTTTATTTTATTTTGTTTGAAAAGACTGTCCTTTATATAATAAACAGAAAAATACATGGATGCTTGGAAATACCAGATTTTTCGAGTGTTGAACATGATATCTCGTTGAACATAACACTCGAAATAAATCTGGTATTTCCACGCACCCCATGTATTATTCTCTATTTAATCCGAGGTAGCGCAACCAATCAGCGTTGAGAATTTTCAATAATCACCTATGTAATTTTACTAAAAGAGCTTATTCACTCATGTAAATCATTTGTTCTATTCTATGTTTTCTCAAACTAGAACAATAGTATAACTGGGCATGTGGAGTTATCCGAAGTTGCGATTCAAATGCTTTTGTACACGTCATTTGAAATGTGTTTCTAGTGTTGGATGTGACTCATTTTATTCAAAAGAAAATGGAAATTGATGAAGATAAAGAACGTTTTCTTCCGCTTCTCACGTACGTCTTATTAAGCTACGGATACACTGCGGGGCAACATTTTTCTCGCGACGGTAGTGCTGTGCAAACTCCGGGTTTTTCACCTCCGGCTCCGGCCAAAAAAACTCCGGCTCCGGGAAAAAAACTCCGGCTCCGGCAGAAAATTTCCAGCTCCGGCAAATTCGTGAAAATTCGAAATTTAATGGAAATTTCCAATTTCAAAGTGGAAGCACTATCTTTGTTTTTTATTTTAACACTTATGACTGTCGTCATAGCTGTCGTCTGCATGGCGCGAGAGCGCGTTCTAATTTATGATTGACAGCCTGAGAATGTTCGACAGTAGTTTGCAGCACAAATAAGTGCTGCAGGAGTTTTACCGGAGTTGAACAAACTCCGGCTCCGGCAAAATAGGCCAAAACTCCGGCCCTCCGGTTCCGGCGCACAGCACTACGCGACGGCAATGCATTGGTGGTAAAATCGTTGCATTGCCGTCGCGAGTGTATCATGCTCTGCGACGGCAACGCAAAGCTTCACGCAATCGTTGCTGAAATTCCAGACCATTGAATTTTGGGGAACGATTGCCGAAAATTAGAAGGTGTGGTCAAGGCTGATGATTGACAGGATTCTTGACCAGCCAATGAAAAGCGTTATAAAAACGTTGAATATTGCAGGTGTAGCCACCTTGTGCGGCGGCAATGCAATACTATTATCAACCGTTGCGTAACCATTGCAGCAAAAATATTGCCCGTTTATCCGAAGCTTTATGAACATGACTCATGCTATACAATCTTGAACACAACAGTTTGGACAACAAGACACAATATTCATAAGACTGTATTCAAAAACTCATTAATAATTCATGAAGAAAATTCAAAAGAAATACATCTTTAATGAGTGTCTTTATATGTTGATAAAGACACGCTCGTTTTTCTCGTCGAAATTTCTCGGCTTTCAAGACAACAATTTTCAAAATTCGTTTTTATATGAGCTAATAATGTCGATCGTTTTGAAGCCATTCAAAACACTCGCAGTTCGTGTTTTATCAGAATATAAAACACTCGGCTTCGCTTCGCGTTTTATATTCTGATAAAACACTCCTGCTCGTGTTTTAATTGTAAATTTAGGGTTGATAGTACAGAATATTTCCATCATTGGATTGCAAGAGCCATCGCTCGTTCGCATGGAGATAATCTGGCTAAAGGACAAGGTATGGAAAACGTATAACCTGACTTATTATGTAAAAAATATAATGTACATAAATCATGGGCATTTTTTCTCCTATTTTATCCAGGCATTTGGATATCAGTCAGACTTTTACGTGGCGATAAAGATCAGGTATTTAGAAAGATAATCCGACTGTACTTCTTGAAAAACATGAATTTACTTTAAAACCAGGGGCCGGTTGTACGAAGCCCGTTTAGGTTAAACGGTGGATAAATCGAAAATATAGATCAAGTCTATACATTCATCAAACAACCAAGCTAAAATATTTCAACTTGAATAGAACAATTATATTTGCAACTACATATTAAGGGCATAAGATTTAAGTTCAGTCATTCACCAAATGTGTGAAAGTGTTTTTTAATTTTGGCTTATCCACCGTTAAAGCTAAACGGCCTTCGTACAACCGGCCCCAGGTTACCAAATGGTTGTCGTTAACGGTCATATATGGTGATCATTATTTGTAGCGAGCGAATAATTCGAACACAAGAGTGGTTAAAATATTTCATATATTTCAGACTGCTCTAGATTATCCCGCGATAATCAACAAGAGAACGTCGATCGCACGAAAGCTGGGTTTTCCTGAGGTCATTATGCCGGGTAAGGAATAATACCAATTGTAGCAACCCAAAAATTTAGTAAGGCCCAAGTTGGTAATTCATTCAAAAGTTATATACCGTAAATCTTCTATTAAGCCCTCCGGAGGTTTATCTATTTCAGGTATGTTTGAGGGTGGGGCTTAATAGTCGTAAGAAAGGAGGGGAGGACTTAAAAGAGACGGAGAGGGGGACTTAACAAATTTCTTCTTCAGTAAGGCCACGCGTTGTGCCAGTATTCACTAACTTCCAGACGAAGGGCGTTCGCTCGAAACGTCGAAGTTCTTGTTGAATTATTCGGGTAGTTTGATCTTAAAGACTCGCAGCTTATCGTGGTTATTAGAAAGAGGGGCTTAATATAGGATTTACAGTATTTTCCTGGAATTGTTTCAGGTGATGTTCGCAATGACATGTTCATTACAATAGTGGCAGGAAAATTTGACAAAGGTAAGGTTTTGATATTTTTTTAGCACAAACTCACTACCTATACCTGTTTACCATTATCCATTCCGCGATGGTGCTTTGTGCAACACTCCTAAAGTAACTAACGTGTAAGTAACGTGTTTCATTGCAGGTGATAAAACAGCGAATAAAAATGTCCAAATGACGATGCGAGTTTGTGACCAATCTGGCAAAGTTGTACCAGTAAGTATTATGAGAGAAATACAACTATGTTTCAGAAGACGCGTTTCAAACCTTGACCTGGTGAAACTTCTAATTTTTAGGACGTAATCAGTTTGGGTGCAGGAGAGCCAGTTCTTACAGAGTATCGTTCATGTGTTTATCGACATTCTCTTACACCAGAATGGCATGAAACAGTCAAGGTTTGTCATAATATTTGAACTATTTAGAACTTCGACGATTTTTCATCTAGTACACTCTAAAAACACCCTAGTTATAATAATCAAGAAATCTAACCAGCCCTTCCCTCTCTATTCCAGCTCGTTATACCGATTGAATACTTCTATTCCTCGCATTTAACCTTTACCTTCAAACATCGTTCGTCAAAGTTCGGTAAGTTTTAAAACGACCTTATCATTGTATCGATCGTATCTACTCTACTGTTCACATATACATACATACATAGTTACATTATTCATCTCACTCCTCGTTGGGGCTTTTCAGTGACCGATTACATCAAGTATCTCGCTTACCTATATTATGTACGTAGCCTACATTATCTATTTTTACAACAATTGTGATATTACTTTCCTAATCTGTATATCCTAACCCACCCAGTCAACTTTCCCTGTGGGAGGAAACCGGAGTGACCGGAGAAAACCCACGACTTTCGACAGAGCGTTGACTTACTCTTTTCACATGAGTGTGATGAGCATATCGTTACCTCTGTAACTATACAGTCCTGTGTTGGTGCATGGAACAGTTGTCAGTGCGAATGCATGCCTTTCACATCTTCCACCAGTGTTTGATTCCTGCAATATACTGTTGTCTGGTTATGATTTCACTTCAGTTGTATGTGAGAAGAGTGCTTCCGGTTTGACTCGACCAGATACCGCAGGTTTTTCCCAGGTACTGTAGTAACACTGGATCAATACGAGATGACCGTTACTGGACCTCTGGGAGAACAGTTTAGACAGAAATAATACAGCTATCCCGTATAAATAATTTTAGGTTAGCTTTAGTTTGAACATACATCCACTTACAAGTATGATGGAACAAGCTTGCCGAATTTAAAGGGTCAATGGTTTTTGTATACAGGTTCAATCATTTAAATAATCTTCTATTTTAGACAAAGACAAGAGTCAGAAAATTACCAATTTTGCTTATGTAAGATTAATGAACCTAAAGGATGGAACAACGTTGCTTGATGGAGATCATGATTTAGTTGTATACAAGGCAAGCTTGAACTTTATTTAAGAACTAATTACATAATTAAGAACTAATTACCTAATTAAGAACTAATTACCTAATTAAGAACTAATTACCTAATTATGAACTAATTACCTAAGTAAGCACTAATGACCTAATTAAGGACTAATGACCTAATTAAGAACTAATTACCTAATTATGAACTAGTTACCTTATTAAGGGCCAATTACCTAATTAAAAACTAATTACCTAATTAAGAGGTGTTTACTGAATTAAGAGATAAATTCACGGTCATTATTGCCTTTGTGTGTTTTCATGAATTATTAATGAGAATTACAAGGATCTTCTATTAATTGTATTGTACACCTATAAAGTTGCTAGTCCTATTTTCCTGTCAGTATTTAAAGTTTTAAGTACATTTTAATTATGTTTTATTGTGCAGTGGAATTTCCAATGAAATTGTTAAAATATTAATTAATACGAAAACATTTTTCACATATTTCTGAACATGATTTATTACAATATTTTAGTGTGATGCGAAAGAAATCAAAGACAACAGTTACTTCAAGTTGCCGTCGTTAAAAAATGAGCTCCATCTTCCAGCTGGGACACTCAGCAAATCGAATGCTTTATGTGTTGGACAGTTAACATTGAGTCATAAAGAATCATTTCAAATATCCTCACTGTTATGCTCTACAAAACTGACACAAAACGGTATGTGTCGATGCTTAACGTCGTGAGTTTTTCCGCTAGAGAGAATTTGCGAATGTGAAGTTTTATATTCACGTTTGAGGGCAACAACAAGAGTCAGTGTAAAATTGTTGTTCTGTTTTTCAGTTGATTTACTTGGTCTTTTGAAATGGAAATCACAGATGAACAATCTTCGTGTTATATTGCCCAACGTAACCAACGTCAAAGGAGAAGAAATCGTCAAGGTTTGGGAGATCACTTTGTGCAATTTACATTATTTAATGATGAAGTAAATAAAGTATTGTTATAGTTGGTGAGACCAACTTGACCAGGTGCTGTTTTTGACCAAGTGCGTTTCTATTTCAGTTTTTACAAGACATTTTTGACGCGTTGTTTGCTATCCTGATGGAAAGTCCGGACAAATATGGCAAATTGGTTTTTGATGACTTGGTGGGTATATGTGGTATAAGTATTGAGAATTTAACTAAACTTACTATATTTATACTGGATAACTCTATCAGTTCTAAACTGTTCGCCTAGATGCCCGATATGGGTTATTCCTTATTGTTCCAATGTTACTACGGCCAGGGCCGCCGAGAGAATTCGCGGGGCCCGGGGCAAAATCTTCTCTGAGGGGCCCTATGACGTCATTATTTTCAAGCAGCAGAGAGGCCCCTAACTAGAATGCATATGGAACTCTCTCTCAAGTTGGGGGCCCCTATTAGGTTGTGGGCCCGGGGCAAGTTGCCCCCCTGCCCCCCCTCTCGGCGGCCCTGACTAGGCCTACGATGGAAAACCAGAGAACCCGGAGAAAACCTACAGGGTTTGTCCAATTTGAAGTATTCTCCTCACATGTGACTGGGACGAAATTATGATCAACAGAAATCGAACGTCCCTGTCGCTGAAGTGAAAAGTAAATGTACTGACCACTTTGCCACTAACCTGCAGCTCACTTCTTCCGCCCGTTGAACTCCCGCTTAAGGGACCATTCATTTTTTATCTGGGAGGGGGGGCTGGTGGAATTAGGAGGTGGGCCATCCGAAAAAAGATGGCCTTAAAGGGGTGGGCCACGCTAAAAATATCGGCGAAAGGGGGGATCACACAAAAAAAGGATACAATGTTTTGGTGTGTTTGCAAGAATGTCGCCCTGAGAGCCCACGAAATGGCCATTTTGGGCTGATCATGCCCCCTCGGGGAAGCATGCCCCCGGTTAAGCGGCTTATATATAACGTTTACTTCATCTTTCTATAGGTATTTGTCATCAACCTACTTGCAGACAAAAAGTACTCTCACTTCCGGCCAGTTTTAGATACCTATATTGCTGATCTATTTTCTGCCGCTAAAGCTCACGAGTAAGTTCAAAATCCTATTACATTATCCTGTTTATGTAAATCTGATTTCTACAGTAGTTATGTCTCCTGAACGTGGGCAAACCAGGAAACATTGATGGAAAAACATTATTTCCTAGCCATGTTTCCTGAAGGTGAACAAACCAGGAAACATTATTTCCTAGCCAGGGCTCAAAACTAAAAGTCAATTTCTTCTCAAAATGTAGCACTCTTATCACAGTGATGACTCAATACATTATGGTAATAACTCGTGGCGAATCTACCAAGCTGGATGTTGTAAAGCTGGAGTCCATATTTAAGACTATGAAGGTGTGCTTGTTATGGAGCTTAGATTATGTACCGTCGGCTGCATCTATGGATTAACATTTGTAGATAAAACATTGTCTGTTTGTAACGAGCATTTTAAGATTTCATTTAGCCCAGCGAAGACTTATCAGATTGGAACATGTCAAATGCTCCTGACAAAGTTTTGACAATGTATTTATCAGCAAGTGTTCATCATTCAATGCCGCCCACGGTAATGAACAAGAAAATAATTGATTTATAGTGAGAAATGACGAATAAAAGCTAGGGATATGAATACAGATACATAAAATAATAAGCTGAAATAAAGATAAAAGAAAGGATGAAATGAAAGAATAAAAAGAAAGTGAAGGGGAACGAAAGTATTAAAGCAAACAAAACCAAGAAATCAAAAATAGAGAGAACGATTATAAACTTGAAAGAGAAATCCAATATTTTACGGCGTTTTCTCCTCGGTTTAACTTTATTGCTTATCTTTTAGGCACTTGAGTATGTTTTTAAACTGATTGTTCGCTCAAGATTGTTGTATGAGAGGTAAAAATTGATGGGGGTTTTTATTTACCATTTAAAACCTTCTCTACTGGGGTGATATTCATTCAAGTTCTATTTCGCAGGACGTCCATGGAAACAAATGTAGAGAAATTTCGTGAAGACTTAAACAGATTATTTAAAGTACTGGTGCAAATGATGACCGATCAGAGAAATGAGACCCTTAAAGTTCAGGTAGATAGTTCAAATATTTCATTTTCACTTATTTATCTAAAGGCCATGCTGCAAGAGTGTCAATATATTTCCGCGATTAGTAAAATATTTGTATCTTTCTTGAACGTGTGTTTTCGTATCCTATTTAGGGTCAGGCTTTGAAGAATGTACCGTCCATCTTTGGTCATGCTTTGAAGGTTTATGACCCAGTTCGTTTAGGGTAAGAATCAATATGTGTCTTCCTTACAGGATCGCCTTGGCTCGTACCGTTAGGGAGGACGGAAGTTTCCCAGATATAAGGCCGAATTAAACAAGAACGAGTAACCTTATTTATAGTGGTATAGACACGAACACGCGATTGACTTTGATCTGGCTTGAAAAATCCTAGGAAGGGTTTGAGGATTTGTTTGACTTTGTTCTAATGAGCAAAGATTCAACTAACATTAGAATCAAGATTGAAATCTAATTGTTATGGTAATCTCTTTACTTCAGGGAATTTGCCCGAGATCTGATCGTCAGTATACCGCAGGGTCGTCTAAACTCTCAGAGATTGACGTGCATACATGATATGGTTAAAAGCGAGTTGTTTGAAAATGAAGGTATATTTACCACAAGTATCTTTTTAAACTACAGAACTTTGTGATGTCGTCGTCATCATAATCACCACCACCACCACTATTATCAGCGTTCTGCCCAGGACCATGTGAGTGTCGGGTACCTGCAGCCCTGAGGGCATGACCCCCTCCCACCCTGCCGACAACTTTTAAAACTTGATCGACTGGTCTCAGTAGCTTGAAGCGCGACATCGATTAACAAAGTGCAAAGTGATTAGAGCCGTTCGTCAGACGTCTTTCTGGCTTTGGGGGGATAGCGTATTTCTCCGAATCATCAGCAACTAATATTGTGCGCATTGTAGTACTGAATTTCATCTAATACTAATGTTTAAATTGTTTAAAATATCTATTACACAGTACAACATTGGGGTTTTCGTACTGCATATTTGAAACCTTTCAAGTGCCGGGCGGAAGAGTCCGCTTTGGCGTGAGTGCCGGGCGGCACTGCTGAGTGCTGGGGGCTGCCGCCCGGCGCCGCCCACCGTGGGCAGAACCCTGTATTATTACCATCATCATCATAATAATCATCTCACCAGATTAACCAACACCATTAGAATCGTCATTATTGTCATCAACATCATCACTACCAGAATTATCATCATTGTCGTCACCAGAATCATCGTCATTATCACCATACCATCTTCGTGATGACCATCAGTCATCAAAATCACAATCACCACCATTACCACCATCATCATCACCAACATTATCACCACTACCAGAATTATCATCAAAATCACCATCATTGTCATCACCGGAATCACCACCACCATCATCACCATTATCATCACCACCTACCAGATCACGATCATTATCATGACCATCACCAGTGTCAAAATGATCATCACCATCTAAACTGTGTATTTCATGCTCTTACAGTCTCCAGAAAAATCCTGCTACCAATGTTAACCAGAGAACTTTCCCCTCATCTAAGGCAAGAATCAGAAATGAAAGTTTGTGTGGATATCATCTCTGATCTTTTGGTCACCCTAAATCGAACAGACGTGGTAAGTCGTTTTATATAATATTCCGTTTTATAATAATATTTTAATAATATAATATATTGGACAATGAATAATTAGTTACAAGCACTGGTGCCTTCATTGCACAAGAAATTGCTATTCGCGTCTGTGTTGTGTTGAATATACATATTGTATACATTACATATACAGTATCTACTTGGATTTATAGCAGTCGTTCTTGCCTTGCCGTTCAACTCCCAATTTTGCACTGTCTGCTAATGTTCATGTGTGTGTTCTGATCTAGATTTGTGTTTTGTTTCTAGGGACCAACATTCGACGATATCCACAAGATCTCCCTAGAGCTGTTGCTACCCATACTAAAAGCTGTCATCAGAATTGAAAGAAGTCAACCGTTTGCCGTAAGTTGAAATCTGTATTTTAGAACACGAGTTATTCAACGAGTTTTTTGATAAATACTGGACTAGAATGCATGCATCCCAAAATGATATAAATGCAGGACCATTGCCGTGATGTGGGTCACTTACTATTATCGGCTCTGTTTAATACTATTGGCTCTGTTTAATACTATTGGCTCTGTTTAATACTATTGGCTCTGTTTAATACTATTGGCTCTGTTTAATACTATTGGCTCTGTTCAATACTATTGGCTCTGTTTAATACATTATTCTTTACTATTTGTTTTACTAAATGTAAATTGTTCTCGTTTGTTTAGGGCAAATATTTTGCTTGCTTTATTTCCATGTTACGTCTGATGACTGTAGAACATTATGATATGTACGTGGTGTCATTTCAAGATCGTGATAAATTTACGGTAGGCATACAAAAATCTTCAAGTTCCTTTGGCTTTGTATGGTACGATGAGAACTTTTTGTAACAACTTGAGTGATTTTCGTAACTTAATAATATAGATGAAAAAATTACTCAATTCTGATTGGCTAAGAGCAGTGCAATTATTTTTGAAATTGCACACTGTGCAATTGATCGTCTTTGAAAAACTCACTCGTGCATGTTATTTCCAAATTGCACTCGAAACCATACTATTACCTATACTAATATACTCACGTTAAAGCGCACAAGTTGTAACAAAGCTGCAGCAGACTTGTACCAACACTGTTTCAACAAATTGTTATCAGAATGTGTTCGCATTGCTTGCTCCCAGCTTGTTGACAAGTTGTCAACGACTTGTTGACAACTTGCTACTAGGTTGTTGACTCAACAGACTTGTTACAAGTTGTTCCAACATCTTGTTATCGTCCTACAACTCAACAACTGAGTGACAACCTTGTAGCAACTTGCTAAAATGACAACATTGTTACAACTTGTTGACCAGCTTGCTACAAGTCAGTTGCGTGTACCGTATGGGTAAATATTTCAAGATTTGATGCATTAATTGACCCTAGAAATGCTTACGTCACACAATTGTCAATCCATATAAACATTAGGTATACGCAATGCAATGTGGGATACGTGTAGATCAAATATTCATTGTTTAACAGTGGTGTGACGTAAGGATTTCTAAGATCAATTCATTCTTTCTATTTGTTTCTTATTTTCTAGGACTTTTTAATCACTTTATTTATGCATTTCCGAGATATTATCGCAAACAGTATTTATCAAACAGATTGGGTCACGATGATTATGGTGCAAAATAAGTAAGTACATATCGGTTGTTTGGCTTGCCAAAGCTAAATAAACGTTTTGAAGAAATAACACCCCATCATTTATATAATGTCGTTTCCACATGATGCAATGGTTGCCCAGAGGCCGATGATGAACACGTGCTCGACAACTAAGCCTAAAGGCCTGTTCACACGATTCTTCTCCTGACGTATGTGATTTCACGCAATACACCAACAACTACACTTTTCGTCAGGTATAAACCAATAGCCTTACTCTTGTCAGCAAATCCAGTAAATCACATGCGTCAAGAGGATAATCGGACCGGACAAATCGGATCGTGTGAACAGCGTACTAATCATACATACGATGTTTAATGACGTAAGTCTATTTCATTCTCATTTAGTGTAATCGTGAAGGCTTTGAATTATTTTTCTGGAGCATTGGAATTCAATTTCTTGGATATAGACGGTTTTAATAATCAAGTAAATGTTTCCTTTCAATATATTTTTAATCTTGTATGGTAGAACTATTGGAAGAACTATATATACAATTTTTAAGATCTAAAGACTAAACGAAAGCAGTTTAGTCCGTCCCCCCATTAGAACCCCCGTTAGCCCCCCCCCCCATTAGACCCCTTTAAAACACGGCTGAAATATGTAATAAAGGATTGCATCATGTACTTCTTGGTCTCTTGCAATAGTTGTGGACGAGTTTCTTCGAGTTGTCAGTCTCCTTCATCACCCAAGGACCTTTAAATCTGGAAAGTTTCACCGAAACAAAGCGAAGTAAAATTTTATCAAAGTAAGTAAATAAACTAACTTTTATACAACATAGTGAACAAATAACAAAGCTTAATTTTTTCTTGTTAGGTACGGTGATATGCGAAAGAACATAGCTTTGAAGATTAGGGATATGTGGCAAAAACTTGGTACGAAATTTCTTTTGTGTAAACAAATGCAACCTGCCGTAATAACTATATTCTAATTGAATATTATTTCATTTAATTAGGCAGTCATAAAACGAAGTTTATTCCCGGACTTGTTGGACCATTCTTGGAAATGACCCTAATCCCTGAAGATGGTAAGATTTGTTCATTGAATTTTTTGCAGAACACTGTCCGAGGTTTGCAATATCCGAGTGCGCTTTCCATTAACATGGCCAGACCGGTTAGATCGGAGAAATTGTTAAATGGAACACAGAACGTTTGAGCTTCGGATGGGTCTGAATGCAAAATTTGGATCAAATCAAAAGGAGATCCACTTTGGCCAGATTTTCGAAAAACGTGGCCCAAATCTTTCCGTCAATACAGTGACAGAAACTCTGGTCTGACAGGTCTGGCTATTAAATGGAAAGCACCTGTAGTGTCCTGAGGGCAACTCAAGGCTTTTTGATTTGTGCTTTCACTGCTGTCAACGTGAAATTCGCAGAAAAAATATAGTATTTCCCTTATTCTATTTCATTTCATTTCAGAAATTCGGAAAGACACTATTCCGATATTTTTTGACATGATAATCTGTGAAAATAAAGCCAAAGGAGGATTTCGAGAGGTGAGTGACATCAGAATCTCAATAAATCTATTTCTTTTTTAGCAATCTGCCACTAGTCGAATGTAATTTTCTCACGCGGGGTGCTGGAGTTTGCCTCTCTAGTATTGTGTTACATATAATGATTTCCAGACAATTTTCTTCAATATTTACGATAATCAATTTTTAAAAACTTAGATTGAAAACGAAATCATAAGAAAACTGGACATTATCCTCGAAAGTGGCAGAGGTGATGAAGAATACAAGGTCCTATTTGGGCAGATGTAAGTATAAAGTGGAACCATTTGACAGGTTCGGATAAGTAAATAGATGGTCAGTCTAGGACACTAATACGCAAATGCGCAATATGGAATATATGAATGGTATATATGAATAGTATATTTCATTTATATATTTGGGATTGTATATTTGCATGGGATTGTATATTTGCATGGAATTGTATATTTGCATGGGATTGTATATTTGGGATCGTATATTTCGATTGCATATTTGGGATTGTATATATTCATGCTTTTGGCTATAATTGCCATTGTCTTTATGTTTCAGTTTATCAAGTCTGTTCTCAGTGAACCCAAAACTTTGCCACGACGGTAAACGTTTTGTTGAGACCATAACAACATTGTTGGAGAAGTTGTTGGACTACCGAACTGTTTTGGCTAGTGACGACAGTATTGACAACCGTATGAGTTGTATTGTCAATCTTTTGGTATGTTTCAACCCTAGTACTGCTGTTGCGGAACCAGGTGTTTGGGGGGGGGGGGGGTTATGCTGAGCAGGCGCTAGTCGTGGAGTGGGCACAGTCGAAGGGTCCATCCAACAGTCTCCAGCATGGGCCCAGCTGCTGGTAGGGGTAGAGGAGCTTAGATCCTAGGCCTGTGACAGCCTGTCAGAAAACGTTTGAAAACTATGGTTGCCTGTATAGTCAGAGAGGACCTCAAAGGCCCAAAAATAGCAATTGAGTTCCGTAAGGCCCCAACTGGATTTAATGATGAAATTGACACACTCCCTTGGACGTGCACTTCCCCCAGTAAATCCATCTTTGGTAAAATAACGCCTATCTTCGCAAAAGACCTTTCAATAGAATCTTCAAACGGTGTGTTGTCAGCGTCAAGGGTACGATCTTGTTATATAAAGCCGTTCGGTATTTAGTTCTAGACAGCCTAAGAATATTAGATTCGTTTGAGCCACGATCTTTCGTCGGAGAGTAAGTAAGAGTAGTGACATGGTTGTGCATAGGATGATGCATTATGCATGACTTATATATTTTATCTTCCAGAATTTCTATAAGGAAATCAAACGTGACGAGATGTACATACGGTAAGATAGAATTATGACAAGTTCTATTATCCTTTCGATGCAGTCATCATCTGATTTAGCCTAAGAACATAGATGGTAATTTGTTACATTTGACAGCGAGCGCAGGCTACAAGGGTTAGGTTAGCCTGCGATCAGGCGTTTTTAAGTTAGGTTTGTTATCAGAATTTGAAGGAATTGGGAATATTTATAATAGAATGTAAACTTGCGAATGTTAATATGGAAATTAAACCGACTATGAATACATAGTAAGTTTTTTACCCAGGTTGCAGTTTTAGCCCGGCTGCTTTGTAATCAGTACTAATCGACTCCTTCGAGTATACTCTGATTGAAACGAAGAAGTAGAACATATTGTATGTAAGAAAATACTCGTATTGTCTGTAAAGTTCACAATGTTATGTCGTGTCTTTCCAAGATATTTGTACAAGTTATATGAGCTTCATGTGAGCGTAGAAAACTACACCGAAGCAGCCTTCACTTTGCTGCTACATGCTGATATATTGAAGGTACGAATAATAATAATATTTTCAATTTATATGCTCTTGTATGTAATATATTTCTGTCACAATTAATCACAAGCATACGTTAACGACCTACTGTTGCGAGATGTTGGTGTTACAAAGATTAGTGCATGTCCCTTTCATCTTTGGGCTGGGGTTCAAACCCTGAAATAGGCAGTTGTCTGATTATACCGATTTCGCATCGATCACATGTGAGAAGAGTGCTTCCAGTTCGACTCTACCAATATCCTCTCATGGTTTCCTCCGTGCTCTCCGGTTTCCTCGTGTAGTAACACTGGAGTAATAGGTCCTTGTTGGAACCCTATGGGGAATACAATTTAGAACTGATAGAGCTATCCAACATAAAATAAGTTTAGCACTTTAACACTGGAACAACAAGGCATAGTCTAACCTGAACCTCCAGGGAGGGTAGTAAATATAGTTGGTTTGCGTTGTTAAGATCCTAACCCTAGGTTAAGATCTTAAACTTATACCTAATCATAAATGCAATGACCGTATACTTTTTAACCCGTATAATCCTGATTCTTCTTATCTCAACTTTCCATATTATATTTCCGAAATGACATCACAAAGATTAAGGTTAAGATTAGCGTTAGGATTGTGGTGACGATTATAGTTACATCAAGGTTGTTGATATGGAAATTGACGTTTTATCTCGATAGTGGAGTGACGATGCTATTAGTATTGATGACCATGGCAAGTTCCAAGCCGAAACACAACGGTGTATGAAGGAGAAATTATTTAAAGAGATTATTGAACTCTTCCATAAAGGAAAGGTAAAGTTCTTGTTTTTCTCGTGTGCCATTTAGTACCGCTTGTAGTTAAGCCTGGTTTCCAGTCTGGATCTATCTTCTCTTAATTTGTGTGCTGTATGTTGAATCATAACATGTACCTAGGACAGAAATAATTATAATATGCATATCAAAGTATTCAACTGTTCAATCATTCATTTGTGTTTCACATATAGCCACAATAGAACTGTCTTCTGTGTAAGCAAAATAAAGAAAGGTGCATTTATAGGGGAATAAATATTCTAAGTCAACCGTGAGGAAAGTAATTGTTCTTCGAGCAATTTTTGCATATTCAAATGATGATTGAACAGTTGAATACTTCGATATGCATATTTTAATTCTTCCAGTCTCAGCTACATGTTATGATTCAGCTGCAATTTTATCCCGAAACTCTGAACTGGCTTATTGTGCATCCCCGTGCACTTTATTAGCTTTAGTGGTGAGGCCACTGGGGGTTTGGGAATGGGAGTCTAGCTTCCCACTCCTGCAAGGATTAATTGGCTACAAGGTAGGTGTTAAACTATATATATAGTGATATGTTTTTTGCAGACTTGGGAGGAGGCAATCAAATACTGCAAGGAACTCGCAGATCAGTATGAAAAAGAGACGTTTCAGTACGTTGAACTTGGCCAAATTTTGGTAAGTTTGTGTTCCGCATGACAAAATAACTGTTTAGATTGGTAAAGGTCCTTATATATATATAGCAATATAGTTTGATAAATAAACTAGAAGGGACTCGGAGACTGAATCAAGTATTCTTACATAAATTATACATGTACTAATTACACATTCAGTTCTGTTCAGCCGGGGGAGAGCATGACAAATTTTTGAAAATTTATCTTGAAAATTTCTTTTGAAATTTTTCATCCAAATTTGAACCAAAATCTAATCTATTTGTCCTTACCTATAGCCATTATCTCCACAAATTTTCGTATTAAGATGTTTGGTACTTTTTGAGTTATTGTGCCGACAGATAAACGTACTCACAAAAACATAACCTCCTGGTGAAACATAACCTCCTATTGGAGGTTAAACATAACCTCCTCTTAGAGTTTAATTTAACGCATTGACGCGGATGATGATCATGCTGTTACTTCATTTACCATGCGTGGTGTACCATATTTTTATAGAGAAAGGAAGCTCAATTCTTTGACAATATCGTGAACACTCTGAGAGCTGAATCAGGGTATTTCAGAGTTGGCTTCTATGGCCAAGGATTTCCATCATTCTTGCGGGTAAGATTTTCATAAGTATGAACTTGTATCAGAAGCAATAATGTATAGTCTAGGGCAATGCTCGGTGGACATAGTGCATATAACTATCACAACTGTGACCACGCTTTGATTCCTGCAATAGGTCCCACCTGACGTCATCGCCGCCATGTTGGATGAACTTGACCAAGGATTTTGCTTGTTTGCAATTAACTTGACCCATTGTGATTTGTCGGACAGATTGCAGAGCACTAAAATGCATGATATTTACCAACCGACTGTATTCGTCATTAACAAGAAACAAAATCTATAAAATCATCATTTACTATAGAACAAAGAATTTATCTATCGTGGTAAAGACTACGAACAAGTTGGAGATTTCACTGTCAGGATACAGAATAATTTCCCAACAGCCCAGGTTGGTAATAACTTGTGATGTATAATATATAATAGAAGGATGAAGGTTTTATAGTGAAATATCAAATCTAGCTACTTCATGTATTGTTTAGGTGATGACGAAGTTAACTCCACCAGATGATGATATTAAAAACTCGAACGAACAACGTATCCTTTTGTAAATGTTGTGTTGTCTTTTGTCGTTATAGATATTTTTAGTTTTTACACTTCTATTTTCTCTAATGCTTAAACTGATGTGAAAATTCATGATTCTATATACACAGTCATTTCTTGTTTATATTCTTAACTGTTGTTTAAGATCTCCAAATCAATTTAGTCGATCCAGTTCCTATCGAAAGACGAAAATATCAAGGGAAAGTCGTATCTGAACAGATTACGCAGTAAGTATACCTATTTTAAGCCCCACATTACAGCATAAAATGTAACAATGCCCTTTCACCTTTCTACTGCTCTGAAATCTCTATACGTATATAATAATACGTTGTAATCTAATCTTCTTCTTTTGTTTGTAAGGTTTTATGAACGGAATGAAGTGAATCAGTTCAAATATGACAGACCTTTTCATAAAGGGAAGAAAGACAAGAATAACGAATTCGCTGTGAGTTTGTTTATTGAAAATTATCTCTAAACACTTGCTTTCATTTTGTCGTAACTGTCGCGGACATATGAAGGTGACCGATGTAATAGAATGTTGACATATATCTACAGTCACGGTAAAGATAGATTTGCATATATTCGGCGTGTGTAAGTGACGTCACAACTCGAAATTGTGTGGCTTCCGGTTTTTTGGGCGGCAAATTCCACCATTTTCATTGGATAAATTCAAACTAATTAAAATCAAGTTCAAGATGGCTGACAATTTTTTACATCAATACGTACGCCAACTTTCCTGAATAACTCGAGTTCTAGACATGCTAAAGCAACAAACTATACACCAAAATACTCATCGTTGTTCAAGGATTCTAGAGAGGTATAGATTATCTTATAACTCTCAGTATTTCGCAAGATATAAACGAAAACGGCACTTCGTGAAATCCACTATTTGGCCCCCCAAATTGCCGGTTATATAGCATGACGTAATATTCTCGCGTGACTGCACAAACCGAATAACCAGCACACAAAAGTGTCGTCGAACTTCACTTGGTCACGACAGTTACGACCAAACGGAAACCAGGCTATACAACACACAAAAACACTGTGTGAACCATCAGGCTTAATTTACATCATACATGGACATTTCTCGAATTTTCTAAAGCGCACACAAACCAATGATACGAGGACGAAACGTCTTAACTATAACTTAAATTGGGTCACATTGTTAGCCTCGATTTCAAACTATTGTTTCGCTTGCACTCCAGCAAATTCGATTAGCTTCACAATTTGAGTAAAACCTTTTAAAATATGGAGGGTATAATTTCTATCCTGATCAAAATGCAATATATGTTTTTGATTATGTTTTTGATTGTAATTTGCAGTCATTGTGGCTTGAAAGAACATGTCTACAGACAAAATATCGATTTCCAGGAATCCTTTGTTGGTTTGAAGTGACTCATATTTCAAGAGTAAGTCTGGTGTAAAGTCTAATAATTAGGGATTTTGGACGTTTAAAGTAAACATTTTACCCCCAGTTTCAAATTATCCAATGATAAAACAGCATTTGTGTCACTGTGATGAGAAGATCTTTCGCGACTATTCGTTTGCATATGACGTCACAACGTGTAATTGGCCGCCATCTTGGTTGAATGTCAAGTTTACTTTAGCCATCGAACAGGTGTAGCTGAGTTAGTTAATTTCCAATTTCCTGCTTTGCTCTTAATATGGAGTAATACATTAAATCCGACAATTGCAGACTGAATATCCGGAGGTTTTGTCATGACATATCAAATTCACAAATGAATCAGTATTTTAGAGAAGTTTGAGTTTAAAGTTGACGAAATTCTATGCCATTCACTTAATTGTACGAGTCTTTAAAAGATCACGTCGCGATTTTTCATCTTTAAGTTTCCTTCCGTTTTCTAGTACGAGATTACACCTGTAAATCTTGCTTTGGAAACGATGCAATTAAAAAATCAAGAATTGAAAACGCTCATCTCTAGATATAGAAAAAATCCTCAACAGAACATTAATCCACTAAGTATGTCTTTGAATGGTGTTATTGATGCTGCTGTTATGGGAGGTATTGCTAACTACACCAAGGTGAGCAATCCAGCTTTATGTTGCTGTCTTCGTTTGGCCCGCCTTTTGGGTGTTCCGCCGCGGGCAGACCGTCTGCCACGTAGGCTACCCTTTATACTATTATAGTCAGTGTTCTCACAAATTCCTCAGATTTCCCCAGATTTTAGACTCTAGATCCAGATTTAGATCCTAGTTCTAAGGAAAAATTCTTAGAAGTGAGAGCACTGACGATAGTATTTATATAAGTTGCACCGTAAGGCTGCTGGTTTCACTTGAAACATCCTTAAAAGATCGCTTCAGTTAACGCTTTGAGTTCAGTGGTACAAACTGCGATAGTTTTACTGATATTTGTTTAGGCATTTATCTCTGAAGATTTCTTAAAAAAAAATCCAAATGACGCCCACAGCGTTGAACGACTAAAACAACTTATCAGTGATCAGGTAAGATCATTTACTAAATCTTTTTACAAAGCGTTCTCGCTTTTGTCTGTGATTGTTGTAGCAAGAACAAAATACAGTGCATAAGAGAATCCTAGGCGATCATACTAACCAGCAGAAGCTGGTATTCATTCAACAGTTGAGTCAATTAGGAGAGAACTCAGAATCTCGTATCCCGAGCCTGTGATCCTGTGATCCTCAGAACGTACGAAATTATTCTCACATTATAACATCAGATAAGTTTACGGTACAGTTCTAAACTGTTCTCTCCACAGGGTCATCCCTCATTGGTCTAGTGTTACTACAGGACAAACAAACATACATGTGGAAATTATAGCTTTTATCATTTGCCATTAGATATGAATAGGACCTTACAGTTTTCGAATATAGATTGCTATGCAATTAACATTGTAATTGTGTTTCGTTTCAGTACGACATTTTGAAAGATGGGATGAAAGTTCATGCTGAGCTTGTTACAGACGCTCTACGTCCTTTCCATGAAAACCTGGAAAAACGATTCTCCGAATTGATGGCGCTCATTCCAAAGACACCGCGACAACAAATACCCAACTCCAGGGTAGGCTCCTTATTCAATAACATATAGTCACGTTTTATCGAACTTCACACATATAATAAGGTGGTCGATATAATAGAATGTCGATAGATCACTACAATCAATAATGGCTGATTTACGTAGGGCACGCAAAAGACGAGATAGTACAGATTATTTCACATCGTCAAACATGACTTCGTCACGACAGTTACGACTTGGAAACCAGGCTTAAACGATTAATTTTTTCCATCGTTGATAGATGTATTCCAGTGTGAGGGAACGACCAAACAGGAAATCAAAGCCAGTACGAAGCAGTACCATTGTTGGGAATAGAAGTACAGTCATCATTGGCAACGGTCTTGGGCCTATACCTGATGAGTAAGACAACATTCACACGAGACCAGACGAATTCGGAGCCATACACAAATTCGTCCAGTTCCATTTGTTCACATGTGAATTCGTACGGTTAGCTGTGCTGGAATTCGTTTGGTTTCATGCGAATTTTAGTTGATTCCGAATTTGTCTGGTCCCATGTGAACGGAGCATAAGTTAGTACGTTGATGGTGATGGTGATGGTGTTGGTGTTGGTGGTGGTGGTGATGGTGTTGGTGGTGGTGGTGATGGTGATGGTGGTGATGGATAAATAGTGGTTGTTTATGTTTGTTGGTTATGTCTATACAATGATCTCTAAACGAAGTAAATTTTTCTTTATTACAGAATACCTCCTATATTACCGCAGAAACATGTGTCCATGAGTCCTGAAAAAGCTCCGCCGCTACCAAGACGGTCGGTGGCGAACGTCTTACTTCAAAGTGTAAGTTCATTATTTCTACCAAGTAATTTCTTCCATGATATGTTAGAACGGTTGGTCCCTTAGTAATGACTGAATTTCGGTTTCATTTGTAACACAGAAAGTAATGAATTCAATGTTGATATCATTTTCACATTTTTGTAGTCACCAACCCTACCTAGATCAGATGATGGAGAACGGCCACCTCCGAAGCCAGAACGGAAGTCGACGATGCCTCGACCTATTGATCTGGATTTACAAAATGGGCCCGCACAGAGGTCTCATCCTGCTGTTACGCCTGAAGGAGAGGTATGAAAAAGGGTGAAAGTTTTAGAAAAAAGAGCTATGATCTTTTCTTTGCTAAAGTTTTTTCAGACGTATAAATCTGACCAACAATGCAACATTTCCTCTCTCTAGGTACCCCCGAGGCCACCGAAGACTCCAAAGAAGACATAAATCTCGGGAATTAATAAAAAGAAGAAAGATAAATATTTTTGTAATTTGAAATGAAAATGCAATGGTAACTTCTATTTTTTTCAATTCACATCGGGCACAAAATCAGATGGACTGATTATGTAATATAATATGTACTAGCTGGGGTAGAATAAATAGAAAAAGACTCCTGTCCAGGCGTTCACTCGTAAATTGAAAAATATTACAGAATCCGTGAAAGAAAGAGGAAACCGTATGTTATAGCAAAATCTAAAGAACAGCAATTGTTTTTTAATAGAGTGTCTGAACATTATGCTTTATCTTTTAACATGCATACGTAATGCTAGCCTGTGTACAGACCTAACAAAGGCTAAGCTAAATGCGTACTTTGCACAAGTAAGCAAGAGTAATGTAAGACTTTTTGCGCGTGTGTAGAAACGCTGAAATGTAGAGTTGAAATGTGGAGCTTATCTTATTGCTCATCCCACAATCACGACAAGTTATAATTCTACAGATTTCAATCACTCATTTCATCGAGCGCATTTCGTAGTCTATACTATAAAATTAGTGATTTGAATAGCCCTACCAGTCGCTCATTGGTATGACGTTTATGCGTGGTTTGGAGGACAGTGAGTGGACTCTTTCAAAACAATGAAAAGAGTAAAAGCAATGGAAAATTCCGATTACTGAATCTTGACTGGATGGTAATATTGTTGTGCAATGTTTTTATGCTATTCACTTTTATTTTTGTTTATATATACTCGAACTTCAAATGTTGTAAACGTGAGCTTCAGCTCGTGAGCCTGAACCGGCCCGCCCAAACAGGTAAACTCTTAAACCCCCGCAAGCGGAGGAAGTCCCTTTTGATTCCATATATGGTATGCCTTATCATTTCCGCCTTCGTGGTTCGATCCGGATTTGCATTTTGAAATATTTAGAAGTGTTGCAATTTGACAAATTAAACTAGTTCAGCTCTGACAACGACAAGCAAAACACGGATAACATCTTTCAGGAGAATAAAATGAAGCTCGTATTAACATTTCTCTGTGTAACTACAATAGTAGTGAATTTCATAAAGGCTGATGTCTACTTACATTCGCCAAGAGGCTCGAACGATCGGCTAAACGAGAAGTCAGCGAATCGAAAAAATGCAAATCGTGTATTTGATTCACAGGTTTGTATTGGAAATGCACTTTAGATACATATACTTGCTGTGTATATTTAGCGACAGTATTATTTAGAAGCATACTTGTGTATTACGCCAATTAAATATTAAACTGAATATTATCAATTTGACGTACTTGACTAACTTGACAACAACAACAAATATATTAATACTAACTTACACATAATTATTTAAATGCCAAGTTCTACGGAACTATGCTAAAAGGAAGTATTTCGATTTAATAGTTTTTTATAGGAAATGTTTAAAATACAAGTAAGATCTTTTATAAACTCGAAACAACCTAGATGTTGTAATGTTTTGTACTTGCATTACATTATGCATATTATGACAACATTTGACCATTATAAATTTTACTGTGGCGTCATAATATACCTATGGTCACCTGATGTGTGATAAATGTAAATATTACCAAAGAACCCTTTGACTTTGTGTTTAAGAGCTCTTTGAAATTTTTAAGCTTTCATTTTGATAGTTGAGTGGTTGGCAATTTAATTTAGCAGTTTGTATGAAGTTGCAACTTACAAAAATATAAATAAAACATTGAAGTCTTGATTTAAAAAAAATCATATAAAATGAGAATGGTTTCTTTGTCTGCATTGTAACAACAAACCCTTCAGCGATTGAAAAGACTTCAAATTAAATGAATGAATTACCATTAAAAGCTTTACTTCCAAGATTGGAATCATATGTTTATAATTTTGTACATGGCTTGGCTTCAACTATTACATTGTATCTACTAAGTTGAACATGTTTTGAGCCCCTATGAACGTGATTTCTCCCTGGACTACAATCTATAATATTTTTACTAGAATAACAATCGAGGTGGTTACAATGTTGGCGATAAAACAGATCAAGCTGCAAATGCTGAAACAGGGCAATATAATATGGTGAGATAACATTTGAACATAGCATTAGAACATAGCAATATACCTAGTTATGCTAAGTAAATTAAACAATTTTAGTTTTAACACCCTCTACCTAGGGTGGGGGGTGGAACAGGGGGTAAGCCCCCATTCCGGTAGTTAGAAGTGTGGGGGGGCTAAGCCCCTGAGAAAGACTACTTAATATGAAGTGATGCAAAATGACCTGGTTTCTGTATGGCAAATCTCCCCAGAATGTGGGAAATACCATTTCAGAAGAGACTCCAGGTTTTTGAAATTTTCTGTGGACATGCCCCTGGTCTCAATCTTCTGCTACCGATGGGTACTGATACCACAGAGAGACAGCAACTTTAGAGCTCCCACAAGTGATGCCCACCCCTCCCCCACCTCCCTTTGCTTGCGTCAACACCTTTGCCTCTACCTTTTGACATTGTTTTTTCATGAGTGTAATCCAGGTTTATATGTGCGCATGTGTGTACCTATTTTTAATGATTTTCAGGAATTTTTCCAAAGTGGACCAAAACATAGAGGGAAAGGAAATGAAGGCAAATCATTTCTGACAATTGAATGGACAAACCAACACGGTTGTGGAGGAAGTGAAGATAAAGATCCACATAAGTTGAACTGTAATCTTGTATTGCAGTACATGTGTGAACCTGATGTTGCTAAACTTGAAAAATATTATATACGGAATGGTGAGTTAAACCTATTACATCATAAATGTTTGCTTCTTCTATAATATGCACTTTTTCCAGTTATTCATTTGCTTCATACATAAATTCTCTATTAAGTTCTCTCAAATTAACCTCCCTCTGTAGTAAACCCAATCTCTAATATACCGCTCTCCCTCTTTAAAGTGTCTTTTTTAAAGCGTCTTTTTTAATGAAGGAAATTTATCATACTACCCCCATATTAACATACCCCCCTTCAGAACAGAGAAACATTATTTGATTTATTATGTGACCTAGAATTTCACATGTGTCTTTCTTTCATGTTTCAGTAAAATCAATAAGCTAAGGCCCCTCTCTATCTAACCTCTCCACCCAAAGAATTATCATTTTAAAAACTAATTAATAATATTCATGAGCATTTTTGCACATCAAATTCACTATAATATGTTTTAATGCTTTCTCTTTATATACACAAAACCTCATCCTATTTAGTATTCTTTTTGTAATGAACGCTAATGAGACCGTTTTGAAGATCTTTGCTAATTAATACTCGTAGACTCGCTATGCCCGTTTTATTTGGTGTGAACGTACAATGGTGTAAACATTGCTCATATCATCGTTCATATAACAGTGTACAGTATATGCATATAACTGGTAAACTTTATATTACTCTGGTATACTGTAGTCTGTACTAGTATACTGTACTCAGCGCAGTTCGAAGGTTGATTCAGCTGGTGACAATCGTCCCTTGATCAAACGTTGCATTGCTTTCCTCATATCGCTGTTCATAACAGTGTAAATCACTGGATTGAGAGAACTGTTAAAATATTTGATCCACTGGATTGCTATGACTACCTCGTTTGGTGCATTCGTACACTTCAAGCTTTTCCATTGATGACATATCGTAGTGCGCAGTAAAATCACGAAATAACCGATAAAACACAACACAAACGCGCCAACCACAACAGCTAGAGTCCGTGTTGCCTTGAGTTCTGCTAATAGCGAGAGTGTACGTTTGTTTTTATGGCTTTGGCTTGGGTTTTGGCCGTTTTGGCTTTGCTGTTGGCCGTTTTGGCTTTGCTGTTGCTCGTCAATGGCAATGATACGAACTCTGTGGTTAAATGCGATTTTTCCAATCTTTCCATACATAACGAGAATAACCAGAAGAGGGAGTATAAAGGCAAGGATCGTCATAACGAGATTCACATCGAGACGAGGTCGTCCCTTCCTATATGTGGACTGTATTAGAGAGTAGTTTAGTACACCATACAACCAGCTCAGAACTATCATCACAATAACTTTGTTCTTTGTTAGCATTGTATGATACCTGAAGAAGAAATTTAAAAAATATCTTGGGCGTTCGCGTGATTGGGAATACGATTATAAGATTAGGGCTAGGGTAAGAAAATTGTAAGCCAGACTGCACATAATGTGATATGGTCAATGCCACCGCGAGATTTTTTAAGGGGAAAGCTATAGCACCCTCTAATTACCGCCCCTCACCCCTCAAATTACCTCAAAGTCTTTAACCTGTCCCTTAAATCTCTTATTGGTATTGTTTTTAACATCTATATGGTTACGATTATCTGCGTCCTTTCCCCAAAATTTGTAGCTTTTGGGTCCCCAAGATATCGCCAAAAGTTTCTAAGCGCAAAAAAACCGTATTCAACTAAATTGGGAACTACAATATGGGATGAGAAGAACACGCTATTTTTCATTCTGATATGACATTATGACATCCTACGCAGGCGGATTAACGGGTTGGGAGCAGCCAGGCTAAGTGAAACCCAACTTGTTGTGTAAACAGACAATCGAAATAAGGCACACTGTACCTGAGAGGATACTGTATACACACATATCGATCCACGCTAATGTACATCAAGTTGACGATACTTGCAATGGACGTGATCATATCTATAGCTCTCCACAGATTACTCACTTCAGGGTTGTCTTTCGGCCATTGTGAACCTTTATTGATAACAATTGTAAATATTGGTAGGGATAACCCACCGACCATGATATCAGCAAAAGCTAAGGATACCACAAAGTAGTTGGTCGTAGTTCGTAATCTTCTTGTTGTTCCAAATGACAAGATAACCAGAGCATTTCCAATCACAATCACAGGGATAAGCACGCTGAGCAATACCGTACTGGTGGTAATATAAGTCTGAGACTGAGTATTCGGCATGATTGGTGGTCCGCTACCAGCGCAACTTTTGTTCTGAAACATTGTGTTGTTTATAGTACAACTACTAGAATTCTGCATGGTTGTGACACTCGGTTTCCACCTCCGGTTTTGCAAGAACTCTTCGTGCTCGATATACAATCAGACGGCTGGGTGGACTGGCAGGTTGTGGTATAAGACTGTAATAATTGAATCTGCGTCTTTTCTTTCAACACTCAGTTTCAGATCAGTGAGTGGTGCCTTATTATTCAATATGTTCCAAAAATATTCTAGTCTGGCTTGCTATTTTTCACTGGACGTTTATTGTAAGTCGACAACTGAGTGTAATTTTTAGTGTTTTGTTTTCAACACTGTTAATCTTTTGTTTTGCTATCCATATTATCTCTATAATTACATACCATTCAGCCTTTAGATTACAATCCTTTTTACGTCCATACCATACTCGTGTGTGTTCTTCACTTTTTAGTATTCTAGTTATTTCTGAACTGTCTTTTTAAAATGCTTGTCTGTGTTATAGAGTTCCAAGGCCAATGTTTTGCCCTCGTCCAACCTCTGCAGTGAGCTTTTAAAACCCTGATGACTCCTTGCGCACTTCCGGTCTTTGACTTTCTCCTTAGTTTCTCTGCCTTTTAAAATGGAAAAAAACATATTTTAAGTACTGTGAGTTGTCAATTAATGTAACACACTATGTAACTGAAACATTGCATATTTTCTATAAGCCATTTTCTATATATAATCTGTAATATTGTATCCAAACTTCTCCTTTGCCGAAATTTATAGCTTTTTACTTCTAACAACAACGTGACTGTTTTGCGTGACTGTATAAATCTAGAAAACCTTATAAATAGTTGTACAGTACAATAGAATATCTTGAACTCCTGCTGTTCAGCTCCTAAATGTTATGCCTACGGCTTCCTTATATTATTACACCAATTCTGTCACGTCTGCGACTATTCTTATGCGAACATTTATTCAGGCTGTGGCCTGTGGCTAACAATAGACGCGCAATTTATACAATACGCACGACTCGTCAGACAATATACGTGCTTACCTTCTGCGATGTTTTAGGTTCGAAAACTCCGAGTAAAGTTCATGAGTGTTGATCTCTGCTACCGTGTATTAAACCTCAGAAATCACTCTTTTTATCGCCTTGGTGTAAACCGTATACTCTCTATCTCCAGCTGAAAACACAGGTTAACTGTCAGATTGGTATCTTGATGACAAGAATGTGGGAAAATGACCCAATCGTTGATTCTATACTTTGAAATATAAACATGCACACACGCGACGGTACATCTACTCATCTATCCAGTCAAATAAGTTAATTTGTGGTTTAGGACTATATTTGAACCGCGTTGATCGAGAGGGATGAAATGTTCCCCAAACCTTATGCTTTTAATCTGTCAGTATCTTCAAGATATGCTTTTCGGTGATAAGACAAGCCGCATCGGCTACAAAACTGTTTACCTTCACGATGGATTTATATCTTGAAAAAGCAACTTGCTGTGGTTTATTTACTGACAAAAAAAGCAAAATATCACACGTTATCGCAAAAATGGGCTATACTTGATAAATTAGGAAAACAAATTTTAGTGTTTCAATGTTAAAATCACATGGTGAAATCAGATTCTACTTTAATACCAAATCCAATTTGATTAAAGTCCTATGCCTATAGTTACTCCAAAGCAGCGACGATTTTATCTGCGTTCAACCTGATCTCCGCGCTTTTATGGCTGTTCGCATGTCGTTATCGTGTCACTTTAATTTAGATTAATGGAGTGCGAAGCTGTGAATCTCTGTGGTCCGGCTTCGCGAGTTTACAGATTGTATTCATCGAACACAAAACGCTAATTAGAACGTATTCTTTTAATTTAAATGCCATTCAATGTTCTATAATATATTAGTTGTGTCTTGATAGGTTGTTTTGATGACCTATATTGGTGTGAAAACGGTTGTCGCTCCGTAAAAACATACTGTATTCATTTAATTGACATAATTATTAAGCCCCGCAAACGAGAGTGAGAGATGTTCAACTCATGTTCAGCTTCTAAACTGAAAATTCCATGATATAAAACGAACATTTTGAACACAAAAGCAATTGAATTTTTGTCGCCATCAAATAATCAAGTTGTCATACGCAATATATTTCAATCCATTTTCGTCGGTAATTTTCACCATCCGGTGTTTTTTCTATTCTTTAATATGAACAATTACTCTTTTTTGAATGCGTACGTTTTCATTTTTGTTATTTTGCAGCTTTTTTAAAAAATGTCAGAAATGAAAAGAAATTGCATCAATCTAGCATTTCTCCATTTTCTATTTGCGTCCAAAAAGCTGTTTACACACACCAGAATGCTGAATACACGGCAATTATTTCAATTGATAAAGCATACTTATTTATGCCAAGCTAATGCAATATGAATATTTTATAAAAAGCAAATACAAAGCGTTTAAACGATTTCAAATACGTATGAATACGTATGACTTGACAACATTTGTGTGTTTAATTAGCGAGGGAATTATTCTAATTAATATTCTAGTAATTTCATCTTTTAACGAACTTCGACATTCAGAAGTAATTTAATCACGTTTCAAAATTTTTCAGCTGTGTTGTTGACAATCGCAGGAAACAATGTAAATAATGAGTACTGTCCATATAGTTCAGTTTTTCGTAACTGCTCCCCGTTATAGTTGCATAGATTGGTTTTGCTAAGTGGAACAGTACAGCAAAAGGTGTCAGCTCTAAAAGGAATAACTGCAGTTGTCGGAGTGACTAAATTGTTCAATATATGTATTGACCTTGTGTTTGTTGGGGAATACATACAATGGAAATATTTAACATCATTTGCTCGTCTCCATTAGTGTCAACACATTTGCACCATATGAAACACTTAACTAAAACCCACCTAAAAGGTAGTATATTTTGTTTCATTCGCATTTACCATTAAAACAAAAATCTCAATATTAATATTAATAACTAAGTTTGCCTCACTGGGAGTTGGGCCAAATGCATAAAGTTGTTTTAAAAAATTAATACGGTGATCTGATAAAATAAAGACCTTTATTTATTCCTCCCACTAATCGTTGATCTATTTTGCGTTAAGGTATTTCGACCAACACCCAAGACTACAACAACCAAGAATACGTCACGAAAGCTAAGAAAGAAAAGAAAAAAAATGCAAATGTGAAAAATGACAGGGCGATGGAGGAGCCTTGGGAATGGTATGATAAATGTGACAAGAGACAGAGAAATAAAGGTACGACATGTTTATCTCACTGATCTCATAAATTTCATAATGCCTTACTTGATAGGTCCACTTGATAGGTTCTACTGATCTGAAAATATAACTGGATTGAGTAACTATTATGTTAAAAATGAAGCCAGAAGTCCGCCATCATACTTATCGTATTTTGCTTGATATACTTTTTGTGATCTGGTATTTTTAAGTCTGAAGACGTTGTAAAACGAGTAGAGACATTTCCATGCGTAAGGTAAAAGTCCTGGGTAGGAAGTTGTTGTCTAGCAATGTTTAATTGTGTTTAACTGACTTCATTTCTGCATCGCCAAACAATGGCTTAGACAACCCAATATTACTTTTAGATCAGTGGGTTTATCTCACTAATCTCGTATATTTCGTATATAGTACTTGGTCCTTGTATCAGTTGTGTTTTTTGGGTTGCTTTAGGTCTGTTTACCGCTGATCAGAAACTTCGCGGTGAGTCTAGTAAACATACGAGACAGAACCCCGGAGGTACAAGGTACGGGTACGAATGCCCGGAAGAAAGGGACTATTACCCGTATTGGCATCCTACCGACTGGAAAGATATTGTAGTGTTTGTTCCTGATAAGAAGTTGTGCGAGGACTATTATGAGAAGGAGAGTTTTAATGTAAAACCCAAAGGTATGAATCAAATAAGTTGTATATCTTGGGTATATAACAATAGAAAAATATATCTCTGACAACGATAGAATGAAATAGAAACACGACCCACAAGATTTTGGTGTTGGTACCATAGACCATCCTGCAGTCGTATGTGAGAAGAGTGCTTCCAGTTTGAAATTTCCAAACACCGTACGTTTTCCCGGGTACTCAAGTTCCCTCGTGTTGCAAGACAAAAAGGGATTGTCCTCACTGAAACCTCCAGGGAAAACAGTTTAGAACTGATGGAGCTACCCAGCATAAACAGATATTCTTTTAGCTATAATCATCCTTCTATCTATGGAGAATAGTGATTGTATAACCTAGGGACAAGGTTGTGTGTTCTCAATCATTCAAAATCTATGTTGTCAATTCATGTTATCTTTCTTCAATCAGTAGTCTTACTATCTATAATTATTTCTATCGTCCACATCATCCATCTATCTATGGATATAGTGATGATTTTGTATATTCTATCTGCATATCAGTAGGCTTCGTGTCTATCATCTATTGATGTCTACGTCCTTATCGCCATATTCGCCATAAATAATTCATGTTATCTTCTATATTGAGATTTTGTAATCTGAATGAATAATCCAATTTTCAAATCTTGTGTTATCTTCTATCAGTAGTCTTCCTGTCTATTAGGTCACTGTTCTTATTCATCTATTCATCTGTTCATATAACGAGGTGTAATGTTTACCTTAGTTGGGTACGCATTTTAATTATCTGCGATGGGAGTGTTCCACCTTACCTGAAAAAGAAATTTTTCAAGTTACTAATATTAGAAGTCAACCTTCTTCGCACGCAGTGCTGTTTCTTACTCTTGAGTGACAGATGTGAAACAAGTTTTCCCTGTAGCGGTAGTTCGCTCCTCTTTTCAATATTGTTATTTTTGTCGTCCTCACATTCGACTTTATCATTAGTTGAGCACTGTTTAAGATATTACGCTGCCGTGGTTTGTGTCTGAACTACCCGAAAAAGATTTAAAACACTCCGACGTTTCGACCAAAGCTTCTTCTGTGGTTGGTACAGTGACCGACACTTCTTCGCTCAAAACGTGGAAGTGTTTTCAATCTTTTTCAGGTATCTCACATACCGCAACAACAGCAACTTATTGTAGAATACTACCTACACTGAACACCCACGTTTGAGATATCTTTTCAGATAGTTCAGACACAAACCACAGCAACTTATTATAGAATACTACCTACACCCCAGTCCCACGTTTGAGCTATCACTTTTCCATATAACCACATTCTAAATCGTTTTATTTCGTTCTTCAAGGCGAATGTTTGGAAAAATATGATGGAGGTGGATACAAGCATGCCTCGAAGTATAACCAAAACAAAACTTGCGTGGAAGGAGGAGGGGAATGGGTCGAGTTCAGTAACTTCTTGGAGAAAGCTCCTCAATATAATACCAAAAAAGCTTGTGACAAGGAAAGTACACCAGACAAGCCATTAGTATGGGGAATACCTTACAGAACTCAAGATTTAGACGATCCCCAGAAGCAACCCCAGAAAAAATGTTTGGTAGCTTTAGATGCACCGCACTGTGAACTAGCACCCTGGTCACGTGATAATCACCTTGGCAACGGTCGTGATGGTGTTCCATTGAATTATACCTGGGTACTACCTAATTTCCCTAGCGGGAAGGATCAGCGTTGCATTTTTAGAGTGAGGTAAGACTGGGTTTTATTGGATTAAAAGTTTTGAATTCTGATTTAGTTCATTAAGTCACGCGAGAATATTGCGTCATGCTAAATAGTCCGCCATTTTGCGTGGCATTATCGTGGATTTAATCGAAGTGCTTTCTTCGCTTATACCTTCGCAAATACTGAGAGTTAGCTTGTTTTATATCTCTCGCTAGAATCCTTGAACAACGAGGAGTATTTTGGTTGCAAAATTTTCGCATGTCTATATAACTCGAGTTATTAAGGAAAGTCATGTTAATTAGTTTGAATTTGCCTAGTTTTGAGTTGTGACTAAATTATATTCAAATTTTATTCATGACTATTTATCTTGTAGATATAACATCTCGACAGATGATTATGATCCTTTCAACACCAACAGCAGTCACAACCAAAACTTGTAAGTATCAACTGAAAATGGACGTAATGGGAAACTAAACAAAATTTTCTTTCATCTTTAAATCATTCTATTTAACCGATTGTGGAATGGTGAAAATAGTAGGTACAGATTGTACCCCATAATCCCTGCCATGTATAAACATGGCTATTAACCAGTATGCATAAATGTTTTGTAAATGTTAATTAAACTGTTTAGTTACCGGGATCCTTGTTTGTCCTTTGTATAGGGCTGGCATGGTGATTTCTCCAGTTCAACAAAATGAGCTGGTAGATATTGGTGCAGCGCAGACTCCTCTCAGACTTGCAATCAACACCGCACAATATGGACGAACCTTCCAAGACAGATCTCATGTTTTCAAACTGAAGCAACGTCCTGCAGATAAAATCAGCGATACTGACACTATCTACAACTTGAATGTCCGGGGTAAACGTGGCAATATCGTGCAGACATATCCGGCTGTTGAGTACGATTTTATACCCAACAAATTGGCGTTGAAGGAAAATGAACTGGTTCATATTCAATGGACAGGTATGATGAGAATTTTGTAATATCTTTAATACAATAATGAATTAAGGTTAAATCTTCATTCAATAACCTCATCCAGCCAATACTTGCCAGTTACGTTTTAAATTGTTGGCTACGGGGTGTTTGTAGGTAGGCAAGCCTGCAGCCCGAGTACAGATGTTACACGGCTTTGGCCAGTTGCCCAGTTAGCTGCAGGGTCTCGTAGAGATGAAATTTCCTGGGTAAAGCGAGTCGTTCTTGGGTACCTAGGCTGTCTCTGTTCCTTACAACACTCCTTAGTGTTCAGTTCACTATAGGCTGTGTCCAATCTCGTTCCCAGGGCTCTCTTGTGGACACGTGCCGTGAACTGTGTCAGGCCAGTATCTCCTATTGAGGTACCTATGGAGGAACCGAGTATATACTTATTCCTTTATTTTAGGTTCGAACACGCACAACAATGGTAACCCAGCAGGGGATGGACAGGCTGGAGACGCAGGCGAAGGCAAAGCAGGTACTTCATGTAAGATCTTGCAAAGGATATCTGAAGAACCAGATTTTTGCGGACAAAAACATACCTAATAACTCACTGATTTAAATCTCGTACACCTTCATAAAAATCATAAAAAAATGTCAACAAAATCAAAAAATCACAAAAAAAAATCACGAAAAAATCACAAAAATATAGAAAAATGTCAAAAAAAATCACAAAAAGCACATGATTTTTTAATCTCGTACACTTTTTACGAGTGATTTGCCCCTCAGCTAACGACTTGTATCTACTTGTATTGTACTTGCATCAATTTCAAAACCTTGTCCTCTGTTAACTATATGGTTACTTATACTTTCTTTCAGGTACAGACCGCAGCAATATTGTCCAAGTACTGGACCCGATAGACAATTACCCAGTTCCCTTCGAGAACTCGACCATGTTCACTGGTGCTAAACTAATCTGGTCTAGCTCGGACAAGACAAAAACCTTGAACGATGTATCTGTCAGTTTGGCAAGTGTTGGTTACTACAAATGTCTGAGATGCCCTAATAATTCTCCCAAGACAAAGAATCCCACGTTGAACAACTTGTTAAATAATGCTCCCGCATCATATCCAGGCTTGGTTTTACAGTTTAGCAAAGGAGAGTATCATTATATTTGCTCAAGGAATAATAATTTCTCCAACCGAAGTCAGAAAGGAATGATAACAGTTGTAAAGAAACCGTAAGCGGAATCTATCGAAACGCCTTGATGGCTGATTTGTTTGAAAATGTTCTTATTTGTTGGATGAATGCATTTGTGTAATGATTTTGTAAAATTGTACATGATGCTTAAGGAGCTCGACCAGATAGTATTACAAAGAGCAGATTTGTACCAATGCATCTTTAATAACCTATACTCAAATTATAATTAAACTATACATTAGTCATTTTGATTATTGATAAAACTTGTATATGGCTTTTCATGTATAGTAGATAGCAGAATTTTCTATATCTTTCGTAAATGCCCTTGCTTTCATGACATTGTCACATTGATAACAGTATTCACTCATTTTCTTATACTGACTTATTGAGATCAATATCTGCTCGTAAATGTGGTCATAAATAGGAGGACAACCGTCTTAGGCAACTACTGTTTTGTAAATCAAGATTTTTCATATCTGCATGTAAAATAAATACGTACAACATATTAATTTAATAAATACGTACAATTTTGTAAAGCGTTTTGTGTCGTTTTTACAGGAACCATGTACAGGAACATTGTTTTACCGCAAGAAAGCAATGTTCCAATCATAGGTATTTCTAGTTTAAAGCCAATCTAGAGATTGCATTTTTGACACTTCAGTGCCAAATGTAATACGAGAGCATATCAGCTCATGTATTTTGAGGATTTAAAATCTAGTGTCCACCATGTAAAATATCTGCGCATGCGCTTGTCTCTACCTCCATCTAGATCTTAGCACACCATTTCCCCACTCTGATAACTGCAAGTTGACCACCATCTGCTGCTAGATAGTCAGCCAGGTTCAGCCCTTCACCGGTCCCAATGTTGATGACTACCAAAGGCGCGGAGGTTCCCGATGTCGATCTGGCTTTCCTTGTTTGTCAATCCAGTTACTTAGCGATCAATGGATGGCTCCATAGCACCGGAACGAGCTTCATAGCAGGGAGAATGGAACCGAATTTTGTTATACCCTCGCAAAGGATCCTGGGATAGTCCTCTTCTCTACCGGCCTCCATCTTGGAAAGGTTGTATAAAAATGAAATATAATAAAAATGTCAGTTCTTCTCGGCGTAAAAGCCGCAAAGCACATTTCACAGCGCCATCTAGTGTAAGACGAAAGCTTATGAGTGCCCCATTGTGTAAAGACCTTCGTCAAAAATACAATGTACGCTCTTTACCCATCCGCAAAGATGACGAGGTTCAAGTCACACGTGGCCATCATAAAGGTATATAGATAGTATTTCCGTACCAACTACGTTGTTTTTTATTGTATGGCTGCAAGCTAAATCTACAAAACACTTTGAATTTAAAGAAAAAGCAGTTTGTAGTTCATTAGTATAATTTTAAACGTCACTTGTCGAATTATTCTTGGGGAACTGTAAATAATCTCCTATCATGAAGGCTTCGTTCATTTAGGAAGGTATTGAGTCCAAATTGAAATTTCTATGTACAATTTTTTGTTTACATGAAATTACCTCACTCAATATTTATTTGCACCAAATAAGAAAGACACAAACATTGAAACTGCACCCAGGGTGGATTCCATGTAGAATATGCCGAAGATATCTGGCATGGAGTTCTGTCATCATCGGCGTAACTTCGCTCTTTGTGCATGTTGTATTGCGTAAAATAAACAACGCTCAAGTTTTCTGTTTTCATGAATTCTGCCAAGGCAATTGATATTGATTAAATTTATTAAATTAGTAAACGACCTTGGCATGTGATTGCAAATGCTTTGGCGTATCTCTGGTGTGAGAGTAACATGGAATCCACCCTGGAACTGCACCCAACATTTGGGTTGTGCGATTCAAACTTTGAGGAATTCCATGTAAAGCAAGCTTGTGTTTGCCGAAGATGAATGATAAGATGGCATTACCAAATAGATAAGGATGTAAGACAGTTTCATTTACAAAACGATCAGATTGTTTAGGTTACAGTCGATAAAATGTTCCGAACTTTGTTCCTGAACTTCGGTTAACTCGCGAGTAACAATGTTTTAAAAACTCGGTAAACGCCAGAGAAAATTTCTAACAAACAGGAAATATATACAACAGAAAACATGGATAAAACTATAGTTCAGAAAATCTTATGTTAACATTGATAAACTGTATGCCAACTTAGTTATAGAGTGTACGACCTCATACGGCATTTCTCAAGCATTTTTTAACCCCTGTAAAAGTGAATAATAATAGAAAGTGCAGCTGTTAGCCAAGCTCTATCATAACTCCTTGTACACAGATATACCCTGACTAGTAAGATTGTAAGTTTATTATCTAATAGTGATGGATTCCAGGTAGATATTTGTTATCTAAGGTAGTATCTACTTGACTAAAGGTCAACAGGTTGGCAAGGTTATCCAAACATACCGAAAAAAATGGGTGATACACATTGAAAGAATTCAACGTGATAAAGCCAATGGTGCGACAGTCAGTGTTGGTATTCACCCCAGCAAAGTTGAGATTGTCAAGTTAAAGTTGGATAAAGATCGTAAAGCCATCTTAGAAAGAAAGGACAGGAAAAGATTGACTGAAAAAGGAAAGGGCAAACATACCGAAGAAGATGTTGCTATGGCGACTGCTGAATGAACTTTTTAAGTAAGTTCAATAGAATATCAAGCAAATACAGTCATTGGTATGTAAGCTTAAATATGCAATCATAAAACATGTTTTTATTTGATATAGAATTGTCATGATTATACCTGACACTTCCTTATTTGCTCCTTAAATCGAGTTAATTAAACACATCTAATTGGTTAATACATTTGAGAAGTGTAATCAGTGGCAAATTAAAATTCTAGATTCTTACACAAAAATAACTGTTTGTCAGCATAAAAAAAATGTTCCATTAAGAAATGCTTGCAAATTGCCATAGAATCGTCCTGAAACCTAATTGTAGCATTACACTTGATAACAGCTCCAAGAAGGTTGTAAGCAAACATATTTTTATCCAACATCAAAGTTAGGATGTGTGTTCGAGCAACTTTGAAGCAACTTTGACGTTGGTTGAGGCTTGATGTTGCATCTTATTCAAACATTCTTATATTCAAATCACTATAGGTATTAATTGCAACTTTTTTTCTTTTAGGAAATTTTAGGAAAGTACAATCATGAAACCTGACATAAAATATTGTGGTGTAATTAAGTAAATAAATCCTTACAACCCATTCTATGTTTATCATTGTTTTATCAATCCTTGGTATTAATTGCTTTTTTTACCAATTACATATTTGGTAACTACATGGTATTGCTCCTCTCGTGTATGTCAGAATTCTACAGCATGAAAAAGTTGGATGCAGTAAACAAATGTAGGCCAAAGCCACAAAATAAAAGCATAGCTTAAGCTTTTGCTTAAAACTTGTTTCATGAACTTTTACTCTAAGAAGTGACTGGCACGAGGCTGAGTAATGTCTTTTTGCCGGTTTTGCCCCCAGGGAAGACTGGAACTAGGAGAAAATTTGCATTAGCAATTGTCTATTTTGCCAATCTTGTACCAAAGCTCCTTTTCTTAACGCTAATAATCCTCAATGATGGGGAAACAAAGCACACAGTATACACTACAGCTTTGTCATGTCCCCTTACACCCTTTTACAGTATCAACTATCAACCCTTTGTCTTTATTAATAAAAGATGTAGACATCACATGATTTGTCGATTGCGCAACCAAATGACGTGTTCTGCGAGTGGTTTTGCGTACGGATAAAAATTGCAGTATTAAAATATTTTTGTCTGTGTTTGCAGAAGCAAGTCCGGAAGATTAAAATATGCATATGCCATAATATCAAAGAAAACGACTGTCAATCATTACAAGTTTATTTATTTAGGTTTTCCACATAATTTAAGATACATAACATTAACAAATATAAGAGGACAAGTACAGTACTATATGTGGCTGGGTGTCCGCAACAGCAAAGCCAATTACAGCAGTCCGGTTAAGTCTAGTAATCATGAAATTTGATTAGATGCAGCAGGTGATAGCGTTCCAGAGTGAGCGCCGAGTGTTACAAGTCTTCTATGTCAAGCAAAGTTTATTATTATTATTATAAATAAAAAAAGATAAGATAAATTTAGAACAACACTCAACAGCAATTACATCTTGGAACAACCTTGACAGTGAGATCAGGGATATATAGAAATATTGTAGTACAAGATATCTCTAATTTAATTAAGACCCCGACTCGTATAAACTAGCTTACCCTTAGCTAACTGAGGATATTTCCAATTGCATTAAAGGAGTATTTTTGTGGGAGTATTAATTACTAATTTGTGGGAGCATTAATTAACAATTATTCGCCGAAGGCGAGGTGAATATCGGTGAATAAAAACCGAGACGAAGTCGAGGTTTTTATTCACCGAGCCTGAGGCGAATAATTGTTTTAGTAAAATTATATAGGTGATTATTTGGAAAACAATAAAAAATACACATTTCAAAAATATTTTAATTGAATATTTAGGATAAAAGCAGCTTAATTTAAAAATGCTTAGGTGATTATCGCGTATTAATCCGAGCTTAAGGTAGCGCAACCAATCAGCGTTGAGAATTTTCAATAATCACCTATGTAATTTTACTAAGTACTAATTAAGGAAGTATTTTTGTGCAATTTGAAGTTAGTCAACCGTACGATTTAGACTAATTGTTCTTCGAGCAATGTTTCGCATCACATTGGCATTGTGGTTATATTTGTTAAAAATGTAAAACAGAATAATTGAACAATTGAATACTTCGACATGCGTATTTCAAATCCTCCAGTCTCAACTGCATGTTATGATTCAATTGCAATTTTACCCAACGCCTGAAGCATCATCACTCATGATAATCATAATCATGAATCGTCATGAACCTACGAGTGTGGTCTATGACGTACGTAGCCGTATTGGCTGCATTTGGAGGAGGCTTAAAGGCTCTTTTCCACTCATCGCAAAACCAACTCGCTGCGAGTTCTTGCATGTAATTAAAATAAACTGTCAAGCATTGTGATTGGATGAAAGTACTCGCAGCGAGCTTGCGAGTTGGTTTTTGCGACGAGTGGAAAAGAGGCTTTAGCCTAATGAGGAGGCTAGGTGATGCTGACGTATTATGATTTATGAGCCGCATATAATATCAAAGTCCACACGCAAACTAATGTACACGTCTTCACAATTTCACATGAGTCTATGCCAACGGTCGTACGAAGAAGTGTGTCTTGGTGAACAAGAATGGCCAACGAAGATGTTGAGAAGTTCGAGATTCGAACAATCACTGAATCATCTACAGTGTTGAAGAAATACTTCTTAGATGCATTAGAGAAAGAACATTATTTTCCAGCCTTAGATGACATCGAATGCTACCTTGCTTGTGACCCATCATCGCTCTATGTTGGTGAGTTGAACGGAAAACCTATAGCAACTGGTGCTCTGTTTAAATACGACGACCAGTACCGTCATGTTGGGTGTTATGTGGTTGATAGAGCTTACAGAGGACAAGGCTACGGTTGGAAAATGACTGCAGAAAGCCGGCGACGATCTGAGCCCATCGGCATTTTATCTGGCTATTCCGTGCCGGAGATGATTGAAAATTACGAAACGATGCAGAATGCTGTTCAGCGTTGGCCGATAGAGAGGCATATGGTGGATATCCCAAAGGCTTTAATCCTGTTAAAAGATGCTACTACTACTAATGGGAGTGCCAGTCCAGTTTTTAGTATCAAACAAGTCAGCGAAGTTGATTTGAAAGCTTTATGCAATTATGATACTAAAATATTCGGTTATAAGCGAGAGAGATTTGTGGAACGTTTACTTCAAGTTAGTCACGCTCGAGTTGCTGTAACCCAACAACATGAAATTGTTGGCTATGCAGCTGCTAGGGTGTTGTACAAGCAAGATAGGGGGTATAAAGTCGGTCCTGTGTTCTGTGAATCTATTGAAATTGCCAAGTGCCTTCTCACAGAAATTTTTGAAGAAATTTTGGAGTCCGGACGATCTACCAAAGCAACTGTTGTGATAGATTTTCCTCTTGTAGTCAACCCTGGCGCAAACGACCTCGCAAAGTTTTTGTGTGGTAAATTTTTAATGAAATGTATTTTTGTATCTTGTGATGGTTTGCCTAAGTCTGACTTCAAGAAATGGTTTGCTGTAACCACACTTGAAGCAGGATAATACTAAACATACTCCAAATAGAAGCATTAAGCAACAAAGATAACACTTTTAATAGTCTTTGCTATATCTCACATTGTGCGCATACCATTTTTTCAGGTCGTTTATACTCAGTGCTAATGCTTTCTTGACGTTACTAGCTCCTTTTGTAAGTATAATTGTAGTAGGTTACAATATACTTCTGTTGTGTGAATAAAAAATATTGTAGTAGTCACTTGCTAAATAGACAATAAATTCTTCAAATGCTGGGTTTGTCGTAACTCGTTGGTGTTGTAGCCTACCTAGACCAACCTCGTACCCAGGCGCTTTTAAGTGAAAGAATAAAAATCGCATTCAGCTAATTTATAGAGATCAGTGGCTAAGTTGAGCGAGCGCGCGGGGGTGCTTGAGGAGGTCGCGACGAAGCAATGTAGCCAGGCGCTTCCTTCGATACCTCCTGTCGTCCTCAAGCCCCTCCGCGCTCGCTCAGCTTAGCACTGATCTCTATAAATAGCTGAATGCGATATATTTTTATTTTCCTTAAAAGCGCCTGGGTACGAGGCTGTACCTAGACCATACTTGATTCCCTCGTAGGAATCGAGTATGGTCTATGGCGTAGTCGCGGTCACAGAGTCCAGTTGCCAAGCAGTCCAGTACAGGTTCAATTCCTGTCGGAGGACTTAGAGTTTTTCGCAGCCGTTCCCGTTCAGGTCTAAAATATTGTATATAATAATTCACTCGAAATATCCATCCACCTAAACCTTCTACATCAATTTCAATCGAGTGAGATGCAGAAAAAAACATCTTGTAATTTACCTTATCACATGCATAGCTTGTGGTTTTAAGGTGTTGAGGCGAAGGCAGTTTAGGCAAGGGTAGTTGAGGCGCGGGCAGAGAAAAATTAGGGAGGCAAGGCGAGGGATTCCTCCTTTCCCACGCCTCGCCTCCCTAATTTTTCTATTATTTTTCAACCTTGCTAAGCCAGGCTCATTACCTTACCTAGGTTTGGGAAGAAGATGTGAGCAAATTAAACTTTTAGCTATGATGCTTGCCATTGAAAAAGTCAAAATACAAAGAGGAGATTTGTCGATTTATCTATCCTCCGATATTCTTAACCTCCTAATTTGCTTGCAAGCACCCGTGCGCCGTGCAAAACAGACCTGCGGCCTGCCAGACATCCTAAATTGACTGTTTATGTAACATGCTTGTAAATTATGTAAATGTTCTTCAATGAATACCATTCACAAGAAACAATAGAACAAAAAAATAGCGTGAACTCGAGGCTAAAACATGTGGTAAACACAAATGACTTGACTATGCAAAAACAATTGCTCAACGAATAAAATATGTAGTGTTTGAACGGTTGTTTCACACCAATACACTGTTTTAAATCAGTTATGTTATTGGGAGTTCTTCAGTCTTCACTTCGGAGTTTAGACTGCGCAATGCGGCCTATCGACGACACTCCGCCTATACAGTGAAACATGATCACAGAGTAATTACATACAGAGGCGTATCTTCATGTCGGCACCTTTGATGTTGGCGTAAGGGCTTTTTCGGCAAAATCTGCCATGTTCTTAGCCAGTCCGGTAAAGAGAGGCCATCAGGCATCAGCATGAATTTTTAACGTAAACTGCGCATGTGCAGTTACTGGCTAAGAATATGGCGGCCAGTAAAAAACACCTTACGGTTTTTTCGCTAAACTATGCCTCTGTATGTAAAATGTAATTACTCTGTGACATGGTCACAACATGGTGGAGGCAGTGAGCTCCATATATAATGTTCAAGATGGCGGCAATTGACGTCCAAACTCATGAAGGTCATAAACAGTTTTCATATAATTTTATCCAGCTAATTCCAGTTTTTTCTAACAGATCGCTTTGCTAATCAAGTTAATAATTCATAAAATCATGATGTTATTGTTTAAATTGGAGTAAAAACACGAAATTTCGGCACACTCCTTGCTGGCTTGTGCAAACCGCGCGGTGGAGGTGGAGGTAGGGAAATGTGGCGTCATCTCCAACCTCACAGGCCAGCTCACGTACGTCTCGATCTCCGCTGTACCACAGAGTAGATACATAGGCAAAATGCGTAACCGGCCGCTATTCTGTCTGATGATGACTTTAAAATATAGTTGAAAATTTACAGTCTCTCAAACTCGTCTTGTTTTATTCATATTTTGAATTACAAAATGACATTCTTCGGAATTTGTTTCTTTCTTTATTTTCTTAAATGTCGGCCGGCCGCCAATCGCCATGTTCTTAGCCATTGCGGTAATGAGAAGCATTCATTCGTCCCCCCCCCGAACAAGATGGCGGCCGATATTTTCGGAAATTAACTGGCATAAGAAACCTTGTTATTTTCTTTATAACGGTTTACCTTGACTGAAGTTGTGATTAACAACATTAAATAGTTAACTCGAATTTTTGCGGTATTTTTACGTCTAAAAATGCCGCCATTTTGAATGTTTTCCGGGGGGGGGAGCCTCACCTTTGTTTATACGCTAAAAACATTGTCATTAGGATTTGATACACAGTTCCACCTCTGTATAGTCTCTACTCTGTGGCTGTACGTATCTATCCTGGAACACGTCGAGGGGGCTCCCTCCTGCACAAAGTTCAGGGTTGTATTCGTATAGGGTAGTAAGAGTACAATGACGTCTATTGGAATACTCGTCAAATTTTCCACGCCAAATCCAAACAATTATTTAGTGTGTCTCAATAGTCTATTATTAATCCACCATTCTTGATCTGATAATACTTGAAAGAATATATCTATTCTAGAAAGTTTCTTGAGTTTTGAGTTTTCTAGTTGCGGCCGGCGGCTTGTTGTGTCTATGCCCATATATGGTATGACCAGGAAAAGGCCAATTGGGAAGTTTTATTCCACAAGCCCGGCATCCATATTGAAATTCAAAAAGTAATTGCGTTATGGCGGCTAGTGAAATCCATAGCCATCCTCTCCCGTCGTGTGATTATTAACAGTTTTTTTCAAAGATTATTATTATTTATATATTTTACCACTTCTATAGTCAATTATTTTTATGAATAAAGAAAGGAGCTCGGCTCAATGGCTGATGGTAGGTGCAACAATTTCTCGAGTGCAAGGCTTCAACTAGGCTCGCTCCCCTTCCGACATGAAATCATTCTGCTTTATTCCTTGTCCAGGAACCGATGATGTTGAGTGGTGTTTCTCACAAGTTAAAGGAACTGTCGAAGAAGAAGTGACAGAGGGTAGGCGAGAGTTCTCGTTTAATTCACCCGTAAAATCGACACTGCAAACAGATTGATTGAATTTAGGCAAAAAGCAACTGAAATACTCCAATTTCAAGTTCGAAAATGAACCAAAGATCTTTCGTCGAGCTAAACCTGATTATGACATTGTTTTAGGGAGTTGCATCGGTTGATTTTGAGACGAAATAACGATATTTGTAATGTTTATTTGATATAATATCGGCTCCATGCCTTTGTCTCGTCAATACTTGTACAATTCATGACATTGTACATACATTATTAAATGTACAAGTTTTTTGCTCGTGTATAGCACTAAAACATTGTTCTTTTCCCAAAAGCTGACATAATTTCAACAGTTGAGTTCAATCACGATGGAGAGTTATTAGCGACAGGTGACAAGGGTGGCAGAATTGTGATATTTCAACGAGAAAATGCCGTAAGTGTCATGTTTCGTTTACTATATATTTGACATCGCTTTCCTGTGTAAAAATTGATCTTTTGTCAGAGCATATTTTCCATACTGTTTGAAGATTATTTTAACACAATCTGATCTAATATTGACACTAAAGTTAATTAATCTACTAAAACTATAACTTCTTTGGCAATAACAAATAGACCACATTACAAACAAATGGCAAATAGAATATTGGTATTACTTTAAAAAAATTGTTATATAAATATGTTATTATGTTTGTCTCAATGAAGTGCCAATATGGCAAATGGTTATTCCTATAGATTTAGCAAAGTTGCTTCTTCAAGGTACAGCAAAACTTCTCCTTATACAGATACCTCTCTAACCTGGGCACCTCTCTAACACTTTCCAATGTTTGGATGTATATAATTCACTTACAGTTTCTTTCAAAAACACCTCTGTAAAACAGACAGACCTCAGTGTCTGTGTTAGAAAGGTCCAAAAGTAACATCCAACAGTAAGGCCGATGGAAGTAAGGTATCAGCTTACCGTAGCCCGCCCCCGCATGTATTTTTCATACCGCATGAAATTTTTCATTATAATTTTCATTATTTCCATTTTTTGCTTTGTCCGTGAGGTTTTCTCATTAAAGATGATCAATTCTTCAGTTTCATTGACAAAATAAGTGCAAATTAGAACGAGAACTGTGATTCAACACAATAATTTGCCAAACGCATTGGAAAAATAAAATTCCCCAGTGTAATGAAGATCACATGATTGACAAGCTACTACGGCATCAAACATAAATGGTCAAAGATATTAAAATTATCTCGATTTGCAGAAGTTTCACTGTTATAATTCACTGGTTTACGGTAAGCTGAAATCGGCCAAAAGTAGTGGCTGACAAAAAGGCAAAAGCAATGTTAATAAATATGACAGTAAGAAGTCTGGATTAATTGGAATGACCCACAATATGGATACTTTGCTAATGTGCCTGAATATGTCCAATACGGTCAGTTGATGGTGTTTTCAGATGACTTTAACCAAGTCATCTACTTAAGGCAGATTTGAATTTTAAAATCAGGCTGTTAAATTGTAGTTTGTAAACTTAAGCCCTGGAGGATGAGAGTTGATGAGAGTTGCAACTCTTGCTTGTGTTTGACCACCAACTCTCATCGACTCTTGTGCACTCTCATCAACTTTGAGCTTTTGCTGATGAGAGTTTTGCTTATTTGACCGGTCATGAGAGTTGCATAAGAATTTAAACAACTATAGTCAGACTAGTGTTTTGCACTTTCTATAAGAATTAGCTTAACAAAATAACACGTTGTTATGACTGTATCTATAACAATAAAAGCTTAAAGTAATAAAGAAGGAAATCTAAACACTTTCAGTTTACCAAAATTTTAGAATTATTCTCAGGGCTCCGTTTCGCGCACTAAATTATTTCTGTTGCAAGTCTTGTTCTCGTTTGACCGGGGCATGCAATTTGAACAAATGAGAGTTGAACAAATTCTCATGCAAAGTCTCGCTCGCCAACTCTCATCAACTCTCATCCTAGTTTGACCAGGGCTTAAGTTTACAAACTACAATTTACCAGCCTCATTTTAAAATTAGAAAATAGTTGTAAACTTAGCGAACAGGTTTCTTAGGCAATTGACCCAACTTTACTCATTGGTGTTTTTAGCCTAAAGGCTCGCCAAGATATGGTGAATACACAGTATATAGCACATTTCAAAGTCATGAACCCGAGTTTGATTACCTCAAAAGCTTGGAAATTGAAGAGAAAATTAATCAAATTAAATGGCTGAGAAGAAAAAACCAAGCACATTTTCTTCTCTCAACAAACGGTAGGTATCATCTAAGGAAAAAAGTTAAACGGTGTTTTCTCAACTGCATTATATAAAGTTTGATGCTGACTTTAACTTATTAAGTGATGTGCCCAAATGAACCGCATACTAAGTCAACTGCTCTGTCTTATGCCAGAGGATTTTACTCCTTAAAGAGGTAGTCTTGTGCATGTAGCCATTCTATTACTACCCAAGAGTTTCTGTCTGGTGTATGAAAGAGCAACATATTAAAGTAGGTTGCATAGATAGCAAAATAATAATGTAGGTTCTTTAATGCGGTAGTATATACTTTTGAATACTGCTAGATGACCCAGTACAATTGTAAATTGTACAATTGTAAATTGTACTATACAATTTTAATGCCATTTATTTTTTTATGAAGAACTAAAATAATTATCTATTGTGGCAGTAAGTTTTATCAAATGCTTTCTGTATTACAGACAAAACAGTGAAACTATGGAAAATATCTGAACGTTGTACTCGAGCTGAGGGCTTTAATCTTTGTGATGACCGTGGCATGGGGTTATCACCTGATAACTTAACTGAATTGAGAGTACCATTCCTGAGGCGTTCTGAGTTGACTGTCGAAGCGAGTCCTAGAAAAATCTTTGCAAATGCTCATACGTACCACATTAATTCAATATCTATAAATAGTGATGATGAAACATATCTATCTGCAGATGATCTTAGGATTAATTTGTGGCATCTTGGAATTACAAATCAGAGTTTTAGTATCCTTTTATGGCACTTGTTTTTGACAACCTGCATTCATTAACCTCACTTTGTAAGCTTAATAAATACACTCTGTATGCAAGTGCATTGCTCATTTTGGTCACTTGATGGGTCCATGATGATCTGATAGAGTGGTTGAATAATTTTCCAAAGTGGGAGGGTGCACCATTCGTGTTATGTAAAATCTTCAAATTTCTGTATGCATTGGTAAATACTGACTTTCTCTGAGAGTTATACATCACCCCCCCCCCCCCCCCCTGAAAAAAGTCCACTACAAGAAGTTTGCTCTGAAGAAATGTCTGCCTTAACAGCACTTTCTCAGATATTGTAGATATCAAACCAGCCAATATGGAGGAACTAACAGAAGTTATCACTGCTGCCGAGTTCCACCCTGTAGAATGTAATATTTTTGCCTATAGTAGCAGTAAAGGAACTGTTAGATTGTGTGACATGAGAAAGGAAGCCCTCTGTGATCGGCACTCAAAATGTAAGTCACTATCATTTCAGGGATGGATCCAGCTTGATTTGATAGGGGGGGGGTGCTAAGCGGGTTTTGGTCATGAAGCAATGAAGCAGGGCGTGGTCGACGACCGAGGAAGGGTGAATCATCACTGAGGACCCCCTAGAGGGTCAAGGGAGTTATCTTGTCAGAAAAGTTTTAAAAAATAGGATGGCCTAGATGGTCAAAAACGCTCATCAATGGCCCGATATATTTTTGTTTGATAAATGCCCTGTCAAATCCAAAATTTGGATTTGATCTGTGAATTGGCACCCCTCCTACACCCCCCTTGGCCAAGGCTAGGAGGAGTGTGCACCCCCTGCATCCCCCCAGTAAACCATCCCTGTATCATTTGTCTTTAATAGCATTACCTAAGGTTTTTTGCACTCATAATAGAAACAACATTGCAAGTTTTCTGTGTCCCTTTAATTTAATAGAAATAATAACATTCACAGTCTACACAGCATGTATTTGCAATCACTGTGTGATTATAATTGATTTATTAGAAGAATAAATTACTCTTATTGTTGACTATTATGTCAGACCCAATATGTCCTTAATTAGGACATAAATATATTCAAATTAATTCATTGAATAATGTGCCAATACCTTTACATCTGAGGATGAACTGTCATAGATATAAAAAACGTTTTCTATTCTCATGTGAAACTTTGATAAAGGTTTCAACTATCTCAGACAATTGGCTGAGGCTAGTTAAATGTGTTTGGCTGATTAGATTAGATTAAGTTGAGCATAGGCAATGTTTATATCTATGACTGTTCATTGCCAGATGCAAACAATGGTAACAATCCATTGAACTAAAGTAACAATCCGATTACAAAACACCATGTTTGTGTTATATTTGCAGTATTTGAGCAACCAGAAGATCCCGCTAGCAAATCGTTTTTCTCTGAAATCATATCGTCAATATCAGACGTGAGATTTTGTCACAGTGGTAGATACATGTTGACACGAGATTACCTTACTGTCAAGGTCTGGGATCTCAATATGGAGAAGACGCCCATAGAAGTTTTCAATGTTCATGATTATCTTAAGACCAAGTTATGTTCACTGTATGAAAATGATTGTATTTTTGATAAATTTGAATGTTCATGGAGTGGAGATGATAAGTAAGTCATTTATTTTTTCCCCACCCATGAGCACAAGGATACAATAGAGCTATTAATCAGCTAACGCGTGCTCATGCCCCTTGCCACCCAATTCACTCGCATGATTTAAATGATTAGTTACCTTTGTTCCATTCTGTGCCTAGTGGCAACCAGGCGTGCAAGTTATCCGAATATATGAATTGAGTGACAAGGGACTGGACAACCGGCGTAAATGCGCGTTGGCTGATTAGGGGCGGATCATTAGAAAAGTGATGGGGAAAAAATCGCGCAAGGGAAAAGGAAAGGAAAAAAATTCATGCAAGATCAAATTTGCAAAAAAAAATTCCTGCAGTGCGAAGTATACCGAAAGTTTGGACTGTCTGGATTGGATATATAAAAAACCGTCACTGAAAATGCAGGAAATCAAGCCACAGAGGCTCAAGAATACATGGGGAAAAAAGGCATACCCCCCATCACTTTTCTAATAGTCCGTCCCTTAACAAAACTGTGGACGCCAGTAAGTCAACACATCACATCTGTAGAGTACGACACAAATATGGCAATGCCAACGCAATTTTAAGAAGCACAAAGTTATAGGATGCAACACTTACGGACGAAATGTAGTGAACCATAAGAAATGTAACAAAGCAAAGTATAATGTAACAAAGTGTGAACAAAACGTTTTGACAACAGATTAGCCTAAATGAAGTACAATGTTTCTCAGGCCTGGAAAAAAATAATTTCTTTCTGTGACCACTGTTACCGAACAAAAAATTTCTGCCATGAATATTCCGGCATGTAGCTAACTAGGCAAGAATGGAAAATGGAGTGTAAATGCCATAGCATATCCAGCCAGTCGAAATGGTCTAATTTATATACTATATATTAAGTTGTATGATTAAACTTGATCACCCTTGCCCTCCAAGCCCTTGTCAACCTAACACTACTATTTAGTCCGTCCGTTTCTCCCTCCATTCACTTCTATTTGTTTTGTTTGTTTTTCTTTCATTCTTTGTCTATATTTCATTCATTTTTTTCTAACTTTCTTTCTCAATATATCCGAAAATTTTCTCGGAACCTAAAAATTGTCTGGGACCAAATGGTCCCGCGGTCCGATACTTTTTCCACCCGTGATGGGTTCTCCTGTTGACTGACTATCTTTTCTCCACCTTAGATCCATCATGACAGGTTCCTATAACAACTTCTTCCACGTATTTAATTGTGAGACGAAAGAAGATTTATGTTTCGAAGCCTCGCGTGAAGGAGCGAAACCCAAGCAAGCGCTGGAGTTAAAGAAAGTTGCTACCTCGGGCAAACGAAAGAAGGACGAAATTACTTTAGAATGTTTAGACTTCAACAAAAAAATCCTACATACTGCATGGCATCCGATGGACAATATTACTGCGGTTGCTGCTACGAATAACTTGTACCTTTTCCAAGGCCGATCGAAGCAACATTGACAGATTTTTCTATTAGGTCTGACCTTAGAAATTATACAATATAGCTCATTTTTTATGGTGTATCATTATACACCATAAATTATACATAAATTATTTTCGCTGTTTTCTGTTGTGTTTTGTTGCCTTGTGCGATATTGAGCGAAGAATAAATTTGAGACCAGTTTTTTTACTGCGAGATTCTGGGCAAAAGGTTCGGAAAAAATGCGTCCACTTCTTCCATACTTCTACAAACTATTTAAACTATAGTGTTGTGTACCAGGGTTTTGGCGAAATTCGAATTCCTTATCACAAAAACAGCTCTGGGCGGGCTTTCAATGCCTTTGCTCTTCACTCTTCAAGGAGCCTTTTTGGGAACCGCCAGGATCCCCTCCGGCTCAGATGCACGCAACGCACATTCATAGATCGAAGTATTTAAAGTTCCCCTTTTGTCGTCAACTCGTCAATTGCAAGCATGCACTTTTTTCATTGGTCCAATCTACAGTATACGATCATTCACTTTCTTGACCCTCTTATCCGCAGCGTATTTAAGAAGGTACGTGGAATCAAGATATCGCCTACCTTCCAAATCCTTTTGCGGAGGGCGGACGGGATCACGAAAATGTTGACTATACGGCACTCCCTTTTTGGAGTACTACCTTGTGCGAACGTTGCCACCAAGGGCGATCATCCATTCCAAAGGGGGGGAGGGGGGGCGCGGAGACGGGACAATTATGACTATCACCAATTCTCCCCAATGGCAATGATGCGATTATCCCTCAAAATCTTCTGTCTGCGAAATATTGCGTGATTCCGTCTGCCGTAGTTGGCTGTAATTAATGTTGGTTTAGTTATTAATTTTGTAACGGAGAATCCATCTGTTCACTACGTTTATACACAGATGGTTGTCCGTCAAACTGTACTTTTTTTCTCCGTTTTCATGCAGTCCTCTATCACCAATGATTCACAGTTGCAGAATGTTTAAATTGTGATGGGGTTACGTCAGAAAAAAACTATATATACAATTTGTTTGCCTTCGCATTTCAAGTAAGCAGAGTGGCGCAGAGGAAGCGTGCTGGGCCCATAACCCAGAGGTCGGTGGATCGAAACCACCCTCTGCTAAACTTTTTCTATTGCTGTTAACAACATTTTTCCTGCTTGATATTTACTTTTTTCAATCTTCTTTTACAGATTAAATGCATTATCTATACATAAGCAACTAACGGAATAATTTTATTTGCCTTAAAAAAGAAATAAAAACGAGAATTACAATGCTTTTTAAAGCTTGTCAATCGGCCCAGGCATGCTCGGATTACACGGACTGAAGACGAAGACGACTGCCAGCCGCAAAAAATGTCGCCGATAGTGATTGCTGTTATTGCTGTTTTAAAATATGTGAAGTTTAAGCGAAATTTAATGCTAGTTTCTTGATTCTCGATAAAAAATATAACTCCACAAACCGTCTCTGACTGCTGATAAACTGTGCACAATTTTATTGGATTATATACATGTACATGGTGCGGGCAGTGAACTGGTGCGGGTTGCCTAAACTGTTCATGCATTTTACAGCCGGCGAATCGGGCGGGAATAGATCGTCAAAATGTTTGTCTTGTTGTTCAAGAGTTCATCTCGTATTGTCGTTTAATTTTGCCGTTCTTTTCTTGGAAAGTGCAGCTTCTCGGTAAGTGCTTTAAAACTCATATTTCTGCAATGTTCAATTGTGATGTTTTGGTTTTAAATTGTAGTGAATTATCCACCATTTAGACTAATTAATGATTAATAATTATGAATGTTTTTCAACGGTGAGAATGGGGTGTTTTTATCACTTGTCACCACGATGCAGGTTTTATACTTATTCAAGAGCAAAGTCACTGCCCTCCATTTTTGGTATGCCATGTTATGCATGGATCAATTCTTGCTGTTACCATCCCCCCCCGGGCAACACCCTTTCCTCGTTTTCGTTCATTTCCTTTCCTCGTTTTCGTTCATTTCCTTTACTCGTTTTCGTTCATTTCCTTTCCTCGTTTTCGTTCATTTCCTTTCCTCGTTCATTTCCTTTCCTCGTTTTCGTTCATTTCCTTTCCTCGTTTTCGTTCATTTCCTTTCGTTCATTTCCATTTCCTGTCCGTAGAGTGTAATTCATTTCCATTCCATCAGGTTTTTGCATAATTAGGTACGTTGATATATGTATTTTACACTTAGAATTACATGACTACAACTGCAAGTCTACAAAATTACCTCCGACATACGTTTTTAAAATTTTTACTTTTATTGAACATACAGTACACTACACTTTGATACAGTGTACTACAATATGAATTCTAACAAAAAGATGCATTTAGTTTCTCCTTCTCCTTTAAAAATAATTATTAACACCCAAACTGCCATGAATATCTGCCTAAAACAACATCGTACAAGAAACGACTGTTTAAAATATAGCAAGTCCGAATATCATGGAGCTAAAACCAAGCGCTAAACAGACCAATAATGAGGCAGTATATGTTAAAGCGTCTCCAAGTGGTGGTCGGACATTGTCAGCAAACTCTCCAAGAAAGTTTCCAGATGGTGAATAGCGATACACCAGTATAATAGATCCACTAGACGTGTTTGCTTTAGCCACGCCAAGCTCCTTTGAGTCCACCCACACTACCTATGTGAAGAAGGTTTGCATGAGAGTTTCATCAACTCTCATGCCCCAGTCAAACGAGTTCAACAAGAGTTGCATGAGAGTCGCAACAGAAATAATTTAGCGCGCGAAACGGAGCCCTGAGAATAATTGTAAAATTTTGGTAAACAAAGTGTTTAGATTTCCTTCTTAGCTTTTCTTGTCATAGACACAGCCATAACGTGTTATTTTGTTAAGCCAATTCTTATAGAAAGTGCAAAACACTAGTCTGACTATAGTTGTTTAAAATTCTTATGCAACGCTCATGACCGGTCAAACGAGCAAAACTCTCATCAACTCTCACCAAAATTTGAATCTGCTCAAAGTTTAAGCCCCGATCAAACGAGGGTGAGAGTCAATGAGAGTTGCGACTCTCGCTCGCGTTTGACGATCAACTCTACCAACTTTCAGTTTGTTCAAATTCTGATGATAGTTAATGAGAGTTTTGCTCGTTTGACTGGTACGCGTGGTAATATCCAGTCAACTCTCAGCGACTGTTGTTTTCGTTTGACCGGGTCATGAGAGTTGATGAAACTCCATTCAAACTCTCCCTTGCAAACTCTCATCAACTTTCATGCTCGTTTAAACCAGGTCTTGACTTTATGAAAAATATTCTTAGCAGTTAGCAATAGCATAGGAAATATACGGTTCGCGAATACGATTTATACAATTATCTACCTGAGTAAAGTGTCCAACGGCCATTGAAAACCCAGGGTTATCATAGTCGTAGAACTTCTCCTCCTTGTAAAATGCATAGGTTCCACTTTTACACGCAGTTTCACTGTCATGGCTGCTCTTATAAAGATTCTCTCCTTCAAGACCTCTGCCGCTGTCATGTTCAAATGCATCTCGGTTCGCCAGATCATCAGCCCACAACTGAGCGTGAGCAGTTAGAGTGTCAGACCAGTTTAAACTAGGTGCCTTTGGAAACAGAAATAAGCTCGTTATTCTCTGTGTTTGAGTAAATTCATTTGGCAGAGGGTACTGCCGTAGCTATCAATAAGGCTCTATAAAGCGTAATTGCAATTTTATTGACCATGACAAGTTTTTATATGAGGCATGACTAAACCAACCACTAACTTGCACGGCAGAATGTAGCCTGCGTGGCAGGCGTTCTATTGTTGGGGAGGAAGTTTTGTTTGGAGCGCGCGCTTTATTTTTGAGGGCGCGCCTACTCTCCCTTCGCTTTTTCTCCTCCCCCCCCTAACTTCTCACCTAGCGCGCGCTCTCAAAAAAAAAAAAGCGCGCGCTCTAAATTTAAAACTCCCTCCCCCACAATAGAACGCCTGCCACGCAGGCTAGGCAGAATGCGTCCCGCAAGGCGCCTCTCAGGTGTTCTATCTCGCAGGTAGACCGCCTGCCATGCGGGCTACTAGCTCCCATGCCTTTGTTATTGTACACATTGTGCATAGTCATATATTCATCAAAAATCACCATGGACCTATTTTTACTTCAACCAAAAAGTTAACGGTGTATCTTTGGCTTGCTGACAAAAGATACTTTTATACATATAATGCGTTGTTCATGTATTAGACAAGTATGAAAGCATAAAAAGTTGTAATGCCTAAAAAATGGTTTTTCAAGTAGTCTCTATTTACTTGCCTGGGATGCAATCGGGCGGGGTTTAAAGCATTTGACATTTGAAGATGTGTATTGTAAGAAAAGAAAATGCTTGACTGTTATAGAATCCTATTTCTTCACCTGATGAATCGCTCGATATATATTATGCCATTCCAAACATTCAGTCTTGTTCAGTGGCAGCGTGGTATTTGCCATGCAAAACAACCCTAGAAAAATATGTGTATCTAAGGACTTGAAATTTTGGCAAGCCACTCATTTGAAGGATTGCGCAGAGATACTAGATGTATAGGATATATAATATGTGTTCAAATTTACCATCAGGTTATTCTTACCTGCAAGAAAACATAGAAAAAGATAAAATTGTTGCATTTTCGACTTTCCACAATAAGCTTCAACTCAGTTTTTTGCTCATTACTTGCTCATTTGACGCACTTTCTCGCTCGGAACCAATTATTGTGTTTGCTGACACGATTGATGACGCGCGTAATTATTCCATGTGCGTAATTTATTCATTCACTCTCCTCGCGCGACTTGCATTTCTTTCAAGACAGAACTAAAAGCCCGTTTTTCACTGTAAATTTGTTCGCGCAAAGCGACTTTTTCCTTTGTCAGTACGCGTTCGCACACGTGATAAGCGTAACTCGTAAATGTTTGGCTTCCGCCATGTTAACCACAAACCAAAACAAATTTATTTATCAAAATTGTATTGTATATCTACAAACACAAAACAACTATATTGGTTGCCATGTTAACCTACAAAGTAATTATTACATTGAAAATTATTTGCTATTCATTCATGTCTACATTTTGTTTAAGTCTGTAAATGTCCAAGACATTACACCACATGATGAGACTAGTCAAATGACGACTAAATTTACAATTTATTGCTTCGCCTCATCAACGGTAAAGGCCGTTTTCCACTTCAACCGTATCGTACCGAAACGAAGTGTATTTCATTGTTTCCTGAGCACTCGGGCAGAACTAATGACTTCGACACAAACGAAAATGCTACGGTACGTTACGATACGTTTGAAATGAGATTGGCCTTTAAGGCAGTTTTCCACTTCAAACCTATCGTAACGTACCGTAGCATTTTCTGTTGTATCGAAGTCATTAGTTCTGCCCGAGTTCTCAGGAAACAATGAAATACGTTTCGGTACGACACGTGGAAAACGTGTACGATACGTGGTACGATAAGTGGAAAACAGGCTTAAGCTGACCGCTACACGATAAGGCCAATTACTGTGCTCCCAAGTTAGTTAGTCAAATAGATTCAAGACGGTAAAAGATCGTGTCTATTATAACTGTGTCTATATCAATGTTTGCGTAAAAACTGATAAAATAATTGCAAATGCCAGTATGTGCGTGAATGATGTACCATGACGTACAGCTGACCCAGTTGTTCTTGTGTGATTGCTGGACGGTGTTGGTGTGGGTGTTGGTGTTGGTGTTGATATCGAGTTAAGGGGTGGTTTGACATTTTCAGCGAATTGCCCGCCGTAATTTCCTGGTGGCGAATAACGAAATACCAGTGCTGTACCACCACCAGTGTTTTCTGCTTTGGCGACGCCGAGTTCTGTTGATTTTACCCATACAACCTGTAAAGAGCAGCGAAGTTGAAATTCATTCTGGAAAGATTACCGAGGAAAGTTGTATTGAAGCACTTGCGGAAAAAAGACACAGCTTGTAACCAGAAAGTTGATATAGTAGAATTGAATGAGGGCCGGATAGATGTATGAATGTTAGAATGGTGAGTTTAAATGAGGACAGAAGAAAGAAACTGATAAATTGGGAAGGATGATGGAAAAGGAAGTGAAGGAACAGATAGGATGTAGAGAAAGTAGGAATTGGAAGAAATGGAGACAGGAAGAAAGATCTAAAAGGAAGAAGGACGTAGTGAAGGATGGAAGGAACGAACGAAGACAGAAAAGAAGTTCAGTAAGAAGGAAGTGGAAAAGAAAGGAAGAACGAAGTTGCTGAAACGGAGACAGGAAAAACAATGTAAATAAAAGGAAGAAAATCGAAAGAAGGGAAGGGAGAAAAGAAAAGGGAGAAAGGAAAAGGAAGAAAGGGAAGAAGAAAGGAGGAAAAGAAAGAAAGATGAGAGCAGGAAGTTTGTAAAACGTAGGCAGGAAATTGAGAGATAAGAGAAATAGAAAGGGAAAGAGGGAGGATGGGAGGAAAAAAGGGGAGGATATAGGAAGGAAAGATGTAAGGAAGGAGAAACTATGGAAAAAGAGGTGTAAAAGGTAAAGAAATGAAAGATGAAAGCAATGGTAGGAAGAAGAGGAAGGGAGATGATGCGGAGAAAGAAAGGGGGTGGAACGAATGAAGAGGAGAAAAGCAGGGAAGAACTGAAAAAGATGGATAAAAAGTTTGAAAGTAAAAGTATGGAACATATACCTGGGTGAAATGTCCAGTTCCCTTCGTGAATCCCGGGTTGTCATAATCGTAGTCCTTCACCTCGTTATAGAATGCTGTAGTTGCACGTTGACATGATTGTTGGCTGTCTCCAGAACTCCAATAAAGATTCTCTCCTTGGCCCGCTCTGTTTTTATCATGTTCAAATATGTTATTTTTTGCAAGATAGTTTGCCCACTTTTGCGCATCACTGGCTAGACTTGCAGACCACTTGATATCAGGAGCCTGCGAAATACAAAAGTTTTAGTTCAACATTCAACTTTCTACAATGTTGTTCAATCAACGGACTCGTTGTTCCAACAACTTCTTAGTAATAATTTGGAAGAATGTGATGTCATTTCAGAACCTCAAATTCGGACTGGACCGGATTTAAAAGTCCGATTTAAAAGTTGTCATGAATAAAGGAAAAAACCGACGACAAGCACAAGAAACCCATAATATATAAACGAGCAACATTGATTTATTGAAGAATTAGTATATTAAAGAATTGTTTAAATAAGAATATGTGGGGAAGTGCGAAAAGGTCAAGGACTTTTGGCGGATAAATTGAAGAAAAGAGAAGGCTTTCTTCTTAAGAATTCGCGAACCTGATGTTTTTGGCGATACTTGTTGTGCCACTCAATACATTCATCTTTGTTCAAAGGGTATGCAGCGTCAACAGCAGACAGTAATACTTCTAAAAATGATTAAAAATTAATGAGAATAGTCTGAGGAGTCATACGTTTTACCAGTTTGTATTACACGGTTAATGTTCAGAGTTTTCAACAAGAATACGGCTTAAACACTCTTTGCAGTAGGATTTTATACACTTTGTAAACATATTGTGACTGAATGATAGAAAAAAAGAGTCATTTAATAAATTTCTGCGCAGATCGAGCTAGCGTGTAAATAGACTATAGCCCATTCATTCAAGACAAACCACCAAAATACATTCATTTTGGAAGATTTTCGATTGTTAGAATATTTCCCTGTTGGCCTCAACCTCGTTCCCAGGGTACGAGGTTGTGTTGGCCTCTGTTCTGTATGCGATAATACACCAGAGGCCAGTTGTACGAAGCCCGTTTAGCTTAAACGGTGGATAACTCGAAAATATAGATCAAGTCTATACATTCATCGAACAACCAAGCTAAAATATTTCAACTTGAATAGAACAATTATATTTGCAACTACATATTAAGGGCATAAGATTTAAGTTCAGTCATTCACCAAATGTGTGAAAGTGTTTTTTAATTTTAGCTTATCCACCGTTTAAGCTAAACGGCCTTCGTACAACCGCCCCTGCCTAATTTTTTATACGGATACGGGTACACGGTTTTCTAATATTGACTTGTACCTGCAATACAGCACAAAGATAGTAAAGCAATCTTCATCTTTTGTTTCTTGTGCGTTCTACAAGAGAATATATCATTCAATTACTGAGGAATTAAGCAGTTCAAGATGAAGGTCACACCCGCGAGGACACTTTGAGAAATTTTCTCGCTTCAGAATGCTTTTCCTTCTCACTTCATGATTAATAACCGCAAGGTTAGTTAGTCGCATATGATTGGTTGGCGTCGGTTTTGGACCGTGGTATTTCTCTTACTTGATCGGACCGCGGCTGTTGGCTGTTGCAAAGCCAATATTTAGTCTTCATTAGATAAATATTTATGCATTTTAGACTTAGTAGTCATCTTAACTTTGTAAGTGACCCTTTAAGGCAATGCAAACGCCTTTTACAATGCAAATACACAGCTAGCAAACCTAATTAGTAATACAGAATTGTTCAAACATAAAGTTACTTAAACCTGCAGTGGGCTTTCGCTCTACCAACTGTGCTATCTTGAATACACACGCATATATATACACGTTATTCGTTAATTATATATATATAGTTAATTGACTCCAATATTCAAATCGGAGCACTCACAGTATCAGGTAGTTATTTCCCACAAGCAAGTTGACGTTTGAGCGCTGTCAGAAACGCTGCTTTTGCTTTCATGTTTTTAAGGCCTGCATATAAAGTTAGGACCGACTCGTTTGAGTTTTGACTTTTGTTTGATCATTTAACTTCACTGCATGGATTCGTTACACATTCTGTAAGTATTCTTTGCTTGCACATGACGTCACTACGTGTCATTAGGCGCCATCTTGGTTGATTTTAAAGTTTTGTCCAGCCGTTTACATCGAAATAGTTGAGTTACTTTAATATTTTTGGTTTGTTTTGAAAACATCTTACTGTATTATGAATAGTATACGATTTCTGGCACAATACGTCAAAGAATGAAGAATGTAGATTTTTAGTTGCCACGAAAATCAACCAAGATGGCGTCGATTGCAAACAAGCAATAGTACTATAGAATCTTGAATGCGTGGTCCAGTGTAGTATATAGTTCTGTAACTATAGACCTGTTGGTATACTGGAAGTATAAGAAAGTATATATAGAACTTATATAAATAACTTATCTAACTGCCTAACTCTGTATCAACAAATAACTATACTTGGCCACAAAGACCCTTTGGGGGGATAAAGCCTCGTATAGGACATCATTGATTATTTACTAAACGAAGTTTATTGATTTGTAACTTAAAATATTTCATGTATATTTATATATATGCATGCACAGGATATGCGCTGAAACCTACCTTCGTCTTCGGTCTAGCGGCTCATAGCGGTAGTCAGATAGGGAACGATTTAGTTTATGAAGTAGGTCTAGCGACTCTCAGAAGGAAAGACAGTTTTGGTTTATGAAGTAGGGGAAATAAACATCGCTTCCGCAATATCCAATACTCAGTAGTTCCTCTTCCGTCTTATACCTAATTACCTACCCTAGCTTGGCCAAGCTTTCCCTTGCCGGTAAGAGTCTCTGCGGCATCAAGGAGTTCCTATTGATAATTCTTGGTGTTCCTTTTGCTGGACGGTAACATTTCAAACGTGCTATTTTGTATATAGAACTCCCAAGTTTTTGACTAATATTTAAAAAACGATTAAAGGAAACATGATCGTCAGATGTTAAACCCACCCGCGTGGTGTTAATAGTGCTCGAAATTTTAATCCATGACAAAACCTAATACATATGCGCCTGGACAAATCATGTCGCAACACGGTGCAGTTATACTTGTTGCACGCCTTGCTGCACTGAAGATAAATAAAAGTATATACATAACCCATTGGCCAGTATATATCGAAATATATAGTACAGCTGAGCTTATCTCAACATTTTGGTTTGCGAACGTCGCGTCTGACGTGAAACCGACGCTTGCAACCCAAATATTTTTATATGGTATTTAGCACTCTCCGACGTTTCGTGAACCAAAACATACTTGTATATCGAAATATGTATTGTAGAATATGAAACTAATACAACTATTATGAACATATATGAAACTTGAAATATATCTTACCTATAGCTGGGTTGCTCTTGAGACAAACCTCTCGTCTCCGCGCTAAAGCGTGAACTATTATAATTAATTTGTTATTGAAATTTGGTTTATTTGATTTATTGGCCAATCAATATGTTATTGCGTCATATAGTGTGAGGACTTTGCTTGGTTGGTAAAAATTTATATATTTAATCCTGTAGTTTCGTTGCTTTAAACTAATCCCGTCGTTTTCCGAAACTTATTTTGATTTCCTTCTTAAATTGTTGAATAGTTTAATTTGGCTTTTCTTTCATATTTTCTTGGGTAAAATATATAGCAGTTAAATGATTTTTAACTTTACTCAATGTAAAGTGTAGTATCATACTGTTTTGGGAGTACTTCGCAATTATATTTGCATAGTATGCTCGGCATGACGTTAAAACAGACGCGAGGTAAACCAACACGAAACGCCTACATCTCATCAATCAATGACACAATGTAGACCCTGCATCACACCAGGAAATCTCGCTTCTTCAATCTTCCCATCCCTCTCCGCGCGCTCATTTTGCTCCTTGTGGTAATCTCATATTAGTGCGTTCTAAAAGTATAAGTTTACTTTAGTTTGGTTTAGTTTAGTTTATTGTGTTTGCCACTCTGAGGTGGACCGAAAGCCTTAACAGGTTGTGCAACTCAACTCACAAATGTTCCGAGGGTTAGTTAATGGCATCACGTAGCGAGCGAGCCTCCAACGAAACTAAAATCCTGCTGAGCAAACGCCTAGCTAAGTCTAGGCAGAAATATATATACATTTACAATGCATTTATCCCAATTATATATACAACATTTGCAATATATACACCAACACTCAATACTTCTTCGACATTTCCTACCTGCATATATTCTCTACAGTCTGTCCGTTACTCCGAGTTCTTGTTTTCTTGTGCCGAAAACTAAATTCTCACGGGAATATCGAGTCTTCAACTTTGTCCAAAATTACAAACTCAAACATTGCTTTGTCTCTGCTGTGTTATATTATTGTGTCCTAAAGTTCCCATTGCGCGTTCACCTGTTCTTTATACCTATATGCACCTGCTGTTATCGGCTGTTTTTAACCTGGGTTAAATAAAACAGGGGGGTGTGACCCACCGGGATACCGTCAGGATTTTCTTGAAGGGGCTGTTTATATGGAAACCGGGCTTGTCCTGTTAGCGGGAAAGTCAAACTAAGCGAGATCTCGCCGTGTAGATATTTTTCCACGATGAAAGTGGCAAGAGAAGGCAAAAGTAGTTTACAGCGTTCGTAACAAATTAACAAAAATTCAAGGCCTTGAAAGTCCTTGTATTTATAAAGAGGTTCTTGAAAGTCCTTGAATTCTTCTTGCTTTTGTTTTTGGAAACTGCATGTATATTCTGAAATGTGCCCGTATGTGGCACGATTGCAGTACAAGCTTGCATGGCTGCTGAGAACATCAGTGATAAGTGAATTAATTAATTTTATTCATGTCTTACAAAGCTCATTGAAATTCATTAAAGTTGCAATTTGAACACGGTTTAACAACACTTTTTACCGACTTCTAACGCCTTCTTTTCAGCCACAAATAATCCGGCCTGGAAAATCCTGTACCAACCCTGAGTTTAATTCTTTTCAAAAATAGTTCAACAAAATAGAAACTAAATTTAATTCGTTTAAGGTGTACATATTACATATAAATTTAGTATAACAGATTTGTGTTGTATCATAGGCAAATTTGGACGCCATACCTATGGTAAATTGTAGAATTATGTTGTTGCTGCGTTGCAAGTTAAAATGAAAAAGCAACAAAAACTGATTTCAACTCATGCATGTTAATTAAAAATGGGTACGAATGTTGTCTCATGTTTTTCAGTTTATACGTGGACATTTTATATAACATGCAATTCAATTTAATTATGATCATGAGAAACTCTGTTGAATATTTTCTTGTACTTAGTCCGTCTGTTTTGATACCAAACTTTAACTTGTTGTTCAGTCAACTTGAGATAGACTGCAAGTTGTTTCCGTTCCATTCCAACGACATAATGATTCTTTTCAAATGCTGTTTCCAGGACAAGAAGTTGAATGGGAGTAAAGGCTGTTCTTGTTCTCTTTCCTGAGCTCGTTGTTGTTGTTATTTCCGCTGCTGTTTCTCTCACTTGTTTGTCTAAAAAAGAACAAGCTCTCAATTGAAAATGTTTTGTACAGTTTTAAGTAATACAGTCATTCCGTGTAGATTGGGTGTTGGTGGACTGTTTAAATGTAATGCATTTTCTTCTACGACCGGTGTTCAATTCCTTCAAGGTTCATTATCATTGGCCTCGTGTCGCATGTGAGAAGAATGCATGTTTTCAGTTTGACTTCACCAAACACCGCGCAGTTTTTGTCCGGCAACTCCGGTTACTCTTGTTATAACACTGCACCAATAAGGAATGTCTCTTATTGGACCTCTATAGAGAGAACAGTTTAGAGGTAATAGAGATATCCAGTATAAATTACGAAAGTTTAGTTTAGGTTTCCTTCTGTATACTGGACCATAAGATAAGGATAGTTTAGTTTAGATGTTTAGTTAATTCATAGTTAATATAGAGATAACATGGTTAGGAAACTCGGCTTTCGCTTTTGTTCCATGTTTTTGTTTGCATTTGTGCACGGTCACGGTTAGTGAATATATTGTAGTTTTATGAATCGACCAATAGAAATGTTTGGGCTTAATCTCCAAACCGTGTTTCTGAAATATTAATGAATGTAAAACAAAAGACTTGTGCACGGTCAGGTACCTTTCAACATAAATCCCATTCAATTGTTAGCTGCTTTGTAATTTGACGAGTTCCTAACCATGTTATCATATTAACTATGGTTAATTGCTATCTCATCTTCGTATCCGCTCGCTACGAGGAGCTACTTCTTCTAAATATTGTTAAAAAGTCAAGAATTTCTACTAAATCTCTCAATCATATTACCCTGATTTTATTATTGTAGATACTGTCCTACATCACAGTAGTGAGATCAGTTATAATGTCCGGCTCAGAAATTAAATGGGCTTTGCGGACGAGAGGAGAACAGCAGCTGAATAGGACAGAAATGTGTATGTTGAAGTGGATGCTTGTGCCGTGAGAGACAGACGAAGAGCGGAAGGAGAAGAGCGATATCGGAGAAGAGCGATATCGGAGAAGAGCGATATCGGAGAAGAGCGCTATCGGAGAAGAGTGATATCGGAGGCGAGAATGCGATGATTTATGCGCATTATGAGAAGATAGGAGGAAGGGTAACATGGACACATTCAATAGAAGAACGACGAACAGTTGAGGGACAAAGGATGAGATGGAGGGGTAAGAGATATGAGGGTATACTACTAGACCTAAGACAATAGACTACGCAGAATATCATTTATTGGTGTTAACGTATACTAGAACGGCCGACCCATGAATCAAGATTAAGACAACAACAACATGCAAAGAAGAAGAAACAGTCTTACCTGTCATTCTTGTCGTTTCTTGAAAACTGCGATGCCTTGAAAATTGTTCTTGATCCAAATGACTTGGCTTTGAACTGAGATCAGTTTTCCTTTTAAGTGGATTCTGTAAAATCATGGACCAGCTTGGACCTGCCTCTTGATTGCAACATTTGTAGCTGCAATTGTGACACTTTGTAACAATCTCTCGAGACTGGTATGGGTAGGTAAGAGCTGCGTATGGCGAGAGGGACGTTTTTAGTTCGAATCTTGAAGCTGCAGGAGTGAAAAACGTAGTTTGCTTTCGTGGTGGGGAAATACTCCTCAATGATAGATTTTCATCTGTGGATTCTGGCATTGGACACTTTATAAGGAATGGGAATTGATTCATTGTCTTCGAAAATCCTGTTTTTTATGCTGTTGTAAAACTTGATTGTACAGTATACTTGTGCAGGGTATTGCATAATTTCGCCTTTTATATACCTGGTGACATAATTATAATTTATAATGATTCGTAATAAAACGCAATATAATAATAATTAGCTGGGGAAACATAATTTCAAACGTTATAATGAACATAATTCGATTAACCTAAATATTTGAAAAACTGCAAGGACTAGTTTATATTTTTACATTGTGCGTAATTTATGCGTCATCCTAACACCTGCTTTTAATCTAATTATATTTTGTTTAAATGACAAGACAATCAAATTTGATTTATAATAGTTGCCGTTTCATAACAAACCCAATGAATCGTTTTATAATTATGAGTAAAAGCCTCAATTTGTTTCTTGGTTGAAATACAGCTCTTTTCCCCATTTGTATTGAGATATTTTGTTTTAGGTGATATTTGGAAACTTTTTGTCAAACTAATTGAACAAAAAGCTGTAGTTTTCACTCTAAACTTAGCAGTATGGAGCCCATAAGCAAACAAACAACCTCTTCATAATTGAAAAAAAATACATTATTTCAAACAAACGACGATATTATTTGTAATAACTCAATTTATACTCAAAAAGTAACCGTGTCTGAAAAGTCAATAATGTCGGAAAAATTAAAATGCACACCCCTGACGATTTTTATTGCGTTATCGGAAGCATTGTTTTTGGATAGTTTATTTAAATAATATTGTTTCAAAAAATGAAACATTGTCTTCTAGCGTGGGAAATATCGAAAATGAAACAGTAGGCGTTCAATATCATTTTCTTAGTATCGAATTTAAAACAGTAATCAAAATTCCAGTTACTTCAGAGTTAAAACAAAATTTGCCTGGTGTAATATATGGCCGTTATATATAATTAGGGGTTTCCACAAGATGCTCGAAATTTCCCAAAAAGATGCTTGAAAAATCTTGAAATGTTGCTCAAATTATGCTCTACTTTTCCAAAAAGATGCTCGATTTTTGCTCTATGTTGCTGGTCACATGCTTTGCGAAATTTAGCAAATTTTCATGTATAGCTGGTGTTTGCATGCAAAGGTGATGTTGCACAGGGCGATTTTCAACGACGAACTGTAATTTCTTCCCCATCTTCACTTATACTTTCCTCATCACTCGAACTTTCCGCCATTTTGAAAAAAAGAAATTAGAATAAGTGTATAAGGGGTCGTAATTTATAAGTAAAATAAATGGAAATATAAAGCAAATCTATATATTTTCGCGGTTACATCCCTCAAAATAACAAATTATTTGGAAATTGTTGACTTTGTTGCTCGTAACTAAAAAAGTTGCCAGCTCAAACATTTGTTGCTCATATAAGCCAAAGGAAAAGTTGCTGAAAAGTTGCCGAGCATCTTGTGGAAACCCCTATATATAATTACTGGTAATGAGCATGCTCAAACGTCTCCTACTTGCTGTAATGATTCTGGTCTGACCGGTCTGGCCATTACATGGAAGCGCCCTTACAGTGAGCAAAAGTGGTCGTAGAAACAGACCTTGCAGCCTGGTTCCCATTTCGCCGGAGCAGTCGCGACCATGTCATGGTGGCCGATGTAATAGAGTATCTATATAGTTCTACAATCAGCAGACTGATTTGCATGTAACATACAAGAGATAACATAGCTCGAGACATGGTCACGTTTCCATTCTATCGTGACCAAGTCATGTTTGACGATGTGAAATAATCTGGATCTATCAAGTCTTATGTGCTGATCAGTATGCAAATTAGACTTTGCCGATTACCGACAGAGATATATCGACACTCTATTACTTCGGTCACCTTGATGTGTGTTCACGACCGTTGGTCCGTTTAATACGATCGACCACATGGGAAACAGGTTTTAGGAATTAAATCGTGTCTCATCACGGACTTCCTGAACTCGCTACGAATGCTGAGAAGACAGACAAATTAGCTTCTTAGTAAGATTCTGTTAATTTTTGGATTAAAAATAATTGAAAAATAGTTGCCTTCAATACGATCAGGGATTTTCATCACTAACTTTATTAAGTCGAATTGTGTGCCATGTCAGCAACCAAATTGGATGTTTAGTATTACGCAAATTCGAACGGTTTAGCCTAACGGATTACACAACCGGAGAAACGGTTACGTAACTGATTCTCTAATCCAGCTCATTTTATGAATTTCGTGGTGTTTAATTAAATCAAATTATTTTTAAATTACATGTTTAGAAATATTGATCAAACTATGAAACAGTCTTTGTATCAATTTAATTATATTTTATTAACGACGCAGGCGGTTCACTGCGGCGCTTTATTTCTATTGATGCAAATCTTCGTTTTTGAATTCCGACCAATTTTAGCTATAGTAGGAATCGAGAGTCGCGCGGCAGATGCCTGATCCGAAACACAATTTATGCACTGTATAAGAAAACTTTGAAATATGTTTTAAGTTCATGAATATGCATGACATTATAAAATACAAGAGGTGAAAGGCGTAAATCTTCGGCAACCAAATCGGGGAAAAAACAAGTAACGCCGGCGTTTGCGTTATAAAACTGCCCTTGCCCCACTGTAGATGCAGCTACCGTTCCCGTTAGCCATCGTAGGCATAAAAACCGGCAATAAACAAAATTTCTTTTGCATAGAAGAAAAGAAGAGATCCGTCGGAAAAGTCCATTATCAGGTTATCAATCTTCATTGAGCCTCCTTAAGTCAATCTGTCAGTCTGACTGTCACACAAACGTCACGTGAGTGAGGTAATCCAGAAACAAGATGGCGCCGGTCAGTGATCTCGATCAACAAAGTTCAGTCGCGATTGGCAAAGAACATACTGCAGCAATAACTCGAGATTATATCTCACAGCCAAGAATAAGTATGTAGCTAACTATTAGCATCGTTTTTCCCCCGGTTTAGTTATCGTTTTGGTAAAATTTGATGTTATCTGTGACTGGGAGGGAAGAGTTTTAGAAGTTTAATAATTGATTGTAATTTATTAAAGTGTCTTTCTTGCAGCTTACAGAACCGTATCTGGAGTAAACGGACCTTTGGTTATCTTAGATAATGTGAAGGTATTTTTTAGATTTGAATTTCTGTAAATATTTTGTCAAATAAGTTTATAGTATAATTTATAAGTATGTATCATTGTATCTAGGAGAAAAATATTTGATACAATTCAGCACTTTAAATAATTGAATAAATACCTATCTATATAATTAAATGAGAACTATTAGTAATTTCGTTGCAGAAACGAATTTGAGTTCATAGGGACAGTTGTGCTGGCCCATTTCTCAATAAATTACTTGAAACAGGGGGGAGGAGATCTTGGCAATCAGGATGAAAATTTTCCCCTACAAACACTTACCTCAACCTCATACCCAGGGTATTTTCTCTTGCACTCTGGGGCAATCCAAATGCTCCAGAGTGAGTGAGAGAATTAGGTTGAACTGACCGCCTGGTTTAATAGCGCTATATAAAGAGCCCATAATATGTCATCTGATTAGACGTACAAAAGACGAGAAACCAGGAACAAGCTCTGACAAAAGTGCATGTCACCATCATGAAATAAATTTTTTTAACCCATTAACTGGCACAGTACCCTACCACTGACGAGTAAAATCGTATGGCGTTAGACAGAGTAAAATACTAAAATAGGGCACATCTGGGCACATTGCAAGCTAGTTGGTTAAATAGTTGTTAAATGAAATCCAAGGTCAACAAAAAGTTTCCATTAAGTACTTACCAAAATTTCCATTGTGCAATCTGTGTTTTCATGTAGATTATATATCTCTGATCCATTTCAGTTTCCAAAATTTGCTGAAATTGTCACTCTTACTTTATCTGATGGATCAAAACGTAGTGGTCAGGTATTGGAAGTCAGTGGATCAAAAGCTGTCGTTCAGGTTAGATGGAAGAAAGAATACAGGTTTTTACTTGAACAGCAACTGTTCAAATATATAACTAACTCTCTTATATACAGTATTCTACACATACATCGCTTCCTTTGCGCACTGCTGTTACAGTTCTATATAATGGATTGTATTGTTTTGATCTTGACATTATGTTATATCTTCAATGCATGGTGCCAGTGTAGATAACATGTAACGAAGATTTGGCGGTTGAGTTGGTTATATCTTATTCAAATTACTGTCATTGCAATGGAAGTGTTCCTAAAATATTGCATCAATTCATTACCTAGAATTTATCAATTCATTTGTTGAAAAATTGATCAACTTCCTGTGTGTGAATCGACCAATGGCATCTCATTTCAGTGACTGATTGACCAATTGGGAACAAGTATGCTAGTAAACAGGAAGTTGAGCAATTTTTGAGCAAATGTATTGATCAACTTATGTAATGAATTGATGTAATATTTTAGAAACACTTCCATTGCAACGACGGTAATAGCATTACTTTTCATAACAAATAGTTCATCTTTTGTACATCCCATATAATTAGTAGCTCCTTTCATATTTTTCATTTTTGATTAATTATGTCCTTGGCTGCCTTACTTACTGTACATTATGTTATCTGAAGGTGTTCGAGGGAACATCTGGTATAGATGCTAAACACACAACATGTGAATTTACTGGTGATATTTTAAGGACGCCTGTGTCGGAAGACATGTTAGGTAAGCAAAGTCTGGTAACTGTATTATTAATGAAATAGGAAAGGGTATCTGAACTTCTGTCTTAGAAATCTATAGAATTGCATAAATTTGAACCAATTTTATCTTTTACTTGTCTCCACAGGAAGAGTGTTTAATGGTTCAGGAAAAGCCATTGATAGAGGACCAGCTGTGCTTGCTGAAGATTTTCTGGATATCATGGGTATTGGCAACGGCAAATTAGGGACCGTTCATTTTTTATCTGGGAGAGGGGGCTGGTGGAATTAGGGGGTAGGCCACCTGAAAAGGGCAGAATAGGGGGGGCATGCAAAAAATGATACAATGTTTTGCCATTCTGGGCTACTTTAAATCCAAACATTTTCCCCGACCCCCTAGCTGTGCAAGACCCATAGAATGACTATGCAATTGGGTTCAGTCTTGCAACTGCTCCTTAAATAAATTCTGACACATCTAGAGCAAGATATTTACACAACTTGTTCTATCTGTTTATAGGTATAACTTGAAAATAGCATTGTTAAGGTTACATGTACTTTGGAATTTTAGGGGAGAAGGTGAGAGGGGGGGGAGCGGGTCATCTAAATTCCACCAGCCCCCCCCCCCCTCCCACATAAAAAATGAACGGTCCCTTGTATATTAATATGACCATAGACAGTGCAGAGAGCAGACTATGTCTTCTGGGTTGTTACTATAGTTTAACCATGTTGGAAATGAGTTGATAATGTGGGTACAAACGTATCTATCATTTTACACAATTTAGGCCAACCTATCAATCCATGGTCTAGGATTTACCCAGAGGAAATGATTCAAACAGGAATAGCTGCAATTGACACAATGAACAGGTTTGATAACTTGTCTGAGAAAACAATTGATATTTTACGTTTGTGGTATGTCATCTTTGAACTTGCTTACTGTGAAATGTGTTTATTTTTAGCATTGCTCGAGGTCAGAAGATTCCAATATTCTCAGCAGCTGGTCTGCCACATAATGATGTAAGTGAGAGATGTCTGAGTGTGGGGCTCCAGTGGTAGAGATGAACAACAGTTTTCAGGGGAGATGTCAAGATGCAGTCAAGGGCACAAAAGTGACCAAACAACTGTTAAAAACAATCAAAAGTAGAGTTTAGGGGCAGATTAGAGTCTGAAACTCTTATCAGAGCTGCTAAAACCTTTCACTTTAAAATATATTTGTGCAGCAACTATATATTGATCAACTCTGTAATCTGAGTGTGCACTTTATACTAGTTTCTCAACCTAGAATGGTTACCTAGACTATTATATTTATCTATTAATCATGTACAGTACCTAATTGTGTTTGCCTAATCAGCTAGGTTTTGTTGTTTTGTAGATTGCAGCACAGATCTGTCGACAAGCTGGTTTAGTTAAGTTTAACAAGGGTATAAAAGATGATCATGAAGACAATTTTGCAACAGTTTTTGCCGCTATGGGGGTATGTTATTATCAGTAGATATTATTCACAGTATACAGCTGTAATTTTTATGCCAAAAATTGAACAGTTTAAAATATTTTTGTATATGTAGGTGAATATGGAAACTGCAAGATTCTTTAAACAAGATTTTGAAGAAAATGGCTCCATGGATAATGTTTGCTTGTTCTTAAACTTGGCTAATGACCCTACGTACGTAGTATATTACCATAATTGACTGGATATTACCGCGCGTACCGGTCAACGAAGGAAACCTCCTCAACTCTCATCAAAATTTGAACCATCTCAAAGTTGATGAGAGTTGACGAGAGTGTGTGAGAGTTGACGAGAGTGTGTGAGAGTTGACGAGACTGTGAGAGTTGACGAGAGTGTGTGAGAGTTGACGAGACTGTGTGAGAGTTGACGAGAGTGTGTGAGAGTTGACGAGAGTGTGTGAGAGTTGACGAGACTGTGTGAGAGTTGACGAGAGAGTGTGAGAGTTGACGAGAGTGTGTGAGAGTTGACGAGACTGTGTGAGAGTTGACGAGAGTGTGTGAGAGTTGACGAGAGTGTGTGAGAGTTGACGAGAGTGTGAGAGAGTTGACGAGAGTGTGAGAGTTGACGAGACTGTGTGAGAGTTGACGAGAGTGTGTGAGAGTTGACGAGAGTGTGTGAGAGTTGACGAGAGTGTGTGAGAGTTGACGAGAGTGTGTGAGAGTTGACGAGAGTGTGTGAGAGTTGACGAGAGTGTGTGAGAGTTGACGAGACTGTGTGAGAGTTGACGAGAGTGTGCGAGAGTTGACGAGAGTGTGCGAGAGTTGACGAGAGTGTGCGAGAGTTGACGAGAGTGTGTGAGAGTTGACGAGAGGAGAGAGTTGACGAGACTGTGTGTGAGTTGACGTGAGTGTGTGAGAGTTGACGAGACTGTGTGAGAGTTGACGAGAGTGTGTGAGAGTTGACGAGAGTGTGTGAGAGTTGACGAGTGTGAGAGATTGACGAGAGTGTGAGAGTTGACGAGAGGTGTGAGAGCTGACGAGAGTGTGAGCTTGACGAGTGTGTGTGAGAGTTGACGAGAGGTGTGAGGAGTTGACGAGAGTGTGAGGAGTTGACGAGAGGTGTGAGAGTTGACGAGAGTGTGTGAGAGTTGACGAGAGGTGTGAGAGTTGACGAGAGTGTGAGAGTTGACGAGAGTGTGTGAGAGTTGACGAGACTGTGTGAGAGTTGACGAGGTGCGAGAGTTGACGAGTATGCGAGGAGTTGACGAGAGTGTGAGGAGTTGACGAGACTGTGGAGAGCTGACGAGAGTGTGTGAGAGCTGACGAGACTGTGTGGAGAGCTGACGAGAGTGTGTGAGAGTTGACGAGAGGTGTGAGAGTTGACGAGAGGTGAGAGTTGACGAGAGTGTGTGAGAGTTGACGAGAGGTGAGGAGTTGACGAGAGTGTGAGAGTTGACGAGAGTGTGTGAGAGTTGACGAGAGTGTGTGAGAGTTGACGAGAGTGTGTGAGAGTTGACGAGAGTGTGAGAGTTGACGAGAGTGTGTGAGAGTTTACAAGAGAGTGTGAGAGTTGACGAGACTGTGTGAGAGTTGACGAGAGAGTGTGAGAGTTGACGAGAGTGTGTGAGAGTTGACGAGACTGTGTGAGAGTTGACGAGAGAGTGTGAGAGTTGACGAGAGTGTGAGAGAGTTGACGAGACTGTGTGAGAGTTGACGAGAGTGTGTGAGAGTTGACGAGAGTGTGTGAGAGTTGACGAGAGTGTGAGAGAGTTGACGAGAGTGTGAGAGTTGACGAGACTGTGTGAGAGTTGACGAGAGTGTGTGAGAGTTGACGAGAGTGTGAGATTGACGAGACTGTGTGGAGAGTTGACGAGAGTGAGTTGACGAGAGTGTGTGAGAGTTGACGAGAGGTGAGAGTTGACGAGACTGTGTGAGAGTTGACGAGAGTGCGAGAGTTGACGAGAGTGTGCGAGAGTTGACGAGAGTGTGCGAGAGTTGACGAGAGTGTGTGAGAGTTGACGAGAGTGTGTGAGAGATGACGAGACTGTGTGAGAGCTGACGAGAGTGTGTGAGAGTTGACGAGAGTGTGAGAGTTGACGAGAGTGTGTGAGAGTTGACGAGAGTGTGTGAGAGTTGACGAGAGTGTGTGAGAGTTGACGAGAGTGTGTGAGAGTTGACGAGAGTGTGTGAGAGTTGACGAGAGTGTGTGAGAGTTGACGAGAGTGTGTGAGAGTTGACGAGAGTGTGTGAGAGTTGACGAGTGTGTGAGAGTTGATGAGAGTGTGTGAGAGTTGATGAGAGTGTGTGAGAGTTGATGAGAGTGTGTGAGAGTTGACGAGAGTGTGTGTGAGAGTTGACGAGAGTGTGTGAGAGTTGACGAGACTGTGTGAGAGCTGACGAGAGTGTGTGAGAGCTGACGAGACTGTGTGAGAGTTGACGAGAGTGTGTGAGAGTTGACGAGAGTGTGTGAGAGTTGACGAGAGTGTGTGAGAGTTGACGAGTGTGAGAGTTGACGAGAGTGTGTGAGAGTTGACGAGAGTGTGTGAGAGTTGACGAGAGTGTGTGAGAGTTGACGAGAGTGTGTGAGAGTTGACGAGAGTGTGTGAGAGTTGACGAGAGTGTGTGAGAGTTGACGAGAGGGAGAGTTGACGAGAGTGTGTGAGAGTTGACGAGAGCGTGTGAGAGTTGACGAGAGTGTGTGAGAGTTGACGAGAGTGTGTGAGAGTTGACGAGAGTGTAATTTACAAATTTTTACTATTTTTTATGAATCTCAACTGCCAGATGCGTTTCAAAAGGTAGCTAGCTGTAAAAACTAGAAAGCTAAAATGAAGTAATTTTGGGAGGTACGCCAAAATGATTTTAGGCTTTGAACACTTTTTATCGCGAATACTCGACATAGAAAAAATTGCCTCTTAATGAGAATGAGAAGAAACTAAAAGTACAATGATGGAAGGAAATATTCATTTGATGTATTTTAGAATTGAACGTATTATCACCCCACGTCTCGCGTTAACTACGGCTGAGTTCTTGGCGTATCAATGTGAGAAACATGTTTTGGTTATTCTGACTGATATGAGTTCATATGCTGAAGCGTTGCGTGAGGTAAGACTGAATTGCTAAAACTACAGTACAAGTTTATGTTATGCTAATATTATTTGCACTATGAAGAACCGTAATTTTGGGTGGCATTATCCTGGATTTAATCGAAGTGTTGCTTTCGCCTATATCTTGCCAAATACTGAGGGATATGAAACAAGCGATATCTCGCTAGAATCCTTGAACAACGAGGAATATTAACTAAGGGAACGTTGGCATACGTATTAATGTCAGCCATGTTGGATTTCATTTTAAATAGTATGAATTTATCAGGTGGAATTTACCACCCAAATGGCTAAATAGATGATAAAGACCGTTCTTTCGTGAAGTGACTAACATGGACACCCTAACGTGAGATCCTGTGAATGGGGGCTCAATGGGGGATTTTTCACATTGTCTTTTTTTCCAAGGTGTCAGCTGCACGAGAGGAAGTACCTGGTCGTCGTGGTTTCCCTGGATACATGTACACAGATTTAGCCACAATTTACGAGGTATGAAACTATGCAAGTCGCAAGAACTCGTGCAACATATTCTGCAACAAATTCTGCCCAACAGTTTTTGAAACATTCTGGTTGCCAACAATTCACCCAACATTTCACCCAACAGTTTGCCCAACATTTCACCCAACATTTCACCCAACATTTCACCCAACAGTTTGCCCAACATTTCACCCAACATTTCACCCAACAGTTTGCCCAACATTTCACCCAACATTTCACCCAACATTTCACCCAACATTTCACCAACATTTCAACCAACATTTCACCCAACATTTCACCCAACAGTTTACCGAAAATTTCACCCAGCATTTCACTATCTTCTTTAGCGCGCAGGTCGTGTTGAAGGTCGTAATGGCTCAATCACACAGATACCTATTTTAACTATGCCTAACGATGGTATGTAATATATAGTCGTTCAGAAAGTATATATTCTTATCAGGAGGATTACGTTTCAGTATACATAATGAGGCTTATTCACCGGCAAAATTAGGGAGAAAGAGAGGCCACTGATGATCAATTCTTATCTAGACAATATTTGTCCTTTCCCACCAATAACTAGAAACTGTTAGAAACTCTTTAAACATGTCGCCAACACCACAGCAGATCTGTGGTGGTCACACCAATATGGCCGTCATTGGCTTCAATTATGCATAGCAGATGCACTATCCAGTTCTAGTTTTGAGATCAGTGGTCACGACAGTTACGACCAAATAGATCTCAGACTCTACAGATTTAGTTGGAGGGAGTGGAAGAAAAGTAAGCTTTACAATTTCAATTTGCAAAAACTCAAACTGGAATAATCCTCGCTCTTTAATTATATGGAGTTGTAGTCAATGGACAATTTGCATTATAGATTAATTTTTGATCTAGGCAAAAAAAAGTATATTGCCGGAAAGAACATACTAAAATTAGTAAAATTGCAAAGTTTGGTTGCGAAATGTTGTATAAAATGCGGAAAATATAGCCTTGCAAAGTTTGCAAATTTTGTATACTTTCGTATTACGTGCGGAAATTCCTACCACATTTGGCCCAAATGTGGTAGGAATTTCCGCACGTAATACAAAAGTATAGAAAATTTTACAACATTTCGCAACCAAACTTTGCAATTTTAGTAATCTTATTATGTTCTTTGTAGCTGTTGTGATTGATTCCCTTCTCCTTACCTAGAACAAAATTTAGTCTATAATGCAAATTGTCTATTTAAATGCGCACAAACTTGATGCATTCTTTAATTTGTTATGTTTGTAGACATTACCCATCCAATTCCTGATTTAACTGGTTACATCACTGAAGGACAAATATATGTTGATCGACAGTTGCACAACCGACAGGTATCTTGAAACAAACGTTTAAAGACAGGGCTGGAAATAACGAACGGACATGCGGCGGTCACGTTGTCCGGTCAAATGTGTTTTTGCTCGGACATGACCCATTTTTGGACGGACAAATATTTTGCCTAAACTAACCCTTTTAATAACGACGTTCAGATCCTGCGTTCAGAGTACTCGAATTATGACAAAAGCTTATCTGCTGGGACTTTCGTTCTCTTTCGCGCACTGGCGCTCATGATTACTGAAGCAAACATGCTACTTCAATAGCGGTACCCGTAGGCGACGACACGCGCTAATCTGCAGTCGCAAATTGATGACATGCAATGGCACTGCATGCTGTCTTGGAAGATTGCGACTCAAACAGTCGAACGTTTATACCGTGCGCTGGGAAATGTAATTTTCATGAAATTCTATATTTTTGAAATTGATGAAATTGAATTTTGTTTTAGCGCACGAATTGTTATTTGACCGGACAAAAAGACCGGCATTTAAGGGATTTGTCCGGTCAATACTCAATTCTGACCGGACAATGTCCGTTGACCGGCCGTTATTTCGAGCCCTGAAAGATAAAAATTTTGGTGGTTCAGCGTCAGCCAATAAAACTGACAACAGCACTTTTCTACGTTTGGAACGAAGATCCTTCGTCATTAAAATTATCTACTATAAAGGCAGTGTTGTCTAGTTTTATCTTCCTATATAAAATCGAAACACTTGTTTTTTTCTAGTAAAGTTACAAAGGCAGTCGTGCTTCATGCACGTGAAAGAAAATTAACCTAAGTATAATCCAATTTAGGTTTGAGCAAATGCTTAGTTAAAACCGAAGATCGCGAGCGCCGAGAACCCGAACCTATTAAACCCATTTTCCTATACTGTACACACAGCATATGTGATTTATAAGATTTGGTAAATTCGTTTGTTTTCATCCGTTTTGGCATTTTAGATATACCCCCCAATCAACGTTTTGCCATCCTTGTCAAGATTGATGAAGTCAGCTATTGGTCCTGAAAGAACAAGACGCGACCACGCTGATGTCTCCAATCAACTGGTGAGTAATAGTTATCACATGGTGTTGGTAGGGGCGTGCTGGCCTGGGACGAGACAACGAGAGTTCTTTGTGCGCCCCTGGTATCATGGGCCCTAAAGATATAAACTGAGCCGAAGGCGAAGTGACTATAGGCTTGTAATCACCGAGGCTATAGGACAAAATTCAGCGCTTTTCTCAGCGACCGGTTATTAAAAACATGCCGGCAAAAGCAACACTAGCGACGAGTGTCAAAAACATATCGAAGCGAAACAAAAACAAGCAATTTCGTGAGAAAAATACTTTGGAAGGGTTCAAATACAAAATAGAATGGTTTTAAAAATATATCACATTATTTGGTATAATCTGAGGGCGTTTTTTTGTTGGTAATTTTCTTGTGACGCATACAAATGAGTAGACGAGTTATTAATGTATTCGAGTGTATAGCTTCAACTGAGCAACTCATACTTTTGTGGTTGAGTACAGTCAATCCCATATGTCATGAGTAGAGACGTCACTTATGATACGCCATACCTATTAACCAATGATATCTGACTTTGTGATATTTCATAGTATGCCAACTACGCTATCGGTAAAGATGTTCAAGCAATGAAAGCCGTGGTTGGTGAAGAAGCTTTAACTGCAGAAGATCTTCTTTATCTCGAGTTCCTATCAAAGTTCGAAAAGAATTTTATCAGTCAAGGTAAAGATTTGGGGAAAAGATTTAGCTTCTTAAGGAGAAAGTACTTAAACCGGAAATGTATGTTTCTTTCTAGGAACGTACGAGAATCGTTCAGTGTTTGAATCATTAAATATCGGTTGGTCGTTACTTCGTATCTTCCCAAAAGAAATGTTGAAGAGAATTCCACAAGATGTCTTAGCAGAATATTACCCCAGAGACTCTGCTGCGACTAAGAAAGAAGGAGAATGATGATGAGTTATTAAACTTTTAAAATTTCCAGCAAAAGGTAGGTCATTTCTTACTGTCTTCATCTAGAAGACAGTTCACTGTCTAGAGACTAACTCTTACCATAAATCACGGCACAGGGTCACACTTATCATAATCCTAATATCGTGTGACATTCCATATAGATATTCCGAAATTACATCAAGGTTTTATGTTAGTAGCTGGTTGAAATTGGGGTTACGGGTTGAGGTCAGGATTAGGGTTAAGATTAGAGTTAGGGTTAGGATCCGGGTAAGATTAGGATTAGAGTTAGGATTAGAGTTAGGATTATATGAGTAAGAATAGTTTATGAGTAAGAAATCGCTGTATTTAAATTGGGGTTGTTAAAATAGATAATTCGATATGTACCAAATTTGAGTATTTCGTCCCAGATACCTATATAGATTTTCGAAAATTTAACGCATCATTATTCATTCAAAGCAAGATAAAATAGCAGGTGTATTTTTATTTTAACTAGGCATTCTACATCTCTCGTGGTATGGTTTTTTAATGTCTGGCTTGGGTGACATGCAGCATAAAAACCATTAAGTGTACAAAACGAACACAATAAATTGTTGAATTAATGAAGTAATAATCAATAAATATGATAAATTAATGCATGACAACCACACTACAATCACTGTAAGTCATGGTATGTTAATTTGTGCGATGCATCGCACAACCACACATGACAACCACACTACAATCACTGTAAGTCATGGTATGCTAATTTGTGCGATGCATCGCACAACCAAACATGACAACCACACTACAATCACTGTAAGTCATGGTATGCTAATTTGTGCGATGCATCGCACAACCAAACATGACAACCACACTACAATCACTGTAAGTCATGGTATGCTAATTTGTGCGATGCATCTAATCTAAGTTAGATTAGATTAGTAATTTAGTTGTAACAGCGATTAATCAACTAATCATAACGTTCAGGATTAATAAAATTTATATAAAACCTAAATTCTATATATTGTTCTATATATTCATTAAGATGGTGGCGACGAGCTTGTTTTAACTCAGGATTTCAATTAAATTGAAGGGCGCTGACTTCATTGAATATCTCATATTGATTATTATAATCACGAGTGACATAATTATGAGGAAATTAGCCAACCATGTTACTTTATTTTGGTCACATGGTTAATACCTGGTGACGTATATTTGATCAAAATTAATTCAGTTTTAAGGCTAGATCAAAACTTATTCACAAACCTTTTAGTAATGATTTGGGAGAATGTGATGTCATCTCAAAAACCTCAAATTCCGACCGGACCAGATTTCAAGTCCTCGCATTTAAAGGTGATGTAAAGTCCCGATGTAAACAAACCGGCAACGTCCGTTTGTTTACATTTTAAACACGCTATATTTAAAAAGTTATGATGTGTTCTGGTTCGCTATGCTTTAAATAAATGCAGATTCGAGTTTCTGATTTAGAAGATGTCGAATTTTAGTCGAAACAACGCGAAATTTGGGCATTGTTTACATCGCGGGACCCCCCATAGCACATGCGCAGAATGGACTTTACATGGTCTTTAAGATTGATTAAATGGGACTAACACCAATAATGTGAAGAATACATATTTTTATTTTAAATCTACACATGCGCATGTTATTTACTGTATATATGTGCGCAACTGCATATTCCAAGCGTTTCTTATTTACAGCCAACTTTCTATATTTACATTATTGAAACGAGTATCTACATCAATATTTACATAACTTATATAGAATAGACTGCTCAGTGATTGGCCTATTCAAAAGAATACTGCCCAGTGATTGGTCCATTCAAATTAATACTGCTTAGTGATTGGTTAATCTTTGTTTTCTCCACTTTATTCTTCTATTCTGGAACCAAACTTTGACTTGTGTTTCAGTAAGTCTCAGGGTAGAGGCAAGATAACGTCGTTCAATGCCAACTAAATATTGTTGTTCCGCAAATTCTTTTTCTAATCTTTCTAACTGTTCTGGTGTAAAGATTGTTCGAACGCGCTTCGGTTTCTCTTGCTTCCACAACTGCTCGTCGCTTTCCTCGTTGGTAAAATTTGGGTCTTCATTTGGGAGAGTTCCTGAGAGAAAAGAACAATATCTTAATTTGTTTATTCAGGCTAAGGGCTACTTTAGACTTTCTCAACTCCTTATCGGTTTTCCTCGAAAAACACAGAATGGCAGGGAGAGACTAGACTGTCTAGTTAACCCTCAGTATAGTATATTTCAATGCGAGCGGAAGCAGAGCCTGGGCTTCCTGTGGTTTCAGTAAGCGTCACGAGGCATGGTCATGGGAAAATACAAATTACTTTAATGTATATTTATTCAATACGGCGGTTGACTGTTGTGTAAAACTACCTGAAAAATACAATGAGAACTTCGACGTTTCGAGCGAAGGCCCTTCGTCTGGAAGTTAGTAGAATGGGTCGGGGGAAAAACATGTGCTTTTATAGTGAATACAAAAGCGATCACGTGATAAAAAATAAACCAATCAGATGGATTTAATCAAGTTAAGGTTAAGGATAAACCTAAATTTCTGTCATATACAGGATCAAAACGTTGTCAAAGAACAATCTGTAGGTTTGTTAAAACAATCCCATGGGTCATTGCGCGAATTTTTTCTCAAGCGATTTTGAGGGACTGTGGAAGAGTTGTGTGTAGATTCGTGTCTCCCATAACCAGTCAACGAAATTTGCCAAGTAAAACATTGCCGTGATTTTTGTGTTAACTATACCTGAATAAAATACAGAAAAACACTCGGAGTTTCGAGCGAAGCTCGTCGGAAGATTAGGTTAAGGTACGTTCACACACAGCGATTTGTCGGGTCGTTTTCAGATGCACGTTAATGATATTTGAAAAATACGTGGCAAACGTCATCTGGTGACATCATCAACTGAAAATATTCGTCATTAACATTCAGCAAAACCTAAAATCGGCCGACAAATCGCTGTGTGTGAACTGTGAACGTACCTTTAGTAACCATAACTAACTTGCTTACAAAAGCCTTCGGCTCGAAACGTGAAAGGACGAAGACGACGTGTTTTTCTTTTTCAGGTAGTTAAGATACAAACTACGTTAGCTTACAGGCAAAACTTATTGTCTATTATAGAAAACGTGTTTGCCTGTGCGGGGTTGAAAGATCTATATATAGTCTACTTTGTTTCCTTCTACGCATCGGATGGGGTAGATCTTACTAGGATAAGTTGAGGTGATATGTAAATGAACAAAAGAAACGAACGATGACGTGTCAAACGCGTTAAGTCTTAAAAAATTGCATGACTATACGAAGCAAAGAGAGAAAGACAACTCATATCAATTCAATCATAATGTTGCTTCGTTTATTCTATTTAGAACTTAAAAATCAATGCCTATAGTAAAAACAATTCCTCAAATGAGCGCGCTCAATTATAGCGCTCAATTATTATAGCCAGAGCATATAACATATGTCCATTGAGTATTTTGCTCTTTTAAGTTGACATTTCTTAATTGATTTCGAATTATTTATTTAAGACCAAATGTTTTATCATTGATTCCCACTTCATAAAAGAAAAGGAAGATTATTATACCCTTTAGATAAAACAACATTAGTCACTATATATCTGTATAAATTTGGACATTACAATATTAAAACCATATAAGTAAAAACGTACATTACATGTAAATAGAATTCAGCTTTATTTGATTTTTAGGGATATATTTTTCAGTTGTATAAGTGTGGTAATTTTTTAGTAGATTGTATTTTGTATTTAATTGATACAATTTCCCGTTATGAAATCTAAACCACTTGCCGCCGCGGCCCGATCTTTTAATCTTTATGAAGCTCTTTTAATATATTTTATGAAGAAATTTTGCATATTCGATCTCTTAATTATATATAATCCATCGAATACATAGAACATATACATCACCAAAAATCTGTGAATGTTTTTATTTATATCTTATTATATTGGAGCACAAATCTAGCCATACCCATGCATGCATGCATGGCCCCATTGATTCGAAAAATTTATGTAAAACTTTGCTTTTCGAATGAAATATATGCAGTATAAGTTTCCTATATATTATAGCTATATGTATATGTTGCCTGATTTTCAGGCAATTTTAATCTTTGTAACAAATAGAGTGGCGCATTTTCAGTCAAGTGCGCAATCATTAAAATTGTGGAATTGATTCGCTAATAAAAGAACAACATTTGTCTCACAATTAATAAAGGATATGGCATTTATTATTTATATATAATAACCTGAATATATTAACTCAGAGAGACTTTGCTAATTCTGTCCGACGCTGTCCTTTTAACGGTTTTTTTCTATATTCGTTATTTGCGGTTTCCCCCAGTGGGTCGAATGCGCTGGGACATGGATCCATCGTAAAGGATCGAACCTGAATAATTCAGAATCCATGGCCAGCCGTAATTTCAAAAGCTACAAAAAGAAACAAATTTCGAAGAATAAAGTCTTCTTGAAATTCAATATGCGCTTTTGGAAATCTCACATATGATTTTACATGTGAAATTTTGTGCGGAATAAATTCAGAATTTTCACATATATATTTTGAGTTTCCGACATATTCTTTCAGATATGAAAGTAAAATTAATTTCATATTGGAACAGTTCACATGTGAAAAGGCATCATATATTGAATTTCAAAGTGACATTATTCTTCGGAATCTGTTTATTTTTGTGTACCTGAATAGACTGATTTTGCGAGATTTATTTGCTGATTTTTTTGCGTACATCTATACTGCACAGTGACAACAAGAAGCAGTTGTGTGATGTGGGCAGACAGTGGGAGCAAATAAGACCTAAATTATCTGATGACTCACGAAGAGTCGCGTAGCAAAATATTTCGCTAGCTGTACACACAACGACCTGTGTTCAATTTAAATTTGATGGAAATTTCGACAACTGTTCTAGCTAATTATGATACAGTCCCTCTGTATAAACTAAATTTGAAACTAACATACACACGTTTTTTTCGATGCTTTTGTTAAACCGTTGAGCTGTATTTTACAATAGAAGGTTTGATTTATTCCCTATACACAGGTTCTACTTGAATGTTTCAAGATCCTTTTCCTTTTTCAGAATTTATATCAAAAGCTCAAAATTAAATATATCTATATTAAATGAGATTTTTAGCAAAATCTAAGACCATAAGTTTTGTTCTTTTCTCTGTTTTGAAGCGATAATGAAAACGTGTACTGACTAAAAGTGTACTGACTCAAAGCGTACAGTAGATTATGTTCGTCTTCAATATACTTTTTGGCACTGAGTTAGATTCAACCGCGCGTTTCCAAATTTTTGCATCCATAATCAAGCAAGAATTGTTAAAAGCGGATAGAAATAATACTAATAGTTAAAGTATATATAAGGTCTGCGAGTTTTAGGACTATTTCAACTGCTTTTGTCTCAGATTGGCGAAACTGTTTGCACTGGGAAATCCAATTTGTGCGCAAGGAGCTCACTAAAGACAAACCCACAGTGTATAAGCGTAATTGCCTTGGCAGGCAAGCTGTATACATTGAGAACAAATATTTGTTTGAACAGGAACAATCACTTATTTAGAAATCGTGCGCTTCTGCGTGAAACTCGTAATTTTGTCAAATCTAATGCACGCGCAATTAATCTCGCGGTAAGATTAAAAAGTGCAGTAAATTATGAAATTGCGTCGAAATTTTAAATGAAAATCGTAAATTAACTGTATTTGTGATAAACGTAGGGGATAAGTTTTTAAGATAATTCACTATCTTGCTGTTTTGTGTGTTGAAATAAAGCTTGTATCATTTATAGATGACAGAGGGTATTTAGATCGGGTGTCCTGTGGCGAGCCCCCCAGCTTTGAAGCCCCCCAGCAACTATATGATAGACGCAGCGAAGGGAATCGCAACTGCCCTCAGTCTATCACTCCACGAAAAGACGCTAATTTTAAGTTCTATGTCGCGTGAAATGCCAAAAGTTGAATATAGTGTGCAATGCAGCTGCAGAGAGATGTGTAGGGTTAAAGTATATAGACCTTTTGAGAAAGCAAAACCTCGCGCAAATCCACGTTCACGGGGAAAACGAGTAGCATCGTGGAAATATATATGATCTCAGTAACTAAACATTCAGCCTGCTTTAGATTAACTCCTATTTTAGTCTTTACTATATGAATAGTTGTTCTTATAAAGAGTTGGTATAATGTTTTTGCTATCTCTACAGCATTAGTATGCGCCAAGAGTAAAATTCGATTGAAAAGGACGAAATGTGAATCCCAATGTGTACTGAGCTCCTGAATGCGCTCATCCAGAATGCGGTATCAGCGTATGTTAAATAAACTGTATGTCACTGGGTGAATCTGTTACACATTTACTTATAAAAGTTGCATGCATCAGTATAGCGTTGTACTGACGCAAGTCGAAGCATTTCCTGGTATAATTGTTACTTAAAACATCTTAGTAGGAATTGTAAGTTTGAACTACCTTTTTCGAAGTTTTTTTCTTGGTCTTCCATGTTCGTTTCTTCTTGAAGAAAGTGACGTTTCATTCGCGAGTTTTTGAGGGAGTCTCTAAACGCGGAGGGCTTGTGTCTCATCAGAAGGCTCTCTCTGACAGAGCTGTACCTTGAAGGATGTGCTATGGTGCGGAATCTTTGGTCCTCAGTGTCTTCATTAGTTCCAAGGATTGATGATATGCTGAATGACATTCTGGGTTTAGCTTGAGTTTCCTGTTCCTCGAACGAGTATCGTAGTGTAGTTTGTGGTGAGGAATATGTGCTTGGCGAGGTGTAGCAGGATATAGGGTAATAACCAAGGGTGTTATTTGCATATCTTTGACTACACTCTTCCCAATCATAGAAATCAAACTTCTCTTCCTTGCATTTCTTAAGTTCAGGCGACATTTGTCGTTCTTTTGGTGAAACCCTTTCGCTTTCCATCTAAGAGAAAAATAAGATCGTTTCTCTATATATAGAATCCTTTATATCAGTGGGACGCAATTAGCTAAGATCGCTCCCCTATTGAAGATTCACAAAAGAGCTTGAGCTGAAAACAATAGCAAGTTGCTAGCCGATACAACGAGCGCGTAAGCATGCTTGTTAAACGAGATCTTGAATATATAGTGTGTTTATTAGGCGCTATTCATTGCCCCACTTGTAATTAAGCATTCATGACTAATTATGCCGGGAGTTTTTAATAAGGCAAACAAGAAATATTATTCCGTACTTCATTCGCATAAAGCGTAATGTATCTGATACAATATCGACATATACAACATAACAATGTACGCAGGCAATTATATAAATACTATTAAACAAAATACTTTATATTTTCTCACACCACTTATTCACCTAGTAAAACTCCTCAAATTAGAACTATATTTTCTTTAACTATCGCTTTTTTAATGTTTCTATTCTATAAGGCTAAACATATGCAAACCTTCATCAATAATATGACACATTTCACATAATAAACTAATAGTTTCATTAATGAAATAATGTACAATATTTAGAACTTCGAATATAGCTTTAAAAACTTGTTTCCTGCATGTTTAAAAGTATCAATGTTCTTTTTAAAAGTATCAATTTTGTTCTTCAATTTCGTTGCTGTATTTAAACTAACTAAATAAATTATATTCTATATTGACATCTTATATGTCCTTGGATATATTTTTTCGAACATAATTTTTCTTGAGTCGAGTAAAATACTAAAATGCAGCTAGCATACATGAATTAAATGATCTGAATAGTCTGTGGTTAAAAGTAAAACATAGTTTGAAACTATATACTTTGTCAAATCAATATTCCGGTTTGGGGAAGAAATGTTTTTACAGTTCGTCGGTTTTCGGTGAGTATATCCTTCCAACATTGACCCAAATATCATTGGTCGAACAAAACATTGTATTGGCTGAATAATTGGTCTATTGAAAGTATTTTAGCTCGCGGGAATCTTCAATTGATTATTAAGAAGTGCGTATAGAAATAAGACATCTGGCTGTTGTTCTTTTTAAGCAGCTATTCATGTCAATATCTCAACTCCACCTGCACACAGCGATTTATATCCTTACTTAATTACAGTTGCTATATCATCGGCACACATATACACATTTGTATTAGTCGCGTACGACCTTAATTTGCAATTGTTTGGACACTCTAAAATTCTGTCCCAAAGCACCGTGATTCTAACACACTCTATATTTTACTTTAAACTCTTTACTTTTTATATAGTTTTCATAAAAAAGAAAATGTTTTCGTAATATGTAAAAATATCGTACAATTCACTCGGAGCTGAAAGTTTCACACCTTTCTTAATAGCCACTTTTTAAATGTTAATTGCAAAGGATCGCTTTTCTTTTTTTGAAAGGCTTGAACAACGCATCGTGCTTGCACACGTGTGAGTCTACGAGCTCAAAGAAAACCCAAGTCGCACACGGGTAAATAAAGACCATTAAACCAGTCGATTCATCCCGATTTTTTAAGACTCATTCAATAGGCTTAACTTGCAAGAAGTCGTGGTCCGTGGAGAATGGCGGCTTTTTGTTGTGGAAATAGGTGGAAAATTATCATTGATTGTCTGTTATTGGCTTTGCCCACGTGAATGCATTCGCGAACTAAGGCAAATCTTCGTTTTGTTGCCATTGTTGTTTTACTTAATTGCTCTATTACCAACACGCGGAGACGAATTCTCTGTTGCTCCTTGCATGGTCGTCATAAAAGGAGTATAATAGTTTCGCTTACCTTTTTTTACAGAAACGAGAGCAAATGTTCAAGGTAATTTTCTCTGGTTTTTCTCACCACTTGAAAACGTTCCAAATTGTAGCAATTATCTTTTAAGAACGAATGCCTTTGTCGCAATTATGTGTGTGGCGCGCACCGGATTCTCGCGATCACCCTGCTATCTCGAAGCAAATTTGCCGAAACTACTTTAGAATTTAATTTCTATGTCAACGTTAGAGCTACTTATATTCTCTGATTGGTGATAAGGCATCTAACATGCTAATTACTCCCGGCTTTAATTACCCAAACATAACAAAATATAAAAGAAATAATACAGTATACATTATATATATTGAGAAATTGTGAAACATTTCCCGCTACTTTTTATTAGTTTTCAACGTCGCTAATTTTCGTGTACTAAAATGTACCTTAATTAAAAAAATCAGAATTTGTGCTCAATAATGTGCCCGTTTTAATTGAACGCCAAACCAAATAGTGTAAACCAAAAATTCGTCCTAAATTAGCGTGTACTATATAGTACACATTCACGGTTGCTTAGTACAAAATTCACTGTTGAAATATTTATTTGCATGCTGTGTTTGATAGGGAAGTATTGAGTCATTAATTATTGATCCTATAGCCCTTTTCCTATCAACTAACTCTCTTTTCATCTAACCGCATTTGAATAGCTTATTAGCAAAATTTGGAGGATAGTAAAAATTAGGTAAAAAATACCTTGCAAGTTTTATAATGTCAAACGTGTGCAGTTATTAAGCAATGTCCATTCTCATTACGCGTTTTTATAGGTTATTTTATTTTCATCGCCACACTGCTAAAATCAGTAACCTATCAGTATTTGGACACCACAATCTCAAATCTGGCATTCGTATACTTTTAATATACAGAATGTCGGGTTAGCTTTACCAAACTACTTCTAATAACATCAATTACGTCCATTCGAAGTACACTGGCTCCCTGGCTCGGCAAAATTTGTCTTAATCAATGTTTTTGTCGGCTTACTAAACGAAAATTCACTTACATAAATATATGCATGTCTGTTTGGCCTTCTATATTCAAAAGTTCAGTCTTTCTATTTCCGCTATTCCTGTAAACTATTCCAGTATTCGCTAGCTCACATAAAGAGATTGCTTCATGAATATATACAAAGCCCTCGGGCCATATCGATGTAATTTGGTAGACGAGCATTAACAAAAGTCTTTAAAAACATGTATTTTATGACAGTTTTTTCAAAGTTTTTCCTTTGCTATTAAATGATTACCTACGGCTATTCATGTATATATATTGGTTGAAAAGCATTAAAATTCTGATCCATTTTTTCGCTGTTTCGAACGATTAAAATTGGCATTCGTCAAAACAACTGTTGTACGTCCATCTGCTTTTTCACTCAATTGGAATTAATAATTCAAGCTTGCTCTTATTCTGAGATGTCTCGATCCCAAAATTATGATAGCGGAGACGTGATTGAAAATCAGGGATATAGAATTTCATGTTTTTAAAGACATGCGAGATTCGTCTCGTTCGTCTTACTAAATGCATGTTCAGAGATCTAATTGCAGTGTATCATTCACGTAAAAGTAGTTTGTATCACTTTATTAGATCCAAAACGCCGTATGTAGTTCCCAGCACGAGTGCTCTAAGCTCGCATCTATCTTTAATCCGTTTTCTGTGTTGCTACAAACTTGCATAATCCAAAGAACGATGCGGTTAAGCGGTGCAAATCCACTGTAGTTTTTACTTAAATAATCATAAGTAACTCTATTTCATACTTCATTAAAAAAAACCAAACCAAATATCCCAACTTTTGTCCCTATTTTTATGTTTTCGCTATTTATTCAAATTCGGCGTTCGCCGAAAATTGCCATAAATTTAATTAAATTGTTACATGATCTTGGGTCTGGCGTCCAACTGCATGCATTATACGTAAGTTTTTTGCTCATTTCGGCTATTTGTTATGACAGAATACGCTGAGGCACTTCAACATTTCAGACAAAACCTCTTCTGAGCTCATGCATTGCAAATGCTTTTCAAATTTGTGTACACACTTGTGAGTGTTGGCTCGCTAATTTTCCGTCGTTTATTAGCGATAGTTTTGAGTAATAACTCAATCAAGTTTAATAAAAGTTGTGTTTCCGCTGGGTGAAGCCGCATGCTGACACAAAATGAAGAATAATCTCAATTAAGAAGACCACAATGCCAAGTTTACAACCTCAATTGCTCTGACGCCACAACTATATCAATATTAACACTACCTTAATAGCAACCTATTTGCAATATGAAAACGTTTTAAGATGAGAATCAGAAATTTTCGGAATACTCTCTCACAATACTGCATTATTCACTTTTATTGAAATCTAGTTGGCGCGAGAATTATCCGCACCCCACGTTTGTTGCTATCTTATCTCCCCTATTCCGTTTGGGCTTTTCCTCTTTTTTGTCTCGTTTGATAAGAATTTCTAGAGATTTCCCATTGCTTGACAAATCTCGTTATTTCAATCAAAGAGTTGCCCTATATAATTTTCCACAAATTCCTACCGCGATTTCAGGAACACAACATAAAATATGGTTTATATGGCAAATTTATGTCCCACGCACGCAGAAGCAATTTTCACCGATTGTTTTATTGAGTTAATGTTTGCAGGCATAATTTTTTGGCCCTGTTGGGGATCTTTAACGAAAGCCAAAACAAATTCACAGCCAGTAAGCTGCAATACACCATTCACCAAGATAGTTTTCCATCAAATCATGTCAAACAACTTTCAGTTGCAATTTTGCATCAGTATCTCAGCAGACTATATATAATATATTTATGTACATGCAAGGTTAAAAACTATTCATACATGTGTCAAAGAAATTTCACTGTAACATTAATAGCTATTTCCTTATATGACACGTTGTTCATCATTTGGACCATTTAGGAACTTTTTAAGTTTAAGTAACTTAAAATCCTTGGAAAAATGCAGGCAGCCATTTTGTAGTGACGTCATTAGATGTTTCACTTATCCTGTATCGGGTATATGTATCACTGACAATTTTGTAAAGTTAAGGCCAAGGGCAAAAATATTACCATGTTCGGTAAATCTATATACAATATCTTCAATGTAAAATATATATAATATAGAGTATTAGTATATGTTTGCTAACCTCAAACTGATCTTTATCACCGTCGTTCGCCCTAGCAAAGTGAAACCGACGGTGTATAGTGAAGATTTTGAGGCAAGCCAACCTACACTATTATATATGCTCTGTGGTATTGTGAACACTCTCCATTTCGTATTTTCATACATATTGAATGCGTTGTTCGAGTGTAGGTAACGATAAACGATATACTTATAACAATTATAACAACTTCGACGTTTCAGGCGAAGTCCTTCTTCTGGAAGTTAGCAGCAGAATCAGTTAATTATATCCACTTGTGGATTAGACCGAATTCTGCGCATTTATTTTTTGCAAAATGTAGTGTTTTATACGTAACCTGTACATAAATTATATAAAATGATTGAGTATTAATGAAGAAGAATGATTTGAGAAGCACCTTATATAAATAAACTTTACCTTTCTTTCGCCTACTTTAAGATCACAATTTATTCGTTGCATCATCCTTTAACAGATTTCTTCACTACTTGAGCTGTTTGATATCTGTCTTGGATAAAACTCCTAGCAAAATGGCGTATATTTGCGCGAACTCATGAACTTATTCAAAACCAGTTCATTTATTTAACGACAGATGGATGTATTGTCTTAAATGGCTACAATATGTACACAGGTTTTGTGAGAGAACATATGTATTTTAGCCGAAAAACAATGGCGAAAGTCGAAAACTAATTTAGCTGACAAATTATAACATTGCTGTGATTAATATTTCAATAAAAGAGTATATATTCTTGATGGGCTATAGATTTTTCTAGGACCGGATGTTAATTAGTGCTTTGCGAGTGGATGAAGACTTTATGAATGGCAACGGTTGGTAACGGTTAATTTGTCACACTGTCACTCAAATTATGTTTGATTTAATTTAGACTTCGGCTATTATAGCTTGCTCACAATTCCGTGCCTAGCATGGAAACGTGGCATTTTATTTTCTCTACCTCCTCCAGGAAATTGGGGAGCAAACGCCATATGTACATTCCAGCCCCCCCCCCCCCCCCCATTTCTCGCGCCGCCCAAGATAGTAATTTTCTGGTGTCGTTGGAAATCAGAAGAGTTTGTTAGCCATTAAAAGTTGTTAGCGATCTTCTACAGTATGTCACACAACTTCATCGCACTTTTCATTGTCAGTTTTGGATATCGATTATTAAGTGGCCATGCATGGATTGGGAACCTATATATCATAGTCGAATTTAAGGAGCTACGCTTAGCACGAGGGCCGGTGTCACCTTTCAGAATCTTCGATAGGCCCTTACGGAATCTTCGGTAGGCCTTTAGGGAAGCACCGGTGGCAGATGCGGTTAGCGCGCTGTCTCTTACCTCTGAGTTAAGCCGGCTATACAGCAGGTCGAGAGCACAGATTTACGCAGGTTGGGTAACGTCAGTGTTTTTGATAAACTCATGTAAGTTGAGATTGGTTGGTTCTCTCCTGTGCTTCGAGGGTTTTTCTCCGGGTACTCCGGTTTTCCTCCCTCGCTAAAACTAACCCTTAGGCACTAACTAACCCTCGGAACCTTTGTCAATTGGGTTACAAAACCTGTTAAGGCTTTCCGTCCACCTCAGAGTGGTAAAAACAATCAAAAAATAAAATAAAATAAAAACATGAGGGATTATTCTAAGAGAATTTTACAACTCCATAAATTAAGAAATGTCAAAACAATAGAACATTCTATATAGCACAAGTAGTTAAGGTTATTGGTGGACACACATATTTACAGAATTTTCACCCGTGCTCCTATTTTCGTCCGGTGGCCATTTCCAAGTTCAGTACACGATAAAGTACATAACACAACAAATACACCATCGGCTCATCACTGATCAAGGACCGACCCTCACCAAATGGTCCACGTAGATACATATATGACCGATTACATCAAGTATTTCGCTTACCTATATTACGTACTTAGCCTACACTATATATTTTCACAACAATTGTGATATTACTTTCCTAATCTATATATCCTCACCCACCCAGTCAGCTTAAAACCCACGGCTTTCGGCAGAGCGCTGACTTACTCTTTTCACATGAGTAGAGTCCTCAGCGAGAATCGAACTCACAACTCAGAGGTGAAAGGCGCTTGGTCTGACGACTGCACCACCGAAGCCCCATTCGTGCGCACCTTCATACGGCACCTTCATACGGCACCTTCTGTGAGACCGCTGAAAGTAGCTGTACGACAATCAGTTGTTAATATCTTTTCATTTAATTAAGTAACCTAGTGGCTGAATTTCCACATCAGCCCTCCAAATTACTGGAAGGCAAGTCACCTCTGCAGACAATATTTTCAATTCCGATTTTGGTGATTCATTTTCATATGTGTTCCGGAAAAAATGGTCCTTGCTATGCCAAGGTTTATATGTGCTATTCCTTGTGAATTATGTATTATCATGTTGGATAAAACTATGGTATAAAATTATAAATAATATAGTATATACATATTTTGTTCAAATTAGAAATAGAAACATAAACTAACAACTCCAGTTTTTTCCATTTACAACTCCAGAAATATTTGTACAACTCCAAAAAGTGGTAGCGAATCCAACTTAGAATAATCCCTGGCCGGTGTCACCTTTCAGAATCTTCGGTAGGCCCTTAGCTCGTTGGCATTCATATCTTCTGTACCCATCTCCTATTTTCAGTGTATTTGCCTTTTGTCAAAGGCATTTTGTCTGTCCAAGCTAGTTAAGATTGGTAATAAGAAACCTGAAATAGAAAACTTGAAATTATGAACAACTCCGAAATAGAAAACTTGAAATAAGAAGGTGGGTAACAGAAAGCTCTGTCTCTGTTTTGGAAATATGAAACTTGGGTATAACTAAACACAAAACATTCGTGAAATATAAGAAACTGGGTAACGAATTGAAAACCTGTGAAATAGAAACTTTGTCATAGGTTCACAGAGGAATAAGAGACTCGGATCAGGAATAATCATATTTACCAAAAACGATTCAAATGCGCTGCTTTTCATATAAAGCAGCGCATTTGAATCGTTTTTCGGTGGCCAGCGTGGAACCTCTTGAATTTCTGGAGGTGAAATAGTGTAAGCTATTATTATGACGCTTATATTTTTCACCTCCCAAATTACAGGCAGCTACACGCATGTTATTTTCATGGTCATTTTGCTCAACTTCATATAGACTTGCTCCAAGTCTTTCTTTTAGTTCTGTTTCGCCCCACAAGCAGTCTAGCACTATGGTGTGCACAACATATAATTAATAGAGAGGGGCTCGATATATCTATGGGCTCGAGCCTCTATTAATTGGAATTTCTCGCCCGGCATCCCTTCTGGTCAGCGGTATCTCCCATTAGGACACGAAGCCCCATTAAAACATTTATAAAATTTATTATTTTCATAATATTGTATTTCTTTGTTTTGTAAATAGTTTTTGTAAGTTTCTATGATATAGTTAAGATTTAACGATAAGAAGAACATATGGCACTTGCTAGAACACAGAGAGAGTGGGCAATCCTTGTTGGGGAGGTGAGTTTTGTTATGAAACTTAATACTATATGCATGAATTGATTTTGGGAATGATTTTATTGATTTTATATATAATCTGACATGGCCACTTTATCGACATACTAACCACTTAGATATTAGTTTTCTTATGCTCAAAGTTGTTATTTGCATGATTTTTTTGTAAGGATTAAGTTGTTTTGTTTGAAGAATTTTGACCGTAAATCTCTATTTAGTTCAATATAATTTCTTGATATTGTTAATAATATATAAGTGAACTGCAACTGTGTCAATGATCCCTGGCTCTACACCTTCTGTCATTTATATTATTATTATAATGGGATGGGTCATTCTTTGCAATGGGCTGTTCTATTTAAATTGTCTAGACCCTTCTATATTGTTTCAGTATTTCAAATATTCTGCTGGTTGTTCATTCTTTTTGAACATCCGAAATATCAGTATAAAAAAATCTAATCTGTTCAATCCTGATAGCTTACCTGTTATGCTTGTGTTTGCCACTTTGCAGCTTTTAAGTTTTGAACAGATTCTCAACGTTTGGACTTATTTACAGACCTCTGAATTAGCGAAAAATGAGTTTGGCAAACATTTTCCAACCTGAAGAACAAAAGCAGGTCGGCAAATATATGTGCCTGTAGTAATATTGCCAACATTTACATTTATAAACCAGAACATAACAGAAGAATATTTCTCCATCTGCTTTTCTCGTTTACACTAAATTCGCATCAGAAAAGTAATTGCAGTTTGGCAAATTTTTGCCTTCCTCATGACATGATGATAGGTCGGTAATCAGGTCGGTATTTGCCAATTGCGGACCTGAAATCAGAGGCCTGTATTTACCAGCCACACATGTTGCTGCCAATGCAACATTGCAATGTTGCAAAGTGTTAAATGTTAATCTAGTCTCTATTGGCATAGTTTTTGATTGTTTGCAATCATGTGGCTGACGTTAATATGGTGTGCGACACGCTGTAAAAATGCTCATGGCCAGGCCTGTATTCCCTCTACACATGAGCTCATTTTAAGTTCAACTGCAAATGGTCAGATCGTTTCCTGCCCCATGGCCCTATGGCTGCGTTTTTTGCAATATAATTTTCGCTCGAAAATTTCTGTCTACAAAAATCCTTCAACATCTATACCACAACAACCTACTACGCTCTTCTACAGATGAATATTTCAAGGGGTGTAGAAAATAGTAAATGGGATCTTCATGATAAGGGTATTTTTAACATATTTTAGTACAATATTTGTAAGAAGAAATTGGAAAGCAAACGAGAAGCATTGAAGATCATCACTAAAGAATGGCAGTCTTCAAAGAGAGAAACTGAAATATATAAAAATAAAGTAAACCAACTTGTAAGTGGCACAAACAAAACATCTGTCACTAGAATCTAGAATAATAGTCATGCATGGCGTTGCCATAGAACTCTAAAAGTCTCGTGCTACTTTTGAATTACTATAAGTAAAATTGTCTGGTGTTAGACAAAGTAAAATACTAAAGTAGGGCACATCTGGGTGCATTGCCAGCTAATGGGTTAACAAGAGACACTGGCAGATAGTTTTGTTAACCCATTAACTGGCAGTACCCTACCACTGATGAGTAAAATCGTCTGGCATTAGACAGAGTAAAATACTAAAGTAGGACGCATTGCCAGCTAATGGGTTAAGCCACAATCTCTCCTAATGCCCGACTTTGTCATTTTGTCTAACAGTAGACAATTTTATGCTTCAAGGGGAGCCCCACATACTTTATTGTTTTATTCTGACTAATGTCGACAAATGTACTCATTTCCATTTATAGCAACAAGATCTGGACAAATACATAAAGAGCGACAAGAAAGAAAAGCAGCCAGCTCATTATGAACAAGAAAAACCACCAGAACCTGTGCAGAGTCTTGATTTAGTTAGCAGTCATACTTCAAAGGTGTGTTTAAACAGAAACGTTAGAAGAACATATATGAAACTTTGCAGGATAGGGGTGTGCCCCCCAGAGTCTGCACCCCTGCAGTGTCTGCACCCTTCTCCCCCGGAGTCTGCACCCCCCAGAGTCTGCACCCCTGCAGTGTCTGCACCCCCCCTTCTCCCCCAGAGTCTGCACCCCCCCCATAGTCTGCACCCCTGCAGTGTCTGCACCCCCCTTCTCCCCCAGAGTCTGCACCACCCAGAGTCTGCACCCTCTCTGTAAAACATGACATTATCCCCATCGCTTTCATGATGTATAATAGCATTTTTGACTGGTCCACCCAAGTTAAAATGGTATTTACTATTTCAAGGACACTCTTACTCAGCTGGTTTATGAATACAAGCAAGCAAACAAAGCGCTAAGACATGATTTCCAAGAACTAAAGAAACTTTATATTGAGTCTCAAGAAGATGTCCAGCTCATACGCGAGAGAATGAGACGTCAGTCGAGTTCCTCCAGTATCCATGGTGATGAGGCATCAGACACAGTGACTGAAGGAAAAGAAGAGTGTATTTTACAGCTTGAAGAATATAAAGAACAGGTTTGATGGTTACTGAATAACTATACCTCAGTGTGTCGTCTTTCCACAGGACAGCCAGTCAAGTAGGGTCCCAATTTATACTAGCTAGTTGAAACAGATCAGGATCATCTGTCAAAACATGCTACAGTATATCTCTGACGGAGCGTATGTCTTAGTGTACGCACATGACAAACCATCCTCGGCAGACAAACTAGCAAGAATAGGACAATCTATATACTGGCAATGGTTCTGGGAACAAACAATACCTGACATGTATTCCCTCACTCCCCTGGTTTAAGTAAATGAGTATGAAGGCTGGTCCAATTGCATTCACAACCAGTGGCGGACACTTCGCGAAATATTGGGTGGGCAAACTTAGGTTGCCAACTGCCAACATATAATCACCTTTTGTTGCTGCAAATCTCAGGTCTCAAAAACTTTTTCGCTTAGCCTATTAAGGCTTTCGTGGTTGTAAAATCGTTGATACAGCTTTGTTGCACAGTTAGTTGGCTATCATTCAAAGGCTTTGAGAAATTATTGGGGGGCTTCACCCCCCCTGGTGTCCACCACTGTTCACAACCCAACATTTCAACACTCCGGTCTAGTGTCTTCACCCATGAATGCAATTCATCGTAGTTGCTGTGAATGAACCAACATCATCTGTCAAGACAAACTATACAGTCACACACAAGTTTCATGGCAGATAGTTCATCTTGATGGATGATCAATTTGCTTGCTGTGTTTATACACGTACAAATTATCGAACAAACTATCTCTTCTTTGCCCAAACATCCAGAAAAACTAACCATCTTGCATGAAAATATGATCATTGGTAGTGATGTTCTAATTTGTGTCTTGTAGCTGGCCAACTTAGAACAAGAAGTAAAAAGTATCAAAGATGAAAACAGCGATATAGCATCAGAGGTAAATGAGAAATATTTTAAGAAAATAAATGGTAAAATTTTTGGAGTACAGTAGCTAACTAAACATAGGTGGAAATGTTTTTTTCTTTCTGGGATCTTCAGGGTTTCAGACACAAAATTTATAATTAATGAGGTTCAATGATCATTGATTAATTTTGACATTGGACTGATTGGAGTGTTGTTTCTTGATATTCAGTGGTGTTCATTTTGATATAGTGAATACAAAATGCATTACAATTACTAGTCTAGACTAGAGCATACTCTAGTTTTGTTATTACTCATCAGTTAATTATTAACTTTCAGAAATTTCTGAAAATTTTTCTGCAAAAGTTCAGATCCAAAAATATTCCTGGGAACTAGGTTCCCAGGAATCGATATTTTCCCCACCTCTAACTAAATATTACTGTAGTTAGGTGACCTAACATGTTTACAGCTTTTTCATTATATAATTATTAAACAATAAATTGGTGGATTTTATAGCGAGACTATTACAAAGAAAAGTGTGAAAGATTAAACATACAACTTAACTATATCCTGGGTGCTGATGATAGGAGGCTTGTGGATGTTGATGCTTTAGTCTTGGATAACAAGTAGGTCTTGTATAGTACAGTATTTCAATACAAATACAGTATTTCAAATTCGGATACAAAGGATAACTTCAAACATGTTCTTTCAATCAGGTATTTAAAAGAGAAACTTATTTTATTGGAGGAAGAACGAAATCTTGAAAAGGGATCCATTCAAAAATATGAGGTAATTATTAAGATTCGTTGATACGCTCTTATTTATGGAATTATGCGGAAAATATTAAAAGACGAAGTTCCGACATCAATATCAGACCAGTTTCAAATTTCAGTAAACGATCAATATAATTTACGTAGCAATTGCACTATGATGAAGCTGGCAAAAGCAAGAACAAATGCTATGAAACGAAGTTTCAGCTACCATGCGGCTAAAACTTGGAATAATCTGCCAACTGAGCTAAAAGATCTCACGATCACTGATAGAGTGTTCAAAAACAAATTACAAGACTTTATTAATGAAAATAATTCACTTCTTAAGAATTTTTCAAGTTGCCAGTGATGATACAAATCTATTACCATATTAAGGCGAATTTAAGTGTGATCGATTAATAGTAACTTAATAATGTATGCATGCTATATAGAACTTAATTATCTTTCGTTTTTTAATACTTGTTTAGTACGTTAATTTAACACGGCCTTTTGAAAAGCAACCTTTTTAATTACTTAGATCCTAGAAAATATTCTATTCTTTTTACTTTATATTGATGTATTAGGTTGATAATATCATTATTAACAATTTTCCTCGTTTCTGATTGGCTAAGAACATCAAAATTTTCTCTTAATTCTTTTTACTATCGGTATTTCGGGGAAAATACCACATGTGGTATTTTCTCCCAAATACCCCTAGTAAAAATTTTATTAGTATAATTTTTTTTTATAGTATTTTTCTTGTTAATAATAATATTAATACGAAATAGCACTTGTTCTCGAAGTATTAATGAAAAATTGCACTTGTGTTTGGCGAAATATTCGTAATACCGCTCGTGCTTCGCACTCGCGGTATTACGAATATTTCGCCAAACACGCGTGCAATTTTTCATTAATACTTCTCGAACCGTGCTATTTCCTATACTAAGCTACCGTGTATAAATAATTTTAAATAATTTTTCAAAATGACTATCTCATTACATCATCAATTTGTTGTTATTTTATTCAGGCCGCATTTGAAAAGAAAAAGAACAAAATACTTCATCAGGCTTCTTATACCAAACACAGTAAGCTCATAAAGATTTAAAGTTTGTTCATTCACGGCAACCAGGTTTAATATCACTCATGTTTTTGCTCGCTACTGCAGGCATTCATTTACTTAAGCCAGAGTAATGAGCGTGTAGTGCAGAGTAGTGACAGTAAGTTCATTTCAAATATTCATGCTAAATTTTTTTATTGGTCAGACGACTCATTATATCCTCGCTATGTCCAATTGAGAAACAACGACTTACTCCTGTTGAGACACTCCCTTAGCCACCTGGGGCCAGTTGTACGAAGGCCGTTTAGCTTAAACGGTGGATAAGCCAAAATTAAAAAACACTTTCACACATTTGGTGAATGACCGAACTTAAATCTTATGCCCTTAATATGTAGTTGCAAATATAATTGTTCCATTCAAGTTGAAATATTTTAGCTTGGTTGTTCGATGAATGTATAGACTTGATCTATATTTTCGAGTTATCCACCGTTTAAGCTAAACGGGCTTCGTACAACCGGCCCCAGAGGCTAAGAACTCGCTTATCAAATGCGCAAATTTAGAGAAAGCACAGAAAATACACTCTCCTCTCCTGTGTTAAATACAATTTCAAATCCGTTTAGATAAGCCCATAATATTAAGCTATCCCAGGCTCTATTTTACGTCATACTTGGAGTTTTTACTATTTTCATTACTCACAATATTCGTTGTTTAATTCTAGATAACGAACATTCACTAAAAACTGTCGCTGATCTTAGAAACGTTGCAAATATTCTCTCTGAAGCAATTACGGAAAAGAACCTGGCTTTGTCGCATCAGAGAAATGCAAACAGGTGAACTTTTAAACCTAAATACTTAATACTCAAATACCGCATACTTAATACTCAAAGACCGAATACTCAAATACTTAATACTCACATACTCTATACTCAAATACTTAACAAAAACTCAAGTATTCAGCAAATACTTAAATACTCTGCAAATACTCAGCAAATGTTCAAATACTGAACAAATACTCAGCAAATACTCCCAACCATAACCTTGGGCTCTCATCTAAACCAAAAGCTTAAAACTCGATAATCAATTTTTACACACTCTTTGCCTTCTTAGAATCTTGGGTAAGCGAGTTAGTGAGTTGGAAAACAAGTTGAAAACATTAGAAGTTTCAGGATTGTGGTCTTTGCCTGGTAAGTAATATTTTTTCTTTAGAGAAAACAAATTACCCAGGTCAAAAGGTAGGGCAGTACCACCTCCCCAGAGACTTGATGCAGGCACGAGCAGCCTAGATGGGGTCCGGGGGCATGTTCCCCCTGGAAAATTTTGAAATTTGAGTCTCCTGAAAGCCCGGAGACAGTTGCTGTGAAACAAGCTTAATCAATCTATGATCTATTGTTAAATATCTTAGCAAATTTGAAGTCTGTACGATGTAGCAATGAAATAAAAACAAAATACTAGAGTTTTGTTTCTTTTAAAATATTTTTGCCCGTCCACTTTCACTGTACCTCCCTCGTACAAGAGCACAGGATATGTGTGACTGAGAGTTGTGCGTATGTGCGATATAGTAATAATACCCACGCTGATTACTGATTTTACAAAGCTTGGGTCTATGTGCTGGTTAGCTTAACGCAGCTGATTCAGGTCGACTAAAATAAACCTTTGATAAATTTCAGGCCATCGAGGTTATGGTTCGGCAAACTTGGAAAGCAATGGTTTTGATATGAATAAATCTTACGACCAGAGCAATAAACACCAACCTGACAGAGCAAGTAACCCCCATCAGAATGGCGGGAAATCGAGCTCGCCAAATGGGAGACTGGAATCGAATGGAAATTCTATGTTAGTGAAACTGAGTGATGATGATGATGATGCAATAGGTAACCCAAGTGAGATAAATGGAAATGTTTTGGAAACGAATTGTTGTAGAATTCACGGAGAACATTGTTCTTGTTTATCTCCTTCGAGCAAACATTCACCGAACAACTTGAACTGCGATGTTTGCCGTTCAGAAAACGACACGCCTGAAAAACACTTGAACAATTTAAGGCAGCCATGCCCTGGTTTGTTATGGGACGAACGTTGCTCGTCACCAGACCCTAGCTCGTCGTTTCTTCACAACAGTCCAGTTTTAATGGGAAATTTTACCAAACGAAAACTTTCTCGGGTTTGTTCCGCTCCGTGCTTGACGAGAAGTTGGTCTCTGGATGAAACTGGCGAGATTTCTGCTTGATTTTATACGAAATAATTTTAAATCTTAAAAACAGTGCTTTAAATATGCATTCAACGCAATAAATACGCAAATATTTCACAACATTTTATTCCACAAATACAAAAATATTACATATTCCGAGAAAATTATTGCGACACCCGTAAGTATCTTAATTTCTTGGAACCCACTTAACTTTCGTAGAAATTTGAGCTTTAAAATTGTTCTCATGCCAGCTTGATTTTGAATCACGTGACTCTCTCGAGGGGTGGACATATTCTCGGCCCTCTGATTCTCGGCTTACCAGTCCCCTAGTAGTTAGTGGATATTTGTGTACTTTTGATGATATATGGGTAATAAAAGGGGATCCTGATAGGTTTTCATGTGATCGTGAAGGTTTGATGGCTGGCAAGACTAGAGTTGATTCTTGACTTGGCGAATCATTGTTATAAAGTGATGTTACATCATTACAAGATTTAGAGAGAATATTACCGGGTACGCTTAACCGATCGGAACTTTTTACCATGTTCGAAGTAGGATCTTTAATATCAGTCGTCAGCGGTGGTAAAGAACCGCGCCTACGGTCCGTGCTATTATATTTGTCAGCAGTCTCTGTCTGTTCAACCTTTACACTCGTAGATCTTAAATTTTTCATCCCATTTAATCTTTTTTCTAAATGTGTTTCTTGTTTCTCTTTTAAATTTTCCATTCTTTTAAGAAGTTTCCTTTGTTCTCTTTCAAGTGAGGATAACTTAACCTTTCTCTGTCTAGCTAGGTCACCCATCTCTTTCATATGTTTGTGACATGATAAAACATTCGATGCATACAAATTGTCAACGGCGGTCCGTGATTGGATGATATAAGATTCGTAGAATGATTCCTCGACCGGCGATCGTTCTTCACCGACAAGTTCTCGTAAAGTTGTCTCGTCCCAGTCCTCGATGTTCTCGTCCTCCTGACTCGAAGACATATTGGTTAGGTTTTGGCTGCTTGTCTGTGGTCGACATTGATTTTCACATTCCATTGTTACCTAGATCAATAAGCAGAATGATATGTAGCTTTTACCATTTCTTCATATATACATGTACTTTCAAATCCAAAAATTGCAGTAAATCGTTCTAAAGAAATTTTTGTTTCACCAATCCAAATATATCCCGGGGTCATGCCCTTGATTCCGTTACTGACTCAGTCCCATCTTACATGCATATATTAGACTGTTTCTCTCCTTCTAAAACGAGCCCGTCTACCCTGTTTTTCTGAAGATGCTAATCTTCCGATTATGTTAAGTTTTATTGATTATTATATTTTTACAACACAATCATCTTATTTCGCTCACTCGATGCATACAGCGTTACGACACAAGTAATGCAATGCTTTGCAAACATATATCATAAAATAATTAAATCCAACTATATATGAAGCACACATTGCGCCACTATACTTGTTCATACTTTTTGAAAGCTAACATTACGACTACCTGTTTAAATAGTAATTTAATTAGCCGACACCGGCGTTTTCATATATTGACTCAGCACATCTTAACTATTAATGAATGCCCTAAAAGATAGATTGCAGTACAAACTTGGAAATATTCGAGTTTTATATTTTAAGCAAATCACCCAACGCCAGCTTTAATCCTTAACAGACTATAGTTTGTAAGTGTGAAATGATTGATCATATTCTGACATTGATCTGACGTGAAAATTGTCTATTGGCCACTTCACAATTCCCTGCTAGTTTACGTACATCTTTAGATGTTGAAATAACGAGGCCATGTATTTAAATGAACGCTCGCGGCAAATTTCCGTTACCTTATTCGACAAAATAATGGTTGACCTACCTATCTTACATACCGAAGTTTCTGCAGTCCGTTTTCGACGATGTTTTTTTTTGTTTTCCCGTTATAGGCACTTGATTGTTCAAGGTATTATTAATCCGAATTGAGTGCATGTGTCAACAGATTAAATTAAATCCCGCATTCATTGCATTGCAATGACAGTCGTAGCAACGGTTGAATACATTGTAACACTGCGTACAGTGGCCACTAAGGAGGGGAGGGCAGACCCAGTTGCATGGGCAACCTGCAACCACCCCCAAAACATTTTTTAAAGGCCTTTGAATCATTGCTGAATAAATGTATGATACACTAGAACAATCATTTTACAATCGTGAAAGGACCGAAAGCCGCAAATAGCCAGAGAATAGTCGCAAATAGCCCGCGAATACCCAGAGAATAGCCCGCGAATAGACAGAAAATTGAGAATTATTCGCGGATATTCTCTGGCTAGCTGCAAATAGCCCGAGAATAGCTGCGAATAGCCAAAGGTGATAGCTGCGGATAGGCAGAGAATTGCCGTGAATAGCAGAGATTATTATATACACAAGCTCTGGATATGAGGTTTTCTGCAATCTGATTGGTTCTCTACTAGCAGGATATTAGCTCATATCCTGCTACTCGAGAAAAGTATAGAAAAATGGCTGGCAGATTTGGACAATTAAATGAAGAGGAAATTCAAGTTTTACTTGAAAAAAGCACGCCAAAATGTTCTGTTCATATCCAGAGCTTGTGTATATAATAAAACATTAATAAATGTCGCCAATAGACAGAGAATAGCCAACGAACAACAAATGAACAATAAAAACGAAAACAACCAATGACGAATAAGCAAGGTTGCAGACTCTAGTTGCGGTAAGTTTTGCCCTTCACGTGTGATGAACTATCTAGCTCTAAAATGTAAATTGTGAACATCTCAAATGCATGTGAACGGTGAACCGCAAACGTTAAAATAACAAAAGGTATGGAACTCAGTCAAGCCTCCTTTTGCATGGGACCGGATGAATTCGGGCCCCTACTAAAATTTGCACGTTTAGCCTTGCGCGTTTACATGTCGGACGCGTGAAACCTGAGGAATTCGAGCACAGCTAACCGCACCAATTCCCGTGTGAACAAATGGACCGAACGAATTACGTACATTCCCGAATTCGTCCGGTTTCGTGAGAACGTCTAGGCTCAGTGAAAGACACATCTTATTCTTCAGTCATACAAATTGTTACAGGGCGCGAAATAACGGCCGGTCAACGGATAATGTCCAGCCAAAATGAGTAGTTGTCCGGTCAAACTTTCGCATGACCGGTCATTTTGACCGGCTACTTTTTAAAGTTTACATATAATTCAGTTTTAGATAAAGTGAACGAGCAAACTATTTTCATGCAATTTTCTCATGGATTAAGTTTCGAAGTTGCAACTGTCAAAACTTATGTTCTTTGTTAATTTCGTCTGATGTTGCGTTTACTTTGAATAATATTTACTGTACGGACTTTACAATAAAACTCAGAAGTGATTCTTGACTTCTACAGACATTTTTCTAGTTACATTAAGTATTTTACATTTAAGGGGACTTTGTCAGGCTTTAGTTTAGCTGAATAATATGACCGGCCAGAAATGCGGGATGTCCGAGCTAAAGTTGGTTTGGCCGGTCACCTTTACTGGCGACCCTCCAGCCGTTATTTCGCGCCCTGTGTTATTAGTGCAGCCCTTCAATATCTTCAAGAAAAATAACTATAGCTAAACTTTATGTCAGTTTTTGTACGTGATACCGACAAACACTTCATTCTTTCTGTCCTACATTTTGATTTAGAGTCATCGAGTGTACTTGCAAACATTTCCCCAAACTTTCTCTTTGTTCCTGTGAAATCTCATCGCACCACTCGACGCTAGGAACTCCATGATAATTCCATGAATTTCTCGCTGGTTTCCTGTTTAACTTGTGTCTACACAACTGTACGTTTGTTGCTGGTGATGTACCATCATCGTAATAACCAGTTGAGAAACCGGTAACTCTCCGTAATGGTTCCAATAAGTATTGCCTGACTCCATAGCCTTCCCTGCTTACTTGTTTTTCGTTCTTATCGATGAATCTTTTGGTTTTCAGATGGCGCAAATCTTCAGTTGTCGAAGAACAGCTAAGCAGTTTCTTCTCGTAGCCGTTAGCAAGTAGATTTTCCTGCCGTTCAATTTCTCTGTGTGTTGGATCATGAAGGATTTTCTTCTCAAAAAATGTTGTCCATTGTTTGGAATGGGCTGGAACATTACCCTTTTTTACTCTATCCATTTTATCTTTTTATCAGCTTAACTTTTGCTTAGCGAATTCACTAAGTACAGAATTTTGTACACAAAGTATTAAACTGCTTCAAGTTAACCCAAAAGCTAGGGATTTACTGTCTTCAATAACTATAAGTAATTTCAGTATTTAAGCCAAATTAACTATCTTGTCGTTCAATAGGGATTAACTCTAGCCTTCAAATATAAGCCATTGGTTAACATTCGTTCGTTGATATTTTTGAAGGGCTTACATATAGTATACGTTTAAGATTTTGTTTTTTCTACCTAGTGTACCTGAAAGTTAGGGAAGCGATAAAAGTTCGAATCCATTCAAAGTTTTGAAAAAGAAAGGGTTGCCTTGCGTCAATATGCAGTAAATAGAGTTATGTTCGTAGACCGATCAACTATAAAGAGGTTAAAAGATTCTATATTTAAAAACATTAACAGCTATTAATTGTCTTTATTAACTTGGGGCAGAGGGACTCTATTGCTGGAATACCAACTGAGTTAGTAATTTTTTGCCTATCATTTGCCCATTTTAGGATCTGCTGTCTTTGATAAACAATGAACTACATAATCTTTTTGTGACAAATTAACCATAATTAAGTTGTTAAATGTACATATGCCCACGACATTAGGACAATCAAATAATATAATTCATTATTTTTTGTTAGTTTAGCAAAGTCTTTATCATGTGCGATATTAGAAAACGAGGTTATTAAGATTAACAAACCCACTGTCATTGACAAAATATCATTAAAAATCACAACAATATAAGATTATGTCTGTGTAGGTGGCTTTCAGTGAGACCTGGTGCTCAACTTCAAAAGTGCCGATATGTATGGTCATTTTTGAATGTATTTGTTTATATATACAAGTCTGGGTTTTTGACGAGGTTGACTAAAATACAGAATACTTGACAAGGTTGACTAAAATAAATAGTTTTCCATTTTAACAACAAAAATGTCGTTTCGTAGAAATTCTAGGGGAAATTTACCTAACTGCTCATCACTTAGTGCCATTAATGACCATTATTAATTAACCCAATAATTATTTTTATTATATAAACATAAGTGTTATATAGAGTTTTATGCCACTGAGAAAAATCGTATTTAAACACACGTAAAAAATACGATATTTTTACGTGTGAAAATATCATTTTTGCAAGCCAATCAAAAACCTATTACTATTTGTGTACTATTTACATATTTGTTTTGAGTTTCTATATGAATTGTCGTTTGTTTATAATTTGTTTATAAAATAAACAGAATAGTACATGGTTGCTTGGAAATATGGAATTTATTTCTCGTGTTGAAGAGAATATTGCTCACTCGTTCGCTACGCTCACTCGTGAGCAATATTCTCTTCAACACTCGAAATAAATTCCATATTTCCGCACAACCATGTAATATTCTCTATATATTATTGCTAAATTAATCGTTGATCTAAAGAGATGTAATAATTACTAATTAAGAACACTGATCTGATTAATTAAGAATAATTGTAGCCTTAGCTTAGCAGGATAAGGAGGGACCCCAGTCAACCATAGATATCAAGTGCAAAGGGGGGACCCCATGCAACCATAGGTATCAAGTGCAAAGAGGGGACCCCATGCAACCATAGGTATCAAATGCAAAGGGGGACCCCATGCAATCATAGGTATCAAGTGCAAAGGGGGGACCCCAGTGAACCATAGGTATCAAATGCAAAGAGGGGACCCCATGCAACCATAGGTATCAAGCAGGCTAGAATAATTGAGCTAGACTTCTAAATAGGCACCATCCGGTATTGTTGGTCAGCGTGACTATTTTTGAAACGTTACGCTCTAGCGCTTGGTACATGTTTGTACAATTTTAATGTATATCAATAGTTTTAAAAAATACTTCCAAAAATTATGGCCTAAAACATGTTTGGGATTGCTAGTTCTTCTCTAGCTCGTACTACGTGTTATTTACGAAGAGTTAGCCGCAATATATATTTGAAAAGGAGGTTTTGGTCGACGTTTTTAGCAAGAAATTGGACGCAGTTTCAGCCATGTCATTTTGGGAATTATTCTTTTGCAACACGTGTTTATAAAAGATGGTTTAATGTTTGTTCTAGTTTGTCAGATAAGTATGAATCTATCAGAGATGAAAATAAGCTAATTTCTGCATATATAGACAATCGAATTACAGTTGGAACTAATGAATATATTACAAACTCTATCAATAATTCTACACAAATTTCAGGAAATTTTGTGAGCTCTGAACTTGATGAAAGACACCAAGGAATTTTACCACACAGAGAATTTCTTGGAATTGAGGTCTTTCCAGAAATATTTGACCAACTTCCACCAAAGTGTACAGGTTGTGGTGCTATCCTGCAAAGCCAGAATGAAAATAGACCAGGTTTTATCCCAGAAAACAGAAACCCAAACATTTCTAGGAATTTTGAAGAAAACTTGTTTATGCCTGAGACAATTTGTACGAGATGTTTTAGCCTCAAGCATTATAACAAAGATGTTATGCCAATGATCTCACCCGAAACTATTTCAAAATTCTTAACCCACATATCTCGTAGGAAAGCATTAATATTATATGTTACTGATGTCATGGATATCCCTGGAAGCTTTGCCGAAGATATTTTAAATATTGTTGGTGAGACAAAGCACATAATCCTTGTGTTTAATAAAATAGATCGACTGCCAGTAGATGGTCATCCGACACATCAAATTCAACGAGTTAAGAAAATCATGTCGGATGAAGCAATGAAATTCGGGTTGCAAAATGCAAATATTCAAGAGGTTTCTGTGATTAGTGCAAAAACTGGATTTGGTATCCTTGATTTGGTGAAGACAATTAATAAACACTGGAGAAAGGATTCGGATATGTATATAGTTGGTTGTAATAATTCAGGCAAAACAACATTGTTTAATCTTCTTGTTGATCTATTTACTGTGAGTCGTCACTCAGACAACATGTTACAAAGAGGAACTGTCAGTCAATCTGCTGGGACAACACTTAGTCTGTTGCGATATCCTATCACCACACACAGATTTTTACGGTTACAAGATCGACTTAAAAGTGGATATTCAGAGGTGAGTTTTATTATAGACTATTATCCCATTAATTGGCTGTCCCTGCCACTGACAAGTAAAATTGTCTGGTGTTAGACAGAGTAAAAGACTAAATTAGTGCACATCTGGATGCATGGTGTAGTTTTGTTAACCCATTAACTGCCAGTACTCTACCACTGACAAGTAAAATCGTCTGGCGTTAGACAGAGTAAAATGCTAAAGTAGGGTGCATCTGGGCATATTGCAAGCTAATGGGTTAATAAGAGACACTGGCAGATAGTTTGTTAGCCCATTAACTGGCAGTACCCTACCATTGACAAGTAAAATCATCTGGTGTTGGAGTAAAATGCTAAAGTAGGGTGCATCTGGATGCATTGCATGCTAATGGGGGATAGACATTTTTATAACATGAATACCAGCATGTATACATGTTGTATGAAATAATATTACGAGGGTCGTATTAAAGAGGTGTCCATATTAGAGAGATGTCCGTTTTAGAGAGGTACCTGACTTGATTGACAGGTCTCAGAGTAACTTGAAGCGCGACATGGATTAACAAAGTGCAAAGTGATTAGAGCCGTTCATCAGACGTCTTTCTGGCTTTGGGGGGATAGCGTATTTCTCTGAATTGCCAGTAACTAATAGTGCTCATTGTAGTATTGAATTTCATGTTTAAGTAACAAAATTTGCCAAAGATAAAAAACACAAAATTACTTGTATAAAATATCTATTACAAAGTACAACAATTGGGATTTTCGTACTGCATATTTGAAACCTTTGAAGTGCTGGGCGGAAGAGTCTGCTTTGGCCCGAGTGCTGGGCGCTACCGCCCGGTGCTGCCCACCGTGGGCAGAACCCTGGACATTAGACCTCCAATCCACTGCAAATGAACAGAAAATGACTTTAGAATATTAATTATGGGTTATATAATCTGCCCTAAGTCTGACATGGGAAGTGTCCAACACCCTACAAAGCTAACTAATTTGTTCTTATTTCAAGATAAGAAGCAAAGAAAACCTGAAAGAAGTGGACCTTAGTGATGACATTATCGAGAAACAGATGACAAAATATCGAGACATTAAAGAACCAACTGAGAGTGTTTCCACTGCTGTGGCTCCATACCATCTTCAGTTTGTAACCCGGCAACAAAATCACCATCCTGATATTCCCTCTTGGCTATATGATACACCTGGATTGTACAGCAAAAATCAGGTATGGTTAAACCTCTCCTTACCGACACCTCTCTAACACAGACAACTCTCTAACACAGACACCTCTCTAATACGGACAACTCTCTAATACGACCACCTCTCTAATATGGACACCTCTCTATTACGGACACCTCTCTATTACGGACACCTTTCTAATATGGACACCTCTCTATTACGGACAACTCTCTAATACGGACACCTCTCTAATATGGACACCTCTCTAATATGGACACCTCTCTAATATGGACATCTCTCTAATACGAAAACCTTTCTAATACGGACACCTTTATAACTCAGACACCTCTCTAATAGGGACACTTCTCTAATACAGACACCTCTCTAAAACGGACATCTCTCTAATACGGACATCTCTCTAATACAGGTACCTCTCTAAAACGGACATCTCTCTAATACGGACACCTCTCTAATACAGACAACTCTTCAATACAGGCACCTCTCCAATATGGACACCCCACTAATATGGACACCTCTAATGATGATATAATAGTTAATATTTTTTATTGTTTTTCATAGATTACACATCTTTTAACAAACCAAGAGCTAAAGTTACTAAATCCATCATTATGGTTTGTCCCACGTACAGTCATCCTTAGACCTGGAAAAGTTGTGTTTCTTGGTGGCTTAGCAAGATTGGACTATCTCGACGTATGTGGGAGTAATTCTCTTGATTTGAAAACCACCTTTCTCACACACTGCTGGGAGCTGCTGCAGCCATATGCCGCAACAACAAATGTGCTTTGAACTCGCACCACCCGATCATTAATTGGGCCCCCAGGAGTGCATGAGAAAACATTTTCTGCTTCTTTCATTCTTCAGCCAGCAGAAAATAATACTTATGGAGTTTTGTGGTGTGGTTAATTTTCAACAATTTTCAATTAGATTTGAAAATTGTTTATACAGAATAATATGAGCTCTACATGGAAATTTGACCTGAGAACTTTTCCCATTTTTTGCACCGACTTACAGGACTTAAAGAAATTATTCTTGTCAAAATTTGGTAGGATTGTTAGTTTTGGAACTCTTAATGGTTATAGTAAAATTAAAATTGAAAGTTTTACAATGTGTTGATGTCGTTACGTAGGTGAAACGGATGTCAACAGCTGATCCTGGCAAAGAAGAAGACGTTCCAAAGGTAAGTCAGAGTTTGATTGAACAGAACTGTAGACTTTCATTTGTGTTGTATGTATTCTCACGAATATAATTATTATTCTCTCTCAGGCTTCACAGTCTATTTTCTTCACAATTTTTGCGTCACCTAACCTTCCTATTCACGTGACGAGCTTAGAGAGAGCCGACAGTCTTTGTGGTGAACGTGCTGGTAGTGAACTTTTGAAGGTAAACCTTAGGCTTAGTTATAAATTATTATCGTCATTAACATAATTATAATTCTTCTGTTAACCATGTCATAATTAACATGTAATGGATCGAATAATTAACCTTTTTGAACAAAGGAGTTTACATTCTTTAAAAAAAATTCTGACGAAATGTTATTCTGTGGGAAAATCAAATAGTTCTTCCAAATATAATTATCTCAAAGCGCACTACTCCAAAGCGCAAACTTGACTCCACATCGTTAAGTTTTATTATTTCAGGTTGTTGTGCTTTTCCAAACCCCCATTCATATGTGTGTGCGTTCATATAACTTTGAATTGCACGCCAAAAATGAACCATTTATCACATAAACTCTATTTTCCATAAATTCTTAGTTAATATAATGATATCAACCTTCCAATTTTAACGTGAATACATCTTTGCACCGCACAGGTACCCAGTGGTGGAAAAACACGAATGGAAGAATTCCCAGAGCTCAGTGGACGAGTGTTTGAATTGACAGGAGTTGACTGGAAACGAAGTGCTGCTGACGTCATATTATCAAATATTGGCTGGATTGCAGTGACTGCAGGCTCAGGTTCTATTGTGACACTAAAGGCGTACACGCCCAATGGTGCTGGTCTATACCTTAGAGAGCCCGCTCTCCTACCTACCAGTGTACGACAACGAGGTATGTTGCCCAATATGCTGGCCTGTCTTATCAAACTAGTACCTTGCTAGGTAGAAGGTTTAGGTGGTGGATATTTCGAGTGAAATAATATATACAATATTTTTTAGACCTGAACGGGAACGGCTGCGAAAAATGCAACTCTAAGTCCTCCGACAGGAATCGAACTGCAGCCCTGCGATTCCGGTGTAGCGCTCTGACCACTGAGCTACAGAGTCCTGCAGTTGCCAAGCGTTAACCGCAAGTTCATGTATATATATAGATGCGGGTACTGCGGGTTGTGATAAGGTAAACTACAAGAAAAAACATATTGTATTACCTTGCTAGTCTACTATCAACAACTAAAGTTGCAAAACGTTTTCGACCTTCTTCCGGGAAGAATTTTGGGTTTTCCAAACCTTCCTCAAAACAACCGGAAATTTTCCAACATGCAAGCTTTTGCCTGGGTAGGTTTGCCAGTTGGCCTTTGCAGTACTGCTAGTCTGACTAAGTGCTGATTGTTGTTACTAATACTAGCCTGACTAGTCTAGTACTTACTGCTTTGAAATGTTATATTCAGTGTTTCACTTTTAACTTTCCTCAATGTACCCGCATACCAGCAGCTTTGACTCTGTCACCAACTATCATCTACAGTCACAGAGTCTAAGTACTATTTAAAACACGAGCAGGAGTGCTTTATCAGAATATAAAACGCGAGGCGAAGCCGAGTGTTTTGTATCTGATAAAGCACGAACTGCGAGTGTTTTAAATGGCTTCAAAAACGACCCATCTTATTAGCTCATATAAAAACGAATTTTGAAAATTGTTGTCTTGAAAGCCGAGAAATTTCGACGAGAAAAACGAGCGGGTCTTTATCACATATAAAGATACTGATTAAACATTAATTTCTTTTGTGTTTTTCATGAATTATTAATGAGTTTTTAAAGTTAGATTACTCAATTAAGGTAGTTATTAACGTCCAGACGAAGCACCTTCGTTCGAAACGTCGAAGTTTATATTTGTCAGGTAGTTATAAATCGTTCAACTAATTCATCATGAATACTTATGTTTTAACTTTAGGTCGGCGAGGTGTTCCATATCTTGGTTATGTGAATCACAATATGTACCAAGGCACACGTAAAAGGAGTCCTGCATTCACACAATATTTCACTGAAGAAAACATTGGTACGACACAGTGGATGGCAGTCTCTGAAAAGAAACGTAAACAACAGCGAGCCTTGCTGAAATTTGATAAAACAAGATATCATTCTAAGTTAAGACTTGGTTTTAGTGCTAGGAGTAACCCAGCGCGTTATTTACCAGATTATGATACTGAGGATCAGTTGGAGATTGAAGAAAGGGAAAAGATTGAAGATGGCACTATCGGACGTAAAGATTGAAGAAGGATATTTTTGGATATGAAGATAGAGGATAAGGTACATGTATCTAACTGGGAAGGGGAGGGGAGGGGGGTCATATCTATACATTAATCATTTGTTTACCAAGGCTAATACAATGAAAGTCTCAATAAACCGTCTGGGTTTTGGCAATGACTGTCTGAAATGGATGGGGAAAAACTTCAATCTTTGGATAATAGTGTTCTTCATTTTTCGATGAAAGTGATCTATACATAAGATGATTACGTCATATACTTTTGAAGTAAACTTGTACTCAAACAATTTTGATCAAAGTCACGTCACTGTCACACACAAACTGTACTTTAATAAGAGAAACATTTATAGTGTGTAGCGGCCTTGAGAAGGCATTTAACATCACTCTACGTACGGAACCTGAAGGGTGTACCTCACTGAAGTCACTGACCTATATACTATAGTGGTTCACCTACAATGCGTGTAAACATAGGTGTAAACTACCAAGCATAAGTGAGCAAGCGCGAAATAAAAGACGAATGAGTGAATGACCTGTCGTTAAATTCTAAACTGTTTTATTATTATTATTATTATTATTATTATTATATACATTTCTTTTGAAACGGTAACCCTAGTTACTGATTTTCAAGGGGCCGTTTAATTCCTACAATATTTACAACGATATCGATTAGTCAGAAATAATATAATACAACAAACTAAATAATATAATATACTGAATCTATCAAACCTATTTTACAATATATATAGAGAAACATAACTGATCGCAGCAAATCATGCAATCAGTTAAACCACACAAGCCCACGCAAGTGCCATGCAGCTACTCAAACAAGTGTCATGAATTATTGAAATAGTTATTTATTAGTTTTTTTAAATCCTGCAATAGAAGATTTTAACATCACTCTATGTACCGTATCTGAAGGGTGTACCTCACTGAAGTCACTGACCTATTCTATACGGTGGTTCACCTACAATGCGTGTAAACTATGTGCACAATGTATAGCGCAAAAATTATGAGTATACAAAGGCGCGCAAAGCTGTAAACCAAGCATAAGTGAGCAAGCGCGATATAAAAGAGGAGTGAGTGAATGACCTGTCGTTAAATTCTGTATGCACACAGCAAATCAAGCCGATACAACGCTGAAAACTTCAAATTTGTTTTGCGAACAAATTAATTCCAGGTATCAAGTACTACCGGAGTTTGAGCCTTTCTCCTGGGGTATTTTGTCCTAGTATGCATTCCCACCCAGCTTGTTACGTCACAAATATTTGCCGATCGAAAAGTTACAAACGGCGCTCGCGACATTTTTGGGCGATATAAATTGCCAAAGAAGTTTTTACTTGGAATTTTTTTGTTTAAACTGCATAGAACTGTCTCGATTTCATCTTCAAAATACACACATTTGTTTAGCCAACTGTGTGATATCCATCGCTCGTTTGGTGACGAAATATCGGTCGAATTCCAAAGCCTGCTCACTTTGAGAATTCATGGCGTCGTTCAAAGGCTTTGTGGTTTATTTACTTGTTCTCTGTGGCCTTTTGGTTTGTACAACGCAAGGCCAACAACTTACAGGAACTTGGTATGAACTTGGAGATCTAACGTCATGTAAACGGGTCCCTAACGAACCGCCATGTAATATAACAAGATCTACGTTTGTGTCTGACTACGCATCGAGACAATACTACAAATTGATGGAAAAAATTTATCGACTTGTCCGCGATATATCTCGCTTGGATAGCCGTGCTCAATGCACTCATGCTTACGAAGATTTTCTCTGTGCTCAGAATTTCCCCGCTTGTAAAAAAGGCCAAGATCCACGCTATCCTAACTTACAAATCAGTCGAAGAATTAAACATGATCCAGCAATAGCGTCAAAATGCAGCAAAGTTATAGCGTCATGTAATAGCTTTGTCGGAGAGAAATTCGTGGGAGATCGATATTTTTTGTGTGATCATGTTGATAACTATTCTCCTGATGGCTGGGAACTTAATCGTTGTGTGAAATACGACGAAGAAAGCCGGTGTAGATCAAGTCAACAAAAGGTAAGCAACAGTTAAGTTGAGTTAACTATCTTTATATATAATAAATACAGTAATTTATTCGTGTTCTAATTTGGAATTGGAATTTTTCTTTCATATTCTAATATTTTGTTCGAAATTCTAATTCAAGAGGGGAATGTAGCAATTAGAATATTATTTAATCCATTCTGGGAAGATTTCGTTGTAAGTTTCCCTAGAATGTTTTGGCGTGTTTGGTTTCATAAATTGATAAAATATTTTGGGCACGATAAAAGATTGCTAGCACTTGAGAAGTCTTTGTGACAATTTCCGTCTTGAGCGTTTTATTTAATGAGTAAGAATCCTTCTAACTTAAGGTAGTGAAGCCAGGTATAGTGTAGTGTGTATACTGTACATTATATATACTACTGTACAATTTTCATATTTGACATCTGATCCCCCCTAGTTTTGATATGGAATATGTCACCTCTATAGAATAAGAAAGTTATGTCTAATGCTGGACAATTTTACTTTGCTTATTAAAGCCAGGCAATATTATATTGACCCATACCTAACAATTTTACTCATAAATCAGTAGAAACTATTATTATTCAGTATTAAAGTATTACAGTAATGGATATAAATACTATATGTTATTTTTATTTAGCTTCGCCAACTAGGGCAGGGTCACCACAACAGCATATGCCAATTACTGTGGGCCCTTTTACTTAACCCACCCTGTCAACTTTCCCTGTGGGAGGAAACCGGAGTACCCGGAGAAAACCCACGACTTTCGGCAGAGCGTTGACTTTACTCTTTTCACTTGAGGACTGGGTTCGAGTCGCATTGAGAGAGTTCTCACTGAGACTTGAATCCGCGACCTTAGAGGTGAAAGGCAAGTGCGCTAACCACTTCGCCACCGAAGCCCCTGCCCTAAATAGAGCCAGTACAGTCTAAAATATCGATGCCAATTAAAATTGTGAGGGCTGGTTACTCAATTAACAATGAGCAATTTCATTTCAGTTACCAGCATGGCTTCGAGATCAACATGACCAGGAAGTACAGCAGTTCATGAATTTGACAACCTTCCGTGTCAACCATACTTTGCCGAACTGGTGCCGAATCCGAATTGAGAATTTTTTGTGCCGACATCCAGTATGTCACAATCAAAAACTTCTGACAAACTACACCAGGCAAAGATGCTCTAATGAGCTTGAATGGTAGGTTACAATTAGGGTTCATGCCCCTACTTTGTCATGTTACTCTGTCTAATGTAAGAGGATTTACTTGTGAAGAGGAACGTTTTGGGTGCTAATGAGTAAGTGGACCTCCCCATGTTGTTTGCTAACCTATTAAGCTGGGGATGTGTCCTACTTTGTTATTCTACTCTGTTAAGCTTACACCAAACAATATTATTTAGTGAGGGAAAGAGTAAATGGATTAATGTTATAACTTGCCTATTTCTTTCTTTATTTCAGTGCTCGTTTCGTTCCTGGCGAGATCAATGTTGACGCAATATGTTTGACCTTCCCCAGCACTTCATCCTTGTTCTTGGGAAACCTCATACTTATATTTATAACTATTCTGTTTGCTATTTGTGCTATTTAATATTTTTGACATTTTGTATGCATGTACGTTTACCATGAGAATATAAATATGCGGTGGTACTTTAGTTAACTTTTGCGTTAGTCCCTCAAGTTGAATATGGTTATGGTTTATTGTCAGGGTAAAAGTGTGTTTTTTATCTAAGAGAAAAGTTTGAGGCTTGTTGGGGTTGGGATTAGGATAGTTTGTAGATGAATAAGAACCAATTTTTGTCATTGACTAAATGTTGATTAAGAAATTGGTTTGTGGACAAAATTGCCAGAGTAGAGAGAGAGCTGCAGAGTTATGGACAGTCCCCTATAATAGATCTATCTAACTACAAATCTGAGAAGATTTCTCATGGCAAAGGACCACATTAATCTCTGAAAAGATTATTAACAACTAGAACCTTAAAACAGTCTGTAAGTGACAATGTGTAAGCATAGGCATAGTATTAAATCATGTACAGAATTTAGAGCCACTAGCTATATGTTCTATTTGTTTTCTAATTAACTATTATGTGACACACTTAACTAAGAATTCACCCACTGGCACTAAGTAACAAGTCTTGTACAATAGTCGTAGTGTAAATTTTCGGTTGTAAAATTTAAACATTAATAGAATTTGTTAAATTGTGGGCATTATATTTGAGATAATGTAAAGTCTATGCTCTCACACTCTGCTGGGAGCTGTTGCAGCATCAGCCGCAAGCTTGACATATAGTAAATATAAAAAAGATGCTGTGAAAAAGAGTGGGTGGATGAGCACTTGAATCAGTTGAATATGTCAAGCAAGATGAGTTGTCACCAGGTCAAGCTACAGCGCAATATGCTCAGCATAGCTTGTACCATCCACTTCCACCCTATTTTCACCAAGCCCTCAGCAGTGTGTAAGAAGACATTTTGCCACAGCCAGTGGTATGTTTTGCTATATATTACTATTTTCATGTGTTAATTGCCATGTTATAAGTTTGTATATTATACCTCACAATAAACTTTTTTCAAGCAGAGAACTAGTTCTATACCACATGACCAGTGAATACCATCCAGGATAACTTTTTGTGAAATGCCCCCAGTTCCAGGTCAATCACTAATAAGAATCATCGACCACTAGGACAGGTATCCAATAGACCGTATGCATTATGACGTTTCTTTATGTGACTACAACTACCAGAATGCTTCGCGAGACCTTAATAGAAAAATATAGCAAATACTCGCAAAGCATTCTGGTAGTAGTAGTCGCGCACCACATGCCAACGTCATTATGCATAAGTTAGCCTACGTAAGCTGGCGGTTTTAAGGGGTTGTGGGATTTGAGGCGTGGGTAGCAAAAAATAAGGGAAGCGGGTCGCGGGAAAGGCCTCAACACCCAACCTCTCAAAACCGCAGGCTAGCATAAGGTCCATTGTGCTGTGCTATTTTGAAAGCTTGTTTTCTACTTTAACCGTTGGGAGTTGTAAATTTAGGACGCGCGAAAATGCGGGCGGGAGGAATTCCGAGGAAACCCAATCCTTTATAGCTCCCCAATCCTTTATAACTCCCCAATCCTTTAACTCCCCAATCCTTTATAACTCCCCAATCCTTTAACTCCCCAATCCTTTAACTCCCCAATCCTTTAACTCCCCAATCCTTTAACTCCCCAATCGTTTATAACTCCCCAATAGTTTATAACTCCCCAATAAAAAACCCTTAAGAGACAGAGCAAGTCTAAGCTAGCCAAGTACGGCCTTGGAGATCAGGAATGCCGAGGCGTTCGGCAAATGACAAATTAGACAAAGACAAACGTCAAGGTCAAAGTAATTTGCTCAGCCCATAGTTAACATATGCTCAGCCATACGTGTTCCAAGTTGCGCTCACGTTTTGTGCTGAATTTCAAAAGAAAAGTCTTTGTTTTATTTATATTGTATTCCTGTTTATGCGTATCCCAACCCTTGTTAAACAGCAAGGCCAGCCAAGGGTAACTGTCATGACTGAAGTCTGAAGTCATGTTTGACGATATAAAATAGTCTGAATCTATTTTCTCCTTTGTGCTGTATGTAAATCATAATGATTGCACCTCAGTGATGTGCAGGGGCGCCGGAGCCGCGGGGGCAGCGGGGGCGGCACGCGGGGGCAACCGGTTGCCCTTTTTCTTAACAATGAAGTACATTGCAATGAATAAATTATTATTATTGTGACCGGACTAGCCCTCATAGGTTTAATAAGGATTATGACCGTGCAGTTTAACTAGAGAGTGTAGATTTAAAAATTTTCCGGGGGACAATACCCACGGACCCCCCTACCAATTTCTCGCGCCTTCGGCGTTCGTGCCCTTTTCATGGGGCTGCCCCCGCCGTTTCGGCTGCCTTCCGGCGCCCCTGGTGATGTGCTCACACGCCCGTTTAGTCGTAACGACTAAATGAAAACCAGAACTAAATGAAAAACAGGCATAAAAATGTAAATATTCGATTATGTGCTATGTTAAGGATGGTATAATATACTAACGCAAAGAAAAGCACGATGCCGATGGACATGTTAATATGTATCTTTTTCATGCTTCTGTTGGCTCGTATATCATTTCGCAAAACGCATCTTGCATGCTTTTCGCGCTTGGAGGTCAAGGTTTAAAGGTTTTGCGGATTTGATATTTGACTTTGAAAGGACAACCTTTTGATTGAATTAGCTGTATATATCTAAAACTCATTAATAATTCATAAGCAAAACACAAAGGAAATCACCACCGTATCGTTGTCTTGATACCACGGTAATAAACACCCATAAATTAACTCGACTTTCGCGTTGAATTTCTCTTTAAATACTGGTTTGTTTGAGTTGTTTACATATATACGTAAAGACTTATAGTGTCCTTCAGGTTTCAATCAACTTGAGTTTCATTACAGTAAACCGATATCGATCGTCTCGTTTACTAAATCTATTTCAAATTTTACGCAGAAATTCCTTTGTTGTTTCTGAACAAAGACGAAGGACTTTGCGTAAGTCTGTATTATGTAATATGTTCAAATTATGACCGAGTTATTCTTCGAAATTTAAAATTGTGCGTAGGTTGGTATTTTGACTACAAAGTCAGTCTGGCATGTTTGTATTAGCGGACACGAATGGTGGGAGAGGTCGAGAGGAGAAGTCGTTTGGCTTTGAAGCAAAAATGTTTTCAAACAAGTTATTGTGAAATCGATACGTATCACCACAGACATGACACCCACGAAATGGTCGATATATTGTATGTGAATTAAATTTATGTTCTACAATCTTTGCCAAAAAACTAGTATGGGTCATATGCAGTTCTGCAGTATATGACCCATATGTGTCAGGTGCAACGTGCAAGTGCATAATAAGCTCTCAAATGCCACCATTCAATTAGTCTCGCAAAATGAATGCCTCGTTAATCCATGGCTTTGGCGTCAAAACCAACGGGGGGTATGCGTGTGTGTTAATCACAGAATAGACATGGGGTGTTAATCATAAAGGTTCAACCACGGTTAATATGTACAAACAAACCGCGCTTAAACGAGTAAACACGGTGCGCATTTTCTTGCTTGATTAAAATAACCACGCAATGACAAGAGATTACGGAGTATTTTTACAAAATACAAAACAACGGTAACTCCGAAAATGAACATTTTACTCATGGTTTGACATTCTGTGTTGCGTGGGTCGATTGTGGTGTATTCAACCATCTATTAACTGTGATTCAACAAAGTACAATGACCATGCAGTGCATTGATGTGCGGCCACTTTGATACTTCACCACATGCACGCAACATACTTCACGAAAAACGTAAACGAAAGTCGCCGAATCCGTTATTCAAGTACACACACAGCAACGATATTGTTGTCTCGTGAATGTGTAGGTGGAATTCACTTTTTTTAAGTTAAACCATGTAAAGTGGTCTTTATGCTGAGCCATGTTAGATGACGTTCATATGGTTTATTTATATTGTTTTACTTATGGGGGTTTTTCGGGGGTGTTAAGTTATCCAATACATCACGTGCGATCATTACAATCTCTGCCAAACCTTATTACTGCCGGGAGAGCGCGTTGCCCACGCAACCGGGGGGGAGCATAAAATGAAACTAAATACCAATAATATGACTGTAAATATTAAATAGTTTGAGAGTTCATGACATGAAGACGAGTCTTAGTGACGACCATGACAATAACTTGGAAAAAACGGCAACATTACATTATGCTAATCCATTTTTATGATTTTTACCATGCCCATGGTAAATTTTATGAAATTATTTACTTTCACTGAAAATTTTGTTCGAAATTCATACTTTGGAAATAATATGCAATTGCTTTTCCGAGGCTATTTTACAGTAATACCAGTATAATTTCCATACTAATAATCTAATTGCCATTTTCATATTGTTTCCAAGCCATGACAGTTTAAAAATTACAACATGTCTACTTCAACTACTTTTGGAATATTTCAGTTAATGCCACATGGCTATGGACTTACATTGATGCTAATAATGTACTGAGAAAATAGTTATTTATTTCAATTTCAGCTGTGCAATAAAAAAGTGGAAGATAAATATGTTGGTATTTTTCAACCGTTCAAAAGAGAGGAATGTACGTCCCCCAGATTTGTGGTTCCTCAATCTGACATTCCCATGACTACACACGACAAATTTTTAACGTATCATCATGTCAGCCTCGTACCCAGGCGCTTTTCCATTTCTCTCCTCGCGTGTTGTCCCGCGCGCTCTTCATTACAGCGCCTGGGTACGAGGCTGTCATCATGTACTCATGTCATGAAACCGAGCATGAAACAATATTTACGATAGCAAATTTCCGGTTTGAAACTTGGAAATAAACTTTCTATATCCCCTCTCCCCCCTGCCAGCATCCCCATAACCACTTGATATTATAAACACGGTGTTCCTGCTACCTGTTTCGTTTAAATAAGCTCAATAAGACAACAGGCGATCAGTTGGTGGGTAATCAGTGTTCATGAAAACATATAAACAAACAGGCAAACCATTAACAATGGTTATAATGCTGAGATATTTAAATCAATTCGTAATGCTTGTATTCCTACTTATTCTGGCTGCACGTATTAGTGTCATTCAAGCGGCGAAGGACTCTAAGGTCAAGGATGCTACGAATTGTACAACCAAATGTGTTAACAATAGAGAGGTTCTGACTCAACTAAAACAAGCGTGTGAAACAATGACTGTGTCGAAATGTAACTCAGATGCAAGAACGGAGAGGAAGTCTAAATCACGCAGGAAATGCTTCCGTGTAACTCGTCGAATTAATACATCAAAAAGTGACTGTGTCAAACTAATTCAGAACACTACAAACCAACTTAAGTCGTGTTCCACATTTGTGTATTTTTGCAACTACCCGGACGGCGTAAAATTCCTAGAACAAGAGATAAGGACAGCCCCATCTCATTCCGTCCAAAAGAGAGATGTTATGACTATGTTACAGGATGCGAATATATTAAAGACAACGATGACGATGCTGTCGACTGGACAAAAAAGTACAACGAAATCAAACTCTTCGAATAATACATTAGTCGCTCCGAAGCTGGATCCGACCACAGTTCCGACAAAGAGGACAAACGTCTCCGAGAACGTGTCGGCTGCGAGCCGGCCGACTGAACAAGATCCTAGAAACCCATCAACCAGTACATCTGCAAATACTGCATCCACAAGTACTTCATCTGCGATACCTGATTATATTTATGCCGCTGCTGGTGGATCGGTGTTTCTCATTATACTTGCAGTAATTGTGTGTAAGTATTGCAAGAGGGGAAATTGGTGTAGTAAACGAACTTGTGCAATGCCAACAGTGGAAGTACGATCGGTTTCTCCGACCCATATAGTAGTTCAAACAAGTCCTGTTTATTGTGAAGCAAATATGTTTCAATTTCCTACCAGGGAACTACATTCAGAAACTACTGAGACTACTGAAGCAGCTGAGACAGAAGTGGAAACACCTACAAACTTAGAAACTGACCCAGAGGATGAATATTGTAATCCTCAAGATGTCGAAGATGCATATGAACCTATGAATCCACGTCAAGCGAGTGAAGAATACGCGTATGCGTATGGGCATCTACATACTGGTTATATGAACACCTTTCCTCGCAAACGGCCACCAATCGGAGATGAAGACGAATATGAATATCCACAGAACAATAGGAGTTCTTCAGAATACGAATATCGTTATGCGTATGACTGGTGGAATCAAGGTTTTACTAGGGAGGCGGCATTGAGCCGCTCTAGTGAGCCTGTGCTGGCTTATACACCGCCTGATGAAGAGCAAGAGGATGAGGATCAAGAGGATGACAATGCTTATGAAAATTATCCAGCATTGTCGCGAGAAAGTCTTGAAGAAGAAAGTGAAATACCGCTACCTCTGGTATACGTTACAGTTTTGTGAATCGCGTTAACGTTTTATGAATCGCGTTAACGTTTTATGAAACAGTTAAATGATGTGTGAAAAATTCGTGTTTGCATTGCCATTGGTTAAAGTGTTTCCACTCATGAAATCATTAATCATATTAAAAAGATGTCAAGTTTAATATTACCAGTGTATGTCGGAGTGGACTTTCCATACCATACCGCACGTGACTCACGAAACTGCTTTTAGCTTTTTTGGAACGTTAAGTTAAATTTTACGGTTTTATTTTATATGTAATATATTTAGATATATTGTCATTTTTTAAATTTTTGTAATGCGCATTTGAAAATTGAAAGATTGATAATTGCGCAATATAAATCAATAAATTATTATTATTAATTAATTAATTATTAACCGGACGAATGAACTGTGTGTACAAATAACCGGACGAATTTGGGAACGGTTCCAAATTCGTCTAGTCTCGTTTGAACGTGATCTTTAAATATTCTTTTATGTGCATCTTAATAAGCCTCATTGACTTCGTTCAGGTTAATAAATTCTATTTCAGTCACAGAAACGAGGCTGATAAGGCTTATTAAGATGCACATAAAAGAATATTTAAACTCATCTGAATTATGAAAGTGGTCTATGGTTGAAGTGGAAACCAGACGAAAGTAAACCAGACTAATATAAAGTGCATTTAAACAAGGTGTGGATGCTTTCTGTAAATATCCGGTGTATATTGAAATGTGTAAATTAAAAAACAGTTCGAGGTTCACAGTTTTGTAGTATTTCATGACCTACGCAACTCTTTGAAAAAATAGGAACCTCTTTAAGAACCTGAACAGACTTATTTCGTCTTATACATCAAATATGTATAAGAACCTATTCACCCTGACCTTGGAAAATAGTATAATTCTTATACATAATTATGATCTTACTGTATTGACAATAAATATTTTTATTACCGGAAACTATACGAGGCTGATATTGTATAACCAAACCTATTCCAAGTGTACTCCCCCGATACGGCCTGTACGTTTTCAGTTCCTTGTAGTTCAAGAATTTTCAGTATTTTCTGTACTGTATACGAGCAACTGTAGTTGTGTTGCCGCGTCCCTTGTCCCTGGTCGTCCATATCGTTTTACTTGAAGTATGCGTGAGGGTTTGTAGTATAAAACTTTACTTGAAAAATACAACAAGAACTTCGACGTTTCGACAGTACTGGCCTTATCGCCAGTTAGAAATGAAATGACGTAGGGTGAGTTTGAGCCACCATCACTCGTTTATACTTCTTCAGTTTGCTCTATTGTGATTTATACGCAGGGCATAATATGGCAGTCTCGTGTTCTAGACTCACAGACATTATAAGTTAATACACATAATTTGTGGAGAATATCCTCCAATATTATGCTGGTACTTTATGCAAACATACAATGTTTTCCGTGTTATGAAGAAAACTTCTTTCATCCTTTTCTCAAATCTACTCTCGTAGTAAACTTATTAAGCCCGTTTTCCACTACGCGAATTTTTCTTTGTCGGCATCCGGCTTCTGCTGACGTAACAGGCGTGGCGGCCAATACACTAGGTTCGAGACATGCACCACTTGCATTGATAGAGTCAATATTCATTGTAGCATATTGATTATACTTGAAAACAAAATTGCTTCCGATCTATTCCGTGATGGTCAGGTCTCTGTTGGACTTCTCGAACATTCAAAGAAGGCGTGTGCGGCGCCAGCTATTATTGTTGTACAGTAATATCTTGAACGGGTGTTGCTAGTGATAGTATATGTAGCGTCTATACACAATATGCTGAGGGTCTTTATGATCAAACTACCTGAAAAATACAACAAGACTTTGACGTTTCGAGCGAAAGCCCTTCGTCTGGAAGTTAGTGAAGAGCCTAAGCTCGAAACGTCGAAGGTCATGTTGTATTTGTCAGGTAATAGTGACTTTAAGATATGCTAAATCTACGACGCGGACGTGACGAAAAACAGTCGCTATTCTCACAGTTTCAGCTACACGGGTTAAAACTATGGACTCAGGTTGCGAACAAAGTCGGAAACGCGGAGAAAAACAAATTAAAACTGGTTTCCAAACATTAGTGACTGTTTTTTCGTCACGTCCGCGTCGTAGATTAGGCTTATATCTTAGTCTCCAGTTGTGATCCTACAGACCCGCAGCATATCGTATTATTGTTGTAATGTAACAAGCAACATCCATTTCCAGCCGCCAATTTGAAGAAATATGACACACGAGCTCATAAGAAAGGAATCTTGAAAAATCCAATTTTTTAAAATTTGTTTTCTTTTGTAATCCAATCTGTTGAATACGTTTTGTGTCAAAGGCGACGCGCCAGGTCTCCGCTCACGTCGTGTGCTGATCACGATTTCACGCACTCTGATCACGTATTCATTGCGTGTCATATTATTGAGCTAACTAATCTGACAAATTTGAAGCCCAAAATGAAAAAGTGGATAATTGACGTTAGTCGTTCGCTATGTGCTTGTGTTTGCTAATTAACTAGAAACAAATTCGAAGAAGTGGGTTATAATTCAAGGCTTTCAAGCCATATGTTCAAGCTTAACTTTTTTATTTAATTAAATAATTGAATTTTTTGACTAACAAGGTCATTGCTAGGTCATTGTCACACATCATTGAAACTGATACTTTGCGGTAACCACAGAGTATATTTTGATAAAATACAATCCGAATTTCATTTTCATAATTATACGTTTCTTTAAAGTTTATATATATTTTTTAAATTACAGGCTAGCTGTGGTTTTTGCTAACTGGAATCACAGTGAAACCTAGACTTGCTCCAAGTCTGTCTCTTAAAGGGGTTTTTATTGGGGAGTTATAAAGGATTGGGGAGTTATAACTTCGTGCGCCTTTTATAACTCCCCAATCCTTTATAACTCCCCAATAAAAACCCCTTTAAGAGACAGACTTGCAGCAAGTCTAAGTGAAACCGTGTTACGCTGTGGGACTGAAACTGATGACATGTGTAATATCCGCCGTCTATTAGATTTGCTCCAAGGGCTCTTTCTCTGATCCACTAGAGTGCGAACAACATGACGTACCATACTATGTTTTTTAATACTCCAGCTGGTATATGTCCACATACGATCTACGAGATTGCTTCTACAGAAATTATTTGGATGTTTTTATTTACCTGCGGCCGTCTGTCTGACGACTGTAAACAGTCATTCTAATATTATATTTAGACTCTCGATTATTCCATTTTGGCCTGGGAGCCTCACTCCCACGAACAGTGGGCCAATCACGTTTCGTCTTGATGCACGAAAGCGAGGATCCCAGGCCAAATAGGCGGATGTGACGTAATTATCGAAAGAGTCTATTGTTTTGTTTTTTGGTTGCCGTTTACTAGAGATACTTCTTAGACTTTTCTCTCGACAAGTATAATAGTCAAAATTAAGCCTATATAAGGCCAGGCCTTGGCCAGGTTTTTGCTTTACTGATTGGTTGACTATAGTTTAGCTAGCCAATCAGCGTAAGCCAAATTAGGACACAGGCAGGCCTAGACTTGCCCTGTAAACACGGCTTTAAAGTCGCATGATAATTGTCAAATAGTGAATTGAAAATATGCTTTGTTGTGTTCTTGTCATGAACACTTTCGCGGTTTTACGCATACAACCTGGGCTTTTCATTTTGCAACAAAATGGGTATTTTAATGAGAACCGTGCATTCGTTGACCTTATCCTTACTAAGAAACTGATAGGAGAGGCTTCCTTCCTGATTGTCATATTACATCACGATACGATATAGTGTCCGCATTCTTTAGTTTATCTAATCTTCTCGCCATTCGTGGGTTTTTTGTTGGCAAACACTATCTATGTAGATCTTGCGTTGCGTTTGAAGTGGAAAACGGTCTTTATACAGTTGAAGAGGGCACCTTGTGACCTCGCAGATGTTTATCAACATTGCAGGTCTGCAGGACCTGAAATATGTGTCCGCTTAAAAGGGGTGATCAGATGACCTCAAAAGAGAGGTGTCCGTTAGTAGGGGAATCTGTCTTAATAATGAATTTATTATATAATATTTTCTTATGTACAATATGGGCATTATAATATAAAAGTTGGTTTCAGGTTTCTGACCGACCTATTAAAAATGTCACCGACCATACTCATATATATTATATACATAGGCATAATAGATTTTTACTCTTGCATTGAGGGGAGATTTAAGTTTAATCTAATTTGTCGAATTCGGACTTCCAAGTGCATAGGCAAAGTTAAATTCAAGGGGTTTGTTGAAGGGAATGCTTCAAAACATGTTTAATGTTTGTGATTAATATTCGTGCTTTAGAAAATGTGTTCTCTTCGGCTCATGCAGTCACGCGAGAATATTACGTCATGCTAAATAATCCGGCATTTTGCGTGGCATTATCGTGGATTTAGTCGAAGTGTCGTTTTCGCTTATATCTTGCGAAATACTGAGAGATATAAAACACGCTATATCTCGTTCGAATTCTTAAATAACGAGGAGTATTTTGGTTGTTTTAGCATGTCTAGAAGGGGTCCTAGAACTCGAGCTATTAAGGACAGTGCTGTTGACGTACATGATTAGCGGATGGATTAGCGGATGGATTAGCGGACGTAATGACTTGTGACGTCACTTGCAAGGGCTGAATACATTTATTGTGTTTCATTGTTGTATTCAACCAATCACAAAACCAGTTAATATAAGGTTGGTGGTGATCTTCGTTGAAGAATGTACTTCATGAAAAATATAGAGAGACTTTTTGAAATACAAATAACTTCTTGAAATACGAAGCACGAAAATCCCCTCTAATTATTTATGTCACCTGTATTAAGCAGGCGTAGGAAGGAAATGTAGGGACAATACGTATACATACATGCACTCTGTGACGATATCTCAGCTGTTCCTTTGAAAAGATTAACTTTCTTTGTTCCTTTCTGGGAAAAGAGCGACTTAGACTTTGTAATAGTAATATATCAAAACCAGCTTTGGTATCTATATATTCATGACCGTATACATACATAAAACTACCTTGAAACATTACTTAAACTTAAGCTTAAGCTACATTAGTAATCAAACTTTCAATTTTGAGGTAAGTTGTTAAGACATTAACAGTAGCAAATATATAACATGCATAAAAGAGGTCTTGAATATTTGATAATTAAATTGATAATTAAAAATTATTGAAGATTATGATATGCTATTGGCTTTAGTATTGCATGCAGCATTTTTGATCATAGTTGTGATAACAAGCTGCATTTCAAGAATAGGTGTCTTTGCTCAAAATTTCCTGATAAAAAGCACATATACATTTTGCAAATAAACAAAAAAATAACCGGCCGTAAAGGCTCTTTTCCACTCGTCGCAAAAACCAACTCGCAAGCTCGCTGCGAGTACTTTCATCCAATCACAATGCTCGACAGTTTATTTTAATTACATGCAAGAACTCGCAGCGAGTTTGCGAGTTGGTTTTGCGATGAGTGGAAAAGAGCCTTAAAAGGCCTTGGAGCAGTTTTACGTAGTAGGCTCTTCACAGAGTTGCGTATTTCCTTTACGTCGATTCGCTTAAGTCGGATATCATTTGCATATGAAATCTATGAACTTTTTAGGATTTTTTTCTTTTATACTGTGATGAATCGTATAGTACTATACTTGATAGCTTACTAAATTGTAATCACCATATACCCAATTAATTCAGCGTAATTCCTCTGGCTATATCTGATCTTGGCAATCTGGATTCGAAACAGTCATAATCCGTTTAACTTTAGTGTTGACTTATTAAATCTCTGTTTGCTTAAGGAGATGCAAGTTGATTCGTAGACCGATGAAATAAGTAGGGTAGGAAACCTATTTGCCTAAGTCGCAATGTGAGACGTAATTCCTGGGTGTTGCAATTTCCGCCGACTTCCCATATTTGAACATAAAGTTTCAACCCGAACTTAGTAGTGCTGTATTTGGAAGTTGAACTCATCTATAGATGCACATTTATGCACAGACTTGTTCGAACAACTATGTTTATGGGGAGAAAACCATGTCAAACTCTTGGACCAACTTTACTGTTCATATGCCTGGCTTCACTTTTTGTCCATATTCATTGTATGATTGTTTCATTGGATAATATACGATTTTCCGTGCTAAAGCAAACAGCCAGACGGTCAGAAACTTGCTTTCAGAAAATTTACTCGCATTTTGGGCAGAGAGAACTGGCAGCTTGCGAGAAGAAAATATTCTATCCTAAAGTAAAAACAGTCATTCAAAACAAGAAGATATGTTTCACCGATACAGCACAGGATCTCTTCAATAAAGGGTCTATGAAGAATGCAAGTGTCACAGGTTGTGAAATATCACATCAGGAGGAGATCACCAACGTTGACAATATATCATGCAACTGGCTGAAAAGTGGCTACCAAAAGCTCGATGCAGGTCAAATATTGAAGTCTGTGGTATTACGCTGCGACAGTGCAGCAACACAACAACTTTGTTTAATAATAGCAGCTTCTCGTAACTTGTCAGGTAACGAGGAGGGAGTGGATAACTGCCTGTCTGAAGAAACCAATGGCGGTGAAACCCTATTAATCCCCACCTCATCGATGGAGAAGACAAGTTCAGAGGGGAGTTCCTTTTTAGACTACGTTAAGGAGTATATGATACCAATTTTAGCTGGATTAGGCGGCGTGTTTTTTATAGTTATTGTTGTTTTGGCAAATCATGTTCGTAAACATTATAATAGATCTTCAGATATTGAGTCGGAGCCCGGAGTTTCCTCGCAGCCAAACGCCAGCGAAGGTGGAAATGCACTCTACCACGAACCGAATGTTCACACGTACAACTACATCGACGTTGGGGACAGTAGCCCCGGGAATTACGAGTATGCCTATGGTCATCTCGACACAGCTAACAGAGGCAACGAAGGCGGTGAACCAAAGCACAATTATATGAACATTACAAAACTTCCAGATAAAAAAATCCCAGAGCATCAAGGGTCTTACATGGATATGAGTAAATGTTCTACATCAGGAATCTCAGATAGAAGCAAAGAGGATCAAGAGGTTTATGTTGACATGAACAATAGTTCATATACGTCATTGGATAGACTGAGTATGGTAGATGATGCCGCTATGTACCAGGGGTTGGTACAGCAAAAAGGCCGAGTCCGCCCTAAAATAGCACCAAAACCCGTAAGCCTGCAGCGCCAGGTGGAGAAACCCGAAATTTCTTATGTAAAAGTGTTATAAGAAATAGAAATAGGTTTATATTTACATTGAAAATCCGGTAAGGTACACATGCAACTCAACATTTTAAGACAATAAGACCCCAGCTGCATGAGGACGAAATAATTATATAATTTATCAAACAATTACAATTGTTGTTAATACAGTAAAATGAACATTTTAAAGAGGACTTGTAGATGTAATTAAACTACGAGAAGGCTTGTATAGTTAGAATTAAAGGGGATAAAAATGAGAGAAAAATGGACTCGTTTATTTTTGTTGGCTCTGTGGCATCGGAATTATCGCAAGAGTCGGACCAATCGCAATTGGAGAAATCGCAACCATCCTATTTCTACGACTCGTGCGACGCAACAATTGCGATACGATTTTTTGGAAATCCAAGCTTTAAAGACTTAGGATAAATTTGTCGTTGCAAAATTAAAGATAAATACTTGAAGAAATGTGTGTATCGGCCGGTCTACATCTTTTCTCCTTAAAAACCATGAAAGTACTGAAACATTCCTGGTGGGGAAATTTACTGAGAACTCGATACTCATAATTGAGTAATTTATATATCAAAGTACTTTCATTCATTCACCTCTTTCATGCTCGTCTTCTCTTCCTTGTTCCTGGTTCCTTGCGCTCCACTGCGCATCTCATTAACTCGCTTTCCTCCATTCTCTTCACGTGACCATCTCAGTCAACTTTATCGTATCTTCTCTCGCAGCAATTACAATAAATGTATGCATGGTATATATTTTTAATGATGACTCTAATCATTTTTGGATTGTATAATTGAGATGCCTGCGTAGGAGGCTATTTACTCCGGCGCATCTATTAGTATCAGTCCTCGTTTAGAAACACGCGGGGGTGGGAGGCTTCAATTACCCCTTTGCCATGAAATACCTTACTAGCAATAAATTTACAAATTTTATAATTACCTCTGCCAGAAAGAGCGTTTGTCTGTAAAGCACGGTAACTCAAACAAGACCAAACAAATTAATACGAAAATTTGTGGAACTAATAACCATAGGCCAAGGACAAATCGATAAAATTTTCGTAGAATTTTGATGAAAATTGATCATGATAAATTTATAAAAGTTTGCTCGATTTTCCGCGGCTAAAAAGAACTGAATGCCTATAATACTAATTTTCGATAATACGTCATATTCGCCTGATTGGAGCCTCGCTTTCGCTTCATGCATCAAGAACGTGATGATTTGGCCACTGGGAGTGGGAGGCCCCCGCCAAAAATGACGTAATTATCGAAAGAGTCTATTAGTGCATGTGTAATTTATGCCTATAATTAATGCCTATAATTAGTGTATAATTTATGCATGAATACTTGAATTAATTTGCTGGCGGATGCACGCAGTATGAGTGCCCTCTAGATAAATATAGGAAAGCAATAACTAGTAAGTACTGTAATGATGAGCCGTATAATTTCCACTAGTTATTTTATGACAATGATGATTTTATTAAGCAAGTAAACGTATAGTGATGGGAAAATGTCGTGTATGTGTTGTCAAAGCAAGCACTCATTACCATTTATAGTATATCCGGCGATATTGGCTTCAACACATATTACCATAAAAAAGGAAGTCTCGTGCTTATTATCTACGGTAGTATCGAAACTAAGGAAACAAGACAAAAATAACACACTAACAGGTATATCTTTTATACTTTATCGCTTCTGATCTTCTGGAGACTGTATCGGTTTTCAAAATTCTTAGAATGGCCATGGTGTTTTCCAAGAAAAAGGCCCATGTGTGGCCTGCGCTGTCAATCAAACGTGGCTTGCGTGCATGGGTGCAGTCAAGCATGTCTAACAACTGACTTTCGAAAGGACTATACTTGGAAGAGCTTTGTGTGCCATCTTCCGTTTATAGCTTGTTGATGCCACGTATATTTGCTCGTTTGTCTTAGCTGTTTGTCTAAATATTGTCTTAATGCGTTTTTGTTCCTTGAGTGAGCGCGCATTTATGATGTAGCAAGTTTGAATGAATATTTTGAGGTACTGTGATTTTCAAGTGTCTACAGACTACAATCTTATTTTAAATTAGCCTTGATGTTGTCGACAGGTCGAATCGGCAAGGCCATTTCCTTAGTATGTTTTATACTACAGCATGTGTTGAGTTGTCTGGGGCAAAATGATGTTTATTTAAACATTACAAGACGGACAGACGGGGATCTTTTTACACGTATTGTTTCAAATACAAGCAACTCAAGTTGTGAAAGTTGGTTTGCTGTGAACGTTTCGTCACTCTCGAAGGAAAATTGTACTGTACAGTGCAAATGCAGACCGATGAACAAAACATACAATATCAGATTGGGGAGATGCGTTGCTGACGAAGACATCTTAAATTTTGAGAATTGTAATGGATCGTTTCTACCAAGTTTTGGAGAACCGCTGTGCGACTTATCCAAACAGGCTCAGCTGAAAGTCTCGTTTCTCAATAACCAATCATACTGTCGTATTTCAACAATAGCGTACTTTAATGGAATGAACGAAATGGATGTTGCGGGTAATAGGACCGGGTTTAACATTTCTATGGTCGTAAATGGCTCAGCATTGCTTACATGGAGCCCCAAAAACTCTTCAATCTTATCCGAACTTCAACAATTTGGCTACCTCTTAAAATTTCGTTTATTATGCAATGAAATGACGTCACACTATCAACGCAGCTGTTTCATTATAAAGACCCGGGGAAGAATTGTAAAAAAGATCGACTTAACGCTAAAAGAACATCGTAAAATTCACAAGATTTGTGTGTATAAAAGTTCAACAAAGTCTACAAATGTAATGCTCTTATATATTCTTGTCGGGGCTGGATGTGGATTAGTTGTTATTGTTATTTTGGTCGCGTGTTACGCTTGTTATGCACGTCGTCGTCGGTTGCTGACAAGGCATGCTATTCCACGTATTTCATCGCACAGTTCTGCGGCGGGGACGCGAAAAGCGTTCAAAACACGGAGTGTTACCAAGAACAATGAACCGACAACGCCTGCTATACACGATATCATTTTCAACGAACTTTCCTGGGATGGCGATGGAGGCTTTTCTAACCGTGCTCTTGCCGACCCGAGGGGATTAGACGTTGATTATGGAATCCCCGTTGATTTTGGTTCGCTGCCCCGGCCGGAATCATCAACCTCTTTTGATAGCAATAGAAACTCGCTTTCGGCTTTGACTGGTAGAACATGATACCTATATAGTTCAATCGAAAATTTTTGCCAATGGATTATATATTCACAAAAGCAAAGATACTTTTCGACGGAATCTCAACGACTCAGCTGTATTTTTTTCAGCGTTCGTATGCATACGCGGTGATCAACCTATTAGGAAAGACAATAAATATTATATATTTAATTACGATAAATATATGCGGTTGAATCCGAGCAGATATTTTGTAAAAACTATGCTTTTGTACGAGAAGAAACTATACGGTCAGCCTGAATTAACAACGAGATATCGACGGGGGATATGAACATACGACAGAAACTAAACACTTTAATTATAACGGACGCGCGTTGAGACACTTTGTATTTAATTATATTTAAGAAGTAAAATTGAAATGATCGCATTTTGCGACATTAAATCAACAAAAGGTAGTTTTAATTAAAAAAATATTCAGTTTTCAAGTTTGATGTTATTTCATGTTGGTTTTTTCAACTCTTGTTGTGTGCGTCTTGTGGTCCTTTAGGCTTTATAGGTTAAAGTTGGCTAATATTGTGTGGGCTGGCAAGCGTAAGTTGTCGCAAGTGTTTTATTGCATTTGAATATGTATATTGATTAGGTTGCTTTTAGAATTAGATGTATAATCTCTCTTTAGCTCTCTCATACTATACTGGCTTGGTAGCATCAGAGCTTTTCTCTTATTTCCAAACTGGATCCGCGACTTGAAGTTAGGAAAAATGAGATAAGATTAGTGTTATAAAAGAAAACAAATTGAATTGTCACCGGCAAAATTATAATATAATTAAACATTTATGACAGGTCTGTCAGAATTCAGAATAACTATAGGTCATTAACGAATCAGTGCATTGTTATCAGTGTAGGATCGCAGGCTCGGGGGACGAGATTGATCAGTGTGTACAACCCCATTGAACTATAAATAAACTGGAACGATAACTCAGGCAGTTTTCTGAGGTTTGAGTTGACTATTAAAAGTTCTATTTGATATAAAAACTTGAAGACTTGGAAATACTTAAAACTTTGAGAAAATTGCGGTTGTTTGTATTTTTAAGTATTTCCATTTAGTTCACTGGTACAACCCACTGATCTGGATATAGACCTCGTTCCCAGGCTTGTGCATTGTAGTGCAGTGGTTCCATTTTGAAGGAAATTTCCTTTTGAAAGGAAATTTTGACAAATTTGAAGGAAATTAAAAAAAAACGAAGAAAATTCGAAGGAAAATGTAGAATATTCGAAATATTGACAAATAAGCACAACTCTCGCCATAAAAGTGTATATATATAACACAGTCACGCAATCTGTTCCATTATATCCTGATTATATTTTTCTCACGCACGCTGTGACGATCACACGTGCATAGTTAATGTGAGCTTGTTAGAATGCTACATGAAGCATTTTGTACGTTGAAGCCGCGGATTTTCAGATTAGTACTTAGCAGGCTCAGTTGAACGAACTCGTGTCCACTGCTCGTGTCATCGTGTGGTACCAGAGTGTGTAATAATAATAATATTTAGTATTTATATTGCGCAAATTAACATGCTGTATATATAGTATATGATCAAATGCGCGAATGTACCGTCGTTAGGAACTAAGGACGAACAGCTACAGATAAAAACACAATCTCGTACCCAGAGCCAAAAGGATCACAGGTTCTGGGAGACGTTTGAACACCCAGGTGAATATTTTGCTCACCATAGGCTATTTCGTTCTCTTTTGAGAAATATTCAACTTAATTTCACCATGGATTATAAAAACACTACAATCACTGTAAGTTATGGTATGTTAATTTGTGCGATGCATCGCACAACCGCACATGACAACCACACTACAGTCACTGTAAGTCATGGTATGCTAATTTGTGCGATGCATCGCACAACCGCACATGACAACCACACTACAATCACTGTAAGTCATGGTATGTTAATTTGTGTGATGCATCGCACAACCGCACATGACAACCACACTACAATCACTGTAAGTCATGGTATGTTAATTTGTGCGATGCATCGCACAACCGCATATGACAACCACACTACAATCACTGTAAGTCATGGTATGTTAATTTGTGCGATGCATCGCACAACCGCACATGACAACCACACTACAATCACTGTAAGTCATGGTATGTTAATTTGTGCGATGCATCGCACAATGGTGTTTTTATAATCCATGATTTCAACAAACTTTTTGAAGGAAATTTCAATACGGAAATTTTTATCAAATTTAGGACAAAAAAGGAAATATTCATTTTGGAAAGTTGAAGCACTAGTGGTACACTCGTAAAAACGCACAAATTGTAACAAGTCTGCAAACAAGTTGTTACAAATCTGTTCACAAGCTGTCAACAAGTTGCTTGTTCTCAGTTGTTGTAACAAGTTTGGAACAAGCTGTTAACAACTTGTAACAAGCTTGATGGCATTCTAACAGGTCTGTCACAGCCATGATACAACAAGAATGTAACAAGGTTGACAACTCAAGGTTGTAACAATATTGTTATATCAAGCATGTAACGGACTTGTTGGAACAACCTTGTAACAAGTCTGATAATGCCATCAAGCTTGTTACAATTTGTTAACAAGTTGTTCCATACTTGTTGACAACTTGGGACAAGCAGTGCGAAGACAACTTGTTGACGGCTTGTTGGCAGACTTGTTACAAGATGTGAGATTTTTGCGTGTGTAGTTTGGGGCATTGTCTGAGAAACAGCATGGCGTCACCTTAACTCGAATTAAAGTACCAATCAAAAGCCAGGCGTCGAAGTAACACGAAAATCAAAGATGGCAGATTTTTGCTGGTGACTCACTGACTCGCTAGTGAGTTCAATTCGTACGTGTTTTAAATCCATTTTAAGTGGTCATTTGTTTAAAATTTAATAATGAAAGCTTCAAATGTGAACTCCTTAGAAGATGTATTCAAAAAATGGGAGAAGAAAGGCGAGGAAAGGCGGCTAAATGCCTCGGGAAATATGGCAGGTCAAAACGGCGGAAAGCAAGACTCGACTGCCGGACGAGCGGCATGGCAGCAGAGGTTTGGTGCTTCTGCATTGCCTAGACGACGGTCAAACAGGAAAAAGCATCATGCAATTGGAGAATTTGTAAGAGTTATGAATGAAATATACGTTATAAACAAAGGCCTTGTATTAGGCCATGGGAAATATGAAAGTCATAGATTTGCGTCCGGACAATTCTGAAAACACGTGCGGCTTTTTTTCATTATTCATTTTCTATTGACCATTGTTTACAAGAGAAATTCTATACATGCACGGTGTTTACTGACAACGCTCGATTGAATAATACAGATGAATAATTCATGGTTTTTTTAAAAACTGCGACCAAACACGGTTTATATTGGTTTATATGAGTATTTTTAAAGAACATGATTTAATTGTACAACTATGTTAAGTTGTTAACATTCCATCTACCAAACTGACGTTACGTCATTTTTTCAACTTTGAAGTAAAGTTAAAAACTTTGTAACTAACCCTAAACCTACCCTAACCTAAAACCTAACCCTAACCTAACCCTAACCAAATTGATGAAGTAAAATCAAGAAAAACGGGAAAATTGCGTAACGTGAGTTTGATAGATGGAAACAAGTGAAAACCGTTAACATTCCATCAAGGATTGGCAGTAAACATCAAGATTAAAAGATGACTTATTACTGTTCACACCATGAAATTAAATCTGTTGTTCGCAATGTTGTTCAACATTGTTCGCACATGTCAATTGTCCCCAATTACCATAATATATTCGGAATTTAACTGGGGACTATCGTACATTTTATATTTACGGTAACTACATCGTTTTTATTGCTATTTAATGCTGAAGACGTGTTGGAATTGAATTTGTATTACGAAGTGCTCTACTTGTGAAAATAATGAATTTTTTTGTAAATAATGAAAATTTTAGGCGGTAGCTTTCGAGGCATGCAGGCGATGGATGCAAATCTATGACTTTCATTCCCATGGCCTTATAAAAATATAAACTACATAACTTTAATAGTAATAGTATTAATCTACAAAACTTGGGGAGATAGTTGCTGGTAGTTTGTTAGGCCACACCATTTACCCCGGCAGCAATACCAATGACCATTTAACATTGATGTCTAACTGTTTAGCCATAAATACGTCCATGACATGCAATTGCCTTTTACTCTGATCTAACTTAAACTACTTAACACAATAATACAATATATATTTTTGGCTATTTTGGTCTCTTTACTGCTTATCTTGCCACAGGAGATCTCCTGTTAAAGTGCCATACTTTCCACTATGGCACAGGACAACTTTTAGTGACAACAGGCAATGCAAATTGTTGCAGAACCTCATTTGCATTGAACCTAAAAGTTGTCTCGTGTAATATTGCCTTAAGAAAGAAAATATGAAGTGCCAGTAAAGGAAAATGACAATTCTGCCAAGAAAATCCAACTGCTGTTTGCTGTTGCCCTCAAATGTGAAGCTTAAAAGTCCACCACTGAAAAGGAATTCATTAAATAAGAAAAAAGTGCCTGAGGGCCTAAATTGCAGGTTGCAGGTTTAAAAATCATCTGGCATCACACGATTGATGAAGTTTGACACTTAATGGGTTGTATGATGAATGTAACTTGCAGCTTTTTCATACACATCCTTGCACCGTACAGTAATTGCTCCATTTTAAATGCTGGAGGTGTCAATAGTTTGTCCATGTATATCTAATTTTTCTCAGGATTCAAACAATTTCAACTCCATGATGTTAGAACAAGTGGAAAGAAAGTTTCAACTGATACCCCCAGTTGTCGAAGTTAACAATCGCACATCACGACCGTTTCTAAGCACAGGGTGTTCGAAATGCTCTCAAAAGAGCATTAAGGTATGTGAGGCCTTATTATAAAGTTTAGTTTCTCCCAGAGCTTCTGAGGCAAATTTGAAACCCTACCAAAATGTCTACAAATCTGCCTGCTACCTGCCCAACTGCAATCTAATTCCTGTAGGTGAATTGAGATGAATCATGCTTCAGGATTGCAGCTTAATTTAAATGAACCAGCATGTATTAATAATTAATATTAAACTATTTTCTTCTGATAATAAAGGTCATGTTTACAAACGAAGGCATCAAAAGCAGCCCATTGAGAAATTTGCTTGATTTAAGTGTTTTTTGCAGGTATGTTGAAAATCAAGTCTTTCAACGTTTTTTTGTAGGTTGAATATATATTTTGCCCACACTAAAGATGATCGTAAACAGGGGCAGATTAGCCCACCGGCGATGCCCCTGTGGGCCCCCGCTTTTCTACAATTGAGGGCCCTTGATTTCATACTGTACAAAGACAGACAAAATCTCAAGACAGTTATCACACCTTTGTAACAAAATACCAAAATACAACATCAGCATTAGGGGTGCACCGGATAGTACTTTTTACCATCCGGCCGGATATGCCGGATAGTTTAAAAATATCCGGCCCGGATATCCGGCCGGATACCGGATATTTTGATTATTTTCTTATTCAAGACTTGGGCCTCCTTTTCAGGTTGAATAAGGGTGTGCATCAATGCAGGCAATGAAGCCCGAATGATGGCCAATGATGAACAATGCACTACTTCATGTTAGGACTATATAGAGGTTCATATATAATATGCTGTTTGTCATGAAGTATCAATATAGTGACCGCTGGCGAACATTTTTGGCTTTGCTATAATAGAAATACTGGAACAGTAAACCAATTCATATAATATTGTTCTTTTGTTTGTTGTATTGATGTCCAACTGTTTTCTTTTCATAGCATATTTATTGATATTTTTTCCGTTTTTAAGTTGAAACAAAATTAATACGCCTTGAAATATCCATATTAAAAATATCCGCCGATAGTCGGATTATCTCATTATCCGGCCGGATATCCGGCCGGATATGATATCCGGTGCACCCCTAATCAGCATATTTCTTTTGTTATATAGTTATTCTTCACTACCATGCAAAATGAACACTAAAATGCAAAATGAACACTAAAATGACCTGGTGTATGCATGTCAGATCTTCCCCAGAACGCAGGAAATGCCATTTCCGAGACTGCAGATTACACAATTTTTCAGGGGAACATCCCTCCGGACCCCCCTAGAGTCTCTCTAACTCCCTAACCAGTGTAATCGTCCACCACCACTGCTACATTGTAAAAGTCTTAACAAAATATTACAGTTTTAATGAATATAGATATAGGAGAAGCAGACTCATGGGTTTATATCACAGTCAACCTTTTTAATTCATAGTAATCACATTTCTGTGGACTTGTTTCAATGACGTCACAAAGGGGGCCCTTATGTGTTAAATTAAAGCCCAATCCCACTGATGGTGCTAATCCGCACCTGATCGTAAAGCATTACCTAAGCCTACTAATACATGAATTTAAAGATATTTGTTGATTTTTATAGAAAGAATTTTTTCAGAACAGCCTTCAGTGACATTCTTTATGTTGCTAACTTACCAAGTAAAAACAACAAGAAAATTGCAGAGATTAAGAATACTGTTGTTAAATCACCAAGGTGAGATATATTTCTGTTGATTATTTTCCTCCCACGATTATTTGTAACTTTCAGTCAGTCAGTTTAAAATCTTTATTACCTCCAATGAATTTGGTCGGTCAGGTAGTCAGTCCCTCTAAACCATCTGCATCCCGTGCTGAATGTGCCTAGATCACTAGTACAATATGCCACCTCTCTAATAGTCCCCCCATCCATTTATAGAACAAGAAATTTATTAGGATCCCACCTTTCCCCGTCACAACAAAGAAACATATGTGTACTAATTGTTAGCCTTTCTATAGGGTTTGTTCAACCATACATCGATTAGCAACATCTGAAGAAAATGTAGCTGAAACTCCTGATCTTAAAGGTAAAGATGTTTAAGGACAAGGTTTGGTGAGCATCCTCATGCTTTCACTGACAACAATGTCTGCTAAACAGTCTGTTGCCAGACATTTCAACATTCTAATATTACTGTATTGGTTGTTGTGAAATGTCCTCAACAGTGTAGGAGAATGCTAAATTGTGGTGCTGAAATCCAAGGTCTTTGGGATGTCTGACTGAGACACTCGGACGATGTGCAATATGAAGTGTACTTTAGATGTTCATAATTGTTACATTTAGTTAGATAAAAGAATGCATTGTTCGTTTACAGCTGGGAAGGAGATAGCAAAACCGACTTTAACATCAAAACAGCTCAACGTGGAAGCAAGGAAGATCATCAATGCTATGAGTGGAACAATAAAAGGATACTTGATTAAGTAAGGGATTTGTCTAAGTGAGAGTATATGAAAGAGCACTTGTAATAGTTTCAATTTCATGTGCATGTAATGTGTGAAGGTATACAGTACTGTAGGTCATGTCAATCACCAATGTGATCAAACAAAAACATTTCTGTCAATATTCGGGCAGTTTGCTAACTAGCAAAGAACGAAAAACGGAAAAACATAGCCAAATGTGTCCACCCTTTCCCTCCAACCCCTGTTGATCTCACAACTGCACTGCAAATCAGCAAATATCTAGATCTGTGTATCTAAAATATATCATATGGTCATCTGCTTCTAGAGTCCACACTCTAATACCAAATACTAGATTGTTGACTGTTGTACAGGTTGGTTATCTAGGATTTTTTTGGGAACTCATGGTCCGATACTTTTTCCACCCCTGTCAATCAAACTATGCTGAATTCTCTTACTAGGATTGCAACATGGATTCTTTTCAAATTTTTTGGCAAAGTTCTGTCCAGTATCCACGTACATCAAGGACAGGTCGCAATGCTTCATGAAGCCTCAAAGGTAAGCAAAAGCCTCTGTTGATAAGCTACCATGCTTGGTTTTGAACTACGCGGAAATGTTTTTAGATAGTAAAAGACTCGTAAATGGAAATGGAATAGTTCTATGACACTACCTATATTGCATGTATTTCATAGGACACTGCTTATATTGCATGTATTTCATAGGACACTACCTATATTGCATGTGTTTCACAGGACATTTCATATATTGCATGTATTTCATAGGACAATACCTATATTGCATGTCTTTCATAGGACACTACTTATATTGCATGTATTTCATAGGACAATACCTATATTGCATGTCTTTCATAGGACACTACTTATATTGCATGTATTTCATAGGACCCTATGTTTCTGTCTCCTTCTGTCCCTGTGTCTCTGCGCAGAATGCATGCGTTGTTCAAAAAACAATGGATACGTCAGTATTCTAAAACCAAACAAATCTATTTCAACATTTTTAGATAAATATTCCGTTGGTGTATTTACCGTTGCACAAAAGTCATGTGGATTATGTGTTTATTTCTTTCGTGTTAAGCTGGTATGGCCTTAAGGTATGGGAGTCATTTTCTACACAATCTTGAGCTTTTTAATGATTTTTTAATTTCAAGTTTTGTTTTGTATAGGTACCTTACATAGCTGCCGGAGGTAGGTGACATTTGTTATGCATTATATCATACACGACAAGGAGTTTATTATAATATAGTGATGGAAAAGCTCAAAAATGTGTTGAAAAACACGGCGAGTTTTTAGACCTACTTTGAAGTGTTTTAAGATTACTTCAATAAATATGAATGACTTCTGAAGTGGACGAGTACGTGAAGAGAAATTCAACGCGAAATTTTACTTTTGTTCACGTTTATTACCGTGTATCAAGACGACAATACGGCGCTGATTTCCTTTGTGTTTGGTCATGAATTATGAATGTGTTTGCGAGTGGTATTTCAACATTAGGGTTGTTGATAGTCAGTGGAAACTTCGCTCATACCTTATTATTTGTATTTCTTGTAGATAACTTGAAAGATATTCCATTGTTTAGGTGAGCATATTTTTCAAGTTTTGGTGCTATATACAGTCCTCTATATAACATGCACACAATAACACTGATGGGAGCGGACACAGCAAAGTGTCTGTATTAAGCTGTGTCCATGTTAGAGCTTTTTTAAATGAAAACATGAGAACTTTGTATGTCGAGACATTGTCCGTAATAGGGAGTCTGTAGAGAGGTTCCTGTAGACTGTAGTATATGTAAACCCTGAAACTATTTCTTGTTTTTTTAGTTGGTTAATGAGAAACATGGGTGGATTTTTCGTTCGGAGGAAACTTGGTGATCTCACTCAACAAAATGAACTGTACAGAGCTGTCATGAACGAGGTGTGTGTTATGTCTTTACAACGTTCCTGTTCATGATTAGACTTTCTCCATGAAGTCTTTTTCTGAGTTCTTTGTCGCACAAAGTAAAATATTTAACTAATGCGACAGCATTAGTTCCGTACATCTGAGCAAGTAACCAAAGATTTATTTTATTTCTTTTGTATAGTATATTGCACAAATTTTGATCTCTGGCAACAGTCTTGAAATATTCATTGGTATGCATCTATTCTGCCCGCATATATATCTCATCATAATTAGACTTAAATTAATGATTGTTTATTCGACCTGTTACATAATGTTTTATGTGATATTTTACAAACGTTTTTTCAGAGGGAACAAGGTCGCGGTCAGGCAAAAGTTACCCACCGAAGATCGGAGTTCTTTCATCAGTCATTTCAGCCGTCACTGAAGGTTTAATAATGAGCTTAATCTTGTACAGGGACCTGCCTCGCTTTGGCTTGCTTTTTACCATCGCATCCCGCGCACGTCCACGCACGCCAGCCACTTGGCGTACAGAAGCACACAATTGCGCCTGAGTATACTAGGCAGCAGGGGACGTGACAAAAAACTGTCGCAGTTTCAGGTGCACGGGAGGGAACTATGATTACTAGAAGAAACTATTGTATGTTATTGTATGCTGTGAATTTCTTTCGTGCTAAACCTTTGTTTCTTCGCGTTTTTACACCCGGCTTGATTCGTAAATAGAAAAGGTTTTAATTAACTGGCCTAAGTAATGTACTTCTATTGTCTAGGTCGTGTTTCGGACGTTCTGATCGTTCCTGTCAATATCTCGTATGAAAAGGTATGTAGTTGAGGTGTGTGTTGAGGTGTGTGTTGAGGTATTTTGCTTGTTTGCAATTCAAATTTCATCCAATATGGCAAAAATATTTTGAATTCCTAAGGATGGGTTGTCCTTTGAATTCCTAAGGATGGGTTGGCAACCCAGCGGAGTAAAGCCTTAAAGCATAAATTAGTTGTAGACTTTTATATATGCATGTGTTTAATCATTTAGCAGATTACTAACAAGTAAAATCAATTTTTTTGTAGATACTGGAAACTGGTTATACGGATGAACTTATGGTAAGACATTTTTCACTCAACTTAAAATGAAACAAAAGAAATACCGGTGATGTTTATTAAGCGCCATATATACAGGGGGGTAGCCTTTATATAATGGCGACTTCCAACAGAAATATATCACTGGTAGCACATATATATCTGGTAGCACTCTTCAGTAACCAGAAGCGTAGCCAGAGTGGTGGCCGGGGGCCCCGGCCCCCCTGGCAAAATTGTTTGCCCCCTTGCCAAAATTGTTGGAAATGCAGTCCATTATAAAGCATGTGTTTACATATAAAGATATTCATTATTTTGTAATTTAAGGTTTTATTTTGCCATGTTTTAAGTGTTTTGGGTTGTTTAACAAATCAGTAGAGTAGTTATGTGTTAAATGATGTTTTAAAATCATGAAAATTATATCAAATGGTCTCCCAAAACGCAGAAAATGGCACTGTAGAGACTCTAGATTTCAAACGTTTTCCTGTAGAGGGATCCCCCTACAGATTAACTGTACTATGTATTGCAATGGGTGCCCTGGAGATCGTGGGTGTGGGTGCCTTCGGCCCCTCCTAGATTTGTTCTGGCGCCCCTTGACTGAAAAACCTGGCTACGTCTCTGTCAGTAACTCCGATTTTGTTCATAAACAGGGAGAGCCGAAGAGACCAGAATCTTTTCTACAAACAGTGAAAAACGTTTGGAGGATATATCGAAGCTACTTTGGGCAAGTTCGTGTGGACTTTGGAATGCCATTCTCGCTTATGGTAGGATTTTATGGTTGTTATTATGTGTATAGACATGCAGCGGGGGGGGAGTTCGTTTTGTCTTGCTGGGAGGAGGGAGGTATTATTATTTTGTATATTCACCTCTCCAGGTGAATGATATACTATACTGATATTACTATGTTCTGTCAACATATTCTTTACTTTTGCTGGAATATTTTTAAATTCGGTGGTAATAATCAGTCTTTGGAGATCATCACAACTTTAGTGACATTAATTTAATGCCCCCCCTCATTTTCTAAACCCCCCCCCCCCTCATTTTGATATACCCCTCATTTTCTAATATACCCCCCATTCTGATGTACCCCCTCTAATTTCCTTTTAAAACATTTAATTTGCAGTATATTTAATTGTACACTTTACATATTTTTTCTATTTTTGCAATTTACAACGTTTCTTGCAGGAAATGACACATTGCTCAGAAAGTTCAGAGTCTTGGCAAACATTCATGAAAACAATATCGCTAAATTCAGACCAATTGTCGACGCGAGGTACTGCCTTTATCCAAAGCAACATGTCAGAAATATCCCTTGAATCTTTGGACGCCTCTACGACAGCGTTAACGAAAGGAATTGCCCGTCATGTCATCTATGGTAAGAGTTTTGGCAAAACAACCAAGGCAAAACAAGCAGCTTACCTATCATCTATATATAAAACATGGGGTCATCCCTCATTAGTGGAGTGTTATTTCTGGAGAAAACCTGAAAACCCGGACAAAACCTGCGGTGTTTGGTCTAAAAACGCACAAGTTGTAACAAACATGCAGCAGACTTCAACAACTTGTTATCAGGATGTGTTCACACTGCTTGTTTCCAGCTTGTTGACAAGTTGTCATCGTCTTGTTGACAACTTGCTACAAGGTTGTTGACTTAACAGAGTTATTACAAGTTGTTCCAACAACTTGTTATCATCCTGCAATTCAATTTATTCAAGTTTATTTCATCGTTAACACGCTGCATGTGAGTGACAACCTTGTAGCAACTTGATACACTGTTACACTTGTTAACACGCTTGGTACCTTGGCTTGGTACTTGGAGATTTTTACGTGTGTAATTGGACAACTACATACTCCAAGAATCAAACCTTGAGTCCTAAGGTGAAAGTCAGATGAACTAGCCATCTGTGCCATCAACAGCCTCAAATCATTCTCATAGTGTAAGTGATATTTCAAATTTCAACAAAACCTATTTCAATGTAGTTATTTCAACATATTTCAAATAATTGATTGATACTGAATTTTCTATTTCTTGTTTTAATATCTCACAGAATGTGTTCAAAGTTCCTCCATTATGGGAACAAACATGATCGCTTTTCTGTTGCTGACAAAATTTAGAAAGGTATAATACTGGTTGTTTGCAAATATGCGCTTCTTAACCATAATTTGATACACTATTCTATATATTTCGTCTTTGGCGCGTGGATGAAAATCAATTGTGCAAAGCCTGAACAATAACATAATTAGACGTTTGAAAGTGCTAAACAAACTAAACTAAACTAAACTAAACTTAGTTCATTTCAATTTTCACACTTTTCTAGGGTGTCAAATTGAACGAATTTGCAAATGCTTTTGAGTTGCTAAAGAAAGACATTCTTATGCACAAAAGGTAAATGTTGTTTTTAATATTTTTGGTGCTTTAGGCCTGAAAAAGAAGCTTGTTGCGCAAATACATGTTGTGGACAGCTCACAGGCAAGCCAGCAAGCAAAGCAACCAAAAACACAAACAACCCAAAACACAAACAACCAAAACACGAGAAACGAAACCACAAGCAACCTACAGGTAACCAAGCTTAAAACAAGCCACAAGCAACCAAAGCTGCAAACAACTAAACCGCATGCAAACGGCAAGCCACAAACAACCAAACCCCATGCAAGCAAACTACGAGCAACCAAACTGCAAGCAGCCAAACCGCAACCAGCCAAGCCGCAACAAAGCACCAAGCATCCAAACCACAAGCAACGAAGCCTTATTCAACCAAACATCCGCAAGCAATCCACAAGCAATCTGCAAGCAATCTGCAAGCATGAACCGCATGCAGGGTAGACTGCACCAACGGCAAACCGCATCAAGGGTTGATTGCCTCGTGGAGCATGGCCTTTAATGGCGTATACATTTCTCACCATGATTTTGTATTCATCTTTGCAGAGATTATGGCTTCAACGGTGCTAATGAAGACGTCATCTTATACTCCATTAAACTTCTTGGAAACGATCTAGTTTCCTGGAATCCGGAATCACGTGTTATTAAACCGAATCTCTCGTTACCAGGTCTCCTAGAGCTCTCGTATTATAGCAATCAGGTTTGTACTGATCGAAATGACTATGACGATAGTTTCCTTGACAAATTTTCCTGAGCGATATGAAAATATGTTCACTCTGGACAGCTATATCATTGTGTTTTACACTACATGATTCTTTTGCTGACATGATAAGTGATGCAGACAAAGAAAAATGGATCCATTTATTAGGATCCAATTTGATCCTAATGAATTTATCCCAAGTGATTGATTAATTAGTTCACATTTACAAAGCATGAATTTCAGAGAATTTTGTTTACAAAACCGCCATTGTCTATTTTCGGTTAATATCAACCTGGTTCTTCTTTCCATTTTTTACACTCAGGTGGTATCTGTCTTTGTACTTGAATCTGTTGTTGGTAAGTATTTAAAATATTCAAATAATTTTATAGGTATTTACAATTCTTAGTGCATGTGCCTTTTCCTCTTCGCCTGAGGTTTCGATTCCTGCGCTACGCAGTTTGCTTCGGCACGTTCAAACATTTGCCATTTTTATGAATACAAAACTGGTACACCTCAAATTTTTGCTGGAACTAAGTGTAGAACAGTGAAATCTATCCAGAAAACCAGGAACAGTTATTTTAAATTGAAGCCTTCGGATGAAAAACGGATTTTTCTTGCTTATTTTTGCTTAAAAACAAGCTTTTGACGGAATTTTCCACTCCTCGAAACTCTCCCTAGGCCTTTTGAAAGTGCATTTCCCCGCGCGATTCCCGCTCTTAGCTTCAAATTGGCTTCATCCAATCACAGGACTTGATCATTGAGGAATGCCCTTAACTGAACCAATGAGGAATGTCCTTAACTGAACCAATGAGGAATGTCCTTAACTGAACCAATGAGGAATGTCCTTAACTGAACCAATGAGGAATGTCCTTAACTGAAGGAATGTCCTTAACTGAACCAGTGAGGAATGTCCTCCACTGAACCAATGAGGAATGTCCTTAACTGGACCAATGAGGAATGTCCTTAACTGGACCAATGAGGAATGTCCTTAACTGGACCTATAGGGAGAACAATTTAGGATTATAGAGCCATCCGGAATTTCAAAACTTAATATGCTATTTTTGGTGAACCATATCTTTAGTTTTTGTTGTGTTTAACTATTTTCAGCTTGTTCCATTGGAGCTTTGCTTACAGATGAAAATTTATCACTGTCAGAGTTGGTTTACCAAAACACAACTATCTCAAGAAGAGAGGTGGATAGTCACATCTATTTTTTTTGAAATTTAATTTTACAATCTCCAACTATCACCGTATATACTTATCAACAAATTCACCAATTTTCGTCAGCGCCCGATGAACATGTTCTAGGTAGAAGACGAAACGACATCGTTTCTTCATGTCATACTCTCATTTTCTCAACAGAATATTTGTGTATTATCTCCAGCAGCAGTAGACGTAGATAGATAGCACACAGCCACAAGGAGAGTGGGGGGGGGGGGGGATGGACCGGGGCACAATGGAGGTGGGGGGGTCGCCATGTTTTCAGCTTTCCCAATGTGGTGGGTCATATATTGCCGTCAGCCACAGCTAGGAGTGGGTTATCATATTTTCAGCCTTTTGTATGGCAATGGGATATTGTATGTGTTCGTAAACCCTACCGATATTGTATGTGTTTCAAGATGAGGAATTTTATATTTTTTTCAGCTTTTAAATACTGCGTTGGACTTGTGCCACTTACTTCACAGGGAGTTCATATTTTCTTCGGTAAGTAGAAAACGAAAGCTAGCACAGTAGGTCCAAAAAATAACCTAAATGAACTCTGTAAAATTACTATATTTATTTTTGTTTGTTTATTCACTTTGGTAGATCACTATCATTGTATCAATCTATGTGGCATTGTAAGGTGTTCGACATGGAATCCCTTTGATAGGGTTCCCATAATATACATATATATACATGAACTTGTGGTTAACGCTTGGCAACTGGACTCTGCAGCTCAGTGGTTAGCGCGCTGCACCGGAATCGCAGGACCGCAGGTTCAATTCCTGTCGGAGGACTTAGAGTTGCATTTTTCGCAGCCGTTCCCGTTCAGGTCTAAAATATTGTATATATATTATTTCACTCGAAATATCTATCCACCTAAACCTTTCCCATAATACGTTGAGTTTTGTTATGTAGAGTTGTAACTTGTTACGTGTCAGTAGTAATGAGGGAGTAATGACTTCTGCTAAGTAGCACACTTCTGCCTCGTTGAATTAGATAAAATATATTGGAAATTAAGCTGGATGAAGTTTTTATAATTATATTTATAGTTAATGATCTAATTAGATAACTGTAAGATCAATTTAAATCTTATGAGTAAACCACTGATAAACGTTAAATAAAATTAGTAATGTAGAGTATACAACACTCTGTATTTTTTATTTTTTTTATTTTTTTTTTGTATTGTATTTAGCATATCAATGTTATAATGTAAGATTGAAACTTGGGTTTGATTCTCTGTAATATTAGCCATTTTCACACTAGAAGATGGACAAGTCGTCTTGACGAACAAATCGTCTGGCAATTTGTTTGTCTAATATGAATTATAGACAGACAAAAACATAGTTTTTACATAGTTAAACACATTTTGTTTTCCCAAAATACCGCTATTTCCTCCTCGCGATTGAGATACCGCAATATTTTAATTGTTCGTGTAGTTTGTTCGACGTGTATCGGTGTATGAATCCAAGACGTTTTTCGATGACTTGTTCGTCCAGACGATTAAATCGTCTTCGAAAAATCGTCTTAACAGACGGACAGAGGGTCGGACAAATTTAAACGATTTGTTCGTCTGAAATTTTGTCCGACTCGTTTTCAAATCGGACGATTTGTTCGTCTAGACGACTTGTTCGTCTTCTAGTGTGAAAACGGCTATTACTATATATTTTTAGCCTTGTATCTCCTTGGAGAGTGCGCTAGTGGATGCCATTGAGAAGTTCATTGCGGCTGATGTGTTAAATGTTTGTGAGGTTTGTGCTCTTCAATGTATAAGCAATTTCTCAATTTGTTGCTTTCCAAGAAATCTTAATCTTCATTTTACTTCTTACAATGCTACTGTATCTTGACCAGGATAATAGTACGAAGTCACGTGAAAAGCAATGGGCCAATCGGCTGGCAATATCAACAGCGTGGTCAGATAATGAAGAAAGCGAGGAGGAGACAGAGATCGCTGACCAGGAGTACAAGGTTTGTAGAATATCTGCCCCATTTGACCGCATTTTAAACGCTGAAACGTCTCTCTCAACAAAAACAATGATTTTCAAGCAATAAGAACATCTTCTAAAGCAGTTGATAATTTTTCTGTATGCCCTGTCTCCTTCCCCCTTTGGTTACTTTCAATTTTGCTTCAAACTACCCCCAAAGGATTTGAAATCAGGCCCTGTGGTCCCCCCTTTGGTTTTCGATTTTTTTCTCAATTTTGCTTCAAACTACCCCCAAACGTTTGGAAAAGGGCGAAAACCTCTTTTTGTCATCAAAACAATGCTTTTCAAGTGATAAACACATGTTTTAGGGCAGTTAAAATTTTTTGTTCAGAGGCAAAGGGGGGAGCAAAGGATTTGAAGTCAGGCCCTGTGGTTTCCCCACAAAGGTTTTGGTTTTCGTCCCGATCTTGATCCATAAGTCCAAAAGTCCCGATCTTGATCCATAGAGAATGAAATGTCTTTCTTTTTCAGATAAATTCCTCAGATGAAGGTATAAGGAAACTTGGATTTTTCCAAAATATTCTCTCTCCCATTATCGAGTCCTACTGGTTTACTGCTTCAAGTTTGCTCGCTTATCGGGATGTACAGCAAAATGGTATGAGTTTTAGGCCCATGTTACGCAGGGCAATATTTGCTGCAATTTCTGCACAGACCCATGTTATGTAGAAATGCACTCACAGCGAAGGAGTGAGCACGACCCACGTTTTGCTTCACCGACATTTCATCATTTGTTGCCTCCTGGGTATGCTTAAGGTACGTTCACACACAGCGATTTGTCGGACCGATTTCAGATGCACGTTAATGATGTTTGAAAAATACGTGGCAAACGTCATCTGGCGACATCATCAACTGAAAATATTCGTCATTAACATTCAGATAAACCTAAAATCGGCCCGACAAATCACAGGAGGCCGGACAAATCACTGTGTGTGAACGTACCTTTAGTAAGATTCATGCTCACAATTTTTCTGCGAAATATGCATTTTACCTAACATCGCTGTGTGTTCGAAACTGCGTTCAGTACATATACAGCACCGCACCAATCACAAAGTTAACCTCGACAACATAGGCGGATTTTCAGATTTTGGTCTGGGGGGGTGCCAAAAATTTAGGGAGGGAGGTGAGCGACAGGGGTCTGGGGGCACAGTTGCTAATGGGGGTAAAGGGGCGAAGCCCCCAGAAAATTTTGAGATTTTTGGTCAAAATCCTTATTTAGTTTAAAATCCTTGTTTTTAGTCTTACTTAGTTCAAAATCTTTATTTCAATCACACTACTGTCATTTATCCCAATGAGCATTTAAATTTTTTTGGGGGGGTGCAAATTTCTCTAGGGGGGGTGGAACTTTTTTTGGGGGGGGGGGTGAAAAATATTTTGGGGGGGGTGCGCACCCCCCCGCACCCCTCCAGAAAATCCGCCTATGCTCGACAAACAGAATGAAGCGGATGTCATTAACTTTTTTTCCTTTTTTTTGATTCAGAAAACGATTTCGTAAGTTCAGTCCATAAGGCGGCTCTCTCCAGGGTCACAGCTGGAACTGCGTTGTTCGGTAAGTTAAGATTTAATGTGAAACATGGAACCCCTTTCATAACAATCTCTTATTATGGGGATATTAGCTGTGGATACATTGTTTTTTCTTGGCACCTGTGGTTTCAAGTAGGCAGGCAAAATAATAATTATGCATGCATGTCATCTTTGGAAATATTACATTAAGTACCGGGCAAAAATATTTAATATCAGTGCTTCCGCTTTCCAAAATGAATATTTCCTCTTTTTGTCCTAAATTTGATCACTCGCCTTCGGCTCGAGATTTCGCGCGCTTTTCTTAACTCTCGCAACATTCCCGCGTGTTTGGATCAGGCCATCCAAACACGGAAACCATAAAGTAATTGTATAATCTCTTTAGAGGGGCGGGAAATGATTTATGATTGCAATTATTGTAATTTAGTAATTTTTAATCAGATTTAGTAATTTTTGCCCCTTGGTTTGGTAATCACCTCTCAAAAAACCTGGTCACACTGATACTGCGTCTTTAATTTAACAATCTACCATCTTTTTAGATGAAAACTGCAGTCTTGTCTCCATAACGAACGCTATCAAAATTTTTAAGGAATGTCTTATTCTTCATCAAGAAAGGAACACCTCGAGAGGTCAGTTCATGTTAAATGCTAAAGAAAACGATATCCTCGACTTGATCGCTCATATAAATAGATATAAGACATAATACTGTACTTTGATTTTGCACTGATAACAATTACCCATCAAACATGCAGGATTTCAAAATGAACAAACTGTCAGAACTATTAATATTGCATAAACATTAGCAGACATCAGTAAGCAGACTAGAATTCATGTTTTTGCCCAGGGTGTTCCATGTTTGGCTACGATTATTGGGTGTTTTTTTAAAACTCAAAAAGTGACCAGAAGTAATCAGAATGATTTATAGAGCCTTTACATTTGGCTCTTACATTTGGCAATCAGCCTTTACATTTGTCTCTTACATTTAGCAATCAGCCTTTACATTTGGCTCTTACATTTGGCAATCAGCCTTTACATTTGGTCGAAAAAATGTGAAGGGTTTACGTTTTGGCCACTTTTAGCGACTTTTTGAAAAACTAGTCAAAAATGGCCGAAAAGTAGAGGTGTTAGCCTTAACTTTTGGTTACAAAAGTGTTAAGGGCTTAGCCTTTATTTTTTGGGCATTTTAGCCACTTTTTGAGTTTTTGAAAAACTAGCCAAGAATGACAGAAAAATAAAGGGGTTAGCCTTTATGTTTTGGCCATTTTTGGCTAGTTTTTCTAAAACATAACCAAATTGATGATTTTCAAGTGGTGCTATTTTTGGCTTCGCGCCTTGTTGTTGGCCATTCAGTCATTAAATGAGCACTTTGAATATGGCGGCTGAGCTAGCTTATATAATTCTTATTTTAATTGTTAAAAATAGGTTACTGCATGCTTGAAATCAATTCTAAACGACATCTAATATTCTTCAACATAAATTACATTGTCATTTCTCCGAAGTCTACCCGGAAGGCCCAAGAAATTAGGTGTGCAAGATTTACACCTAAATAAATACACCACTAAATCTCGCTCACCTAATTTCCTCTTGTTGCTTCAAGCACTCTATATTAAATTTCATTCACCTAGTTTAAATATTGCTCTCAAATCTAGCAAAGAACTCAAGCTCTTTTCATAATCTTACACCCACGCTTCTCACTGCCTGAGAATTCCTTTCTGATGATGTCATGCCATACTTAACTTCAGTTAGTCTAATGATGATTTTGCAATAAAGTCGAAATATCACAAACTCATTCTTGCTTGTTTTAACTCATATCTTGGGTTTCAAGACTACCTCCTCCACAGGCGCTTTATTAATTGGAGCGGGCTTGGAAAATTAGGGAAGGGACGCACGGGCGGCATAAAAAATGCGGGTAAGGCGAAGAGAAGCGCCTGCTAACTAATGTTCTCAAGATGGCAGAAGCTATTCACCATTTATTTGACTATAATCGTCCGGAGAAAGAGTTTGTTAATGATTCTTATGAACGTAGGCTCTTACAAAAGGTTAAGGAAGGTGGGAAAGTACTTTGCCCTAACTGTCACGCTACTGATGGCAAAAATAAATGAGCATATATACTTTTAGATTTGTTATACATATTTGTTAATATTATTTTGCATATAATTTTCCTTTCAAGTTATACATATTCGTAGTCAAATACATACTCATACTACATACTGAATGACACATTAATGATGTCGACATCACTAGCACTGAAGTCAATTGAACCCTTCGCATTTTGAGTGCATTTTTCGGTGTTGTCGCCCATCGAGACTGAGGACAAAAACACTTTGATTCAACGTTTCATATTTCGATTAATATGGATCATATTTCAGCAATAACTTTTAAAATATATCCATCTAAGATGGAAAACACGAAAATATATCGTTTTACGCTGTGATGGGCAATATTTCAGGCAGATTTTTTTGGATTCCCGATTGTCGACATTTATGCCTGATTTTCGACCATTATATGGCAGGCCCTTCGTCACTCTTTCCCCTGATGCAAAATATCACCCGCCCGCGGGAAAAAGGGCCTGAGGAGGAGGTAGGTTTCAAGATGTTAATCTTCGGATTACGTTTTGTATTGTAATATAAACGCATTTATAGAATATAAACATGTTTCACAGTTATAACCCTCAGAAATGATAAATTAAACAAATGTCATATCCAAACCGGGCCAGCCTAGGGGTATGACGCGTGTTAGGTTTGGGCGGCTGTGCCTGTTTGTGGGTGACGTCATTAGCTTGGTTTCCGAACACAAAGCAACCAGGACCAACAAGATCACGCACGGAGGACACAGGGTGAGAATATCTCAATCTTATCTAAAGGAGGATTTTAATCCATATCAATCCTCCATAACTTTTCCATTTTACCATCTCAAACCTGCAAATAATTGAAGAACAATAGCGTCTTTCTATATTCTCGTATGACTGAAAGTGATAAGCTTAATGTTGACAGCGTTATAAGTCGACTTTTAGAAGGTATCAAATGTTTTATTGAAATTAGAACCCTGTTGACAGCTTCCATTTACTGCACTTAATGTTGTATTTCATCTAGCACGTGGATCTAGACCAGGCAAGAATGTCCAACTGACAGAAGCTGAGATACGTGGACTGTACATGTGTTTAAAATCGAGAGAGATATTTCTTAGGGGCTGATTTATAAATACATGAAGACTTTTCAGCCCGGGCCGAATTTCAACCCGGTTAACCGAGCTGAAATTTGTTTACAATAATTTTACATGGCAAGTTTCAGCCCGGGCTGAGTTTAAAATTTCATCACATCTATTTTAAACCGGGATGAAATCTCAGCCCGGGCTGAAATGAAATAGAGCTGTTCCGTCTATTTCAATAATTTTAAATGCTGATTTTGAGACTCTGGTTGCATTTGGAGATTGAAAACACAAAAATATAGTTATTTAAGCGATTGTTTTTCAATCCGGGCTGAGATTTCTCGTCGATTATATGACAAATTATTCAGCCCTGGCTCTGTTTCAGCCCGGACTGAGTTTTCAGCTCGGGTAGCTCAAACCGGGCTGAAATTCTTCTCATGTAATCCGCACAGTATTTTATTGGATTTTATCATGAAGCCGAGCTGAAATTTCAGCCCGGGAAACCAGGCTGAAACTCAGCCTGGAAAACCAGGCTGAAACTCAGCCTGGGAAACCAGGCTGAAATCGCTCCATGTAATCAGCCCTTAGTCATAGAATAGGAAATGACTAGAAGGGCCACTTGAGGCCGAACCTTTGAAGTTTTTGACGCTGCGCATGTCGCATTACGCATGTTCATTACCTTTATGCTAGCCAGTCAATTGCATTTTCTGACCAATAAACACGCTGAACTGGCTGGTCCGCCATTATTCTGGCCAGATAACTGCATAAAAATAGGGTCTCACGTTGCACTGCTGAGTGGCCTTTCTGGTCATTTCCTATTCTGTGCCTTAGTTAACCAATTCTCTTGGAACTTGAAGCACCTTTGAAAATATGTGGGGGTTCTTATTTTTTCTTCTTGTTCAATGATTTTGTTATTTGAAATATCACTAAATATTTATCTGTCTTTGCTAGGTGATATTCACGGACAATTAATATTATGATTTACTTTGTCTGTTTGAATATGGTGGCTTTGCTCCCGAAGCGAACTATTTCTTTCTTGGTGACTATGTCGACAGAGGAAAACAATCCTGAGAATTTCTTTTTACTAAGAGGAAATCATGAATGTGCAAGCATCAATCGAATCTATGGATTTTATGACGAATGTAATAATTTGTGTTGTTTTTTACATTTGTGATATGATTTGTTTTCATTATCCATGTCTTGAAACTTTTGTCACTAGCTATTTGAAATATTTCTAGGTAAAAGACGATATAATGTAAAATTATGGAAGACTTTTACAGATTGCTTCAACTGATTGCCGATAGCTGCCATTGATGAGAAAATATTTAGTTGCCACGGAGGTAATGTTGCAAATGATTAATAATTGATTTTCAAATTGAGAAAAAATGCCTCTACAAATATCTGTATTGGGAAATATACACTGGCACCACATGTTTCAGATATTAATTGATACCATCATCTTTATGAAACAGGTGAATGCGGTGGTCTGGAAGGATTGTGGAGATGTTCTGCTGTCAGGGTCTGATGATTGTAAACTTTGTATCTATAAACTCTCTTCTATGAAGGTATATTTTGTATAATAATTGGTTATAAATTGCAAGGATAGAAGAGGGAACAATTGCATGTATTAAAGAAAGAATAGATACAGAGATGATAGCTATAATTAAAGACAGAAACAGGAACATTAACCATTAGCTTGCAATGTGCCAAGATGCACCATTTAGTATTATACTCTGCCTAACGTCAGACGACTTTACTTGTCAGTGGTAGGGCACTGCCCTAACAAAACTATCTGCCGGTGTCTCTTATTAACCCATTAGTTTGCAACATGCTCAGATGAGTGCTTTAATAGTATTTTACTCTGTCTAATACCAATATATATGCAGCAAGAATATTCAACAAAGCAATGTTTACCTTTATTTCTTAGCCAGTTCAGTCCATTCAAAGTGGTCATCAGGCGAACATTTTCAGTGCAAAATTTTTACCTTGCACAGGTATGATCTTTTGTTTCCTATTTCAGAATACCGGTATGCTATTTTGCATGTTATTCTTAGGATACTACCTATATTGCATGTATGTCATAAGACCCTACGTATATTACATGTATTTCCCAGGACAGTACCTACATTGGATGTATTTCAAAGGACACTTAATACATATTGCATGTATTTCATAGGACACTACCTATATTGCATATGTTTAATAGGACACTGCGTATATTGCGTGTATTCTATAGGACACTATTCTATAGGACACTACCTATATTGCATGTATTTCATAGGACACTACCTATATTGCATGTATTTCATAGGACACTACCTATATTGCATGTCTTTCATAGGACACTATGTATATTGCATGTATTTTATAGGACACTACCTATATCGCATGTGTTTCATTTCATAGGACGCTACGTCCGAACGAACCGAGACATCAAAGTTGAAAAGTAGAAATGTTTATGACCTATCATCCATACTACAAATTTCATGTGTTTTATCTCTAATTCTATTCGAGGTTGAATGGATCAAAATGAATCTGTTGTGTCGCTGGCAAACCCAATCTACCCCAACTGCGATAGGCAGATAAGGATTTTTAACCTTATATATGTGTATCCATGTTATAATAACATATATCTGGAACATTTACAAAACTGGTAAATAACAGGAAAAGGAACTATAAAAGCAATGAGGAACTTTTAGTTTTATCTAACAAGCAAGATAGAATGTGAACGTAAGGGAAGTTGTGTAGGTTGGTTGTGGCCAACCAAGCAAGGCACTGTTCCAGATAGATAAGGTGTATGAGGAAATTTTTGTCCGTAATGTGTGTCATGCATTGACCTTCCTCTGGGAAAAAGTTCCCATGGTTAGAACACCAAGATAGTATAAATATGAGTGAGAATTGAATGTTATAGCGAATGATAGAGAGAGAACGACCGATAGCAGCACTTGGTTAGTCATAATATGTATGAATGTTAAAAGAGAAATAAATATTTGAAACGAAAGTATACAGTCCCAATTGAGAATCAGCGAAGGAATAAAATCTCACAAGAGAATTTTATAACAATATACACTAATTGGCCATATTTTTGCATGCCTTCTGCTTATTATTAGACTTTGTTTACATGGTACCCTTTCTTCATGGCTGCACTCTATAAAAATAGTATTGAGAAGCAGCAACAATAAAATGTGATTGCAACTAGACTAACAAATTAGCCTTGTTAATATTTTACAGCAGGGTTGTATATAAAATCCCTCAAGCTCGTTTCAACTATGTTTATATTTAAAATGGTTAAATAAACACCATAATTACAACACGTTGACTGATGGGTAAAATCACACGAGGGGATAGGTTGGCCATTCATAGGAGTTCAATGTCACTTTGGCTTCATTTTTCTGGTTGGTCGTGTAAAATAGGCTTGGCAGATCTGCACTTCGGGTGCAAGGCTTAACACGATCAGGAATAACCAGGCAAAACAGTCATTGAATTTCTACTTATGACCAGCTTTTCGCCTGTGTGGCTTCATCTAGCATTCTACCATTGTCATTCTGATGTTGATTTGGCCGTTTTGTATGAAATAATGTGATTGAAACTAGACTAGCAAATTAGCCTTGATAATACTTTACAGCAGGGTCGTATATAAAATCCCTCAAGCGCATTTCAACTATGTTTATATTTAAAATGGTTAAATAAACACCATAATTACAACACGTTGACTGATGGATAAAATCATACGAGGGGTAGGTTGGCCAATCGTAGGAGTTCAATGTCACTTTGGCTTCATTTTTCTGGTTGGTCGTGCAAAATAGGCTTGGCAGATCTGCACTTCGGGTGCAAGGCTTAACACGATCAGGAATAACCAGGCAAAAATGTCATTGAAACTAGACTAGCAAATTAGCCTTGTTAATACTTTACAGCAGAGTCGTATATTAAAAAATCCTCACGCATTTCAACTTGTTTCAACTATGTTTATATTTAAAATGTTTAAATAAACACCATAATGACAACACGTTGACTGATGGGTAAAATCACAAGAGGGGATAGGTTGGCCATTCATAGGAGTTCAATGTCACTTTGGCTTCATCACTTTTTGTGGTTGGTCGTGCAAAATAAACTATTGCTACCTGGCTTAGCACCCGTTCGCAGTATGGTTCTCATTCTGTGTAATCGTGTTTAACACGACCAGGAATATCCAAGCAAAACTGTCATTGAATTTCTACTTATGACCAGCTTTTCGCCTCTGTGGCTTCATCTAGCATTCTACCATTGTCATTCTGATGTTGATTTGGCCGTTTTGTATGAATGTGATTGAAACTAGACTAGCATATTAGCCTTGTTAATACTTTACAGCGGGGTCGTATATAAAATCCCTCAAGCGCGTTTCAACTATGTTTATATTTAAAATGTTTAAATAAACACCATAATTGCAACACGTTGACTGATGGGTAAAATCACACGAGGGATAGGTTGGCCATTCGTAGGAGTTCAATGTCACTTTGGCTTCATCACTTTTTGTGGTTGGTCGTGCAAAATAAACTATTGCTACCTGGCTTAGCACCCGTTCGCAGTATGGTTCTCATTCTGTGTAATCGTGTTTAACACGACCAGGAATATCCGAGCCAAACTGTCATTGAATTTCTACTTATGACCAGCTTTTCGCCTCTGTGGCTTCATCTAGCATTCTACCATTGTCATTCTGATGTTGATTTGGCCGTTTTGTATAAATGTGATTGAAACTAGACTAGCAAATTAGCCTTGTTAATACTTTACAGCAGGGTCGTATATGAAAACTTTCAAGCGCGTTTCAACTATGTTTATATTTAAAATGTTTAAATAAACACCATAATTGCAACACGTTGACTGATGGGTAAAATCACACGAGGGGATAGGTTGGCCATTCATAGGAGTTCAATGTCACTTTGGCTTCATCACTTTTTGTGGTTGGTCGTGCAAAATAAACTATTGCTACCTGGCTTAGCACCCGTTCGCAGTATGGTTCTCATTCTGTGTAATCGTGTTTAACACGACCAGGAATATCCGAGCCAAACTGTCATTGAATTTCTACTTATGACCAGCTTTTCGCCTCTGTGGCTTCATCTAGCATTCTACCATTGTCATTCTGATGTTGATTTGGCCGTTTTGTATGAATGTGATTGAAACTAGACTAGCAAATTAGCCTTGTTAATACTTTACTATGTTTATATTTAAAATGTTTAAATAAACACCATAATTACAACACGTTGACTGATGGATAAAATCATACGAGGGGTAGGTTGGCCAATCGTAGGAGTTCAATGTCACTTTGGCTTCATTTTTCTGGTTGGTCGTGCAAAATAGGCTTGGCAGATCTGCACTTCGGGTGCAAGGCTTAACACGATCAGGAATAACCAGGCAAAAATGTCATTGAAACTAGACTAGCAAATTAGCCTTGTTAATACTTTACAGCAGAGTCGTATATTAAAATCCTCACGCTTGTTTCAACTATGTTTATATTTAAAATGTTTAAATAAACACCATAATTACAACACGTTGACTGATGGGTAAAATCACACGAGGGGATAGGTTGGCCATTCATAGGAGTTCAATGTCACTTTGGCTTCATCACTTTTTGTGGTTGGTCGTGTAAAATAGGCTTGGCAGATCTGCACTTCGGGTGCAAGGCTTAACACGATCAGGAATAACCAGGCAAAACAGTCATTGAATTTCTACTTATGACCAGCTTTTCGCCTCTGTGGCTTCATCTAGCATTCTACCATTGTCATTCTGATGTTGATTTGGCCGTTTTGTATGAATGTGATTGAAACTAGACTAGCAAATTAGCCTTGTTAATACTTTACTATGTTTATATTTAAAATGTTTAAATAAACACCATAATTACAACACGTTGACTGATGGATAAAATCATACGAGGGGTAGGTTGGCCAATCGTAGGAGTTCAATGTCACTTTGGCTTCATTTTTCTGGTTGGTCGTGCAAAATAGGCTTGGCAGATCTGCACTTCGGGTGCAAGGCTTAACACGATCAGGAATAACCAGGCAAAAATGTCATTGAAACTAGACTAGCAAATTAGCCTTGTTAATACTTTACAGCAGAGTCGTATATTAAAATCCTCACGCTTGTTTCAACTATGTTTATATTTAAAATTTTAAATAAACACCATAATGACAACACGTTGACTGATGGGTAAAATCACACGAGGGGATAGGTTGGCCATTCATAGGAGTTCAATGTCACTTTGGCTTCATCACTTTTTGTGGTTGGTCGTGCAAAATAAACTATTGCTACCTGGCTTAGCACCCGTTCGCAGTATGGTTCTCATTCTGTGTAATCGTGTTTAACACGACCAGGAATATCCGAGCCAAACTGTCATTGAATTTCTACTTATGACCAGCTTTTCGCCTCTGTGGCTTCATCTAGCATTCTACCATTGTCATTCTGATGTTGATTTGGCCGTTTTGTATGAATGTGATTGAAACTAGACTAGCATATTAGCCTTGTTAATACTTTACAGCGGGGTCGTATATAAAATCCCTCAAGCGCGTTTCAACTATGTTTATATTTAAAATGTTTAAATAAACACCATAATTGCAACACGTTGACTGATGGGTAAAATCACACGAGGGGATAGGTTGGCCATTCATAGGAGTTCAATGTCACTTTGGCTTCATCACTTTTTGTGGTTGGTCGTGCAAAATAAACTATTGCTACCTGGCTTAGCACCCGTTCGCAGTATGGTTCTCATTCTGTGTAATCGTGTTTAACACGACCAGGAATATCAAGCCAAACTGTCATTGAATTTCTACTTATGACCAGCTTTTCGCCTCTGTGGCTTCATCTAGCATTCTACCATTGTCATTCTGATGTTGATTTGGCCGTTTTGTATGAATGTGATTGAAACTAGACTAGCATATTAGCCTTGTTAATACTTTACAGCGGGGTCGTATATAAAATCCCTCAAGCGCGTTTCAACTATGTTTATATTTAAAATGTTTAAATAAACACCATAATTGCAACACGTTGACTGATGGGTAAAATCACACGAGGGGATAGGTTGGCCATTCATAGGAGTTCAATGTCACTTTGGCTTCATCACTTTTTGTGGTTGGTCGTGCAAAATAAACTATTGCTACCTGGCTTAGCACCCGTTCGCAGTATGGTTCTCATTCTGTGTAATCGTGTTTAACACGACCAGGAATATCCGAGCCAAACTGTCATTGAATTTCTACTTATGACCAGCTTTTCGCCTCTGTGGCTTCATCTAGCATTCTACCATTGTCATTCTGATGTTGATTTGGCCGTTTTGTATGAATGTGATTGAAACTAGACTAGCATATTAGCCTTGTTAATACTTTACAGCGGGGTCGTATATAAAATCCCTCAAGCGCGTTTCAACTATGTTTATATTTAAAATGTTTAAATAAACACCATAATGACAACACGTTGACTGATGGGTAAAATCACACGAGGATAGGTTGGCCATTCATAGGAGTTCAATGTCACTTTGGCTTCATCACTTTTTGTGGTTGGTCGTGCAAAATAAACTATTGCTACCTGGCTTAGCACCCGTTCGCAGTATGGTTCTCATTCTGTGTAATCGTGTTTAACACGACCAGGAATATCCGAGCCAAACTGTCATTGAATTTCTACTTATGACCAGCTTTTCGCCTCTGTGGCTTCATCTAGCATTCTACCATTGTCATTCTGATGTTGATTTGGCCGTTTTGTATGAATGTGATTGAAACTAGACTAGCATATTAGCCTTGTTAATACTTTACAGCGGGGTCGTATATAAAATCCCTCAAGCGCGTTTCAACTATGTTTATATTTAAAATGTTTAAATAAACACCATAATTGCAACACGTTGACTGATGGGTAAAATCACACGAGGGGATAGGTTGGCCATTCATAGGAGTTCAATGTCACTTTGGCTTCATCACTTTTTGTGGTTGGTCGTGCAAAATAAACTATTGCTACCTGGCTTAGCACCCGTTCGCAGTATGGTTCTCATTCTGTGTAATCGTGTTTAACACGACCAGGAATATCCGAGCCAAACTGTCATTGAATTTCTACTTATGACCAGCTTTTCGCCTCTGTGGCTTCATCTAGCATTCTACCATTGTCATTCTGATGTTGATTTAGCCGTTTTGTATAAATGTGATTGAAACTAGACTAGCAACTTAGCCTTGTTAATACTTTACAGCAGGGTCGTATATAAAATCCCTCAACAAGGATTTCAGAATGATTTGAAGTAGGAGGCTGCCTCAAAAAGTAGCCGTCTGTGACTTAATAGTGATCGGAGTAAGAAAAAGCAAAAAACTAGACGGATCTGGGTGCATGCTCTCGCATGGAACTTTGAAAAACGCGCGGAGATATAAATAAAAAGGACTACTTAACTCTGCAGCAATTTCAATATAGTATCGCTTTTTCGACAACAAACAAACGAAAGTAAGGTAGCTCCTTTATTTGTTACTTTAAATTTGCATTAATCTTCCCAATTTAAGGGTGAGGCGGGCGAGGCGTGGGCGGCGAAAGACCGTCTGCCGGGTTTGGCAGTGTATTTTAGCAACCGCCCCCTGTCATGCATTAACTATTAGAGCAAAATTTGGGTTGTTTATGTAAACACACAACAATGAACGAAATTAATGTGAAAATATAATGATAGCAATAGAGCACTGTGCATGCTTTTCAAGATAAATTCTAAGCATTTACTATATAGAAACAAGTGCAGTTAATATTTATAGGCCTATAAATATGGCCACTTTGTCACGGCTAGACTGTTGGAGTTACCGAGGTGTCCGCAACGACCGTCCAAAGCGTACGAGATTTCGAAACACTTGATTTCTGAGCTGATTTCTACTGATTTCAACACTGATTTCAAGATTTCTGGAAGATATCAGTTACAGCAGTGTTGGTATATTTTAATGTTTGTAAAGCATTTACTCAAACTCTGGAGCAATTTGAAATCGGAATATCGTGAAAATTATGAAATATCGTCAGAAAAACGCAAAAAGGTCACAATTTCGTTCCCACAGTCCCACTATTCAAGCCTTCACTGGTATTTTTGTGATTTCTGAATTCGAAATCATCTTATTTCTAGTTGATTTCAGTGATTTCGTGATTTCTGAACCTGATTTCTGAGTCGAGTGTACGAGATTTCTGCCGTGACGGACCCCTCGGATTAACCTGAGTGTCTGCCAGTGTCAGCGTGAGACAATATGGAAAATACTCGCAATATGATAAACAAATGAATATTCTGGACATTTCACCTAGGCCAGAGCAACTAAACATGTTTTCCAACAAGTAATTCACTAACCATGATCTCTAGTAAGTTCGCGTCTTGTATACTGAGAAATATATAAATTGCAAAAAGGCGACCACGCCCATCTACTTCATGGCGGAATTTGATACTGTAGGTCAATAGGTGTTATATATTAGCATATATTTTGTCTTGACTGACAGCGGCAATGACCCATACAGCCAATCATCGATTCCCGTGTATTCTTGAGTCTCTGTGGCTTGATTTCCTGCATTTTTAGAGATAATTTTTTGATATATCCCATCTAAACGGAGCCAGGTTTTGTTGTGAGAATACCATAACTTTCCTCTAAACTCACTTTTTCCCCTTTTTTGCTTATACTTTGGACAAAAGGGACCTTCACTGGAGGGGGAGCAAAATAGCTTACTGGGGGGGGGGGCAACATGGGGGCTGGGGGGGGGGCTTTGGCCCCTTCAGTACATTAGTTAAAAAATGCCCTGCTTTCGCCTCCTTCACCTCGCCCGCCTTTGGGTGTTCGCCAAGTGGCCATATTTATAGGCCTATAAATATTAACTGCACTTGTTTCTATATAGTAAATGCTTAGAATTTATCTTGAAAAGCATCCACAGTGCTCTATTGCTATCATTATATTTTCACATTAATTGCTTTCATTGTTATGTGTGTTTACATAAACAACCCAACATTTTGCTCTAATAGTTAATGCATGATAAGGGGCGGTCGCTAAAGTACACTGCTAAACCTGGCAGATGGTCTTTCGCCTCCCTCGCCTCGCCCGCCTTTTGGGTGTTCGCCACGGGTAGACCATCTGCCACGCAGGCTATGCTCAAGCGCGTTTCAACTATGTTTAAAATGTTTAAATAAACACCATAATTGCAACACGTTGACTGATGGGTAAAATCACACGAGGGGGGATAGGTTGGCCATTTTTTATTATCATTTAAAAGAATATTTATTGAGGAGGCCTTATCACCCAAAGGTGATTTTCATACGGGCCATTCGTAGGAGTTCAATGTTATTTTGGCTTCATTTTTCTGATTGGTCGTGCAAAATAAACTATTGCTACCTGGCTTAGCACCCGTTCGCAGTATGCATCTGTGTAATCGTGTTTAACACGATCAGGAATATCCGAGCCAAAATGTCATCAAATTTCTACTTGTGGCCTGCTTTTCGCCTGTGTGGCTTCATCTAGCATTCTACCATTGTCATTCTGATGTTGTTTTGTATAAATGCGATTGAAACTATAAGATGCTATTGTGGCAGAAATGGTACCTTGTGAATGGATGTCTCGCTAGGATTTGACATGAACATGTCAAGTGCATTTGGTCTCTTAGGTTGGTTTAAGACCAACATGAGCGAGTGAGACAAACTCGACTAGCTTATGTAAGGCATCAAGCGTGAAATCCACGCACTAGGCCCTTCCGGATCGGATCCCAAACCTTCTTTTTCAACATTAATGATAAAAATTCCCCACCTTACCACATCGCACTACATTGGTGGATACCTTGGGCAAATGTGGAATATTGGTGGTGTCGTGGGCAAATGTGCAATATTGGTGGATATGTTGAGAAATGTGCTACATTGGTGGATATCTTGGGCAAATGTGCAATATTGAGGGATATCTTGGGCATGTGTGCAATATTACTGAAGAAGACGTCGTAAGGTTAGTGGATGATTTCATAGAAACTACCTATATTGCATGTATTTCGTAGGAACTACCTATATTGCATATCTTTCATAGGACAGTGCGTATGTTGCATGCATTTCATATAGGACACTACCTATATTAAAAAACTACCATTAAGAACTTTGGTCAGGGGCAAAGGGGGGACCAAAGGATTTGAAATCAGGCCCTGTGGTTTCCCCTTTGGTTTTCGATTTTTTTCGATCTTGCTTCAGGCTACTCCCAAACGTTTGGACAAACGCCAAAATCTCTTTCTTTCATCAAAACAATGCTTTTCCAGTGATAAAAACATGTTTAGGGCAGTTGAAAATTTGTGGTCAGAGGCAATGAGGGACGGGGGGAGGAGGGGGAGGAGGGGGAGTGACCAAGATCTGCCTGGTGAGAAGCAAACGCGTTGCACGCGTGAAGTGAGAATTTGAAATGACCAGAAAAATCGAAGTTCTTGAAATAAATGAATGGAAACTTTATTAAAACAACCCAAACCAATTAGTAAACGACAAGAATGGTTATCCTTATTTATTTCTTGGAATTCTTGGAAAATTCGCATTGAAAGAAGTGAGCTCCAACTTAAGGAATCTGTAGCAAGCAAATCTAAACTTGGTAAGATTTCAAGATTTTAAGTTCACTAGAACCAGGTTCAATATCAATATCAGACATACTTTCGCTCGCTACTCAGATCAAACGCCAATGATGACACTAGAGTGGAGTGTCCTCGCGTTGGGTCGTGAATTTAATTCACCAGAGTAGTGATTGAAAAATGTTTGGTAAGATAAGTTTGTTGTCTTGAGCGGGATTTGAACTACCACAATTTTCTTGCCCTACTCTAGAGTCCCAGTGTAAGCTGTTGACGTCGGATCTTGAAAAATAACTTTATTTTATTTTATTATGCCTATAAACCCCCTCCGCCCCCAGATGTCATATTGATGTCTTTTTGGCAGGATACATTGAGTTAGACTTACACATTTTTTTGTCTTCTTTCAGTCTGGCAATAAAGACAAAAAGCTGAGAAGCTTAGAAAACACTGTTGCAGAGATGAAACAAGAAATCTACATGCTTCAAGACCTTGTGAAGAAGACATCCTCTCAAACCAGTCCGGTTAAGGGCGAAATGAAAAAACCATTCGAAAACCAAAACATCGGCAAAATTCATCTTATCTCATACGGTGGACCTTAACCTAGAAAGTGTGTCTCAAGCCGACGATGTTACTTTGGTTGTAGAAGAAGTAGCTTTGACTACGACATGTAAAGATGTACCGACACACAACTACGACACTGCTTTCGTGCCTTGTGAAGCTTGCAGTCGGATGCAAGCAAATCTTATCACAGTTGAACAAATGGTGATGAAAGTATGCGAGTCTCAACGTCTCTCCTACAGTTTGGCAAAGCAAAACCTCTACTCAAACAGTCCTTACTAGCTGCGGCCGACATTTCCCGAAATGGGCCGCTGGGCAGAACCGAGATCTGTTCAGAATTGACAACGATCTGGACAACCTCTATGCACAAATCAACTCTCTTCAAGAGAAGTTGAATAGATCTCGCGAGAGACGGAAAGCCCTCGAGGAACAGGTAAAAAGTCTCGAGGAAAGTGTGGAGACAGAAATTGTCGATCGTTACTCAAAAAATAAAGAGCTTGGAGGCGAAGACGAGTGAGGAGAGATGGGAATTGAAGAAAGGGAAGGAATTCTTGGAAATTCGCATTGAAAGGCGGCAACTTAAGGAATCTGTAGCAAGCAAATCTAAACTTGGTAAGATTTCAAGTTCACTAGAACCAGGTTCAATATCAGACATACTTTCGCTCGCTACTCAAATCAAACGCTGATGATGACACTAGAGTGGAGTGTCCTCGCGTTGGGTCGTGAATTTAATTCACCAGAGTATTGATAGAAAAATGTTTGGTAAGATAAGTTTGTTGTCTTGAGCGGGATTTAAACTATCATACCTTTCTTGCCCTACTCTAGAGTTCCAGTGTAAGCTGTTGACGTCGGATCTTGAAAAAGAACGAACCGATACCTCAAAATTGCGAAAGATGAATGAAGACTTGACAAAGACAAAACAGGTCTTGAACGACATGCAGAGTAAACTGGAGAAAACCGCATTGAAACTTGACAAAATGGCAGCTAAGAACAGAACACTTTCCCAACATGATCAAGTGAGTCTCTTTTGTGTTTGAGCTTTCAATTCTATACTGGAAGTCCAGTAAGAGTAACCAGTGTCACTTCAGAAGCAAACTCGAGTACCTTTAGAAAACCTGTGGTGTTTGGTAGAGTCAAATTGGAAGCAGTGGCGTAACGCTCATAAGATAGGGTTAGGGTCCCCAGTTTGCTACCCCCCGCCCTCGCTAAAACTAGAGTACAGTATTATAACGACTAAACATAAAAAATGCAGGTTAACATCGAGGTGCGATCCTGTTGATGTCTTATTACATGAAGTTCTTGAACTTTCCATTTAATGAATGCAAACCACTGACTGTCTGCCAGTGGAAAGCGGCACTACAAATGTACGACGCGAACGTGACGGAAAAACAGTCGCTAATGCTTGGAAACCAGTTTCATTTGTTTTTCTCGCGTCTTTGACTTTGTTAAGAACCGGCGTCCATAGTTATAACCCGTGTAGGTGAAACTGTGAAAATATCGACTGTTTTTCGTTACGTCCGCGTCGTAGATTTAGCATATCTTAAAGTCGCTAATAACTCGATTGAGCACGCTAAACCATCTCCTTTAAAAAATCGTCATGCTTCTAAAAAATATTGAGCATAATTATGATCATATGCTATATTAAATATTTTAATATTAATATGAAATTGCCCACTGATCTGAATTGAATACTGATCTGACTGGATGCTTGAACCATTTCGTCTAACAAGATGAAGTACCAAAGTGAACGAAGTCTACTGATCTGTATTGAATTGACTGGATGGTTTGGACCATTTCATCTATACGAGATGAAGTACCCAGCCAGACCCAGCTCAATATTCTAGAAGCATGGCGATTTTTTAACGGAGATTTTTTAAAAAACCTTAATAATAATCTGTGGAATAATACCAAACGTTTAGTGAAAAATATTTGAGTTAAATGGAAAAAAAGGAGTCTATATTTTGCTCTTTGAATGACAGAACAATTGGCTATAGATACCGAACAAATTTCCACGGAAATGATTTAGGTAAATTATCGGTTATTATCCCTCTATTAAAATCCTCTTTATACGGCTAACGGTGCTACATTATTGTCGAAATAAGTTGCATTTTAAGACGTCTATACCTTTTACCAAGTTTAAATTTAAATTTAATCAATATATCTGTTTCTTTTTCATACGAGTTAAATCGTCAGAACGGGATGAAAATTGAAATTGTCAGTAGGTTTACATGAGACCGGTACGAAATTAAAAGCATCACACATTAATCTTGTCTACTGTTGTTTATTATCAGCGTTGTACCAAAATTCAGAACGGTCTGAAAATAATTTGTGTTTACATTCATCCCGGTCTGAATTTGTCCCGGTCTGAATTCGTCCCAGTCTGAATTCGTCCCGGTCTGAATTCGTCCCGGTCTGAATTCGTCCCGGTCTGAATTCGTCCCGGTCTGAATTCGTCCCGGTCTGAATTCGTCCCGGTCTGAATTCGTCCCGGTCTGAATTCGTCCCGGTCTGAATTCGTCCCGGTCTGAATTCGTCCCGGTATGAATTCGTCCCGGTATGAATTCGTCCCGGTATGAATTCGTCCCTGTCTGAATTCGTCCCTGTCTGAATTCGTCCCTGTCTGAATTCGTCCCGGTCTGAATTCGTCCCGGTCTGAATTCGTCCCGGTCTGAATTCGTCCCGGTCTGAATTCGTCCCGGTCTGAATTCGTCCCGGTCTGAATTCGTCCCAGTCTGAATTCGTCCCAGTCTGAATTCGTCCCTGTCTGAATTCGTCCCAGTCTGAATTCGTCCCAGTCTGAATTCGTCCCAGTCTGAATTCGTCCCGGTCTGAATTCGTCCCAGTCTGAATTCGTCCCGGTATGAATTCGTCCCGGTATGAATTCGTCCCGGTCTGAATTCGTCCCGGTCTGAATTCGTCCCGGTCTGAATTCGTCCCGGTCTGAATTCGTCCCGGTCTGAAGATAGTCGGTTCACTCCAATGAGCGGGATGACTTCAGACCGGTCTGAGCATTGTCCTGGTCTCATGTACACATCTATTTATAAATAATACTATGACCAAAACAAAATCGTCTCGGTTTGACTTCATCCCGGTCTTATGTAAAATACTTAAACAAGTAAAATACTGAAGTAGGGTGCATCTGAGTGCATTGCATGCTAATGCTTATGGTTAATTATTTTGCCGCAGTAAAATTGTCACACCATAATAGTTTATTGGTCCATGACTACCCACCCAAATGACAATTTTGTATTTTGCATGGGAACTTCATTATGAGAGAGGGTAATGGGGGGTACTAATCCTGAAGCATGAAAAATAATCCTGAAGTGCCGAAGCAAGGGGCCATCCTTACGTCTCACAATACGGCCGCCTCTCGTATTCTTTACGGTTTTCATCATCTTACGTTATCTAATTCTGTCAAATTTTGTTGAAAACGAAAAACGAATATTTAATAAACCAAAGACATGATGCATGCCATTTATGGAAGGATCGAAACATGTTTAATAACAGCTGACAAACGAAGAACAAGTTATAAAATTATCTCGATACTAACCACGAAAATACCCCATTACCCCCCTCTTACGAATGTGTGGCATCTAATTATCAAGCTACTTGTTTGTTAACTATAGGCAGTGAATACTTGATGAAAAGATGAAATATGTGACCCTGTATTTATTGGCCACAAAGGATGTGTAAGTATATAACTCACATTATGGATATTTTGATGTCTGTATACACTCTTTGTGGTCACTGTGCATTTCTTGTGCCTTTATTTACTTGTAACAGTCGTGAATATATCAATGTGACCAGTGTACACATGTAAAAATCTCACATCTTGTCAACAAGATGTGTTCGCAAAAGAGTTGCCAAGCTTGTCAGCAAGTTGCGACAATGTTGTCATTTTATCGAGTTGCTACAAGGTTGTCACTCGCAACTTGTTAACAAGTTGTTGAATTGCAGGACAATAACAAGTTGTTGGAATAACTTGTAACGAGTCTGGTTGAGTCATCATCCTTGTGGCAAGTTGTCTACAACCCGATGACCACTTGTCAACATTCAACAAGCTGGGAACAAGCAGTGCGAACACATCCTGGTAACAAGTTGTTGAAACAGCATTGGTACAAGTCTGGTGCAGGTTTGTCACAACTTGCGCATTTTTGTGTGTGTAATAGAACAATTGCATGTATTAAAGAAAGAATATATATAGAGATGATAGCTATAATTAAATTAGAGAAACAGGAATAGTGCCCAGATGCACCATTTAGTATTATACTCTGTCTAATGTCAGACGATTTTACTTGTCAGTGGTAGGGCACTGCCCTAGCAAAACTATCTGCCAGTGTCTCTTGTTAACCCATTAGTTTGCAACGCACCCAGATGAGCTCTTTAGTACTTTACTCTGTCTAATGCCAATATATAATGCAGCAAGAATATTCAACAAAGCAATGTTTACCTTTATTTCGTAGCCAGTTCAGTCCATTCAAAGTGGTCATCAGGCGAACATTTTCACTGCAAAATTTTTACCTTGCAGGTACAAAGGTATGATCTTTTGTTTCCTATTTCATGTATTTCATAGGACACTACCTATATTTCATGTATGTCATAAGACCCTACGTATATTGCATGTATTTCCCAGGACACAGCATGTATTTCACAGGACACTACGTATATTGCATGTATTTCGTAGGACACTACCTATACTGCATGTATTTCACAGGACACTGCAATATATCGCATGTATTTGATGGGACACTACCTATATTCGGCAGTTGACTGTTGTGTAAAACTACCTGAAAAATACAATAAGAACTTCAACGTTTCGAGTGAAGGCCCTTCGTCTGGAAATTAGTAGAATGGGTTGGGGAAAAACATGTGCTTTTATAGTGAATGTAAAAGCGATCTTGTGATAAAAATAATCCAATCAGATGGATTTAATCAAGACAAACTATAAACAAAATATGGAAATCAAAATATATTAGCATATAAGGAGAAGCAAACAAAGCAAGAAAGACAGCAATGAAGGAACTATATATGAGAGGATGTGAGATGTAGAGTATCTGCTGATGGCAGGGATAAACAGATAGGAGTTAAATGTAAGAGAACCGCTCATTATAGCTATTATAGAGCTCATGGAGCTATTCATTTGACAATGTCGACATGATCACTCCATGCTCAAGTCTCAAATCACTCCGTTCTCGGGAAGACATTGTTATCAAACCTGCCACTGCCTTGGTTGTTTGGAGAGCTGGTGCTTAATGGTGTACTTAGATTTTGGTGCCGAAATTGTAGTGGAAGAATCTATATACTTACAGGTTTTACACAGCTTCACACCACAAGGAAACGTGCCATTAGATGACGACGAGTCCTTGTGGTAGAGAGCTGTGGACTAGGGTTTCACAGATATTTTTACTATGTCGAAACGAGACTAAGGGATTATTGGTGAAAATGGAAGATGTTTCAGGGTCGTTTTTCAAGATATGAAAATTCTTCCTAATGACACCCCCTTACTTTGAAATTGAGACCATCAACCCAAAAAAATCTTCCTGGTCTCCAAAAGACCAACATGGGTCCCTAGAGCTATTCATTCGACAATGTCAACATGACATAGAACTCCCCAAATTTAGGCCCAAAAGGCCATCTAACCTCACTGAAGCTGAATTTAGTGCTCTCAAATCACTTCGTGCTTGGGACGAAGCTGCTGATAAGGGTGGTGCCTTGGTTGTTTGGAGAGCTGACTTATATCGCAATGAAGCTCATCGACAATTGAGTGACACCACCTTTTACAGCAAAATTGACGAGGATTTGACTTCTACCAATCAAACCACCATTTCCACCACCATCAAGAATTTCATCGCCTCTGGTGATCTTCCTGAAACTGCCAAGCATCTCATAACCACCACACCTCGCACATCCGTCATGTACTTCTTACCCAAAATCCACAAACCCGACAACCCAGGTAGACCCATTGTCTCTGCTTGTGGTTGTCCCACCGAGCTTATCTCTAGCTACCTCGATCATGTTATGGCGCCCTTGGTTAAGGACTTGCCATCCTATATCAAGGACACCAAACATGCTCTCCAAATCTTTCATAATTCATAACACTCATAAATTCATTTTCACCATGGATGTCAAATCCTTGTACACTGTCATTCCCCATCATGATGGTTTGAGAGCACTCAAATTCTTCTTAGATAAGCGCCCTAACCAGAAGCGTCTACCACTCTTTTGATCCGTTTGGCTGAGTTAGTGCTCACCCTCGACAATTTTTCATTTGACGGTGAGCATTACAAGTAAGTGGTGTAGCCATGGGAACTAAAATGGGTCCCAACTATACCAATTTATTCGTTGGTTTGTGGAAAAGCAGATCTTCAAGCAATACACTGATCCCACACCTGATTACCTTGGTAGGTACATTGATGACTGTCTCGGCACAGCATCCTGTTCCCGCGGACAGTATGAGAAGTTTATTAACTTTGTTAATAACTTCCACCCAGCACTCCAGTTTACGTGGGAGATGAGTGAGACCAGTGCATCGTTCTCAGATATACTTGTATCTATCAATGGCAATAAACTTGTTACTTCTGTGTTCTACAAGCCGACTGACTCCCATAGCTATCTTCTATAGACATTTCAACACTGGCAATCACAGTGTTTCACATATGAAAATCCGAGCTCTGTGTCCCATTTCTGGTAGCAATGATAGCCGCAAAAGGCGAGAAATGCGTCTCATTTCCCAACTTGGAACCATTCATCCTCTCGGCATTAATGAGCGCTTCTCTTACATTTAACTCCTATCTGTTTATGCCTGCTATCAGCAGATACTCTACATCTCACCTCCTCTCATATATAGTTCCTTAATTTCTGTCTTTCTTGCTTTGTTCGCTTCTCCTTATATGCTAATATATTTTGTGATGTGATTTCCATATTTTGTTTATAGCTTGTTTTCATTAAATCCATCCATAGTCCCTATAACAGTGTCTGGAAACGCATCTAAAGCTTTTGTTCTATGTTTTTGTTCATGTTTGTGCACCTTCACGCTCAGTAAACATATTGTTCTCTTAGCATAATGAAGGAAGCAGCCAATAAACTCCCTGCAGCTGAATATTAACATTTGTAAAACAAAGAAAACGTGCACTCTCAGTACACCCGCAACATCAACCCACGGACATGGCTATAAACTTTCAAGTTTACCGCGTTTCCAGACACTGTATTATAGGGACTATGATCCGTCTGATTGTTTTTTTTTTATCACGTGATCGCTTTTGCATTCACTATAAAAGCACATGTTTTCCCCCAACCCATTCCACTAACTTCCAGACGAAGGGCCTTCGCTCGAAACGTCGAAATTCTTATTGTATTTTTCAGGTAGTTTTATACAACAGTCAACCGCCGTATATTTGCTACACTCTACCCACACTGGCAGCGGACGTTCGAGATAATTTCACTACCTATATTGCATGTCTTTCATAAAACACTATCTATATTGCATGTATTTCATAGGACAGTACCTATATTGCATGTATTTCATAGCCATAGGACACTACGTACAGTATATTGCATTTATTCATAGGACACTACCTATATTGCGTGTGTTTCACAGGACACTACGTTCTAGCGTCCCAGTGTAAGCTGTTGACGTCGGATCTTGAAAAACAACGAACCGAGACATCAAAGTTAAAAATAAGAAATATTTATGACCTATCATCCATACTACAAATTTCATGTGTTTTATCTCTAATTCTATTCTAGGTTGAATGATCAAAATGAATCTGTTGTGTCGCTGGCGAACCCAATCTACCCCAACTGCGATAGGCAGTCAAGCATTTTTAACCTTATATACACTAATTACCCATTGGCCATACACTAATTACCCATTGGCCATATGCAGCGCATTGCGTTCAATTATATTCATATTAAAAAGGTTTAAAGTAACACCATAGTTGCAACGCGTTTACTGATGGGTAAAATCACACTAGGGGATAGGTTGGCCATTCGTAGGAGTTCAATGTCACTTTGGTTTGATTTTTCTGGTGTGCAAAATAAACTATTGCAACCTAGCTTTGCACCCGTTCGCAGTATGCATCTGTGAATCGTGTTTAACATGGCCAGGAATATCCGAGCCAATATGTCATCAAATTTCTACTTGTGACCGGCTTTTCGTCTGGGTGGCTTCATCTAGCATTCTACCATTGTCATTCTGATGTTGATTTGGCCGTTTTGTATAAATGTGATTGAAACTATAAGTTGCGATTGTGGCAGAAATTGTACCTTGTGAATGGATGTCTCGCTAGGATTTTACATGAACATGTCAAATGCATTAGGTCTCTTAGGTTAGTTTAAGACCAACATGAGCGAGTGAGATAAACTCGACTAGCTTAGGTAAGGCATCAAGCGTGAAATCCACGCACTAGGCCCTTCAGGATCGGACCCCAAACCTTCTTTTTCAACACTAATGATAAAATTCCTACCTTCCCACATCGCACTACATTGGTGGATATCTTGGGCAAATGTGCTTCATTGGTGGATATCTTGGGCAAATGTGCTTCATTGGTGGATATCTTGGGCAAATGTGCTTCATTGGTGGATATCTTGGGCAAATGTGCTTCATTGGTGGATATCTTGGGCAAATGTGCTTCATTGGTGGATATCTTGGGCAAATGCGCTTCATTGGTGGATATCTTTGGCAGATGTACAATATTGGTGGACATCTTGGGCAGTATCATTCCATTGAGAAACTGAGTGAAATTCAAGAGGATGTAAACCTGTCAGACAGGTGAGTGTTGAATGAGCTGCTGTTGTCTGTGTGTTTTAATCATTTTCAGATAGTTCAGACACAAACCACGACAGCTTATTGTAGAATACTACCTACACTGGACCACCACGATTGAGAAATCCTTTTCAGGTAGTCAGACACAAACCACAACAGCTTATTGTAGAACACTTCGAACGTGCGGTGCCAGTGTGGGTAGAGTATAGCAAATACGGCGGTTGACTGTTGTGTAAAACTACCTGAAAAATACAATGAGAACTTCGACGTTTCGAGCGAAGGCCCTTCGTCTGGAAGTTAGTAGAATGGGTCGAGGGAAAAAACATGTGCTTTTATAGTGAATGCAAAAGCGATCACGTGATAAAAAATAAACCAATCAGATGGATTTAATCAAAACAAACTATAAACAAAATATGGAAATCACATCACAACATATATTAGCATATAAGGAGCAGCGAACAAAGATAACAAAGCAAGAAAGACAGAAAACAAGGAAAGAAATATTAGATAAGGTGAGATGTAGAGTATCTGCTGATGGCAGGCATAAACAGATAGGAGTTAAATGTAAGAGAGGCGCTCATTAATGCCGAGAGGATGAATGGTGCCAAGTTGGGAAATGAGACGCATTTCTTGGCTTTTGCGGCTATCATTACCACCAGAAATGTTTCATATCTGAAACACTGTGATTGCCAGTGTTGAAATGTCTGGCAACAGGTTGTTTAGCATCATTGTTTACGACAGCACGACGATGCTCACCAAACCTTATCATTAAATATATACCAGTTTCACCAATATAGAGCATCCCACATTTACTGCATGAAATACAGTAGATGAGATGAGAGGAGGTGCACGTGAAATGGTGCTTAATGGTGTACTTAGATTTTGGTGCCGAAATTGTAGTGGAAGAATCTATATACTTACAGGTTTTACACAGCTTCACACCACAAGGAAACGTGCCATTAGGTGACGACTAGTCCTGTGGTAGAGAGCTGTGGACTAGGGTTTCACAGATATTTTTATTATGTCGAAACGAGACTAAGGGATTGGTGAAAGTGGAAGATGTTTCAGGGTCGTTTTTCAAGATATGAAAATTCTTCCTAATGACATGCCTTACTTTGAAATTGAAGGGATGGTAACCGAGAACTAGGGGTATTTTGTTGTTGGGAACATTAGACACATGGTCTCTAAGGGTTTCGGATCGGGGAATATTGGAGGCCTTCGAAAAGGCAGTATCTAAGAGAGGGGTTGGATAACCGCGTTGGACAAAAAAGTTTCTCATTTCCTGACTTTTGGTATGGAAGTCCTCATCTTCACTGCAAATGCGGCGAGTGCGAAGGAACTGAGAGAAGGGAATGGACCTTTTAGTGTGGTTGGGGTTGGTTGGGGTGGGAAGAAGTAAAGAGAAGATAGCTATGGGAGTCAGTCGGCTTGTAGAACACAGAAGTAACAAGTTTATTGCCATTGATAGATACAAGTATATCTAAGAACGATGCACTGGTCTCACTGATTTCCCACGTAAACTGGAGTGCTGGGTGGAAGTTATTAACAAAGTTAATAAACTTCTCCAACTCTCCGCGGGAACATGATGCTGTGCCGAGACAGTCATCAATGTACCTACCAAGGTAATCAGGTATGGGATCAGTGTATTGCTCGAAGATCTGCTTTTCCACAAAACCAACGAATAAATTGGCATAGTTGGGTCCATTTTGGTTCCCATGGCTACACCACTTATTTGTTGGTAATGCTCACCATCAAATGAAAAATTGTCGAGGGTGAGCACTAATTCAGCCAAACGGATCAAAACAGTGGTAGACGGTTCCTGGTTGGGGCGCTTATCTAAGAAGAATTTGAGTTCTCTCAAACCATCATGATGGGAATGACAGTGTACAAGGATTTGACATCCATGGTGAAAATGAATTTATGAGTGTTATGAAATTGAATGTTATGAAAGATTTGGAGAGCATGTTTGGTGTCCTTGATATAGGATGGTAAGTCCTTAACCAAGGGCGCCATGACACGATCGAGGTAGCTAGAGATAAGCTCGGTGGGACAATCACAAGCAGAGACAATGGGTCTACCTGGGTTGTCGGGTTTGTGGATTTTGGGTAAGAAGTACATGACGGGTGTGCGAGGTGTGGTGGTTATGAGATGCTTGGCAGTTTCAGGAAGATCACCAGAGGTGATGAAATTCCTGATGGTGGTGGAAATGGTGGTTTGATTGGTAGAAGTCAAATCATTGTCAGTTTTGCTGTAAAAGGTGCTGTCACTCAATTGTCGACGAGCTTCATTGCAGTCAGCTCTCCAAACAACCAAGGCACCACCCTTATCAGCATGTTTGATAACAATGTCTTCCCGAGCACGGAGTGATTTGAGAGCACTAAATTCAGCTTGAGTGAGGTTAGATGGCCTTTTGGGCCTAAATTTGGGGAGTTGTTCTATGTCATGTCGACATTGTCGAATGAATAGCTCTAGGGACCCATGTTGGTCTTTTGGAGACCAGGAAGATGTTTTTGGGTTGATGGTCTCAATTTCAAAGTAAGGGATGTCATTAGGAAGAATTTTCATATCTTGAAAAACGACCCTGAAACATCTTCCATTTTCACCAATAATCCCTTAGTTTCGTTTCGACATAGTAAAAATATCTGTGAAACTCTAGTCCACAGCTCTCTACCACAGGACTCGTCGTCATTTAATGGCACGTTTCCTTGTGGTGCGAAGCTGTGTAAAACCTGTAAGTATATAGATTCTTCCACTACAATTTCGGCACCAAAATCTAAGTACACCATTAAGCACCATTTCACGTGCACCTCCTCTCATCTCATCTACTGTATTTCATGCAGTAAATGTGGGATGCTCTATATTGGTGAAACTGGTATATATTTAATGATAAGGTTTGGTGAGCATCGTCGTGCTGTCGTAAACAATGATGCTAAACAACCTGTTGCCAGACATTTCAACACTGGCAATCACAGTGTTTCAGATATGAAAATTCGAGCTCTGTGTCCCATTTCTGGTGGTAATGATAGCCGCAAAAGCCAAGAAATGCGTCTCATTTCCCAACTTGGCACCATTCATCCTCTCGGCATTAATGAGCGCCTCTCTTACATTTAACTCCTATCTGTTTATGCCTGCCATCAGCAGATACTGTACATCTCACCTTATCTAATATTTCGTTCCTTGTTTTCTGTCTTTCTTGCTTTGTTATCTTCGTTCGCTGCTCCTTATATGCTAATATATTTTGTGATGTGATTTCCATATTTTGTTTATAGTTTTGATTAAATCCATCTGATTGGTTTATTTTTTATCACGTGATCGCTTTTGTATTCACTATAAAAGCACATGTTTTTTCCCCCGACCCATTCTACTAACTTCCAGACGAAGGGCCTTCGCTCGAAACGTCGAAGTTCTCATTGTATTTTTCAGGTAGTTTTACACAACAGTCAACCGCCGTATTTGCTATACTCCCACATGCAGGCACCGAACGTTCGATATATCTAAGCTAAACTAACTTTACTTATATTGGTTAGCTGACAGTGAAGTTTAAACCCAGTACTTTGACTTGCAGGATCATTACCATCAGCTTACTGGATAGTAATTTTTGACCTAGACTTTATGGATGGTCTGGTATTGGCCGCAGTACTTGCTGCTCATTGTCCTTTCCTGGTAAGCCAATTACTTTATCATCGTTTGTTTTAAGTCTGATTCACACTGTCGCTGATTCTTCTCTTCCTGATTGATGTAATCAAGTGAATGATATAACAGCGCATGACATTGTAAAACCGATCCAAAAATGGGTCGCATACCTTGTTCGTGAATCCACTCATTCGCATGCGTCACGGGGAGAAAAATCGCCAAAAAATTACTAGCTAGTGTTGAACCAGGCGTAAGTTGTCGAACCAGCGTTTTGGGCATTTTTGGCCACATTTTCAAAATCTCAAAAAATGGTCAAGCAATACCTGTAATTAGGTCATGCAAATAAAGCTTTATTAAAAAAACAAAAAAAAACCCTTCACATTTTTTGACCAAAAGGAAGGCTAACCCCTTTACTTTTTGGCCATTTTCGGCCACTTTTTCAGAACTCAAAAAGTGGCCGAAAATAACCGAAAAGTAAAGGCAAACCCCTTAACATTTTTTTGACGAAAAGTTAAGGCTAACCCCTTTACTTTTTGGTCATTTTCGGCCACTTTTTCAGAACTCAAAAAGTGGCCGAAAATGACCAAAAAGTAAAGGCTAACCCCTTAACATTTTTTCGACGAAAAGTTAAGGCTAACCCCTTTACTTTTTGGCCACTTTTTCAGAACTCAAAAAGTGGCCGAAAATAACCAAAAAGTAAAGGCTAACCCCTTAACATTTTTTCGACCAAAAGTTTACCCTTTACTTTGGTTACCCTTTACCCTTTACCCTTTTTACCTTTTACTTTTTGGCCATTTTCGGCCACTTTTTCAGAACTCAAAAAGTGGCCGAAAATAACCGAAAAGTAAAGGCAAACCCCTTAACATTTATTTGACGAAAAGTTAAGGCTAACCCCTTTACTTTTTGGTCATTTTCGGCCACTTTTTCAGAACTCAAAAAGTGGCCGAAAATGACCAAAAAGTAAAGGCTAACCCCTTAACATTTTTTCGACCAAAAGTTATATAACCCTTTACTTTTTGGCCATATTCGGCCACTTTCAGAACTCAAAAGTGGACGAAATGACCAAAAGTAAAGACTAACCCCTTAACATTTTTTCGACCAAAAGTTAAGGCTATATATACCCTTTACTTTTTGGCCATTTTCGGCCACTTTTTCAGAACTCAAAAGTGGCCAAAATGACCAAAAGTAAAGGCTAACCCTTAACATTTTTTCGACCAAAAGTTAAGGCTAACCCCTTTACTTTTTGGTCATATTCGGCCACTTTTTCAGAACTCAAAAAGTGGACGAAAATGACCAAAAAGTAAAGGCTAACCCCTTAACATTTTTTCGACCAAAAGTTAAGGTTACACCTTACTTTTGGCCACTTTTTCAGAACTCAAAAGTGGCCGAAAATGACCAAAAAGTAAAGGCTAACCCTTAACATTTTTTTGACGAAAAGTTATGGCTAACCCCTTTACTTTTTGACAATTTTCGGCCACTTTTTCAGAACTCAAAAGTGGCCGAAAATGACCAAAAAGTAAAGGCTAACCCCTTAACATTTTTTCGACGAAAAGTTAAGGCTAACCCCTTTACTTTTTGGCCACTTTTTCAGAACTCAAAAAGTGGCCGAAAATAACCAAAAAGTAAAGGCTAACCCCTTAACATTTTTTCGACCAAAAGTTAAGGCTAACCCCTTTACTTTTTGGCCATTTTCGGCCACTTTTTCAGAACTCAAAAGTGGCCGAAAATACCCAAAAGTAAAGGCAAACCCTTAACATTTTTTGACGAAAGTTAAGGCTAACCTTTACTTTTTGGCCATTTTCGGCCACTTTTTCAGAACTCAAAAGTGGCCGAAAATGACCAAAAAGTGAAGGCTAACCCTTAACATTTTTGACGAAAAGTTATATTAACCCCTTTACTTTTGGCCATTTTCGGCCACTTTCAGAACTCAAAAGTGGCCGAAATGGCCAAAAAAGTAAAGGCTAACCCCTTAACATTTTTTGGACGAAAAGTTAAGGCTATAACCTTTACTTTTGGTCATTTTCGGCCACTTTTTCAGAACTCAAAAAGTGGCCGAAAATAACCAAAAGTGAAGGCTAACCCTTAACATTTTTTCGACCAAAAGTTATATTAACCCTTTACTTTTGGCCATTTTCGGCCACTTTCAGAACTCAAAAAGTGGCCGAAATGGCCAAAAAAGTAAAGGCTAACCCCTTAACATTTTTTCGACCAAAAGTTAAGGCTATATATACCCTTTACTTTTTGGCAATTTTCGGCCACTTTTTCAGACCTCAAGATGTGGCCGAAACTGACCAAAAGTAAAGGCTAACCCTTAACATTTTTTCGACCAAAAGTTATATAACTCTTTACTTTTTGGTCATATTCGGCCACTTTTTCAGAACTCAAAAAGTGGACGAAAATGACCAAAAAGTAAAGGCTAACCCCTTAACATTTTTTCGACCAAAAGTTAAGGTTACACCCTTTACCTTTTGGCCATTTTCGGCCACTTTTTCAGAACTCAAAAAGTGGCCAAAAATGACCAAAAAGTAAAGGCTAACCCCTTAACATTTTTTTGACGAAAAGTTATGGCTAACCCCTTTACTTTTTGGCCATTTTCGGCCACTTTTTCAGAACTCAAAAAGTGGCCGAAAATGACCAAAAAGTAAAGGCTAACCCTTAACATTTTTTTGACGAAAAGTTAATAACCCTTTATTTTTGGCCATTTCATGGCCACTACCACTTTTCAGAACTCAAAAGTGGCCGAAAATGACCAAAAGTAAAGGCTAACCCTTAACATTTTTGACGAAAAGTTATGTTAACCTTTATTTTTTGGCTATTTTCGGCCACTTTTCAGAATTCAAAAGTGGCCGAAAATAACCAAAAGTAAAGGCTAACCCTTAACATTTTTTCGACCAAAAGTTAAGGTTACCTTTACTTTTGGCCATTTTCGGCCACTATTTCAGAACTCAAAAAGTGGCCGAAAATAACCAAAAAGTAAAGGCTAACCCCTTAACATTTTTTCGACGAAAGTTATAATTCTTTACTTTTGGCCATTTTCGGCCACTTTTTCAGAACTCAAAAGTGGCCGAAAATGACCAAAAGTAAAGGCTAACCCCTTAACATTTTTGACGAAAAGTTATAGGCTAACCCTTTACTTCTTGGTCATATTCGGCCACTTTTTCAGAACTCAAAAAGTGGCCGAAAATAACCAAAAGTAAAGGCTAACCCCTTAACATTTTTTTGACGAAAAGTTAAGGCTAACCCTTTACTTTTGGCCATTTTTCAGAACTCAAAAGTGGCCGAAAATAACCAAAAAGTAAAGGCTAACCCTTAACATTTTTTCGACCAAAAGTTAATTACACCTTTACTTTTTGGCCATTTTCAGCCACTTTTTCAGAACTCAAAAGTGGCCGAAAATGACCAAAAGTAAAGGCTAACTCCTTAACATTTTTTGACGAAAAGTTATAACCCCTTTACTTTTTTGGCCATTTTCGGCCACTTTTTCAGAACTCAAAAAGTGGCCGAAAATGACCAAAAGTAAAGGCTAACCTCTTAACATTTTTTCGACCAAAAGTTATATATCTTTACTTTTTGGCCATTTTCGGCCACTATTTCAGAACTCAAAAAGTGGCCGAAAATAACCAAAAAGTAAAGGCTAACCCCTTAACATTTTTTCGACCAAAGGTTAAGGCTAATTTACTTTTTGGGAATTTTCGGCCACTTTCAATAACTCAAAAGTGGCCGAAATGGCCAAAAGTAAAGGCTAACCCTTAACATTTTTTCGACCAAAAGTTATATAACCCTTTACTTTTTGCCATTTTCGGCCACTTTTTCAGAACTCAAAAGTGGCCGAAAATAACCAAAAAGTAAAGGCTAACCCCTTAACATTTTTTGACGAAAAGTTATAGGCTAACCCTTTACTTTTGGCCATTTTCGGCCACTTTTTCAGAACTCAAAAGTGGCCGAAAATGACCAAAAGTAAATGCTAACCCCTTAACATTTTTCGACCAAAAGTTATTAACCCTTTACTTTTTGGTCATATTTTCGGCCACTTTTTCAGAACTCAAAAGTGGCCGAAAATGACCAAAAGTAAATGCTAACCCCTTAACATTTTTTCGACCAAAAGTTAAGGCTAACCCCTTTACTTTTTGGTCATATTCGGCCACTTTTTCAGAACTCAAAAAGTGGCCGAAAATGACCAAAAAGTAAAGGCTAACCCCTTAACATTTTTTCGACCAAAAGTTAAGGTTACACCCTTTACTTTTTGGCCATTTTCAGCCACTTTTTCAGAACTCAAAAAGTGGCCGAAAATGACCAAAAAGTAAAGGCTAACCCCTTAACATTTTTTTGACGAAAAGTTAAGGCTAACCCCTTTACTTTTTGGCCATTTTCGGCCACTTTCAAAAACTCAAAAAGTGGCCGAAATGGCCAAAAAAGTAAAGGCTAACCCCTTAACATTTTTTCGACCAAAAGTTAAGGCTATACCCTTTACTTTTTGGCCATTTTCGGCCACTTTTTCAGAACTCAAAAAGTGGCCGAAAATAACCAAAAAGTAAAGGCAAACCCCTTAACATTTATTTGACGAAAAGTTATAACCCCTTTACTTTTTGGCCATTTTCGGCCACTTTTTCAGAACTCAAAAAGTGGCCGAAAATAACCAAAAAGTAAAGGCTAACCCCTCAACATTTTTTTGACGAAAAGTTATGGCTAACCCCTTTACTTTTTGGCCATTTTCGGCCACTTTTTCAGAACTCAAAAAGTGGCCGAAAATGACCAAAAAGTAAAGGCTAACCCCTTAACATTTTTTTGACGAAAAGTTAAGGCTAACCCCTTTACTTTTTGGCCATTTTCGGCCACTTTTTCAGAACTCAAAAAGTGGCCGAAAATAACCAAAAGGTAAAGGCTAACCCCTTAACATTTTTTCGACCAAAAGTTAAAGCTACACCCTTTACTTTTTGGCCATTTTCGGCCACTTTCAAAAACTAAAAAAGTGGCCGAAATGGCCAAAAAAGTAAAGGCTAACCCCTTAACATTTTTTCGAACAAAAGTTAAGGCTAACCCCTTTACTTTTTGGCCATTTTCGGCCACTTTTTCAGAACTCAAAAAGTGGCTGAAAATAAGCAAAAAGTAAAGGCTAACCCCTTAACATTTTTCCGACCAAAAGTTAAGGCTAAACCCTTTACTTTTTTGCCATATTTGTCCACTTTTTCAGAACTCAAAAAGTGTCCGAAAATGACCAAAAAGTAAAGGCTAACATAACATTTTTTCGACCAAAAGTTAAAGCTACACCCTTTACTTTTTGGCCATTTTCGGCCACTTTTTCAGAACTCAAAAAGTGGCCGAAAATAACCAAAAAGTAAAGGCTAACCCCTTAACATTTTTTTGACCAAAAGGAAGGCTAATCCCTTTACTTTTTGGCCATTTTCGGCCACTTTTTGAGAACTCAAAAAGTGGCCGAAAATTAAAGGCTAACCCCTTAACATTTTTTTGACGAAAAGTTAAGGCTAACCCCTTTACTTCTTGGTCATATTCGGCCACTTTTTCAGAACTCAAAAAGTGGCTGAAAATAACCAAAAAGTAAAGGCTAACCCTTAACATTTTTCGACCAAAAGTTAAGGCTAACCCCTTTACTTTTTGGCCATTTTCGGCCACTTTTTCAGAACTCAAAAAGTGGCCGAAAATGACCAAAAAGTAAAGGCTAACCCCTTAACATTTTTTTGACGAAAAGTTATGGCTAACCCCTTTACTTTTTGGCCATTTTCGGCCACTTTTTCAGAACTCAAAAAGTGGCCGAAAATAACCAAAAAGTAAAGGCTAACCCTTAACATTTTTTTGACGAAAAGTTAAGGCTTACCCCTTTACTTTTTGGCCATATTTGTCCACTTTTTCAGAACTCAAAAAGTGTCCGAAAATGACCAAAAAGTAAAGGCTAACCCCTTAACATTTTTTCGACCAAAAGTTAAAGCTACACCCTTTACTTTTTGGCCATTTTCGGCCACTTTCAAAAACTAAAAAAGTGGCCGAAATGGCCAAAAAAGTAAAGGCTAACCCCTTAACATTTTTTCGACCAAAAGTTAAGGCTAACCCCTTTACTTTTTGGCCATTTTCGGCCACTTTTTCAGAACTCAAAAAGTGGCTGAAAATAAGCAAAAAGTAAAGGCTAACCCCTTAACATTTTTTCGACCAAAAGTTAAGGCTAACCCCTTTACTTTTTGGCCATTTTCGGCCACTTTTTCAGAACTCAAAAAGTGGCCGAAAATAACCAAAAAGTAAAGGCTAACCCTTAACATTTTTTTGACGAAAAGTTAAGGTTAACCCCTTTACTTTTTGGCCATTTTCGGCCACTTTTTCAGAACTCAAAAAGTGGCCGAAAATAACCAAAAAGTAAAGGCTAACCCCTTAACATTTTTTCGACCAAAAGTTAAGGCTAAACCCTTTACTTTTTTGCCATATTTGTCCACTTTTTCAGAACTCAAAAAGTGTCCGAAAATGACCAAAAAGTAAAGGCTAACCCCTTAACATTTTTTCGACCAAAAGTTAAAGCTACACCCTTTACTTTTTGGCCATTTTCGGCCACTTTCAAAAACTAAAAAAGTGGCCGAAATGGCCAAAAAAGTAAAGGCTAACCCCTTAACATTTTTTCGACGAAAAGTTAAGGCTAACCCCTTTACTTTTTGGCCATTTTCGGCCACTTTTTCAGAACTCAAAAAGTGGCTGAAAATAAGCAAAAAGTAAAGGCTAACCCCTTAACATTTTTCCGACCAAAAGTTAAGGCTAAACCCTTTACTTTTTTGCCATATTTGTCCACTTTTTCAGAACTCAAAAAGTGTCCGAAAATGACCAAAAAGTAAAGGCTAACCCCTTAACATTTTTTCGACCAAAAGTTAAAGCTACACCCTTTACTTTTTGGCCATTTTCGGCCACTTTTTCAGAACTCAAAAAGTGGCCGAAAATAACCAAAAAGTAAAGGCTAACCCCTTAACATTTTTTCGACCAAAAGTTAAAGCTACACCCTTTACTTTTTGGCCATATTTGTCCACTTTTTCAGAACTCAAAAAGTGGCCGAAAATTGCAAAAAGTAAAGGCAAACCCCTTAACATTTTTTTGACGAAAAGTTAAGGCTAACCCCTTTACTTTTTGGCCATTTTCGGCCACTTTTTCAGAACTCAAAAAGTGGCCGAAAATAACCAAAAAGTAAAGGCTAACCCCTTAACATTTTTTTGACCAAAAGGAAGGCTAATCCCTTTACTTTTTGGCCATTTTCGGCCACTTTTTGAGAACTCAAAAAGTGGCCGAAAATGGCCGAAAATTAAAGGCTAACCCCTTAACATTTTTTCGACCAAAAGTTAAGGCTAACCCCTTTACTTCTTGGTCATATTCGGCCACTTTTTCAGAACTCAAAAAGTGGCCGAAAATAACCAAAAAGTAAAGGCTAACCCCTTAACATTTTTTTGACGAAAAGTTATGGCTAACCCCTTTACTTTTTCGCCATTTTCGGCCACTTTTTCAGAACTCAAAAAGTGGCCGAAAATGACCAAAAAGTAAAGGCTAACCCCTTAACATTTTTTTGACGAAAAGTTAAGGCTAACCCCTTTACTTTTTGGCCATTTTCGGCCACTTTTTCAGAACTCAAAAAGTGGCCGAAAATAACCAAAAAGTAAAGGCTAACCCCTTAACATTTTTTTGACGAAAAGTTATGGCTAACCCCTTTACTTTTTCGCCATTTTCGGCCACTTTTTCAGAACTCTAAAAGTGGCCGAAAATGACCAAAAGTAAAGGCTAACCTTAACATTTTTTGACGAAAAGTTAAGGCTAACCCCTGTACTTTTTGGCCATTTTCGGCCACTTTTTCAGAACTCAAAAAGTGGCCGAAAATAACCAAAAAGTAAAGGCTAACCCTTAACATTTTTTTGACGAAAAGTTAAGGCTTACCCCTTTACTTTTTGGCCATATTTGTCCACTTTTTCAGAACTCAAAAAGTGTCCGAAAATGACCAAAAAGTAAAGGCTAACCCCTTAACATTTTTCGACCAAAAGTTAAAGCTACACCCTTTACTTTTGGCCATTTTCGGCCACTTTCAAAAACTAAAAAAGTGGCCGAAATGGCCAAAAAAGTAAAGGCTAACCCCTTAACATTTTTTCGACCAAAAGTTAAGGCTAACCCCTTTACTTTTTGGCCATTTTCGGCCACTTTTTCAGAACTCAAAAAGTGGCTGAAAATAAGCAAAAAGTAAAGGCTAACCCCTTAACATTTTTCCGACCAAAAGTTAAGGCTAAACCCTTTACTTTTTTGCCATATTTGTCCACTTTTTCAGAACTCAAAAAGTGGCCGAAAATAACCAAAAAGTAAAGGCTAACCCCTTAACATTTTTTCGAACAAAAGTTAAAGCTACACCCTTTACTTTTTGGCCATATTTGTCCACTTTTTCAGAACTCAAAAAGTGGCCGAAAATAACCAAAAAGTAAAGGCTAACCCCTTAACATTTTTTCGACCAAAAGTTAAAGCTACACCCTTTACTTTTTGGCCATATTAGTCCACTTTTTCAGAACTCAAAAGTGGCCGAAAATTGCAAAAGTAAAGGCAAACCCCTTAACATTTTTGACGAAAAGTTAAGGCTAACCCTTTACTTTTTGGCCATTTTCGGCCACTTTTTCAGAACTCAGAAAGTTGCCGAAAATAACCAAAAAGTAAAGGCTAACCCCTTAACATTTTTTTGACCAAAAGGAAGGCTAATCCCTTTACTTTTTGGCCATTTTCGGCCACTTTTTGAGAACTCAAAAAGTGGCCGAAAATGGCCGAAAATTAAAGGCTAACCCCTTAACATTTTTTTGACGAAAAGTTAAGGCTAACCCCTTTACTTCTTGGTCATATTCGGCCACTTTTTCAGAACTCAAAAAGTGGCCGAAAATAACCAAAAAGTAAAGGCTAACCCCTTAACATTTTTTCGACCAAAAGTTAAGGCTAACCCCTTTACTTTTTGGCCATTTTCGGCCACTTTTTCAGAACTCAAAAAGTGGCTGAAAATAAGCAAAAAGTAAAGGCTAACCCCTTAACATTTTTCCGACCAAAAGTTAAGGCTAAACCCTTTACTTTTTTGCCATATTTGTCCACTTTTTCAGAACTCAAAAAGTGGCCGAAAATAACCAAAAAGTAAAGGCTAACCCCTTAACATTTTTTCGACCAAAAGTTAAAGCTACACCCTTTACTTTTTGGCCATATTTGTCCACTTTTTCAGAACTCAAAAAGTGGCCGAAAATAACCAAAAAGTAAAGGCTAACCCCTTAACATTTTTTCGACCAAAAGTTAAAGCTACACCCTTTACTTTTTGGCCATATTTGTCCACTTTTTCAGAACTCAAAAAGTGGCCGAAAATTGCAAAAAGTAAAGGCAAACCCCTTAACATTTTTTTGACGAAAAGTTAAGGCTAACCCCTTTACTTTTTGGCCATTTTCGGCCATTTTCGGCCACTTTTTCAGAACTCAGAAAGTTGCCGAAAATAACCAAAAAGTAAAGGCTAACCCTTAACATTTTTTTGACCAAAAGGAAGGCTAATCCCTTTACTTTTTGGCCATTTTCGGCCACTTTTTGAGAACTCAAAAAGTGGCCGAAAATGGCCGAAAATTAAAGGCTAACCCCTTAACATTTTTTTGACGAAAAGTTAAGGCTAACCCCTTTACTTCTTGGTCATATTCGGCCACTTTTTCAGAACTCAAAAAGTGGCCGAAAATAACCAAAAAGTAAAGGCTAACCCCTTAACATTTTTTCGACCAAAAGTTAAGGCTAACCCCTTTACTTTTTGGCCATTTTCGGCCACTTTTTCAGAACTCAAAAAGTGGCCGAAAATAACCAAAAAGTAAAGGCTAACCCTTAACATTTTTTTGACGAAAAGTTAAGGCTTACCCCTTTACTTTTTGGCCATATTTGTCCACTTTTTCAGAACTCAAAAAGTGTCCGAAAATGACCAAAAAGTAAAGGCTAACCCCTTAACATTTTTTCGACCAAAAGTTAAAGCTACACCCTTTACTTTTTGGCCATTTTCGGCCACTTTCAAAAACTAAAAAAGTGGCCGAAATGGCCAAAAAAGTAAAGGCTAACCCCTTAACATTTTTTCGACGAAAAGTTAAGGCTAACCCCTTTACTTTTTGGCCATTTTCGGCCACTTTTTCAGAACTCAAAAAGTGGCTGAAAATAAGCAAAAAGTAAAGGCTAACCCCTTAACATTTTTCCGACCAAAAGTTAAGGCTAAACCCTTTACTTTTTTGCCATATTTGTCCACTTTTTCAGAACTCAAAAAGTGTCCGAAAATGACCAAAAAGTAAAGGCTAACCCCTTAACATTTTTTTGACCAAAAGGAAGGCTAATCCCTTTACTTTTTGGCCATTTTCGACCACTTTTTGAGAACTCAAAAAGTGGCCGAAAATGGCCGAAAATTAAAGGCTAACCCCTTAACATTTTTTTGACGAAAAGTTAAGGCTAACCCCTTTACTTCTTGGTCATATTCGGCCACTTTTTCAGAACTCAAAAAGTGGCCGAAAATAACCAAAAAGTAAAGGCTAACCCCTTAACATTTTTTCGACCAAAAGTTAAGGCTAACCCCTTTACTTTTTGGCCATTTTCGGCCACTTTTTGAGTTCTGAAAAAGTGGCCGAAAATGACCAAAAAGTAAAGGCTAACCCCTTAACATTTTTTCGACCAAAAGTTAAAGCTACACCCTTTACTTTTTGGCCATTTTCGGCCACTTTTTCAGAACTCAAAAAGTGGCCGAAAATAACCAAAAAGTAAAGGCTAACCCCTTAACATTTTTTCGACCAAAAGTTAAAGCTACACCCTTTACTTTTTGGCCATATTTGTCCACTTTTTCAGAACTCAAAAAGTGGCCGAAAATTGCAAAAAGTAAAGGCAAACCCCTTAACATTTTTTTGACGAAAAGTTAAGGCTAACCCCTTTACTTTTTGGCCATTTTCGGCCAATTTCGGCCACTTTTTCAGAACTCAGAAAGTGGCCGAAAATAACCAAAAAGTAAAGGCTAACCCCTTAACATTTTTTTGACCAAAAGGAAGGCTAATCCCTTTACTTTTTGGCCATTTTCGGCCACTTTTTGAGAACTCAAAAAGTGGCCGAAAATGGCCGAAAATTAAAGGCTAACCCCTTAACATTTTTTTGACGAAAAGTTAAGGCTAACCCCTTTACTTCTTGGTCATATTCGGCCACTTTTTCAGAACTCAAAAAGTGGCCGAAAATAACCAAAAAGTAAAGGCTAACCCCTTAACATTTTTTCGACCAAAAGTTAAGGCTAACCCCTTTACTTTTTGGCCATTTTCGGCCACTTTTTGAGTTCTGAAAAAGTGGCCGAAAATGACCAAAAAGTAAAGGCTAACCTCTTTAACATTTTTCGACCAAAAGTTAAGCTACACCCTTTACTTTTTTTATTTTTTCGGCTTTTTTCAGAACTCCAAAAAGCCGATAAAAATAAAAAAAAAAAGGCTATTAACATTTTTTCGACCAAAAGTTAAAGCTACACCCTTTACTTTTTGGCCATATTTGTCCACTTTTTCAGAACTAAAAAAGTGGCCGAAAATTGCAAAGTAAAGGCAAACCCTTTAACATTTTTTTTGACGAAAAGTTAAGGCTAACCCTTTACTTTTTGGCCATTTTGTTAATTTCGGCCACTTTTTCAGAACTCAGAAAGTGGCTGAAAATAACCAAAAGTAAAGGCTAACCCCTTAAGATTTTTTTGACCAAAAGGAAGGCTAATCCCTTTACTTTTTGGCCATTTTCGGCCACTTTTTGAGAACTCAAAAAGTGGCCAAAAATGGCCGAAAATTAAGGCTAACCCTTAACATTTTTTGACGAAAAGTTAAGGCTAACCCCTTTACTTCTTGGTCATATTCGGCCACTTTTTCAGAACTCAAAAAGTGGCCGAAAATAACCAAAAAGTAAAGGCTAAAAAAACTCTCTATTTAGTTATATCAAAATTATATGTAAATAACTATATATTGTACCATAGACTATTTCCTTTATATTTACTTATTTTTTATATCTTTCCTTATATTCTAGCAATACCTGTAAATAGGTCATGCATTTGAATAAATTTAAAAAAAAAAAAACCCCTTAACATTTTTTCGACCAAAAGTTAAGGCTAACCCCTTTACTTTTTGGCCATTTTCGGCCACTTTTTCAGAACTCAAAAAGTGGCCGAAAATGACCAAAAAGTAAAGGCTAACATAACATTTTTTGACGAAAAGTTATGGCTAACCTTTACCTTTTGGCCATTTTCGGCCACTTTTTCAGAACTCAAAAGTGGCCGAAAATGACCAAAAGTAAATAACTATAACATTTTTTGACGAAAAGTTAAGGCTAACCCCTTTACTTTTTGGCCATTTTCGCCCACTTTTTCAGAACTCAAAAAGTGGCCGAAAATAACCAAAAAGTAAAGGCTAACCCCTTAACAATTTTTTGACGAAAAGTTAAGGCTAACCCCTTTACTTTTTGGCCATTTTCGGCCACTTTTTCAGAACTCAAAAAGTGGCCGAAAATGACGAAAAAGTAAAGGCTAACCCCTTAACATTTTTTCGACGAAAAGTTAAGGCTAACCCCTTTACTTTTTGGCCATTTTCGGCCACTTTTTCAGAACTCAAAAAGTGGCCGAAAATGACCAAAAAGTAAAGGCTAACCCCTTAACATTTTTTTGACGAATGGTTAAGGCTAACCCCTTTACTTTTTGGCCATTTTCGGCCACTTTTTCAGAACTCAAAAAGTGGCCGAAAATAACCAAAAAGTAAAGGCTAACCCCTTAACATTTTTTCGACGAAAAGTTAAGGCTAACCCCTTTACTTTTTGGCCATTTTCGGCCACTTTTTCAGAACTCAAAAGTGGCTGAAAATGACCAAAAGTAAAGGTAACTTACATTTTGGTCGAAAATGGTAAAGGTTAACCTTTACTTTTAGCCATTTTCGGCCACTTTTTGAGTTCTGAAAAGTGGCCGAAAATGGCCAAAAAGTAAATAAATATAGCCTTAACTTTTGGTCGAAAAAATGTTAAGGGGTTAGCCTTTACTTTTTGGTCTTTTTGAGTTCTGAAAAGTGGCCGAAATGGCCAAAAGTAAATATAGCCTTAACTTTTGGTCGAAAAAAGTTAAGGGGTTAACCTTGACTTTTTGGCCATTTTAGGCCACTTTTTGAATTCTGAAAAAGTGGCCGAAAATAACCAAAAAGTAAAGGCTAGGCTAACTTTTCGTCATTTTTCGACCAAAGTACTTTTGGCCATTTTCGGCCACTTTTTCAGAACTCAAAAAGTGGCCGAAAATAACCAAAAAGTAAAGGCTAACCCCTTAACATTTTTTCGACCAAAAGTTAAAGCTACACCCTTTACTTTTTGGCCATATTTGTCCACTTTTTCAGAACTCAAAAAGTGGCCGAAAATTGCAAAAAGTAAAGGCAAACCCCTTAACATTTTTTTGACGAAAAGTTAAGGCTAACCCCTTTACTTTTTGGCCATTTTCGGCCACTTTTTCAGAACTCAGAAAGTGGCCGAAAATAACCAAAAAGTAAAGGCTAACCCCTTAACATTTTTTTGACCAAAAGGAAGGCTAATCCCTTTACTTTTTGGCCATTTTCGGCCACTTTTTGAGAACTCAAAAAGTGGCCGAAAATGGCCGAAAATTAAAGGCTAACCCCTTAACATTTTTTTGACGAAAAGTTAAGGCTAACCCCTTTACTTCTTGGTCATATTCGGCCACTTTTTCAGAACTCAAAAAGTGGCCGAAAATAACCAAAAAGTAAAGGCTAAAAAAACTCTCTATTTAGTTATATCAAAATTATATGTAAATAACTATATATTGTACCATAGACTATTTCCTTTATATTTACTTATTTTTTATATCTTTCCTTATATTCTAGCAATACCTGTAAATAGGTCATGCATTTGAATAAATTTAAAAAAAACAAAAAAAACCCTTAACATTTTTTCGACCAAAAGTTAAGGCTAACCCCTTTACTTTTTGGCCATTTTCGGCCACTTTTTCAGAACTCAAAAAGTGGCCGAAAATGACCAAAAATAAAGTAACTTTAACATTTTTGACGAAAAGTTATGGCAAACCCCTTTACTTTTTGGCCATTTTAGGCCACTTTTTGAATTCTGAAAAAGTGGCCGAAAATGGCCAAAAAGTAAGGGGGTTAGCCTTAACTTTTCGTCAAAAAAATGGTAAGGGGTTAGCCTGTACTTTTTGGCCATTTTAGGCCACTTTTTGAGTTCTGAAAAAGTGGCCGAATATTGCCAAAAAGTAAAGGGGTTAGCCTTAACTTTTGGTCGAAAAAATGTTAAGGTTAGCTTTACTTTTGGTCATTTTCGGCCACTTTTTGAGTTCTGAAAAAGTGGCCGAATATGGCCAAAAAGTAAAGGGGTTAGCCTTAACTTTTGCTCGAAAAAACGAAAAAATGTAAAGGGTATAGCCTTCACTTTTGGTCGAAAAAATGTTAAGGGGTTAACCTTGACTTTTTGGCCATTTTAGGCCACTTTTTGAATTCTGAAAAAGTGGCCGAAAATGGCCAAAAAGTAAAGGGTATAGCCTTCACTTTTGGTCGAAAAAATGGTAAAGGGTTAGCCTTTACTTTTTGGTTATTTTCGGCCACTTTTTGAGTTCTTGAATTCTGAAAAAGTGGCCGAAAATGGCCAAAAAGTAAAGGGGTTAGCCTTCACTTTTGGTCGAAAAAATGGTAAGGGGTTAGCCTTTACTTTTTGGCCATTTTAGGCCACTTTTTGAATTCTGAAAAAGTGGCCGAAAATGGCCAAAAAGTAAAGGGTATAGCCTTCACTTTTGGTCGAAAAAATGGTAAAGGGTTAGCCTTTACTTTTTGGTTATTTTCGGCCACTTTTTGAGTTCTTGAATTCTGAAAAAGTGGCCGAAAATGGCCAAAAAGTAAAGGGGTTAGCCTTCACTTTTGGTCGAAAAAATGTTAAGGGGTTAACCTTGACTTTTTGGCCATTTTAGGCCACTTTTTGAATTCTGAAAAAGTGGCCGAAAATGGCCAAAAAGTAAAGGGTATAGCCTTCACTTTTGGTCGAAAAAATGGTAAAGGGTTAGCCTTTACTTTTTGGCCATTTTAGGCCACTTTTTGAATTCTGAAAAAGTGGCCGAAAATGGCCAAAAAGTAAAGGGTATAGCCTTCACTTTTGGTCGAAAAAATGGTAAGGGGTTAACCTTGACTTTTTGGCCATTTTAGGCCACTTTTTGAATTCTGAAAAAGTGGCCGAAAATGGCCAAAAAGTAAAGGGTATAGCCTTCACTTTTGGTCGAAAAAATGGTAAAGGGTTAGCCTTTACTTTTTGGTTATTTTCGGCCACTTTTTGAGTTCTTGAATTCTGAAAAAGTGGCCGAAAATGGCCAAAAAGTAAAGGGGTTAACCTTCACTTTTGGTCGAAAAAATGGTAAGGGGTTAGCCTTTACTTTTTGGTCATCTTAGGCCACTTTTTGAATTCTGAAAAAGTGGCCGAAAATGGCCAAAAAGTAAAGGGTATAGCCTTCACTTTTGGTCGAAAAAATGGTAAAGGGTTAGCCTTTACTTTTTGGCCATTTTAGGCCACTTTTTGAATTCTGAAAAAGTGGCCGAAAATGGCCAAAAAGTAAAGGGTATAGCCTTCACTTTTGGTCGAAAAAATGGTAAGGGGTTAACCTTGACTTTTTGGCCATTTTAGGCCACTTTTTGAATTCTGAAAAAGTGGCCGAAAATGGCCAAAAAGTAAAGGGTATAGCCTTCACTTTTGGTCGAAAAAATGGTAAAGGGTTAGCCTTTACTTTTTGGTTATTTTCGGCCACTTTTTGAGTTCTTGAATTCTGAAAAAGTGGCCGAAAATGGCCAAAAAGTAAAGGGGTTAGCCTTCACTTTTGGTCGAAAAAATGGTAAGGGGTTAGCCTTTACTTTTTGGTCATTTTAGGCCACTTTTTGAATTCTGAAAAAGTGGCCGAAAATGGCCAAAAAGTAAAGGGTATAGCCTTCACTTTTGGTCGAAAAAATGGTAAAGGGTTAGCCTTTACTTTTTGGTTATTTTCGGCCACTTTTTGAGTTCTTGAATTCTGAAAAAGTGGCCGAAAATGGCCAAAAAGTAAAGGGTATAGCCTTCACTTTTGGTCGAAAAAATGTTAAGGGGTTAACCTTGACTTTTTGGCCATTTTAGGCCACTTTTTGAATTCTGAAAAAGTGGCCGAAAATGGCCAAAAAGTAAAGGGTATAGCCTTCACTTTTGGTCGAAAAAATGTTAAGGGGTTAACCTTGACTTTTTGGCCATTTTAGGCCACTTTTTGAGTTCTGAAAAAGTGGCCGAATATTGCCAAAAAGTAAAGGGGTTAGCCTTAACTTTTGGTCGAAAAAATGTTAAGGGGTTAGCCTTTACTTTTTGGTCATTTTCGGCCACTTTTTGAGTTCTGAAAAAGTGGCCGAATATGGCCAAAAAGTAAAGGGGTTAGCCTTAACTTTTGCTCGAAAAAACGAAAAAATGTAAAGGGTATAGCCTTCACTTTTGGTCGAAAAAATGTTAAGGGGTTAACCTTGACTTTTTGGCCATTTTAGGCCACTTTTTGAATTCTGAAAAAGTGGCCGAAAATGGCCAAAAAGTAAAGGGTATAGCCTTCACTTTTGGTCGAAAAAATGGTAAAGGGTTAGCCTTTACTTTTTGGTTATTTTCGGCCACTTTTTGAGTTCTTGAATTCTGAAAAAGTGGCCGAAAATGGCCAAAAAGTAAAGGGGTTAGCCTTCACTTTTGGTCGAAAAAATGGTAAGGGGTTAGCCTTTACTTTTTGGTCATTTTAGGCCACTTTTTGAATTCTGAAAAAGTGGCCGAAAATGGCCAAAAAGTAAAGGGTATAGCCTTCACTTTTGGTCGAAAAAATGGTAAAGGGTTAGCCTTTACTTTTGGCCATTTTAGGCCACTTTTTGAATTCTGAAAAAGTGGCCGAAAATGGCCAAAAAGTAAAGGGTATAGCCTTCACTTTTGGTAGAAAAAATGGTAAAGGTTAGCCTTTACTTTTGGTTATTTTCACTTTTGAGTTCTTGAATTCTGAAAAAGTGGCCGAAAATGGCCAAAAGTAAAGGGTATAGCCTTCACTTTTGGTCGAAAAATGGTAAAGGGTTAGCCTTACTTTTTGTTATTTTCGGCCACTTTTGAGTTCTTGAATTCTGAAAAAGTGGCCGAAAATGGCCAAAAAGTAAAGGGTTAGCCTTCACTTTGGTCGAAAAATGGTAGTTAGCCTTTACTTTTTGGTCATTTTAGGCCACTTTTGAATTCTGAAAAAGTGGCCGAAAATGCCAAAAAGTAAAGGTATAGCCTTCACTTTGGTCGAAAAAATGGTAAAGGTTAGCCTTTACTTTTGGTTATTTTCGGCCACTTTTGAGTTCTTGAATTCTGAAAAGTGGCCGAAAATGGCCAAAAAGTAAAGGTATAATTTTCACTTTTGGTCGAAAAATGTTAAGGTTAACCTTGACTTTTTGGCCATTTTAGGCCACTTTTTGAATTCTGAAAAAGTGGCCGAAAATGGCCAAAAAGTAAAGGGGTTAGCCTTCACTTTTGGTCGAAAAAATGTTAAGGGGTTAACCTTGACTTTTTGGCCATTTTAGGCCACTTTTTGAGTTCTGAAAAAGTGGCCGAATATTGCCAAAAAGTAAAGGGGTTAGCCTTAACTTTTGGTCGAAAAAATGTTAAGGGGTTAGCCTTTACTTTTTGGTCATTTTCGGCCACTTTTTGAGTTCTGAAAAAGTGGCCGAATATGGCCAAAAAGTAAAGGGGTTAGCCTTAACTTTTGCTCGAAAAAACGAAAAAATGTAAAGGGTATAGCCTTCACTTTTGGTCGAAAAAATGTTAAGGGGTTAACCTTGACTTTTTGGCCATTTTAGGCCACTTTTTGAATTCTGAAAAAGTGGCCGAAAATGGCCAAAAAGTAAAGGGTATAGCCTTCACTTTTGGTCGAAAAAATGGTAAAGGGTTAGCCTTTACCTTTAGTTATTTTCGACCACTTTTGAGTTCTTGAATTCTGAAAAGTGGTTGAAAATGGCCAAAAAGTAAAGGGGTTAGCCTTCACTTTTGGTCGAAAAAATGGTAAGGGGTTAGCCTTTACTTTTTGGCCATTTTAGGCCACTTTTTGAATTCTGAAAAAGTGGCCGAAAATGGCCAAAAAGTAAAGGGTATAGCCTTCACTTTTGGTCGAAAAAATGGTAAAGGGTTAGCCTTTACTTTTTGGTTATTTTCGGCCACTTTTTGAGTTCTTGAATTCTGAAAAAGTGGCCGAAAATGGCCAAAAAGTAAAGGGTATAGCCTTCACTTTTGGTCGAAAAAATGGTAAGGGTTAGCCTTTACTTTTTGGTCATTTTCGGCCACTTTTTGAATTCTGAAAAAGTGGCCGAAAATGGCCAAAAAGTAAAGGGGTATAGCCTTCACTTTTGGTCGAAAAAATGGTAAGGGTTAACCTTGAATTTTTGGTTATTTTCGGCCACTTTTTGAATTCTGAAAAAGTGGCCGAAAATGGCCAAAAAGTAAAGGGGTTAGCCTTCACTTTTGGTCGAAAAAATGTTAAGGGGTTAACCTTTATTTTTTGAAAGTGGACAGCAAGGCTGCTCAACATCGTCCGAGAGGACAGCGAGAGCAAAGAAGGCTCAGCTCGTGCAAGAGGACAGCAAGAACTTCCTAGACTGCTCAACATCGTCCAAGAGGACAGCGAGAGCAAAGAAGACTGCTCAACATCGTCCAAGAGGACAAGGAGAGCACAGAAGGAAGTGGTTAATGATGTAAGTATAAATGAACGCTTGACTTTTTATAAAAAGAAAATTGCCGAACGGCTTATGGGACCTTATGTTCACATACTGAGGATGCGCACTCGATTTTGTTTCACCACAACCAAGTTGCAAGAGTTTTGCCTATAAAAGTATTATTCCCGCAGGGACGTGGGTGGGTTTGTGATCTGGCCGTATTAGTAGAACCGTTCAACTACTCCACCCGTTTAAAAAATAAGATTTTGGAGGGAAAAGTATTCCTTGGGAAAAAAAAATCTTTTTGGAAAAAGTAAAGTATTTAGGGAAAAAAAAAGGGAAAAACAAAAGTAAAAACAAAAAAAAAACAAAAAAAAAAAGAAGAAAAAACTAAAAAGAAAAAAAAACAAAAAAGGAAAAAGAAAAGTCAAAAAAAAAAGGAAAAAATAAAGGAAATAAAAATTTAAAAAAAAGTAAAGAAAAAATAAGAGATAAAGAGAGATCAACATTTAGTTCTTGTTCACAAAAAATGTTAAAGGTGTTATACCTCCAGTAGGACAGTAAGTCTAGGTAGTGGAAAGGACAGAGGAACAATGAATGAGCTTCACAAAAGTGAGCTGAATCAACTGTAAATGAATAAAAAAAACCGTTAACAAGGCTATTTTTTAACCCCTTTACTTTTTGGCCACTTTTTGAAAGTGGCCAAAAAGTAAAGGGGTTAGCCTTTACTTTCTAGCCATTTTCGGCCACATATTTTGTTCAACTCAATAGGTATTTTGTTCAACTCAATAGGTATTCTTCTCAACTATTTTCAAACAACTAATAATTGTTCAAAAACTTCAGTCCTAAATTTTCAGTTTCGAAAAACAGTAGTGAGCCACCTTAATAACATTCAAATTAAAATTACATATAAATATATACAAGCTACTTTAACTTAAATATGTCATATATATAAAACTAATTGTATATTTATTTGTCAGACTGATGTCTCCAGCATCAAGAAGGGCAGCCCAGGATCGGTAACATCTACAAGAGAATAACTGCAGAATTAGCTAAATATATTTATGAGCAAATCCCAAAGGAAATCAGTCCCTCCCTTGCTTTTACAAAAAAAAAATTATTAGTTAAAAGTCATTGTTTTGATGAAGAAAATGTTTTTGAGCCCTTGCCAAACGTTTGCAATAATTTGAGGGAAAGTTTGAAAAATATGTTGTACCGAAAGTAGGGAGCACAGTTGCACAGGCCCTCTGGTCCCTTTGCATTTGACAAAAATTGTCTAATACATGTTTTATTTTTTTATGAAAGAAACAGGTTTTGACCTTTACCAAATGATAGGGGGCAAGATTTGGGCTTTTGAAAAAAATCTAAAACCAAAGGGGGGACCACAGGGCCTGATTTCAAATCCTTTGGTCCCCCCTTTGCCTCTAACCAAAAACTGCCCTAAAACATGTTCTTATCACTTGAAAAGCATTGTTTTGATGAAAGTATAAGACATGAAACTTACCCTGAGGATCCTGAGAAAAAACTTCGTTGCCAGCAACGAATAAATACAAGGAAACTGGCTGAAAGAAATTTAATGTAGGTTTGAAAATTTGACACAGGTAAAAAAATTTGGGTCAACTGCCCAAGGTCGACCACAAAATTATTTTGAAGAGTCTGAACAGTTGGCGAAGAAAATTTGTATTAATACTTCATAAAAGCAAAAAACAATGAAGATCATATAGAAGTCTTGGTATCTGACTGTGTTGGATCTGGTTTCTTAAAGTATATTTTTATACACCTGACTTATAGTGAAATATTTATTATAAATATATATATCAAATGTCATAATACCTTGTGATCTCCCATGCAGGTGTTCAAACCATTCAATTCATATTTCGCTAAATGTTTATCCTGTAAAAAAGTATATTTGTTATTGCCTACTTGATCACATTTTTCAATATCCCTTACAATATTCTTAAGCACCGTTCAAACGAGAATGAGAGTTGACAAGAGCAAGAGGTTGCTGGCATGAAAGTTTAAATCTCAACTCTCATCACCCATTCAAACAACGAGAACAAGAGTTGCACAAGAGTTGACTGGATATTTATACCACATGTACTGGTCAAATGAGGAAAAACTCATGAGATGATAGCAGTGTATAAGAGTTGATGAAATGTGGTGGTCAAACACATTGATGAGAGTTGATAGCAGTGCATGAGTGTTGATGACTTATCGACTCTCTTCATTGTTTGACCCTGGCTAAATACAGTGAAACAAAGAATAAGACTTTAATTACTGTTTGAAGCAATCTTGCCACAAGTGAAAACAAAGTTAAAGGCATAAAATAGCTGAATAACTACCATTATAATTTCCTTGCTATTGTGCGTTATTAAAACTCTGTCACACCATGAAGGACATCTGTAAGAAATGTGATGTATATCACAACAGTGTAAGTACAATAAGCTGCTGACAGTGTTTTGTGTCGAATGAGGCAATTTTTTACATGAGGCAATTTTTGCTGCAACTTGCAATGCAATTTCGGGCACAGAGTGATGTTAGGTAAAAAGTATATTCCCAGAGAAATTGTGAGCATGAATCTCATTTTACTTTGCCGATATTTATTGCTAAACATGCCCCAGAAGGCAACAAAGAAATGAATAAGAATGACAATATCGGTGAAGTGAAATGCGAGCCATGTTAAATGTTTTTCAGTGTGTACATCGCTTCATATCATGGCTCTGTGCAGAAATTGTGTTGCAAGTTGCAGCAAAAATTGTCCTGTGTTAACATGGTCTTTATATATGTCTTCAACATTTTGAGTAAAGCCTGGAAAGCCTGGATTGTCAAGAGGTTAGTAGCTATTTGGCTACTAAATTACAAATAGATAACATACGCCTACCTCTTTTCAAGGTACAAAGGTTTTGTGACTTCAACATCTTCTTGAAACGGATAGCTGAAATATAATATATAGTTTATAGAATCAGATAAGAACCATATTAGATATAAGACAGAGCCGGATTAAGGCAGCGGGGGGCCCCTTTGGCTTTTTCCTACCGCTCTATAACCTGAAAAAATTAACCTGTTTTAAGTATATATGGTTGAATTGCAATCTTAATTTAAAAGATGTAATGACAGTAATGTATCTGATATTATAACATTCACTATTGGTAATTGGTCTGTCACTTTTTCTTAATAAAGTTTGAGCGCAGGGCCCCTTGGAGGCGCGGGGCCCATGGCATATGCCACTTCTGCCATATGGTTAATCCGGCCCTGATATAAGATAAGAACTCGATCAGTAGTAATTCAAAAATGTTTGCTTACGTTGGTGGAAACTCAACAGGAAACTCATATAGCCAATTCTTGAATGCTTGAGGTTCTTTGTCAAACTTTCGAAGTTTTGCAGCATTGTTTTCAAGAACACGTTGATAGTCCAAACAAAACTTGGATGGCTCAACGATGAGACGAACCTTTAACACATACAAAAAATAATTACATGCACTATAGTAGTAGAGAGGTTTGACTGCATAATGTATTATAACTTTTGCCATTTGTAAATCCATAGGTGTGTATGACTACCTTCTCTGGGTGTTTTTTCTCAACAACAACCAGTTTTGATGGTTCTTCTTCCCCATCTTTAAAAGTTGTCTTTACAGAACAATGTTTGGATACCATCTAAAACAATGAACACCACAAATGAATCATTTTATATATATATAAATTATTCTTTCTTCACTTAGCTCGCCACCATGAGAGGGATGTATCTGAGCAATACACTCTGTTTTAACCCATTAACTGGCAGTACGCTAACACTGATGAGTAAAATCATCTGGCGTTACACTAAAGTAGGGCGCATCTGGGCACATTGCCAGCTAATGGGTTAAACATGGTAGATATTTGTCTCAGCCTTGCAAGGTAAAATTGCATATCACTTGCATATCACATATCAAGTGAAAATTGCATATCACTTTTCGAAACGATGTGCAAAAAATCAGACTTGGGACTATTAATGAGCATCCATCCATGTTAACAGTTAATACAGTGCCAATCTATTGTTAATATGATTTATAAAAGGTGCTTTTTCATTCACTCTAGCAATGTATTCACAGACTGGAAGGTGCCATATTTTAGCAGCCATTACAGACTGGAAGGTGCCAGACAATTTTATGCATCCGTTGCTTAGAATATTGCCAAAGAAAAAGGAAACCAAATGCCACCTCAGAAACATGTCTACGTGTAAGCCTAAGATAAATACTGAACGTTTTATGAACTCCTTTGCAAACCGCTTTAACTTTAAACTAAATCTTGCTATTTAATAATGAAACTATTATAACTTGTATATATTGAGTATATTCTGCTTTTAATTGATGTAAATATAAGATATTATATCTTTTACAATATTTTGTAACATAGAATATGTATTTTTTATTCTATGCAATTAAAGACCTATTGATTGATTGATTGAAATGGACGAGTGTGACATACATATATATTACCTTTAAAAACTTGCATTGATCCAGTCGGAAATTGAAGTCACCAAAGATGAATGCTGGATCAGGATCTTGATCCAAGCTATGAATTAGAAGTAAATTATCAAGGATTTTATATGGACAACAGTGCTGTATTGTGACTAAAAACAACTGCCTTAAAGTTTATTGATTTGTACTACTGTAACAGGGTTCTATCCAGGACTTGACAGACTGATCTCAACCATGGTACTATAAAATAGCTTCAAGCGCGACATCAATAAACAAAGTGCAAAGTGATTAGAGCTGTTCATCAGACGTCCTTCTGGCTTACGGGGGTAGCGCATCTCTCTGAATCACCAGTAACTAATATTCTGCGCATTGCAGTGCTGAATTTCATCTAATGCTAATGTATAACAAATTACAAGTACAACATTGGGGTTTTCGTACTGTATATTTGAAACCTTTGAAGAAGTCCGCCTTGGCGTGAGTGCCAGGCGGCACTGCTGAGTGCTGGGCGGTGCCGCCCACCGTGGGCAGAACCCTGTGTAATGGATTAACTTCACTATATTCTGGCTAATGCCAAATTATTTTATTCACCACGGTGATTGCTGTAGTCTAGATGCAACTTAAAAGTAAAATCGATCAATCTGGCAAATAAAATCATCTGGCATTAGACTGAGTGAAATTATAACTCAGACCATAAGAGCATATTGACAGATACAATATCCATTCTTACCCATGTAGTACATATTCAAAAGCATTCTGTCTGTTTCCAGCATATACAGAAGGACTCTATATGATAAACAATGAAAGAAATTATTGTTATCACACTGGTTAATCATTGATTGGAGGGTCTAAATTGCTGGTGGGTGGTAGAGTGTTAGGGTGGCTGTTACAGGTAAACTACATCAAGCGTTCCTCTTTTCAGTTCCTAACTCATTTGCAATTTTCCTAATTTATTACCTCTGCAATTTTCAAAAAGTTTGTTGCAAATCCCTTGAGGAAATTTGCAGTGTTCCTAAGCCAATTAGAAGTTCCTCAGTTCCTGTTAGAAGTTCCTAACTTCCTGTTAATAATATATTCGAGCGCAAAAACTCGCTAGTTTTGTTGAATTCGAAATTGAGAGACTTTGTATTCTTATATATAATTCCTTTGAAATAATATTTACACTCATAAATTGAAATAAAGAGCTAGAAGTAACAAAAATAAAGACTTTTACAGTAACAGGGAGTGAAAAAAAGAACAGAAAGTCAAGGTTTTTCAAGAGACCCCCTAATTCAATTAAATAATTCAAAATCGAACTTCTAGCTCTTTATTTCAATTCATGAGTGAAAATTTTGTTTGAAAGGAATTAAATATAAGAATACAATGTCTCTCAATGTCGAATTCAACAAAACCAGTGAGTTTTTGCGCTTGAATTGTTAACAGGAAGTGAGGGGATTTAAACAGGAAGTTAGGACAATTGCAAATAAATTAGGAACTGAAAAGAGGAACGCTTGACGTAGTTTACTTGTAGGCCTGGTCATTCACACCAGGACTGGTCAATCATAAATGACAAAGCAATTGGTCTATGAGAGGATATATATCTATATATAAAGGATCTATAAATATATATACTTACAGATTCCATGGAAACCAAGTTTGACGGGTCATGAAACAAGTGAATATTGATCAAGTTCACACTCCTATATTAATAAGAATATGTAATTTTACAAACATATCTGAGACATGTCACCAGATATTACAGTAAATTAAGGGAGCTTATTGGATTTAGGGGGGGGGGGGGACAGGGTTGTGTAGTTTATGACAAGTCTATGAGTTCTTAATACAGTATTTTACATACATTTTTTATCTACTTTTTAACATCTAGAAGAGAGGGAGGCTTAATAGAGATGGAGGCTTAATAGAGAGGGAGGCTTAATAGAGAGGGAGGCTTAATAGAGAGGGAGGCTTAATAGAGAGGGAGGCTTAATAGAGAGGGAGGCTTAATAGAGAGGGGGGCTTAATAGAGAGGGATGCTTAATAGAGAGGGGGGCTTAATAGAGAGGGATGTTTAATAGAGAGGGAGGCTTAATATAGAGGGGGCTTAATAGAGAGGGGGCTTAATAGAGAGGGAGGCTTAATAGAGAGGGAGGCTTAATAGAGAGGGGGGGCTTAATAGAGAGGGAGGCTTAATAGAGATGGAGGCTTAATAGAGAGGGGGCTTAATAGAGAGGGAGGCTTAATAGAGAGGGGGGGGCTTAATAGAGAGGGAGGCTTAATAGAGAGGGGGGGCTTAATAGAGAGGGAGGCTTAATAGAGAGGGAGGCTTAAGAGAGGATTTAAACAAACTAGTACATATACTTACATTCCAGATATCCTCCATTTTGTTTTCAAATATCCTTTCCTTGACCATTTCATCTACAAGAAAAATAGACACACCAACTGTGAAGATTTTTCAAATGGCTCTCGCTCTAACCTGTTTTTGAAGTATTAAATGCTCAGACCATCTTACCTGTGGAAAAAATCTTTTGGGATATTTCATTTTATCTACCGTCTCCAAAGAGTCCAAGTAATGTGTAAAAATCTAAATGATAAAAGCTGTGTAAAAACTAGTACAGTTGAATCTTAATTGCTTTAGTTTGAACAAATATAAAATTACTTTCTCACCACAAATGCCATGGTTAAACAACTTAACCTTAACCCATTAGCTGGCAATGCGCCCAGATGCGCCCTACTTTAGTATTTTACTCTGTCTAACGCCAGACAATTTTACTCGTCAGTGCTGGAGTACTGGCAGTTAATGGGTTAACTCAGTAGCTTTGTGACCAGTGTGAACCTTGCGCAGGAATAGCAAAGCAACAGGTTCGAACCCTGCATTTGTTATAAAATTTTCATTTTCTATTTGGGAAAATAGCTAAATGGTGGTAAGTACAACCACTTGAATGTACTTATAACCATGGTGGGTACTTTTTGTGTGAGATATATTTCTCACAACAAATCACAATTAAACCACTGACCTCGGTAGCTTTGGGGTGTGAACCTTGCATAGGAATAGCAAAGCCACAGGTTCGAACCTTGCATTTGTTATAAAATATTATTTTTCTTTTTGAAAAGTCAAATGGTGGTAAGTACACATTGGCAGAGTGCTGGGTGGCACTGATGAGTTCTGGGCATTACTGCCCTGGAAATACCATCACAGTATGTCTTATCTTGTGAACAGCTTTTGTCTTGCATTTTGACAAGTGCACAATATTACAGCTGTTAAAAATTACAATGTAAAGTTAATTGAATACACACCTGCCTTCCTTGCTTAATTTTTTCAAATCGGCAATCTGAAATAATTTTAAAATAATTTCTGTTAATCATCAATTAAAGAGAACCTTATCATTACATAGATAAATTAAGGGAAACAATGTGTGTGATTTGGTTAATTTTTACATGACATACAGAGAAATCGAAGGAGTGAAAGAGGGACTTGTAAAATCGGCACTTTTACTAGATTATCTAACGCCAGGCAATTTTACTTGCAATGGTAGGGTACTGCCAGTTAATGGGTTAATTATGAAATCAAAGATAATCTACCTGTATAATTCCAAATAGCAATATTCTTCAGAGATTTATGAATAAGAAAAAGTGCTCCAAGGGCCTACAAACCAAGAAACAAATGATGGGATATAACATAAAAAAATTAAATTTTGTTAGTTCACAGCAACCAGGTTTAATATCATTCATGCCGACGCAATTGTATGCAGCCATACACTAGTGATCCCGGTCGAGTATAGATATTTACAAGATGCAGTTTGCTACCAAAACATGGAGACAAAATTGCAAAACAAAACACCTCAAGCGCACATTATTGGTCATGTTGAAAGTCTTTGAATTTGTTTCCTGGTCAAAAAATCAATGAACTGAGACATAGACAATAGAAGGGAAGTCATAAAAATTCCTTTGAAACAGACACAAACACGAAAATCCGTAAATTTAAAGATATAATACAAGGGGGGTTGTATACTTCAATCTGAATATTTGTTATTGAAGTATACAACCCCATTGGCATAGCGGGGTCGTTAACTTCAATTGATCCCATTCATGCTTCCGCTAGGCATGACCTACCATTGGGCCAGCCTGGGTGTAGAAAATGGTGTACAATACTAGGCCAAATCAAGTGATAGAAGTGCAGTGAAAATATAATTAATGTAAATTTTGACAGCAACTATACAAAACTGTCAGAATTATTGACAATGTATTTATTTTCCTCCTAGCAAATGAAAATGGCTGCACTTTCTCAACTTTTCACGTACAGTTTAAGACGGGATAAAAAATTTGCACCTTGAGGAAATGAGATTCCACTAATTGAAAAACAAATGGCAGTTTTCATAAACAAACATACCGAGCAATGCATAATATGAGTGGGAGGCAGCATTGCAAAATTTAAAATAAAAACAACAATAAACTACGCAAACAGCTGCTTCATATATCATGCTTATTTCATACAGAAAATCCATAAAATAACTCACTGTAAATTTCTCATCGTTTTTGTAATCTTGATCGAAATATCCAACAACTGTACTGTACTCTGACATGACTTGACTGCACAACAACTGCCTTGAAATACACAAAAATTTAAAAATTACATGGCTGTCTAATTGGGCAGAATAATTTTACAGGTAAAATAATAGATTAGAAAACGAGATTGCGACATGAACAATTATAAAAATGCTGACATTCTTACTTGGTTATCTGGTGAATACTCTCCAAAGCGCCTTGCGGAACTTTACCACCGATTTCTTGAAAGTGGAATGCGATAAATTTCGGATGGTCAAGTGCAGAAATTTTCTATTAAGAAAAAAAATTGTTCACTTTAATAAAAACATTAGAACAATAATTAGAACAAGAATGTATGTCGTATATGCTACTTTTGAGAACGATTTTTAATCAAGACTGTTCTGAATAGACAGTCTTTTATTCGTTTTGTAGATTAAATTTATAGCTAAACAAACATAGAATATATCAAGTTCAATTTAGGACCATAATAATTCGAATAAACACGACTTACTTGCTGCATTTCTCGTACCCATCCTGGCAAAAGATTTTTCACCTAAGAAACAATCAATATCATATACATAAGTACAAAGGTACTAAAACGACAACGTATATAAAAAGCTAAAAAAGACAAGATACTCACGTCCTCGAACAGAGAACCAACATTTGCCGTCACTAATAGTATCGGTACTTTGACAGAATCGCTATTCTGCATGGCAAAACACGAAGGTTGTTGCCGTTTCTTTCTGGAAATAAAACTTCAAAATTTGGCACGTGTATGTAAACCATTTGGGGTCTACGACTCGACGGTTTTAGAGTTGTTACAAGCAGAAAAATATCTGTAAAATGTCATAGTTTATACCGACAAGAACTTCGTGATGCAATATTGATTTGTTTACGTCTTGTCTTGACTTGCCCTACGCAAGGAACTAGAACCGATTTCCGGTTTCTATTTCCGGTTTGTTCCCAGGTCTATTGTGCCGGGCGCAAAAAAATTATGGTGGGGGGTGGGGTGGGGGATTTAAGTATGATTTAAGTGACTGCGTTTTTGTCCATATTTACCTACTATGAAAATGCGGGTTTTCCACTATTTTGTAGTGTAAGCACAAGCTTTGCAATTCGTGTAAAATGAGACCTCTCACTTTTAATTTTCCGGTATACCATGACGGTATCAGAATTACCAAAAGTAATGACCTAACCCAAACCACCCGGAAGTAAAAACCAGTTTAAATTGAGTTCTTAACATGAAGATCGTAGAAAAACAGGACGAGTACAAAAGTAGGCTCGGCCCAGCCGTTCCCTGTTCATTAATCTCAATTTCATTTCCGTGTACCCAAATATCCCGTGACCTCATGACCTAATATTACATCTTGTCACGTCTCACAATTTAATTGCCGTAGACTCGTCGCTATTCGCTACTATAGTTTTCAGCAGGGCGCTTATATACTATATAAGTATATATAGTATATAAGCGCCCTGGTTTTCAGATACTATTTCTATCCCGTTTTTTCAACCTTTGAACTTATTCTATGCATTGGCCAGTGGTTCCACTTTGAAGGAAATTTCCTTTTGAAAGATATTTTCCTTTTGAAAGGAAATTTTGACAAAATGATTGAAAATTTAAGGAAATGAAATTTTGAAGGAAATTTGAAGGAAAGTCATGGTATGCTAATTTGTGCGATATGTATCGCACAGCCGCACATGACAACCACACTACAATCACTGTAAATGATGGTATGCTAATTTGTGCGATGCATCGCACAACCGCACATGACAACCACACTACAATCACTGTAAGTCATGGTATGCTAATTTGTGCGATGCATCGCACAACTGCACGTGACAACCATACTACAATGACTGTAAGTCGTGGTATGCTAATTTGTGCGATGCATCGCACAACTGCACGTGACAACCACACTACAATCACTGCAAATGATGGAATGCTAATTTGTGCGATGCATCGCACAACCACACATGACAACCACACTACAATCACTGTAAGTCATGGTATGTTAATTTGTGCGATGCATCGCACAACCGCACATGACAACCACACTACAATCACTGTAAGTCATGGTATGCTAATTTGTGCGATGCATCGCACAACTGCACGTGACAACCACACTACAATCACTGTAAGTCATGGAATGCTAATTTGTGCGATGCATCGCACAACCGCGTATGACAACCACACTACAATCACTGTAAGTCATGGTATGTTAATTTGTGCGATGCATCGCACAACCGCACATGACAACCACACTACAATCACTGTAAGTCATGGTATGCTAATTTTGCGATGCATCGCACAACTGCACGTGACAACCACACTACAATCACTGTAAGTCATGGCATGCTAATTTGTGCGATGCATCGCACAACTGCACATGACAACCACACTACAATGACTGTAAGTCATGGTATGCTAATTTGTGCGATGCATCGCACAACTGCACGTGACAACCACACTACAATCACTGTAAATGATGGTATGCTAATTTGTGCGATGCATCGCACAACCGCGTATGACAACCACACTACAATCACTGTAAGTCATGGTATGTTAATTTGTGCGATGCATCGCACAACCGCACACGACAACAACACTACAATCATTGTAAGTCATGGTATGTTAATTTGTGCGATGCATCACACAATGGTGTTTTTTATAATCCATTTGAAGGAAATTTCAATACTTTTTGAAGGAAATTTCGATCAAATTTTGGAACGTGGAAGCACTGCTTGAATCTGAATGATTGTAAGGTCTTTAATTAAGCTGCTGCCAACTTGAGAGAACAAGGTCGGTGAAGAAAGAAATTCTTGTATACAGGAAATATTTATATCCTTAATTTCTGAATAATTCAAGGGCTTTCGAAACTACCATTGTGAAATTGTGATGAAAATCTTATTTGACCGTATTTCCTCTCTCCGGAGTCCGGATATGCCTTTCTACGCCTCTATATCTCTTTCCATATTTCGTATAAGACCAACAATATCAACTCTATTTGTTGGTCACGACTCACGAGTAAGGGGCTTCGGTGGCGCGGTCGTCAGGGCAAGCGCCTTTCACCTCTGAGTTCGTGGGTTCGATTCTCGCAACGGACTGATGTGAAAAGAGTCGGTCAACGCTCTGCCGAAAGTCGTGGGTTTTCTCCGGGCACTCCGGTTTCCTCCCACAGGGAAAGTTGACAGGGTGGGTTAGGATAAACACAGTTAAGAAAGTAATATCACAATCGTTGTAAAGATAAAATAGTCTAGGCTAAATATGTAATTAGGTAAGCGTAACACTTGATGTAAAGCGCATTTGATCATATTCACATGTAAATTTGCGCTATAGAAATGTTAATCGTTAATCGTTAAAGTGAAGACCAGTTATATAAGAAACAGATTCCGAAGAATGTCATCTTGAAAATTTGAAATACGAATTAAAACAAGACGAGTTTTTGACTTTTTGAAACTGTATAAAATGAAAAGAATTGACGTTATTTTCTGCCCACGTCCATGATAATTAACTTGCTTTGTAATAAACTTAACAAAACTAAACACTAATCACCCTGGATTAGATATCTTTTGAAACTTGAGTACTGTTGACAAGTCTCTATGGTTACTGCATATTTCTGTCTCAGAGTTTGGCGTCGTTGACTGCTACACATTTATATCAGTAAAATTTCTGCTCTGTTTATAGCCAAAGATATCGTTAAAGCCAAGATTAAGAAGATTAATTCACATTTGGTCACTGCTCGCCACAATTCGGTGTGTAAATAAAGAGTTAAGGCATTGGTATTGTATTCAAATACAAACCAACGTCGCATCGCGTCGAAACTGACGAATAACAATTTATTGACCCTGGCATATTTAAAGCCCAAGAGCATCATCATTTGAGCAAAGTTGAAGGAAAGACGTACATTTAAGTACATTGCTTGATCTTCAAAGTGAATTCTGATAAGCAAGTGAGTTATTGGTATCTTGGTAGCTGATATAGCAAGCCCAATCTGGTGGCTGTGCTGACAAGAACATATAAAACGTATATTGAAATCTGCTGAAGCACTGCAGGATATCATTTACAAGAAGCTTTCCTTCAATATCAGATAAAATCAATAATCACTTTTCAGACTTCATATCGTTGAACGTATTGGCGAGTCTCGTAGACATAAAGTGACTTTACCAACAGTTGAAATGGCGTCAGATCAACAGCCTGGTACCACGAACAATCACAGTGTATTAGAACTTAACTCGGTGCTACTGGTCATTCTAATGCTGTTCACGCTATTTGGTAACTTTATTCTACTTCTGTCCATATGGAAAAACAAACGTCTTCACAAAGTTACACACTTGCACACAGTGAGTCTGATCATTGCAAACTTCATCCCTGCCACGACCATCATTCCTTTACGCATCGCGAGAATTTGGAATGAGAACGACGGAGTGTTGAACGAAGAGACGACATTATGCGAGGCTTACCTTACTGCGACTTTATTATGGTGTGTGGTGTCCATTTTGACCCTAGTCTCTGTGAGTTTAGACAGATACATCGCGATCTCAAGACCTGAAAAATATGGCAGTATTTTGACCCATAATCGAACTTTGCTGATTTTGGTTACAGTATGGTGCTTTGCAATATTGGTGTCATTCATATCGTTATACCATACTGGTAGTGCTCTAAAGTTGTTCACATGTAACTTTAATCTCCTGCGCAAGGAGAGCTATGTGTATCTCCTTCTAACTGTTGAAGTGATCCCTCTTATCTTGATGTTTATAATACACTATCAAATCACGAAGCTATCAACAAAGCACGCTCAATCCATAGGCGTCGTCGACTCGCGTTTTACAGAATACAAGAGAGTCCCACTGGATTTCCCTGCTGAAGTTCGTTGGTCTCGAGTGGTGATATTAGTAATACTTCTTTATGTTTTAATGTGGGCACCTCGGTGTATATACCTCATTGTAGACGAGAACTCTATGTCCGCCAGCAGTGCTAAAGCTTTTGATGTACTGACTGAGGTAATCACGTATAGCTTCGCAGGACTGGCGCCGTTAGTGTTAGTTCATTTTAACAGTGATATGAGAGAGGAGTTCTTCAGGATTTTAATGCCGTATCAATGGTTTAGAAAATCACATGGAGTTGGTACAAAATACAAGAATACCAACACTGTAACACCATTTGATATGATGATGTGACATTTCATAGAAAATACACATTATGTATACAAGCACGGATAATTGTATAATATCCGAGTACAGATAATTGTACTGAATTGAACATTGAATGAAGCATAATTGGATGGGATAGCTTAGATGGATGCTTATAAACGCCAAATAAACGGTACAGCCACGGCTTGTATAGGAGTGTATAGGAGTATATAGCCGCACAAGTTGGAAATCAGTAAATCGGTCAAGTGCTCTTTGACACTAGAAAATAAGTAGTTAATCGCATTTCTTGGTGTCATGCATGGAACTAATATCTTCGACACAAAAGAAAATTGTACTGTACATTTTCAGATTAAAGTGGATAACGGGCTTTTACTTCAAACAGTATTTTGCTTTATGAGATTATACTTTGTAGTATGCATGCATTTTTGTCTGCTTTAATAACATTATATTAACCGTCTAGATACTTGTAGTGTAATAGTGTAACAATATGTAATTGTAATTGAAGAAAATTTGATTTTACTAAAATTGCAACAACGTACCAATCTTTTTTTATAAAAAATAATTTAATAACTTTCAACATTAATGAATTCTTATGCAACATTTGATTTGAATTTTTTACAAGTTTTAAAATAAGCTCGGAGTTGGTTTCAAATGGTTTCGACAATGCACAATGAGATGCAAAATTGTAACGTACAATGTTAAAAATACTCAAAACTATACAATATATACTAGTACTATTATAATAGAAAGGATAAAGATAATTTATGCTTGCATACTAATTTTCACTCGAAATTTCTATATGACCATAGTTTTGCACTACATGACTACATATGGTCTTGGACTATATGATTATAGTTTTGGACTATATGACTATAGTAATGGACTATAATGACTATAGTCTTCGACTATATGACTATAATCTTGGACTATATGGCTATCATCTTGGACTATAATGACTATAGTCATAATTGGACTATACGAGTATAGTCTTGGACTGTATGACTATAGTCTTGGACTACATGACTATAGTCTTGGACTGTATGACTCTAGTCTTGGACTACATGACTATAGTCTTGGACTACATGACTATAGTCTTGGACTACATGACTATAGTCTTGGACTACATGACTATAGTCTTGGACTACATGACTATAGTCTTGGACTGTATGACTATAGTCTTGGACTGTATGACTCTAGTCTTGGACTACATGACTATAGTCTTTGACTGTATGACTCTAGTCTTTAACTGTATGACTATAGTCTTTGACTGTATGACTCTAGTCTTGGACTGTATGACTATAGTCTTGGACTGTATGACTATAGTCTTTGACTGTATGACTATAGTCTTGGACTATATGACTATTATCTTGGACTATAATGACTACAGTGTTGGAGTATAGTGACTATATATAGCCTTGTACTACTATAATTATTATAATAGTCTTGGCCCAAAATTTAGAATAATTTACTCGTCAATATACTTAACTCAGCGCATACGTTCCTTGCATAAGTACAGTGACTAAATTTTCGTCAAGGGCTAGAAAAGACAACTTTCGATTTACAATTTATAACAACACTTTTAAATAAGATAATTATTGGTATTGTTATTAATTGTATTCATAAATATTCCATAAATGATAACTCCATACCTCTAATTTCCTCTTTTCTTTTTCCCTGGTGTTTCCGGAAAACTTGAATCGCGCTGTTTGCGTTTCCTGGAAGACAGGGTTGAAACAGGTGGCGGTCGATACAAGTATTTCGATGTGTCTGGTGCAGTATTTCCTGCAGTCAGGTAGTCAACAATATAGTCAGTCCTGAGAACCAGTATACCAGCTTGTTCAAGACGCTCAAAGTTCATGTTATTTACAAGAGAGGCACCAGGACCTATAAACGCAAGAGTTATCTTATTTGCGGATCGCTTGACATCTTCAGTTTCACTTTTCAATGAACTTTCTCAAACTCATTAATAATTCATGAGCAAAACACAAAGGAAATCACCACTGTATCGTTGTCTTGATACCACGGTAATAAACAACCATAAATTAACTCAACTTTCGCGTTGAATTTCTCTTTAAATACTGGTTTGTTTGAGAAGCTATATCATACACTCGAAGTCGTTTATTATAGTGATTTAAAAACACCTCAAAGTATGTTAAAAAACTCGGTTAGCGCCTTGTTTTTCAACACACGTTTCGGTGTTTCAAATCACCATAATAAACTCCTTCTCGTGTATGATATATTACATCATGGATTCCCTTTTATGAACAATGTAAGATAGATAAATGCTCGATTTTATATAAACGTATTAATGGTATTCTGCCGAGCTATCTTAACGAACATATTGTATTTAACAATAATATTCATTCTCGGAACACTCGGTACGCAAATTTCAATGTAATTTGTCCAAAGTACAAAAGAGAACAGACCGTGGACGTACTTTTTCAGTGACCAGCACAAAACTTAGGAATAACTTACCACTTATAGATAGGAAGGCTCATTCATTGAAAAGTTTTAAGAAAAATTTGTGGAGTAAGATTTTTAAGGAGCAGGAATTTTTACAACATTTTAATGCATAGTTAGTTTGTAATATTGTATATATATTTATATATTAAGTTACTTACTGATAAAAGCATGAGTGACATGAGCAATGTTCTGAAATGGTGGTGTAGTCCCCAGTACTTTAGCTCCACCAGCTTCTAACATTCTGCTAAAGGAACCAGCTTTTCCCTCCTCAACACACAGCAATACTTTCCAGTCTTGAAATGCACCGAATTTCTTTTGATACCGTACAGATTTCTGCAACACAATTGAGCACAATTAAGTTCGTTGTAGGTTTCCAAGTAAATCTCTGTTCTCGACCTGCTGTATAGTCGGCTTAACTCAGAGGTAAGGGGCAGCTCGCTAACCGCATCTGCCACCCGTGCTTCCCTACGCCAGTAATGTCATTTTGGTACATTAATATGGAAAGTCACCTAACAAACGTCAAAATTGTTACCTTCGCTAACTCAATTCTCCACCTACGTGATGCCACACCTAAACTTGTCAACGATTCTCCAGGTATTTCAACTCCCCATTCATGAGGCTCTTCGTCAACAAAACACCCCGCTTTACGGCAAGCTTCCAAAAACGACTTTCGTAACAACCAATTGCCAGCTGCTATTGACGATAAACATTTTTCATTTCTGAAGAGAAGTATCGGATGTACGTATGAGAAAATATTGAATGCATGGTTCCAGTGTAGGTAACGATAAACAATATACTTGAGGAACCATTGAACTATAATAGACTGGAACGCTAACGCAGGGGGGGAATTGAAGCCAGCTTAATTCAGTTTTTCTGAGTTTTGAGTTGAAATACTTAACGCCGAACATTGGGCTGTATATGAAACATACAGGTTTTATTTTTCAGGTAGTTCGATCCCACAAGCCCTCAAGAATACCTAAATGATCATTAAGTTATTAACCCATTAGCTGGCAATGCGCCCAGATGAGTCCTACTTTAGTATTTTACTCTGTCTAACGCCAGACAATTTTACTTGACAGTGGTAGGGTACTGCCAGTTAATGGGTTAACAAAACTATCTGCCAGTGTCTCTTGTTAACCCATTAGCTGGCAATGCGCACAGATGAGTCCTACTTTAGTATTTTACTCTGTCTAACGCCAGACGATTTTACTCGTCAGTTGTAGGGTACTGCCAGTTAATGGGTTAACAAAACTATCTGCCAGTGTCTCTTGTTAACCCATTAGCTGGCAATGCGCACAGATGAGTCCTACTTTAGTATTTTACTCTGTCTAACGCCAGACGATTTTACTCGTCAGTGGTAGGGTACTGCCAGTTAATGGGTTAAGAAACGACAAACCTGTTTAACTGTCCAGCAATTGTATGTCGACTTGCAGGATTAAAGAACTGGTTATCAAAGACCACGCCACCAAGATCTTCAATCAAAGCAGCATAATCAATCTTCTCTTGTTGAGACATCGTAGAAAGAATGAACTTCAGAGGAGGTTTTATCTCAACTTTTACTATCTCCTCTGGTGGGTCTAGCAAGCTGACTGGCTCGGGAAGATCAGATTTCGAGGTAATGTGCAGAGCAATGGGTGGGGCAGTTGGGGTTGACGAGTGGAGGGGTGAGGTAGGGGAGACTGACTCCTTTTTGATTGGACGTCTCTGATGGGAAGAGTCGTCTGTTCTTATGGATCTATTCGCCTGTAAGGGACGGAAAACAACTTTCAAACAACATGACCCACCTTCTTCTTAGCCATCATTTATATAATGTAATCTCAACTCATTGTCAAGCGAACTTTCGTCCTAACCTTGACCTAACCTGAATACAAGCTCAAAGAAAGACCATCTTGAACCTCAATCTCATCTCAATGTACCTGAACCTTGAATCTACCTCATCTTAATATCGCCCTGAAGCCTGGCTAGCTTCAAGGTCAACTTAACCTTTACCCCTGGTCTGTGGTGACATCTACCAGAACTCAACCTAGCAATACGTCTTCTCAAACATACCACAATCTAACCTAAACCTATCCTCAACCTCAAACGACGATTGGTAACCTAGCTTCAATCACTCTTAAAACTAACTTTAAGTAAAGCTTATCACAATCTGACTTAACACATCGACCTCTTAGAGCGCAGGAAATGTAATGAGTACCTTACCTGATTGTCAGCAATTGTTCCAAGGTCAGGCTCTTTATTCAGATTGGGGCTACAATCTTCTAACTGAGCTATAATCTTCTGTCTTTCATGCCTGCTATTTGGATCATCATATGTTATTTCGCCTGCAATGGTCTGGTCGTCATCATCATCTTCCTGGCTGTTATTCTGCATATAAAACAATACCAGGGGTTAGGTGTCAATTGGGACGAGAGTCCTGTTCCTTTCCCCTGTCACGATTTGTCTAATCTGTCTTTATTTGTCGTTAATTAGTTGGTATCATGTAGAAAGTGACAAATTCATTATATTATATTATTATATTATATTACCAATTAGCAGTGGCAGACACTTTCAAAAATTATTGAGGATGGGGGGAGGTGGGCGGGGGGAGGTGCAACCGCGAAGAGGTGCAGAAACCGTTGAGAAAAAAGGCAAGAGAAGAATCAGGACTTAAAGATGAAAACTCATGTTACCTTGCTTGAACGTAAGGATCGTAAACGTGAAGATGGTCTGCGTGGATTCTTCGCTTCATTTGACTCGGACGAGTTTCGAGATTGACCAGAATTACCAGAATTATACAGTCTGCTGCTGCGCCGGCGGTGAGTGGTCTGCAACATGATTAAACACCAAATATTATAAAGAATCCATCGGCCGCAATAACGCCAGACTGTATTCCCAAATACGGTATACAGTCGAACCTGTATTAAGCGGCACCGTATTAAGCGGTCACCCTTTGTTAAGCGGTCATGTGGCAAAGTCCCGAAAATTTCATAATATAAATACTATTTAAGTGACCTTTATTGAACGGTCACCTCTATTAAGCGGACGCGGTCACCTTTTCGACGTTCCCAAACTTAATTTTTCATTGTTTTGAAACTGTATTATAAACGGTCAGTGGGAAGTAACTACAGCAAACATAATACAATATATAATTAAATCTATATTCGGCAACATGTCAAAGTCTTTATCTCATTACTCGAACTTCCCTAATCACTGAAAGTGTCAACAGTATTTTCAGTTCGTGTGGACGTATTGGTATGTGTATTGAAATGTATTACAGTTTAGTTCAAATTTAGTTATATTAAATGTTATAGTTTAAGCCGTGTGGTGATTTTCTACAAGAACTGTATTAAGCGGTCAACCTGTATTAAGCGGTCACTTGCGAAATCCCCGAGGGTGACCGCTTAATACAGGTTCGACTGTATTATCAAGGTAAAATGATCATAATTACCTTCATCGACTCCATTGACTCCATTATATCATGTATTCGTTTAATTTCCTCTCTATTTCGTAATGAATCACTTTGTACAGAACTCTGACTGAACGCTGCGATGGCTTCTAACTCGGTTAGTTTTAAATCATCCATCGTTAATCCCTCAAAACCCCCATCTTTTGCAGTCTCGGATGACGCACCCCCCTGTTCTTTATGGGTTTCCTCTACATTCCGGGAGTCAGGTGAAGTGCTGTCTATCTTGTCTGTCTTTACTTTTGATATGTCAGCACTTGTTTCATCCTGAAGTTCGTAAAGCAAAATGACGAATATCAGAAAATTAACCGTTAGGGATTAACCTTAACTAACCCTCGGAACCTTTGTCAATTAGGTTGCAAAAACCTCTTAAGGTTTTCCTTCCATCTCAGAGTGGAGACATAATAAACTGAACTGAACTGAACTGAACTGAACTGAACTGAACTGAACTGAACTGAACTGAACTGAACTGAACTGAACTGAACTGAACTGAACTGAACTGAACTGAACTGAACTGAAGTCATAGTTTATCTCCTGTGCTCCGAAGTTTTTTCTCCGGGTAGTCCGATTTTCCTCCCCTACCAGAAACTAACCCTCCACCTTAGCTACACTCAGTGATAGATATTGTCGTATGCTGACAGCAAGATTTGCTCCAAGTCTGTCTCTCAAAGGAATTTCTTTGGGGAGTTTCCAGGACGCCCTAGTGAGACTCCGGCTCGGCCTTGTTCGACAGTCCCACCTTGCGGGTAGACTGTTTGCCATGATTAACACACCAAACCTTTATCCTTCACCCCAAACCTACCGCAATGTCTTTTGTACTTCGTGTAGATCTTCTTGTCTTGACCACAGACAATGTAAGTTTAGGGTTGTAGCACGAAGGATATAAACTTTCATCAAGATGACATTGTTGTTGAATACAATCATAAAGCCAGTGCGGTGAAACAACATGTACTCCTTTAGATTTTGCTTTTGTTTGTTCTTTTGTAAGACGACCCTACAAATGAAAGGTAAAAAGAAAGGGCATTAAGTTTCCCTTGAGGGTGCCGGCAGAGCAATTATCAAACAAAAATAAAATATTTTGAGGCTTTGGGGGCCTCTTTAACCATCTAGGAAACCTTATTTCTAAACATAATTTCTGACAAGCTCAGCCCCTTGGTCATTTTGGGGGGTCCTCAGTGATGATGGTCGCGTTCTACTTCAGAACTAGTGCCAGCTCAGTACCCCCTCCTCCCCTCCCCTCCCCTACAAGACCATGCTGGATCCATCCCTGACCGGATGTGCTGGAGAATGAAGGTAGACTGTCAACTAGGTGGTAGTGAAAATAATCAACAGGAAATAATGACGCACCTCGTGAATCAAATGCGTACAATTCTTGTCCAAACTGTCTCTATATTGAGCACCAACTGATGCCGCCATGTTGTTTATATCCGACAATTGTTTTGCGCATTTCTTTGAGACAGAAAGTACAACACCACGAAAGAAAGAAGAATCGTTTGACGCTTCCTGATGATCCTCTTTATCAACAGTAGATTCCGCTTTTTCAACATTAGATCCCTCTCTATCAAGCGTAGATCCCTCATTATCAACAACAGAACCCTCCCGTTCAACCTTACGAGACTCTAGTAGATTACCAGTGTTCTTCAAAGCTGCTTGTAAATGTTCCTGAATGTAGTCATCCAAAAGAAAGCTGTTTCTACTTCCTCGGCTCAAGCGACTGTGAGCGCTGCTGCTGCCAGAGGACGCACAGGGTGATTGCAAGTATTCCAGGGCATCAGTGAGGTCAAACGAGGGACGTTGAGGCTTACCAAAGAATGCTGGAACTTTCATCATGAATGGTTGCTTGTTTGAGGACGAGGCAACATCTTTATCTATAAAGCACAATAGGGAGTTCGTTATTGCCTCTGTGGTCAATCCCTCATATGTGTAGGTACTCTGTGTGATGTATTGGTACACGTTTATGTTTGTTATGTAAGGCGAATTTTGTAAGTAAACATTGAAAAATTTCACAGAAAACCTATCATTTGTAGACAATAATCAGATTACGTTCACAGGAGACCAGACGAATTCGGAACGGTACGCAAAGTCGTCCGGTTCCATTTGTTCACTTTGGTAAACAATGCTCAAAGCAGTTATATATACACATTGAAACTATAACAATGACGTCACACTATAACACTCATGACAGAAAACATACCTTTTGTTTTCTGATTGGTCAAAGGTGCTTCTGACTTATCTCCAGTCTCCTGAAGACTTTCAATATTTCCTCCGCCTTCTTTTCCATCTCTGCTTTTAGGCACCGTAAAGTCATTGAATACACTTGTCCTATCCTCTAATTGTCCCTCTTGTCCTTTGCCACCCTTCTCCATCCCCGTGTGACACTCCTCCACCGCAGCAGATTTTTCCAGTGTCAGCACAAAAGGTGCTTCGGGGACCTTGTTACCAGTTCGTGCACATTCATACATCCACTGAGCGCTCAAGGCAGTAATGTTCCAGTTTACAGCTGCTTGGTATTTAGACCCAAGCGGTTCTTCAAGGATAAGATGAGTGTTTGCCAGAAGATTTACTTTAGCGGTGCGTGAAAAGTATTCCTGGAAATTACCGCCTGTTAGGAAAAGTGAAAAATATGATATAAAATATATATAATATAAGGATGGGTAAATATCAAGATTTTGTTGGCATCTCACTCGATTGAATAATAATTGAAAGGTTTTGTAGATGGAAAATTATTGAGTGAAAATTATATACATTTATTAGACCTAACCAGGAACAGCTACGAAAAATGCAACCATAGGTCCCTGGCAGGAATTGAACCTGCGGCCCTGCGTTTCCGGTGCAGCGCTCTAACCAACTGAGCTACAGAGTCGAGCTCTAACCACAAGTTCATGTATATATACTAGGGTACTGCCAAGTTAAGTTGTGGGTAAATATCAAGATTTTGGTGGCATCTCACTCGACAACTGGATAATAATTTTCCATCTACAAAACCTTTCTAATATAAGGATGGTTTAGATCGTGCGTACTCCATCACTACTTCATTGACCATATCAAATCATGAATCAGAAGAAAGGTCTAGGACAGACGTTTCTCCATAGGCGGATTTTCTGGGGGGGTGCGCACCCCCCCAAAAATATTTTGCACCCCCCCAAAAAGTTCTCCACCGCCCCCTAGAGAAATTTGCAGCCCCCCAAATAAATTTAAATGCTCATTGGGATAAATGACAGTAGTGTGATTGAAATAAAGATTTTGAACTAAGTAAGACTAAAAACAAGGATTTTGAACTAAATAAGGATTTTGACCAAAAATCTCAAAAGATTTTTTGAGATTTTTTGAGACTTACCTCCATTGCCAACTGTGCCCCCAGACCCCTGCTGCAGCTTGCTCGGCGGCGCTACGCACCCTGTCGCTCACCTCCTAAATTTTTGGCACCCCCCCAGAGCAAAATCTGAAAATCCGCCTATGCGTTTCTCGATTGTGGGGCTTCTTTGGTGAGTCGTCAAAGCAAGCGTTCTTCACATCTGAGATCGTGGTTTCGATTCTCGCTGTGGACTTCTGAAAATAATCACTCAACGCTCTACCGAAAGTTGTGGGTTTTCTCCGGGTACTCCGGTTTCCTCCCACAGGGAATGTTGAGAGGGTGGGTTTGGATAAGCCCTAAACTAACCCTTCCATCGTTGCTGTGCTCCGTGGTCAAACATAAGTCATACGGTGGTATCCAAGGCGCCCTTAGTAATTCTTCGACTGGATCATATTGAGCTGCGTCCTTTGTAATTCAGCTTAGCCATGATTAGCACAAACCCCACTTACTTATTTAGTACTATCCTGATTGGTTATGCTACATTATGTAAACATGTACAGGTTGGGACAGCCTAACCTACCTAAAATCTCTATCAAATGCATCAAGTGCTCTCTCTCAACGTCAGCGTACTGACTGATAGAAATGACACAATCTTGGAGTGGAAACACATCTTCTGCCAGAGAGAATGGAGTGAAGAGAAACTCGCTGCTCGGTTCTAGTATTTTACCACATTCCAGACAACGTTCCAACCAACAATATGTCACCTAAATAAAAGTTAGAAATTAGGGATTTGGTTTAATGTAAAGACAGTAGCAGAGGTGGAAAAAGTTTTTTTCTTTCTGGGAACCTGTGTTTCAGACTCAAAATTAATAATTAATGAGGTTCAATGATCATTGATTGATTTTGACATTGGACTGATTAGAGTATTGTTTCTTGATATTCAGTGGTGTTCAATTTGATATAGTGAACAAAATGCATTACAATTACTAGTCTGGACTAGGGCATACTCTAGTGTTGTTATTGCTCATCAGTTAATTATTAAGTATAGAAATTTCTGTGAAACATTTTCTGCAAAAATTCAGATCCAAAAATATTTCAGGGAACTAGGTTCCCAGGATCCGATACTTTTCCCACCTCTGGACAGCTGAGGCCGATTGTATAAAAAAAGTAGTTAAAGTTAATAGTTGGAAAGGAAAGTTAACCAATCAGAATCGCGAATTTTACAGTTAACTACTATTTAACTACAAAACGGATAGTTAAAATATAGTTAAGACTTTTATACAACCGGCCCCAGGAAGCTAAAGCTTCACAATAATACCTGACTTGTGTGATGTTCCAGTGGACGCAATACACAGGCGTTAAACAAATATAGAAAATGACGTTTCAAGTGAGGGCACTTCGTCTGGAAACTAGCTTACTACACCCCACATTTTTCTTGAGTTAAGCTTCACTTTTTAGGGCAATAGCAAATGGCAGAGTGGAATTTTCTTAGCAAAATTTTCCTTTCCTTACGTATCCATATTTCGCTTGTAAAAATAATCATATTATGCTACATTTTCCTGTGACTAGTTCATTTTCTCCTCCTTGGCTTACAACATTTGGCGTTCGAAATATAACGTGTCAATGTGAAGTTTAAGTCCCTAGTAATGATACTGGGAGAGCATTCAGTTGTATCATGAGCGAGCGATCTCTGCATTTTCCTTACCACAATCTTAGCTCTGCTTTCTTCACATTCATAATTCAAAGGCACAACAAGAAAATCAGCTATGGTCTTTGATTCACTTGATAAAACATTCCCTCCACACTTTTCAATATCCTTTTGCAGTTGAGTTTCTTGTTCTGCAGTAAAACCATCGAAACGGAACTTGAGCTCATGGAAAACACCTTCAGTTCTTTCTCCGCTTTCATCTGCCAATGGAACACTTAGTTTAAAATATACACAGTGTAGGATTCTGCCCACAGTGGGCGGCACAAGGTGGCAGTCCAGCACTCATGCCAATGCAGACTCTTCCATCCTGCACTCAAAAAGTAAGTGATAGGAAACCTCTATACTTCATTGTATTAGACGATAAAGTGCATGCAATATTGGCCATCAGTAACTTGGTAACGAGCAACATCCATCGAAATGAATTATCTATCTGACCATTAAAATTTGAAAAGTTGCCAGAAGATTTATGTTTGTGGGCCAGTAGATGCCTGGCACTCACTTGGTCCCGAGCAGAACCCTGACATCGGTGGACACTTGAAGCGTGGCAAAGGGTGGAATAATTCCCAATGCACTCAAAGCATCTAACATCTGTCAATGGAAGACTAACTTTACACAATATACAGAGTGCCACACACTAAGGGTTGGTGCACATTCTAATATTTCCTGGAAGTATCTGAAGGTTTTCATATTGCATGAAATACATCCAATACAGGTAGTGTCCATATGCAATATAGGGACATGTAGTGTACTCCTACGAAAAACATGCAATGTAGGCAGTGTCCACATGCAATATAGGTAGTGTCCACATGCAATATAGGCAGTGTACTCCTACGAAAAACATGCAATGTAGGTAGTTTCCTAAAAGATACATGCAAAATAGGTAGTGCCCTAAGAGATATGTGCAAATTACACAGCTGATTACATAGACTGGGCTAGCCTGCTTTACTGGGCTAGCTCGCTAAATCGGGCAAGCCTGCTTTACTGGGCTAGCTCGCTAAATCTGGCTAGCCTGTTTACTACAGTAATATAAATTTTGCATTGTGATTATATAGGACCTTGGCTAGCTCTCTGTGGCGAGATCTCGCTTGTTGCAAGCAGGCTAGCCCGGTTTGCCGGGATGAAGATCGCCATGTAATCGTTTCATCCCATCATCGAAAAAAATAATAAACCGCGGTATCGTATCTGATTAACAACAGCAGGCGGCACGCTTGGATTCAATTGGATTTAGCTTCTGCAAGCATGGTTCGATAGCATATGAACTCGCAATCACAACCACGCCCAAACCACACAAGAACCACATATCCTTTAGTCTGCATATCTGAAGCATGCACCCCCCAAACACATTACCTTCACTACGCCCCTGCATGCAATCAGCCTCTAAGTTTAATTAAACCGCCAAAGTTCTTCTTGTCTACAGAATTGCACTCACCATTTGGTTCAAGATAATTATCAGTGATATCCTTATTGTTTTCAGTCATGTCATCTGGTTCACGATCAGCACAATTGCCATCATTGACATCAATATCTTTCGGGATAGTCACACCTTGTATTTAATAACACATTTTCCATCATTAGGCTAAAATATTTTCCCAGTTGTCTCGTGCAAGGCAACCAAGAGAATATAAGAAGTCCAGGCCGGGAGAAGTTTCTCTCAGGGCCCATATTATATTTTCCAAGCAGCAGAAACAGTGCTGCATAATTAGAGGTAGAGTTGGGCGATATTTGAAAAATCATGTCATGATTATCGTCTATGAAATTATCACGATATTCAATAATATTATGATAAATCCAATGAAAACAATGCATGACCAAATAGTTTCAATTTAAATTAATATGAAAACCATATTAATATAACAAGCTGCACTAATAAGTATAACTAATGTTATTATATACACAAGCTCTGGATATGAGGTATTCTGCAATCTGATTGGTTCTCTACTAGCAGGATATTAACTCATATCCTGCTAGTAGAGAAAAGTAGAAAAATGGCTGGCAGATTTGGACAATTAAATGAAGAGGAAATTCATGTTTTACATGAAAAAAGTATGCCAAAATGTTCTGTTCATATCCAGAGCTTGTGTATATAATAAAACAGTTATTCTACTCACTCTCATCATATATGACTGACATACAACTCGAGTTCGTAGAATAACTGTTAAATATATGTTATATCTTATTATAAACAACAGATTAAAGTAACTATCCGACTTGAAAATAAAGTAATAATTAACCTTAAGGTGGCTCGATATAGTAAAATTAGTAATCACAAAAACCTTATTCAAGAATCGCGAAAACAAAACTTCATACTCTATGAACAAATCCGTGTGACCATTAGTGCGCGCGGGAATATTAATTTAACGAAATAACTTACAAAATGATCTGACGTAAGCAGTTGTTCGCGCCATCTCGCGTCATTACGCGTGTTATATACCGTTTCATGTCAATTGCTGACGTCATTAAAAAATTCCATTTTTGAAAAACAATGCGCTATATTTCATTATTTTGTCTGGTGACTTATGTTCAAATTTTGCATGCTGTATTGCACCGCAAAAATCTTTCATTGTACCAAAAATAAAAAAATTCTGTAATGCCAAAAAAATTTTATCGAAGAAAACGACATTTTTGCCTTTTTCAAAAAAATGGCATTACAGAATTTTTTTATATTTTGCTTATTGTTAGTCTGTCTTGCAAGTAAAATAATGCACGAAAAAAAATTTGGGGTCACCGTGCTTCTTTTCCAACTACACGAGGCGATAGGCTATTTTAAAGTGAATTTTTGCCATAGCAACGAACTATGTGTTACTAAAACTAACATAATTTGAAAGTAGAAACATCAAAATATATGAAAACCCTGATACCTGATGAATAAAACCTAAAAATATGGAGTTTAATCATTTCAAAGTGTTGAACACCTGAATTTTTGAAAACTGTATCGAGCCACCTTAAAATAGAAACCCAACATGCTTCATTTCATCATTTCATAAACCTCAGCGAATTAATGCATAAATACTATACTAGCTTTTGTATCATAATTCGTAACCTCCGGCTCCATTAGCGCAAAGCTTTCAGAAAATAGTTTTAATTGTTCTAAAAACTATACTTTCAAAGAACTGTTTTTGCATTCTATAAAAGCTATGTACAAATGCGAAGCAATATCACGATAGTCATTGACCGTTAACAATAATAATAATATATCATGGCTCAAGTTTCTACCTTCAATACAATAATCATGAGTGAAAATATCGCGATAGAATCGATATATCAAAATATCGCCCAACTCTAACTAAAGGTTCTTACTGTATACCTTTAACTGCTGATGATGGTTCATTATTTGGCATCACATCTAAATATTGTTTTATAATTTCATCATCATTTTCATCTATCTCCTCTGCTACTACATTCTTTTCCTTGTTATTATTTTCTTGGTTCGACTTTCCGTCTTCTTCAAACACTTCATTATTTGATTCAAAACAATAGTACTCTAAAGTAAACATTGAGAAAGTCAATTCACAAATAATCAATTTTATTGATTCACAAATATTATAAACTGACCCACGATTTGCAACAAAATTTGCATTTTGTATCAAGTACTGTTATCAATGGAGCCCTGACCAGGTAGGGATGCATTGCATGCACAAAGAAAAACCAATTCAACAACACTGACAAAAATGGCCATTTTGTTGCAAATTTTGTAAATATTTCAAAACATTTCCAGCCATATGGAACAGTGATTTGCAATTCTCACTATACAATGTTCAAGTTGCACATTGCAAACTGATAATTCAAACCCTGCACCTATTCTTATACAAACCTTGTTCAGGCAAGCATTTGACTTGACGGCAGGACTCCAACAACCACTGCACAGTAACCACATGAGGTGAAAACTCAGAGTTTACCAATTCCTCAATATCTTGTAGTGGCTTATCTCCAACAACAATATGGGACACGCTTGGATTGACCTGATTGAACCTTGTTGCACTACCTGCATTGATGATCTTCTGCAGGTAGTCTAGTTCTGATTCGTTAAAACCAGTCAGATAAAGTCGGCACCCATCCAAGAACTGCTCACCTGAGGGTATCGGGACATTATAATCACATGTTGCTTCTCTATTGGCTGCATGTTTGGATTTGTGTAATCTTTTCAAACCAGATGCCTGGACTCTCATTAGTGATTCATTAAGGATATCCTTGCTTCCATAACTCTCTGCACTTTGCTTGGCAGCTTGTGCCGCTTTTCTGGAGACCTCGCTACTAGAAACAGTGCTATTTACTGTGGCATTAACTGTTGTCGTGCTAAGTTGTGCATTGCTACTACTAGTGGAGTTCAAATCTTTAGCTGGCTTTAGCGAATATGGTGTTTCTTCAATCCAACAACCAGTGTTAATACAATCATACAACCAATCAGGTCGGACACAGTGCATACTCCAACGCAAGGCAAAATTATACTTCTGTCCCATGGGTTTCTCAACCAATAAATGTGTTGTGACCTTCAACTGAAGATCGGCTAAGTAGATACCCCCATGTTGCTCAACCAATCTCTTGATCTCCTCTTTCCTTTTACCATTTAGTCCACTCACACAAACTGAACATCCTTTTAAAATTGGACAACGATGCTCATCAACAAATTTAGCATCCATAGCATCAAACTGGTACTCATTCTGTACCTTCTGCCAAGCCTCTTCAACCCAGGATGGTAAAACAATCGGTTTCTTTAATTTAGCAGCAATAGCATATTTAGCAGTGCCAACTTCTCCAGCAAGAAGATGCGTTACCTCGCTTGTGAAGTCCCTTGCAAAAACACCATTCATACGTTCAATAAGTGTTTTAATTTTCTCCCTTAATGACTTTGCAACGTTGGTACATGAGACTATTGCTCCAGTCATAGTCAGACAATACACAGGGTGAATTGTATTTGGTAAAGGGACTCCATTCTCAAGACATTGAAGCACACAAATTGGTCCAAAAATCCTCTTTTTATGCGCTAACAGCAACTCAAAAACATCCCCAGTAAATTCATCTGTTACAAACACTATCTTGTCTTCGTCTACACCTTTTTCCACAAGTTCTTTGGCTGACACAAGTTCCACATCCAGCTCCTTAGATTTGGCACTTTCAAAAGCCTGTCGTAGATATTTCCCATCGAATTCGCCAAGTTTTACGAAGTGTAAGGCAGTTTCATTACTTGGCATTGCTTTATTATATTCCAAATAGATTCCGTGGGCTTTAAAAATGACCCAGAAGATACTAAATTTGTAAAAACAATCGTAGAAAAATACAAAAATTACTGTAGCATTTTCGGGAAACACTCAAACCAGACCGCGCTAACCGCGCTTGGACCAGGCCAGTGAGCTCCATATATATCTGGAGTAAGAACTTCTAATGTTCAGCCAATAGGCCAAGTGAAGCCAAGATGGCGGCAATTGACGTCCAAACTCATGAAGGTCATAAACAGTTTTCATACCATTTTTTCCTGCTAATTCCAGTTGTTTCTAACAGATCGCATCGCTAATCAAGTTATTAGTTCATAAAATCATGATGTTATTGTTTAAATCGGAGTAAAAACACGAAATTTCGGCACACTCCTTGCCGGCTTGTGCAAACCGCGCGGTCGAAAACAATAGAAAGGGATTGGCACTGGACGTCAATTTCCGCCATCTTTGGCTTCACTTTTTGGACATAAGTTCTCACTCCAGATATATATATATCTGGAGCTCACTGGCCTGGACTTGTGCAGTGCTTCCACTTTCCAAAATGAATATCTCCTTTTTTTGTCCTAAATTTGATCGAAATTTCCTTCAAAAAGTATTGAAATTTCCTTCAAAAAGTTGCTGAAAACATGGATTATAAAAACACCATTGTGCGATGCATCGCACAAATTAACATACCATGACTTACAGTGATTGTAGTGTGGTTGTCATGTGCGGTTGTGCGATGCATCGCACAAATTAGCATACCATGACTTACAGTGATTGTAGTGTGGTTGTCATGTGCGATTGTGCGATGCATCGCACAAATAACATACCATGACTTACAGTGATTGTAGTGTGGTTGTCATGTGCGGTTGTGCGATGCATCGCACAAATTAACATACCATGACTTACAGTGATTGTAGTGTGGTTTTCATAGTGCGGTTGTGCGATGCATCGCACAAATTAGCATACCATGACTTACAGTGATTGTAGTGTGGTTATCATGTGACGTTGTGCGATGCATCGCACAAATTAGCATACCATGACTTACAGTGATTGTAGTGTGGTTGTCATGTGCGATTGTGCGATGCATCGCACAAATTAACATACCATGACTTACAGTGATTGTAGTGTGGTTGTCATGTGCGGTTGTGCGATGCACATACCATGACTTACAGTGATTGTAGTGTGGTTGTCATGTGCGGTTGTGCGATGCATCGCACAAATTAACATACCATGACTTACAGTGATTGTAGTGTGGTTTTCATAGTGCGGTTGTGCGATGCATCGCACAAATTAGCATACCATGACTTACAGTGATTGTAGTGTGGTTGTCATGTGACGTTGTGCGATGCATCGCACAAATTAGCATACCATGACTTACAGTGATTGTAGTGTGGTTGTCATGTGCGGTTGTGCGATGCATCGCACAAATTAAGGTGGGGTTCTACCTGAAACTACTTGGAAAATCGATTTTGGGATTTTAATCAAAATAGGTTCTTTAACATCTAAATAAAGTTGTTAGGATATATTTTCTGCGTTATCTTCAGAATAAGCCCTTTAGAAAACGTTTTATATATGGACAGTCATTTCTTTCAAATTCGTTGCCATGGCAACGAGAAAAAAGATCGTTGATTTTGCCCTATTCTACTGCTGTTATTAACATACCATGACTTACAGTGATTGTAGTGTGGTTGTCATGTGCGGTTGTGCGATGCATCACACAAATTAGCATACCATGACTTACAGTGATTGTAGTGTGGTTGTCATGTGCGGTTGTGCGATGCATCGCACAAATTAGCATACCATGACTTACAGTGATTGTAGTGTGGTTGTCATGTGCGGTGTGCATCGCACAAATTAACATACCATGACTTACAGTGATTGTAGTGTGGTTGTCATGTGCGGTTGTGCGATGCATTGCACAAATTAACATACCATGACTTGTCGTCGTGCTACAGTAATATTGTCGTGCTGATTTTGTTCTGCTGATTTTGTTTTGCTAAGATTGCGTGCTAATATTGTCGTGCTAATATCACAGATTAACTATATACTTCCTCTGTGCTGATATTGTTTTTGTTGAAATACACATTTTTCTTTGCAATGAATACGATGATCTGTTGAAGATTGTCCCTTGTAAATAGTACAATTTGGATCAATTGAAGTTAACGACCCCCCTTATTAAATCAAAGATCGTCATTTTATTTTGTAGCAAATATTTTTACTCGACGTTAATAAATACTGCAAACTCTCATACAATTATCTATAAACGATATCTATATGGAAATGTACATATCGAGGGAACTCAATCACCGACAAATATCTTGTGGATCTGTTTCTGTTTGTTGCTGGGGAATATGGCTGAACAGAGACAAGGGTGTATTGCGTGTTAATGGGTTAACCCATTAAGGGGGAAGGGTCTTCTCATGACGAATAAATGACAGTTATCTGCTGGCAAGACAAGTTAACCTCCTGCGGGTACACAATGGAATAACGGACGACAGCAATGACCAATGTTAGCTCACAAGGGAGTGGTGTGACCCCAGCAAAAAATGGGTCACCGAAAAAGGATGATGTACATGGAGCGAAAGTGAATGATGTATAGCCATTAGTGTAGAAGAACAGTTATGAACTTGCTTTTAGACGTAATAACTTGACACTCCATTCTACAAAAGAAAAAAAGTTGAAAAAATTTGTATTAATAATATAGTCTAAGTTTTTTGTTTTAGCTTGGCTTAAGGTCCGTCCAAACGAGGCCAACATCACCAACAATGTTGGACGATGTTGCATGAAAATTTCAAACCTAATCCAACATTACCCAACATAGTGTTCAGAGGTGGAAAAAGTATTGGATCCTGGGAACCTAGTTTCCAGAAATATTTTTTTATCTGAACTTTTGCAGAACAATTTTCCAGAAATTTCTGAAAGTTAATAATTAACTGATGAGTAATAACAAAACTAGAGCTCTAGTCTAGACTAGCAATTGTAATGCATTTTGTATTCACTATCAAAATGAACACAACTGAATATCAAAAAACAACACTCCAATCAGTCCAATGTCAAAATCAATCAATGATCATTGAACCTCATTAATTATAAATTTTGAGTCTGAAACAGGACAACGAATGAGAACTTCTGTGATTGGACCGACAATGTTGAATGTTGGACCGACATGTTGAATGTTGGACCAAAAATGTTGAATGATGTTGGACCGACATGTTGAATGATGTTGGACCAACATGTTGAATGATGTTGGACCAACATATTTGCTTCGTTTGAATGGGTCTTTATTCTATTATCTGTTTGTATTTTAATGGTTTTTTCTATTATGAATGCTTTTGGATATATTATTTAATCAGTATTTTAAGCCAGACTAAATAAAAATAGCTTTGAGGGAACAAAACGTTGGCAATGTCCAGTTTCTTTACAACTATTCTTAAATAACATCGCTCTGTGACCGAATTTGCTTTCCCTAAGAGAAAAAAAGAAATATGCTTGGAGATTTTAACTTTTCATCTTAGACGAATTACATTACCCAAAGATTGGATCAAAAGATATTCTCCCAACAGTTTTCTAATCCATTTCTGATTGGACAATTTCCACCAATCACAGGTAAGAGCGGGAAAATATTGCTGGTGAAGACGTTGGCTCGTTGAATTTTGGGGCATTTTCAACATGTCGGGTCGAAGAGAGGAGTTATGTCCGGACGCTGAACTGAAAAAAACCAAAGCTTCAAAAACGTTTTCTCTTCGACCCAGAAATGCCTTCAACTGTAACAGGCAAGTATAAATTTGTTTTTTCTTGACTTTTTCTGATGTTTTTTTTAATTTTTAGGCCGGAAAAGCGGACTCAAAGTCGACAATTTGCTCGACCGGACCTAAAAAGTTTTCGCTTTCGGCTGTTTCTTGTTTTTTTCCCGTTTTACTTTTGTCTCCACTGAACATGGAAAGACCTCGAGAGAATTTTGAAAGAATTTTAAAATAATATTTTCCGGCTATTTCGCTTTTTTTCGCTTTTTTTTCCGCTTTTTTTCGCTTTTATTTCGAATAGTTTTTGACACAAAGTGAAAACAAAACTCGGAAACAGACTTACGAAGTTTTTAGAGTATTTTTAGGAACATTTTGATGAAATTTTAGTCGAAGTCGAACTCGAAAAATTTTGACAACTTTTCGCGCGCGGCAAAGTCTTTCGCTTCCGCCTGTTCGGGCAAAACAGGTTAGTTTCCGGGTTTCTATATAAAACCCAGGAGATTTTAAGAACATTTTTTGAGAAACCAAAGACAAATAAAGAAAATTTCTGCCAAAATTTACTGCTCATGTTCAGACCTTTCGTTTGGAGTTAGCAGCTCTGCAAATCTAATACTGAATTTATTAAAACATAATTTTGGACAATGAAAAGTGTAATTATTTTAATTAGACCTGCAATTATTGTAAGCACTATCAGCGATTGAAGTGTTTATTGCCAATTTGTTTATTCTTTTTGTTGTTTTTACTAACAACTATTTTGTATTCTATTTCAGGTTGAAGTCAATGGAAAGACTGGGTCTAAATGCACACAAATACTTTAGAAAATCTTTATAAATTTGATATTTTGAACCAAAAACTTTGAAGTTTGGAAATTTTTTGGGGAAAAACACTTTTGAGATTTGATTTTTTATGCAAAAATTTTTAAAATTTACGTTACTAATAGGTTAGGTTGGAAAAAAGTACAAGGGCAGTGGCATTGCATCCTTTTTATTTTTCCAAGGTCTCTGTGAGACTTTGAATCATTCAGTATTTAACAAGCAATACATCTGAAAAGAATGGCACCGCTTTTTGGGTGTACTGCTTGTCAGTACTGGCTGATTCGAATTGTTGCAGGTATCTTGGGATATCTAATCAGGTTGCAATGTTATTTTCATGGCTGTTTCTATAAGGGCAGCATTAGTGCTAATTGCTATATGCTTTAGCAAAAAAACTTAGTATGTTATTTTCATGGCTGTTTCTATAAGGGCAGCAAGTGCTAATTGCTATATGCTTTAGCAAAAAAACTTAGTATGTTATTTTCATGGCTGTTTCTATAAGGGCAGCAAGTGCTAATTGCTATACGCTTTAGCAAAAAAACTTAGTATGTTATTTTCATGGCTGTTTCTATAAGGGCAGCAAGTGCTAATTGCTATACGCTTTAGCAAAAAAACTTACTATGTGTTTTTTCCATTGCTGTGTATATAAGGGCAGCAATTAAGTGCTATTGCTATATGCCTTAGCAAAAAAATCTTAGTGATGTGTGTTTTTTCTATAAAAATTGAAATGATAGTTTCACTGTTGTTTCTATAAGGGCAACAAAGTTGCTATTGCTATATGCTTTAGCAAAATTGGCTCCTTTGCTACTAGCTTCCACAAAACACTAGTTACTAGGATACATTGCCCATTAGGATGTCATTTCTATATGGGTGGCATCTTATAAGCTAGTAGCAAAATTATAATTAGATCAAACAATAGTGCATGTACTATTGTATTTGTGTTCATTTGAATATGCTGGCATGTCCAAAGTGGTTCCAAGATGTGGCATACTTATCAAGTGTGGATTGTGGACATACCGTGTAGCAAATTGTGGCAATCTATGTTGGACTACCAATTATACAACTTGGGTAAAAGATCGGGGAAATTTGGATATTATGGATACAAGATCACAGCATTGGATATTTATACTTAATGGTATATATTAACTTTCCATCTTTAAAGTCTTCTGATCAGCCATTTTTGATATGCTGTTACAGAGAGCTGCCAAAGAATAAAGTCAGGCAAACATGTGTAGTTTATTAAGCTCTACGAGAGTTAAATCCCCAGTATATTTTTGATATGCTGTTACAGGGAGCTGCCAAAGAATAAAGTCAGGCAAACATGTGTAGTTTATTAAGCTCTATGAGAGTTAAATCCCCAGCATTTTGTCCCAGCCTTTGTGTCAGTGTTAAAACCCAGGGTGGCAACATTTCTGTTAAAACATTTATTACATATACCCATGGGTGTTGGTCAATTGATTAGTACATTATGTACGGGTGCAGATGGGGGGGAGGGAGGGTTGTGCAAATGCAAAAAAAATATTGAGCAAGTCATCTGAGTGTAAAATTACATCCATAATTATATAAGGGGAGCTTTGGAGGACCATACAAGGGTGAAAACATTCGGGAATGAATGACGTCACAAGTAACCCCCAATACAATATTCATAATCTCCAAGTGATACTTGGAGATTATGAAAACCATGGAAAAATTATATTCTCAATACCTTTCAAGCATTCTTGCAACGGGGGCTCACTCACCCCTCATAGCTTGAGGAAGGGGGCAGCTTTGCCCCTGAAGCACAGTTGTCCCCCCCACCTTCTATACCATTGATTGCACACACCTGGTATAATAGACCTATTAAGTTTGTTTAATATCCAATCTCTAAAAGTTTGCAGAAAACATATCCTGCAAGGATACAGAGATGAAAACAAAAATCCTACACAAGACTACAAAAAACATTGAGCACCAAAAATTTACGCACTCCCCCTGCCATCAAAAATCTAATGGTCGGCACCCCTAATTATACTGTTGCATGTTTTACCATTTGATTGAACAGTGCATACTGAAGGCTTGGTGGTCAACAGGCTGCATTTACACACTCTCTCAAACATATATTTTCAGTGATAATGTTTATGCAAAATGTCTTTATTTGGAGTACAAAATGTACCAAAACATGAAATTTGTTTTTCTAAAAAGCAATTTAAAACTTAATTTTAGACCTGCAATTAATGTGTTTAGTATCAACAATTGATGTGTTGATTGTATTCTATTCCAGGTTGAAGTCATGGTTGGAGCCTATAAAATGCACACAAATACTTTAGAAAATATTTATAAATTTGATAATTTTGAACCAAAAACTTTGAAGTTTGATAATTTTGTGGAAAACACTTTGAAATTTGATTTTATGCCAAAAAAACTTACATTACTAATAGGTTAGGTTAGAAAAAAGTACAAGGGCAGTGGCATTGCATTCTTTTTATTTTTCCAAGGTCTCTGTGGGACTTCGAATCATTCAGCATTAAACAGGCAATACACGTAAGGAGGAAGGTGCCACTTTCTGTGTGTGCTGTTTGTCTGTGCTGGCTGGTTCGAAGTGTTGCAGCTTTCTTGGGATATCTAATCAGGTTGCAATGTTATTTTCATGGCTGTTTCTATAAGGGCAGCAAAAGCTATTGCTATACGCCTCAGCAAAAAATACTTATAGTTTGTGTTTATCCCATGCTGTGTCTATAAGGACAGCAATGCTATTGCTATACGCCTTAGCAAAAAATACTTATAGTTTGTGTTTAGCCAATGCTGTGTCTATAAGGACAGCAAACGCTATTGCTATACGCCTTAGCAAAAAAAGATTTAGTTTGTGTTTATTCCATGCTGTGTCTATAAGGGCAGCAAATGCTATTGCTATATGCCTTAGCAAAAAAGACTTATAGTTTGTGTTTATCCCATGCTGTGTCTATAAGGACAGCAAACGCTATTGCTATACGCCTTAGCAAAAAAAGATTTAGTTTGTGTTTATTCCATGCTGTGTCTATAAGGACAAGCAAATGCTATTGCTATATGCCTTAGCAAAAAAAGATTTAGTTTGTGTTTATTCCATGCTGTGTCTATAAGGACAGCAAATGCTATTGCTATATGCCTTGGCAAAAACTTAGTGTATTTGTCAACAAAATTGAAATGATAGTTTTGAACACTGTTGCTTCTATAAGGGCAACAAAGTTGTTATTGCTATATGCTTTAGCAAAATTGGTTATTCAATTGCTACTAGCTTACACAAAATACTAGTTACTAGGATACACTGCCCAAGGATGTCATTCCTATATGGGTGGCATCTTTAAGCTAGTAGCAAATATTATAATTAGATCAAACATAGGGCATCACTCAGTACCACTGTATTTGTGTTCATTTGATTATGCTCATGTCCAAAGTGGTTCCAAGATGTGGCAAACTTATCAAGTTGGATTACCAATTATACAACTTGGGTAAAAGATCAGGGTATTGGATATTATGGATAAAAGATCAGGGTTTAGAAATACTGTGTACCCAATGGCCGGACTACCAATTATACATTAACTTGGGTAAAAGATCAGGGTATTGGTGTACATCATGACGATTTTACATGCGGGTGCAGATCTCAGCTGACATCTCATGGAAAGGGTATGAATTTTTTTTAATAATACTACATGTACATGTTTTACCATTTGATTGAACAGTGCATACAAAGGCTTGGTGGTCTACAGTGGCATAGCCAGCCTGCCGATTTGGTCCCGCTATGCAAATTTCAAAGCATTATCATTATTCATTTCTTTAGAAATTGATTGTTTTCACTGTCAATGAACATGAACAAATTTGCATAGCGGGACTAAATCAGCGGGCTGGCTACGTTACTGGTGGTCAACAGGCTGCATTTACACACTCTCTCAAACATATTTTCAGTGATAAATATGTTTATGCAAAAATGTCTTTATTTGGAGTACAAAATGTACAAAAAAAAGGAATTTGTTTATCTAAAAAGCAATAATTTAAAACTTAATTTTAGACCTGCAATTAATGTGTTTGGTATCAACAATTGATGTGTTGATTGTATTCTCTTCCAGGTTGAAGTCAATGGTTGGAGCCTATAAAATGCACACAAATACTTTAGAAAATATTTATAAATTTGATAATTTTGGGGAACACACTTTGAAATTTGATTTCTATGCCAAAAAAAATTAAAAAACTTACATTACTAATAGGTTAGGTTAGAAAAAAGTACAAGGGCAGTGGCATTGCATTCTTTTTATTTTTCCAAGGTCTCTGTGGGACTTCGAATCATTCAGCATTAAACAGGCAATACACGTAAGGAGGAAGGTGCCACTTTCTGTGTGTGCTGTTTGTCTGTGCTGGCTGGTTTGAAGTGTTGCAGCTTTCTTGGGATATCTAATCAGGTTGCAATGTTATTTTCATGGCTGCATGTTTCTATAAGGGCAGCAAATGCTATTGCTATACGCCTCAGCAAAAAAGACTTATAGTTTGTGTTTATCCCATGCTGTGTCTATAAGGACAGCAATGCTATTGCTATACGCCTTAGCAAAAAAGACTTATAGTTTGTGTTTATTCCATGCTGTGTCTATAAGGACAAGCAAATGCTATTGCTATACGCCTTAGCAAAAAAGACTTATAGTTTGTGTTTATCCCATGCTGTGTCTATAAGGACAGCAAACGCTATTGCTATACGCCTTAGCAAAAAAGACTTATAGTTTGTGTTTATCCCATGCTGTGTCTATAAGGGCAGCAAATGCTATTGCTATACGCCTCAGCAAAAAAAACTTATAGTTTGTATTTATCCCATGCTGTGTCTATAAGGACAGCAAACGCTATTGCTATACGCCTTAGCAAAAAAAGATTTAGTTTGTGTTTATTCCATGCTGTGTCTATAAGGACAAGCAAATGCTATTGCTATATGCCTTAGCAAAAAAAAGATTTAGTTTGTGTTTATTCCATGCTGTGTCTATAAGGACAGCAAATGCTATTGCTATATGCCTTAGCAAAAAAGACTTAGTTTGTGTTTATTCCATGCTGCGTCTATAAGGACAGCAACTGCTATTGCTATACGCCTTGGCAAAAACTTAGTGTATTTGTCAACAAAATTGAAATGTTTATTCCATGCTGTTTCTATAAGGGCAGCAAATGCTATTGCTATATGCCTTAGCAAAAAGACTTAGTTTTGTTTCTATAAGGGCAACAAAGTTGTTATTGCTATATGCTTTAGCAAAATTGGTTAATTTAATTGCTACTATCTTACACAAAATACTAGGATACACTGCCCAATTAAGGATGTCATTTCTATATGGGTGGCATCTTTAAGCTAGTAGCAAATAATATAATTAGAGATCAAACATTTAAGTGCATGTACCACTGTATTTGTGTTCATTTGAATATGCTCATGTCCAAAGTGGTTCCAAGGTGTGGCAAACTTATCAAGTTGGATTACCAATTATACAACTTGGGTAAAAGATCAGGGTATTGGATTATGGATAAAAGATCAGGGTTTAGAAATACTGTGTACCTAATTGGCTGGACTACCAATTATATATTAACTTGGGTAAAAGATCAGGGTTATTTGGTGTACATCATGACGATTTTACTGGCAGGTGCAGATCTCAGCTGACATCTTGTGGAAAGCGTATGAAAGTTTTTAAATTATACTGCATGTACATGTTTTACCATTTGATTGAACAGTGCATGCAAGGCTTGGTGGTCAAATTAGGTTGCATTTACGCACACTCAAACATATATTTTCAGTGATAATTTTTAAGCAAAAATTTCTTTATTTGGCTATTGTGTGTAAATACAGCCTATAATTTATCATAAGGTACGTGATAGGCTAGACTAGCTTAGAACAAGCAATTAAAGATTTTGCCAGATTTAAATATATTGTGTAATTATTAACATTTGGCATATATCTGGCAAAGTCTTGCTTGGATTTGTAATTAGACAGAAGGTACAAATGGTACCACAAAAGGTAGCTAGCTTAGAAAAATTAGACAGAAGGTACAAATGGTACCACAAGAGCGTAGCTAGCTTAGAAAAATTCAGACAGATGTTGCATGTTTCATAACGTAAATGCCACCAAGTATCAGTGAATATAGGTTAAAAATTGGTTCAAGAGTAAATTTGCATGATCTGGAGTACAAAATGTACCAAAGAAAAAGAAATTTGTTCATCTACAAAGTAAGAGTAAATTTGCATGATCTGGAGTACAAAATGTACCAAAGGAAAATAAATTCGTTCATCTAAAAAGTAATCACTTAAATGCTAAAAAAGGGGGAGGAAGTGCTACACAAAAAACAGTTTGAAATAAAATAAACAAAAAAGATCCAGTGCCTGAGCTGGCAAAGCAAAAAGAAATCCGTGCCGTATAATTAAAACTAAAAAGAACCAATATGGCGGGAAAAATATGGCGAAAAAAAATATGGCGAAAAAAATATGGCGAAAAAAAATATGGCGAAATTACTCTCAATATGGAGATTTATACTTGTAGTTTCCATATTGTTGTAAATAATGTAAACAATGTCTCCTGTGTGTTTATGGTAGTTGTCAGATTCAGAATGTAAATACAGCTTATTAAATTGACTGTAATATTTAAATACAGAGGAAAAAACTTTTGTGTAAATTATTATTGTGTTCACATATAATTATGCAAATATTAAAACCACAAATAGTCACAGCAGGGCTTGTTCTTCTCCGTTTCTCAAAATTCTACTCTCTTGCAGTTCACAAACACTTAGTTTGGTTAAATAAATAATTTATACAGTAATTGATTTTTATACTTATTCTCTTTTTTTCTTTGTTTTAGGTGCAGCTAATTTTCAGGTTTACTTTTTTAGGTTTACTTATTACATTGTATACTTTGTTTTCTCTTTTTTAGGACTTTTCTTTTTAGGTTTACTCATTACATTGTATACTTTTTTTCTCTACTTTTAGGATTTTCTCTTTTTTAGGTTTTACTAACAGTTTTTCTTTTCCAGGATTTAATCACTAAATTTTGTAAATAATAACTTGTAATTAATGCATGCATTGTGTAAATAAAAGTCGTCTGTGTTTCAGTTGTCCTTGATTGCATGAGAGAGGGTTTTCCTCCGGGTTGCCCGGTTTCCCTCTCTATATATCAACACCCTTTTCTGATTGGCTTACACATGCATATACTACAAGTCTGAATAAGTTGCATTAGGGAAATATAACTCAGTATAAACCAATAAGGCCAAGCTTGACATTTACACCATATTATAGAAACATGTGCAAACCATAGATATAATATATATTGTATCTATGGTACAAACACCAAAACAAAAACCAAAACAAAAAACAGTGTCCGTGTTTCGGGACCAAGACTGGTTATAGGGTTAGATCCCCTGTGCACTGTCTTGTGCTCATGGTTGTGAAATTATCTGACAAATGTCAAGGCACAGAGTATATATAGACACAGACAGAGGTCTCACTTCAGGCAAAATGCGTAACCAACCGTCTTAATTTGAAAGATGTAATGACAGGACGTCTGTCACTTTTTCTTAATAAAGTTTGAGAATAATACAGTGAATGATCCAGCGGAATGATCACGCACAAAGAAAAATTCGCACAAAGCAATTCCAGACAAAGCTTGTGGCATGCGGCTACGAGTTCCTACTTCGTGCTTCGAATCCAGGCAAGTACATTATCGTTTTTTTAGGGGTTTTTTTAGGCCCCTTGAAAGCGTGGGGTCCATGGCATATGCCGCTTCTGCCATATGGTTAATCCGGCGCTGATTACCCATCTGGAAAAATTGAGTAATTAACCCCCTTGGAAATGGAGGTCCTCGACAGGGGGGGTGCGGTATTAAATGTAATAGCCATTAATAAATCAAAATAGTAGCTGAACGATCTCATCTGTCTATATAGTAACACCATACAACACAAATATATATTTGCTGAAAATACTCACCTTTAGAATGCACGTTCTCCAAGTATATTTAATCCACACAATAAAAATTTGGAAGATCAGAAAAGCATAAAAACATTGCCAGAAAGATGCCGAAATTCACTTCGAAGTTTTATATGCAGATATGCTACAAATACTGACCTCAGTTGAATAACTGGATGTCGCCCTTGTATTTTCACTGATCTTACAAATACAAACTGGACTGTGCAAGCTTTTGCAATGACCTGCCATTACCTGCCCAGGCAATCTGCCATATAGATTTACGTCTATAGTTTGATAAATGTTTATATATTCAAATTTGTTATATTCAAGGTTTGCAAGAAAGTTATCACTCAAGGAAACAAGTAAGTAAAATCCAGTTGTTAAATTGCAAGCAGTTGACTTGTATAAACGTGTCCCGCAGCAATTAAATTCGCGGCAAATCCCACGTTTTTTCGTGTCATGCCTGCAAACATGTATCAAGTTACTCATTTTCCGGAATCCAATCTGTTTGTCAATGTGTCAAATACCAAAGATATCATCTGACATAGTTTTCGGGGATTTTTATTGCAAAATATTTGAACAAAGAAATGTACAATTTTGCGAACTGCTAACAGAGGAACTCTAGCTTTACTGAAAAGGTATATTTGTATCTTTGTATGAAATAATTGAGAATAATTAAACACAGCAATTATTGCTGGCTTTGTACGTGTACAAAGCGAAACTTTCAAAGTGTAATAGCATAGTGGATCTATATTAAATTCTCTATATATTTCCGGCTTTTATAGTGATGTTATTATACCTACGCAATGAAAGTCTGTATAGAATCGATACAATCGAGCTAATAGATGGCTGTTACCCACGAATAACATACGATGTCGGAACATTCGGCAAGGACGGTATCCGTTCACCACCTCCGACTGAAGAATATACCGTCTCAGATCTAAACGTTGAACCTGCTTTGTGGGGGATCATTTTGATTTTGGATAGAGTGTGCGTAGATGTTAAAAGACGGCGATTTTCATGGGCGACATCAAGCGTTGGAAAAATGCTAGACGACGAAGGTATTAGTGTTTGTCTCAACCCTCGACTGCCTTCAGTGGCTGTCAGTGTATATTCAATTCTTGGCCTCCTATTTTATCTAATAAAACTGGTTTTAAATTTTATGTTTTCTTGCCAAGAACAATGGATTGTATGTCTCAAGAGAGATACTGTTTCATATAGGGTCTAATATATCATGAAGTTGCATAATTTCTGAAATTTACAGTGAAATATAAATGTTTAATTATGTTTTGACTTGTTTCGCTGCCAGCGCAAATGCCAATTAATACACGCACTTCCGGTTCAAACAGTTCAATATTTGAAACTCATGTAAAGCAAATGCACTTGTCTAATTACCTGTCTAACTATGGCATAGCAGTGAATATAGTAGGGACTGTTGGGGTTTTGATCAAATGGTTAAACTATCTGAAAAAGATAAGAAGTTTCTGATGTTGTCTCCAAAACTTCAAAATAATTTATTTACAAATTCTACCAACACTGGACTCCATATTTCAGTTTGAATGAAGCTGTTTACAGTATGCTCAATATGTTCAGCATTTGTAAATAGGTAGTCCGAGCATGGATAATTCTGGCACGGGTTCCATTTCATCCATGATGTACCATGTATTGAGCATAGTATAAATGGCCCAAACAAATGATTCAAATTTGCTGTTTTATAAAAAGGGCCCAGGGCTGCGGGTAAAGCTTTTGTTCTAATATCAATCATATGGATAATGTCCAATCATATGCCTACCTAAACTAAAGTTAGGCAACTAGTGCAGGGGGTGCAGGCAAGTGTTCCTCCTGCCCTTTCCTAAGGAGGGCAATTATTCTGGCCCCTCCTGCCCTTTCCTAAGGAGGGCAAAAGTGCCCTTTTAATATGAATGATAACAATAATAAAACTGCCAAAGAAGAGAGACTACAACTGTAAATTAGATGATCAGTTCTTATTAGGAAGGCCAATTTTTTGTTCTGTACCACTTTAGATCTATTTGTACATAGAAATGACAATTAAATGAGCTGAAATTTGAAATTCATTGAAATCCCATCAACAGGGTGTGGCAGCGAAAAAAATTTCAACTGCCCTTGCATTCCCATTGGCCCCCCTTGCCCAACCATCGCTCCAGCATCCCTGTGCATGCACCTGGCAGAAAATTAGGTCAATTTCCATATACACAAAGAGGCAACCTCTATCTAAATACAGTGATTTTGTGCTGTAATCCTAACCCTAAAACATTGCAAACCTAATCATAACCCAAACCCTAACTCTATAATGCCCAAATCCTAGTAATGTATTTTCAGTATGTTACTGTATATGGAAAGTTACCTGAAAAATTCTTTGACTTTGATCATAGGTACAGATGATCCTTCATATAGGACACATTATGCTGATGACGAACGTTACGAATATGATGATAATATTGACGAATTATTTAATCTTGCTGAACACCTGATTACAATCAGTCATTCACGAACAAATAATACAAGAGAGGTAATGACAAATAATTAAGCTATTATTTTATTTCAGAAGACATTGGGAAGTTAAATAGAAATCCTAATCAACTATGCCATGTATCACGTCAACCACCAATAAGACATCCTTTTTGTGATAATTTTAGGTGTTGAAATTTTACAGCTTGTCTGACCATATTCTTAACTCTTTAGAGTCAAGAAGAGCAATCCTCTTTGATAAGAATGTTATATTGCTGTATCCTACCAAAAATACAAATATACCAAAAAGATATTAAAAAAGTCGAAGATGCCATAAAGAAACAGAGGTCATATATCCCAAAGCTTGAGCAGTATATTGAACGAGACTCACAAGTGTTGGATGAGTTCTACAAAGTTCTGTGCAAACAACAAGATGAAAGATTGCATCAATTTGAATGCATTGCATCAGAGAAAAAATGTACAAAGACGTTTGTTATGGCTCTTGATGCAGATTTAAAGAAAAGAAAACATAAACTTTCTGAGCAGGTAGCACAAGAATTAACCATCATAACATATCACAATGCTAAGATAAAGTTATCTATCTTACCTATCGAATTAATACAGCTTCAATGTTTTCAATGTTTCGATCTCTGTCGATCTCAAAATTACCAGGAGGTTGTCTTGGTTGTGTTGGTTTTTTGTTAATTGGAACTCAAGAAAAAACATCATTTTAATAAAACAAGTTCAATTTCAAATTGAATTTGAATAATGAAAATTGAATTTAAAACTTTGTCTTGCTTTTTTGTCTTGCTTCTGAAGCTGAGATGTATATTACTACACATCATATTTTTATGCATAAATGCTTGATTTAATTTGCTGGTGGAGGTATGCAGTTTCCTAGTGCCTTCTAGTCTAGGGAATATTTTTACCCAAAGCTATTACACTTTTGCCACCCCCACCAAAGAACCACACAACAATCCAGCCGAACTGGAAGCTGCGGGCCATGTTTTATATTTTACCCCTCGCCATTAACACACGTTTACTGACAATAGCGTACAGGGAAATTTATTTTATCGCCCATCAACTAAACCCTTTGATATTAACAAATTTTCGTTCAATTTCAACATATTTGACAAATCAACTTCTCACACGTTTATTAAATGCATCTATTAGACGAAATAACAAGACTTGTAAAAGTATGTTTTTAATCCCAGTCTTAGTCTACGGGACGTTGGGCAGGCGATTTTGCTAGCCCTGATTATATCATTACTACAAATAGCAATATTTGTACAATTATGATAACACCCTTTAAAAACATGCGAAATTTCGCATACCTATTCAGGGTTCTTAAAGTTCATTTTCTAATATCTATTGCCTCTTACGTTTTTTTCTTATACTATATAATACAATATCTCTAATAACTTGCAACCCTAATACTACAGTAATACGATGTTGGGAACCCCTTTGTCTTTTACTTGTCCTTAACATTTGAATCTTGCTTTACCTTCTCCTTAAACTTCACTCCTAAAAATGAAAATTAATACTTCATCCATAAGCTTGTTTTCCACTTCATCCGTATTGTAGAGAAAACGTAGCATATTTCTTTGTTTCCTGAGCAGTAGGATTGAACTAATGACTGACACAAAAGAATATTCTACGGTACGATACGATTGAAATGGAACACAGGCTATCGCATTACATGTCTTTATGAGTTTTTATACTAAGCCTCAGTGATTTTCTGGGTCTCCTTAGATTGACGCGAACCAGGGCATTGTTCAACAAATCAAAGCTGACATTCGAGACAATGGCGAGACAGAAGAAAAGAAACGCCAGCTGGAGGAAGCACGAAAACTTAGTGCCCACATGGATAAGATCTTACAAAGAGTTCTCATAGCAACTGTTGATACCATAAAAGAAGCTTTAGACAGCGAAGGATTTCAACTGCAGGATAACGAGACTGTTGTCTTGGAATACCTCAGATCCAAGGAAATGTCAGAGAGACAAAAGACAGTGGCAAAATGTCAAATGGAAAAGAAGGTGATAAAAGGATAATCTTTTCTACCATTCACGTTAAAAGATTAACTGAAAATACTTCTTTTGAACCTATTGCATAATGTATTAATGTTGGCGTAGCTCGTACCTTATCTCATATACAGGCTGTAAAATAGATTATGTAGGAAGGTAAAATAGATTATGTGCCTAAGGAACAGTAGGAGGCTAGGCTATGGTGGTAGGACAAACGAGGTCTAGGGAATGCCAAGAATGCAAGACTTGGCTGAAAGACGGGTAAGGCTAGGGAAGGCTATAGTTGGCTAAGGAAGAATAAAGAAGGCTAAGAGGCCTTAGGAAGGTCACATATATCCACCAGCAATGAAATGCAAGTATTGAGTTCAGTTGAGTGAAATGCATAATGTTAACAACCATTAATATCTTAACTATATGTATCTACAGTAAATAGTTTAACGATCTATTACCCTATTGATACGTTTGATGTAGGTGCGAGCCACAAGTATATTGGAGAATTTAAAACGAATCAAAGACGATATAACTAGAGATGAAGGTGTAGCTAGTGCTACGATGACCAGTCATTCGGGAGTGCGACCAACTGATGGTAAGTGGAGGTGAAGTAGATGGTGCTAACACGTCCAGAAAGCGTTATTTAATGCGTTCCAGTCCACAATACTGTGTTTTGTACAGTGTACAGTGTACAGTGTACAGTGTACAGTGTACAGTGTACAGTGTACAGTGTATATATCAGGGTTCGTACACCTTCATAATTTTAAAAATCCAGGACTTTCCAGGACGTTTTTCTGCCCTTTTCCAGGGGTTAATATTATTTAGATAAACATATTTAACACAAGTTCAATTTTCCGGGGGTTAGTTTCAAATTTTAGGACTTTTCCAGGGGTTTCCAGTATAAGAAGAAAAATCCAGGACTTTCCAGGGGCCGTACGAACCCTGCTATATACTTGTACTTTGCCCCAAGTAAAACATTTCCTAACACCGATGTTGCGTCTTAGTCCGATCAGTCTTACCACAAGCTCTGATTATAATACGCCATTACGATTTTCATTTTCAGTGATCAGTGATAGTCATGTACCAGAGTATCAAACATTAAGTGAACGTGTGGCCGCTATTGTAAAGAACCCCGAACATCCACTTGGAGAAGAGTTTGCAAAATTCACTAGACATATACGAGAATTTTGTCAGAACACTTTGGAAAACGTGGAATCCTCGAGGGGAAGCAGCGAGAAACGAAAAAAAAATACTCCAAAATTTGAAAACGGCTACCTCGTCGTTGACAACGATGGTACGTTGCAGGAAGAATATTTAACACCATTGGAAAAATTGAGTGATGAGATTAAGGAGCACTCCGATCGCACGGCTCGACTCTTTCTAGAACAATTTAATAGCGTACACTCCGAACTATTAAAACGCAAGTTGCAACTGTGCTACGAGGACAGCTTCTATAATGAAGTCGGTAGAGATATAATGAAAGTTTATGAGAGGGCTTATAAGAAACACAAAGAAAAATTGATCCATGACTTAGAGTTACTTAAAACGTACCCCATCAACTGCTTAGATCTAGGTATGAAGGACGAATGGTGGCTGGAATTATTTGAAAAACGTCGTCAGGCAAACGTTGCCAGGCAACGCTCGGTGAGTAATCCCATTCCGCGCGGTTCGAGGATTGGAACTGGGATCAACTCTGATTCTAGTACACCTCCGGAAAGTGAAACCTCATCTACCGTTTCGAGTTCCTCGCGATCCTCTCATGCGTCCTCTAAAGACCATGAATATACCCGCGAGACCCCTAATGACCGGCATTTCACCCCAGCTTCCTCTAAGGAAGAAAAAAAACGATCGCCGAGTACAATACGCAGTAGAATCATCAAAGTTATTCGAAGAAAATCAAAGGAGGTGAGCGAAGCAGGGAATGGTGAAAACAGAAAGAGCACACTTGATACTGGTTATGATAATTATCACAGTTATAAAGCAAACAAAAAGTCAGGTACTATCGAGGCTAATATTCATAATGGCAATTCTACTAATAACAACGGGGAAGCACATATTCCCAATGACACTTCTAATAATAACAACCAGGAAGCTAGTATTCCCAACGGCACTTCTAATAATAACGATGACCATACTGCCAATGTTTCCATAAGCAAAAATCTTAATGAAAATCAAACTTCAACCCCGAGTTCCTCGTCGGGCGAGAATGGTATGGAAGACTTTCAAAATGAATGCACCAAAGAGGAAACACCACAATTCGAGAACGAACTTTCAAAATTTGCCAAGTATTTTGGCCCATCTTTAGACTGTCTTAAAGATGTTTTCGAAGTATCGTCCGTGTTTGGAAAACTAAAATGTTTAATAGAATCCGTAACCAAAGTGACAAACGCCGTCCAGGAATTAAGACAGCAAGTCTTAGAAGTTGATGACGATAATGATTTCTCTCTAGCAATCACGGCTGACGATCTTCTGCCATTGATGGTACTTATTATCCTACAAATGGATTCGGCAGACGCTGCCCGCATGGTAGTCGAGTTGAAAATGATGCAAGATTTAATTCCGAAATTTCTATCTGTTGGTTGTCATAACTGGGCACTCGTCGAGTTCGAAATGGCAAGCAGAGTTCTGCAGACATTGTGTACACAATTTGACTGGAGTTCTTCATTTAGTCCGTCCGCCTAAGGGGACGAGGTTGATGAATATCAACCTATAATATATATATGTAACTTATTGAACTATATGCATGGCCATATTTTATCCATGCCATAAATTGTATTAAAGTAGTGGAAGTGGAAGGTTTACATAACACTACAAACAATTTATCCGGCGTAACATTTTTTACAGAATTTTTCGTTAAAATGGTAACTAAATATATGTACTCTATAGTGTGATTATTAATTAGGTTTGTCCATAGTCAATCAAGGTGTTGTCTAAAACTCAACCAAAGTCTTTGTTCTGTCTTTTTGTTCATGTTTATGCAAACTTATGCACGCGGTGAAGACAAATAATGAATATTTAGCATAAAGAACCAATCATCCGTAGCACTATCTGGTCGAAGACCTTGATTGTGCTGTGAAGCTAAATTCAAAAGATTTGTGGAGGGTGAAGTCGTCTCAATATAAAATCGCAGCTCAAGACGATTTCAAGTTTGATCAGTTTCGTTACCGTATCTCGATTAACTATAGTTTGTCCAAAAGCAGTGGCGAAGTTAGCCATAACATCTGGTCATGCTATGTAAATATTAAATAAACGTCAATGCATTTCTAAAGGTTTTTACAGCATTACCAGTTGCTAGGTCAAGCTTCGCCACCGCCCAAAGGTAATTCAACTCTCCTACCTTAATAATAATATTGATGCAGGAGTGTGTGTTAGCTGTACCAGTCGAGAAACAGGAGCGAAAAGGAACACATGACGAGAAAAAACAGAATCCAAACACGGAAGCTTGCATTGTTCTTGATTGCCTGTTGAAGTTGGAAAGAATCTGCTAGGACAAGGTCTAAGTCACTTAGGGTGCTTTTTATCAACACTGCCATACCCAGGGTTCTGCCCACGGTGGGCGGCGCCGGGCGGCAGCGTCCAGCACTCAGCAGTGCCGCCCGGCACTCGCGCCAAAGCGGACTCTTCAGCCCGGCACTTGAAAGGTTTCAAATATGCAGTACGAAAACCCCAATGCTGTACTGTGTAATAGATATTTTATACGAACGGCTCTAATCACTTTGCGATACACGTGACGTAAAAATGTTGCATGTTGTCAACAAGATGTGTTTCAACAGACTTGTAGCAAGCTTGTCAACAAGTTGTAACAATGTTGTCATTTTATCAAGTTGCCACAAGGTTGTCACTCACAACTTGTTAACTAGTTGTTGAATTGCAGGACGATAACAAGTTGTTGGAACAACTTGTAACAAGTTAAGTCAAAAATCACAGGTATAGAATTTGGGCGAAACAATCAGTGTTGTGTTGAAAAGGTATCATCTGAAGCTCTACTTAGTAATCATTTCATAAATTATGAAAATAATCACCTCTCTAATATTCTCGTTTCCTTCATTGACGTTCTCATTTGTCTTCACTGTCGTTTCATACACGTGATCGATTTGTTTCGACTAAAAATTGAGTAAAATTGTTAGCATTAAACAAATTGTTGCCAGTTAATAGGTAAAGATTTCACTATAAACACTGAACAAGTCGATGTGTCCAATAGTTAACTCTCCCTGAGACACTATGTACCTGCTCCAGAACCTTTTCGGAGAATACTTCTTGTAATTTAGCAATCTCAACAACTCTTCCTTCGATGTTTCTGTAAATAAGATATACAGTTCACGGAATAAGTGTCTGTATCAAAGACAAAGGAATTTTTGAAGTTTGAAGAAAAGGATTTATCCTTTGTTTTCTTACCTAACTTCATTAGCTAAACTGTTCATTTCGTCAAAAATGCTTTTATTTTCCTGTTCAAACTGAATAAAACAGTTCAATTTTAAACGAGTAAGATCGTTATTGAAGGTATGTATACGCAAACCAAATCAACTTACCGTTTGTAATTCTTCAGCTGTAAACTCATGCTCGACATCATTTACTCCTGGTGAGAATAAAAGTTTATAATGTTACGCTTTGAAACTTGAAATTGCATGGAGGGTCTAATAATTAGGCGTTAACATAGTTTATTACTTTCATCAGAATGAGTTGAAGTTACTCCGCTGTCATTCATTTCTGAGGTTTTGCCAGACTGTTTCTTGTTATCACATTGCAATCTTGAGCTATTAACACAAGGTTGAAATAACTTGGTGAATAATGTCGCCTTAAACCGCCTAAAGTCGCCCTGAATCGCAGTTACTCAAGGCGACTTTTGGACCTGGATATTGGAATTGGGGAATGCATACGTAAAACCATTCTGTTTTTCATATACTTACATTCTTTTCTTATCCACAACTCGTTTTACTCGTATAGCTCGTTGTTCACTGTATAACTTACACGCAGCTAAGTAAAAAAACAATCACGTTGTTAATTTACGTCTGCTCAGTAGACCTCAGTAAGTTAATAAGGGTGAATAATCTTATTTAAACTGCAGCGTTGAAATGGTTTATAAATATAAAAGGCAAAGAGATTTCTGTGCTTACACCATACGATACAGAGGTCACTGGAGATACAGCCATTTCGTACCTTTGAGATACTTCTGTAGTATTTCTAAAACAATGCATCGATGTTCTGTCACTTGCTCACTGTTCTTTTGGCTAATCACTAAACAATAAATACAATGTTTATCTACAATGCTTAGTTTAGTTTTAATAATTTATTGTGTTTACCAGTCCTTCATATGCGAATAGTAAATTTAGTGTTTTTTGATAGATTAAGGTGTGATCTTTCACACTACATGCACCATAACTTAGTAACTGGTCGGAGACATAAAATTTTTGGCCTGAAATGATGACGTCAAAAAATTGCCAGAAAATATGTCTTGCAAATTGCGTTTTTTGAACGAAGCTGTAACTTGTCTCCTTAATGGTGGACACTTTGCGAAATATTGGGGGTGCGAACTTAGGTTGCCAAACCCTCAAGGCACAGGAGAGAACCAACCAATCTCAACTAGAGATACACATTCCATGTGAGATGTAATTCTCAACATTTACATCTTTTGAGGGCAACAGTAGTACGGGCATCAAAAACCATACACCGAGAAAGTGTGAGACAACTGATGTGTATAGTATGGCTTAGAGAAGAGCAGTTAATTCTGTTTCCCTGAGTTTAAAAAGCTATTTTCTGCAGACCTCCATCCTTGAGCGACTGGATTGCTGTTGAGCAAGTTCTGATGAATGTTTGAGCATCCTGATCAATTTGGTCTCTTTCTCTATCACTCATTGCTATAACACCCGAGCTTACGTGACTACAAAAGAAATGGTTTTAAATTTTATTCTAGCAATTTTTCTATCAAAAGCTTATAGCCTTTTCATCAGCATGTTAGTGCCTCTACCAATACATTAAATAGTAATATATAGTTCATAATCACCCAATACTGTATTGATATATTATACACACCTGACTGCATCAATGTAATCTTTCCTGTGTTTCAATAAAAATTCTTTTAACTTTGACACACTTTGTTTCTAAACATACAAAATCGTAAAAACTAGACTGGGTCAGGGTCAAAACTAGACTCGTCTACAATGGAAGAGGATGTCCTTCATGGAAATTTAAAGGAGATTTCATGGAAATTTTAAGGAAAGTTCAATTTGGATAAGTGGAAAACAGTGCTGGCAAAAACAAAATGCCGGCCATCTCGTTGCTATTTTCTGCTATTTTCCTTCATTTCATGTATCTTTTTTAGAGAAAAAAACGTTGGATAATTGGAAATTGAAAACAAATACATGGTACCAAAAATTCTCAATTTGCAAAAATATAACTTTCAATTTGCAAGTGACCCTGGATGTTCAGATTTTCTGAGGTGCATCATCACACTAACACCATAATTTAACTTATCACATAATTTTTTGTTAATAGGGGTGCTATAGTTCCCAAAGGGGAGGGGGTGCACCCCAGGCCATAGCTAGAAATAGCACCATCAAATCATTATTAATAGTTGATGCAGGAGTTAATTATTAAGTGTAAATGTAAGACCTAAACATATTAGGTTTTTTGCATAAATCTTGTTTTACATAATGTCAAACTCTTTCCCTTTTGTGAGTAAAATCGCCTGGCGTTAGAAAAATAAAATAGCGAAGTAGGGCACATAAGGGCACATTGCAGCATAATGAGTTTATAAGGTAAATTATATAGACAAATTAATGTGCTATAAGGAGTATAAGACCAAAGACAGTTTATATTAAAGCTCACTTGTGTTACAAAAATAACTACAACATCCAATCTACTTACAACTTCAGAAGCTTTCAACCCAAATTCTGTGGTCACCTTGGAACGATTTCTTCCCAAAATATTTGAAGTGTCTTTGGAGGTTAGATTTGATGACTTTGTTGCCTGATTTCGCGTACGAATTGCCTTTACACAAGCTTTAAAAAACGCTGTACGATCCATTGCAGATCACCCTAGCCTTCACCTCATGTTTTGAACATAAAAAACAATTATTTTAAAACATTTTTCGAGAAAAACAACACAACAAAATTTGTTGACAAAATGTGGACATTTCACTCCAGCTACTTGAAGTCCTCAGCTATGCAGTGCGGGCGCTTTAAATAAAATTTCAATCAAAATGGCGCTGAACAAAGGAGTGGTATTTTTGTTTTTAATTCTTTGTTGTGTTTATATGGTGGAAATAGTTGAAGGACTTGAAGCTATTTGTAATAGCGATAACGAATGTTGTCCGAACAGCGAACGGCCAAACAATACTTGTTCACCACTTGTCTGTTGTTCTTATGTGTAAGTTTACACAGTGGAAAAATATTAAATATCAATTTTGATGAAAGTAGAATAGGAAGTGATTGAATTGCTGAACATAGTATCACCAGAATTTCAGTTAAATCATTTATGTTTGCTGTTACATACCATCCATCGCATTTAAGATGATCTATTTTATAGCCAGAATAATATGGGTTTTAATCATTAAAGTTTTGATATATTTAACGCTATATTTTACTACATTATCTCAAGGCCCGAGGAATTTGTTCATTGTGATGAGCCAGAAGACTTTTCAAAAAATACATCCGAGGCTAAAAGACATGGGTATGGATGCACAGAGGTAATGTTTCCTCAAAAACACATTGAAATAATAAATTTAATTATCTGAAGCCTCTTTCATGTGATGTACTATCAAATATTTTCCCCGCTAGTATGGAGGTTCACGATATGAGGATGTCAACCACACCAAAGTTGTCTGTCGTGTCCTGTCTGGAGTTGAGTGTTATGGAGAGAGAACGTTCTTCAAACACGGAGTACCTTGCATAAAGTAGGTTTAAAAACATCTCAAGTGAATGCCTCTCATCTTGAAGTGAGTAGCCAACTAATGTCCAACTTTAACTTTGGCAACTAACTTCTAGATGAAGGGCTTTCACTTGAAATGTCGGAACTTGCTTTTTAAGGTAGTTATGAGAAAAATGAAGAGAGTTTAATATTGAATACTACTACATTGGACACCCATCTTGAAGAGAATATTATTATTTCTTTACTTCATTTGTTGACCAACCTATTCTTTCAGATACAATGGCCATTATTTCCTGACAACCTTGCTCTACTCTCTTCTGCTTGGTTTTCTTGGTGTGGACAGATTCTGTCTTGGTTGGACAGGGATTGGTGTTGGCAAACTCCTTACATTGGGAGGATTGGGTGTCTGGTGGATTGTTGATATAATGTTACTTATTGCTGGAGTATTGAAACCTGAAGACAAAAGCAACTGGGTGCCTTATTATTAATTCATACAAACAATGTGAAAATTTGCATACTTAATAATTTGTTGTAAAATAGGAAATTGTTAGATTCTAATTTTAAACGTATGTAAAATTATTGTAATTCTAGTGCAAGGAAACGATTACAAGATATTGTAAAGTAGAATAGTATGGATACCTCTTTATCATCCTGGTGCTAATTGCTTATGAACCCATTATCTGGCAATGTGCCCAGATGTACCCTACTTTACTAGTCAGTGGTAGGGTACCAATGGGTTAAACCAGATTGTTGATAGTTTGTTGAAAATGTACAAAGTATAACCACAGTGGTAGAGCACATCAAAAATTTCTTCACATAAAGATTCATCTGTGCACACAAAAACAACTGGACGATCACGTTTCATTCAGATAACTAACTTTTCACTATCATTCTGGTAGTGATTACTCCAACCAAAAGAAATTACAGTCATCGCCATACAAACAAAAGTACAAAACTACAAAATACTTTATTAAACATTGTATTATAAAATTATGTACATAAAGCTGGCATTGCCCACTACTTAGTGTAGGTTTGTAGGAATGTAAAAAATTGTTTAAATAATACCATGCTTCTAAAAGCCAGAGTAGTTTTTTTTGTTTTCCCATTAATCTAGTTATTTTAAAAAACTTATGCCTATAACGTATGTGTATAAATATATATATAGTATTATAAAATAAATCAAATTACTAATTCATTGTTCAATCCAATTTACTCATTCTTTTTGTTTCTAATTAAGTAAACTGGTGCACTTGACAGACAATTATCCTCATCTTCAACTCTTTCTGCAGAAGTGTCTTCGAAACTATGTCTTCGTGGCATGTCTTCCAAGAGTGCCAGTTCATCGAACTCTTCTCGACGTTTCCACCATGAGATTTTCCAGCTTTTTACGCATGTTTTTGCGAAAGATTGCATTTCTTAAGCAAGTACAATGGAATTAAAAAGAATGTTGCACCAATACCGTAGCAAAATAATGGGCCAATACTCCAGTAAACTTTAAAGAAATAAAAATAAAACAACATTAGATTAAATAATCTAAGACATATGAGGAAAAAGTTGGAGTCTTATAAAGTAAATAAAATATTACTTGCGCAAGAGAAGAACGGTCCTGTAGCGCGAGCCAGCGCACCAAGAGATCGAAAGATTCCCATTATCTTGCCTTTCTGAGTCGTGTCACCTATAAAGAAAGACAAAATCCTACTCTGTTAGATATACTTTGTCGTTTTACCATAAATAATTCCCGAAAATATTCCCTGTGACCGGGCATGCATTTAAAAACTTACCATATTTAGACACTATCGTTGTTAAAGCTGAAACGACTGTTGCCGCACCTGCGGGAAAGATGTTGAAAACAAATGAAATGGGATTGACATCGATGGGATAATATTTCAAAGATTCAATGCATCCCTCCGGAAAGTACGTTATCTTGCCTACAGAACCCACTTGAATCGTTATTGTAAGATTTAGGGGCTTTTACCTAATTACAACCGTAAATAATTGAAGGCTCTAATTAAGTGAAGGCTTCAATCACGGAACCAAAGCTCTGTAGGCAAGGCGATGTATTTTCGGAAGGGTGTATTGTGAGACATCGTGCACATGAACAAAGTGAACATACCAAAAGCGAAAAGAATGATGCCACAATAAAATAGTTTCGTTGACGCAGCTGAGCCCAATAATACCATGGCAGGGATGAGGGCGACAATTCCCTGTAAATGAATTCGAAGATAGATGAAGATAGTGAAACGAATTAACATTATTTTCTTGTTTTGATAAATTTCGATTGATGCGAAATTTCCTGACGCGAGTATATGTTGTATCTGCTTAGATTCAAAATTGTTTCTTAGAAATATAGTGACAAAAACTTACTTGAGAAGCCAGTTTCTTCTCTCCACCTGACGCTATTCTTCTTACATATCCTCCTTCAAAACAGAAATAACGATGTAAAACGTAGAATACTATCTACTATAATTCTGCGAAATATGTAAAATACAATTCAGATATTTCTATATAAGTGAGACCATAATAATGCAGCTGTTTTATTTTAAAAGATACTTTGCCTAAATATGCTTTGCATATATTCTTAAAAGAAGAATGCCGCCTTCACAAACTACTACTAAAAAAAATACAAAATGCTGCTGAAGGACACCCTCAACCAATGATCTATGTAAAATACAATTCAGATATTTTAAATTTTTTATATAAAATACCTTGTACGGCAGCCATAATAATCCCCATAAAAAAGAACATTTTGCCTTGCTGCATACTGCAAAAGAAGAATGCTTGCCTTCAAAATGCGTGTCTTCTGCCTTGCCGTGTATGTGTTATTAAGGAAAGCTTCAATTTTACACTAAACTAGTAATTTTCGAAAATTGAAGATTGATACATAAATGCTCAGCGCCTAGCGGGAAAAAGAACTCTTAGTTAAGAAAAAGAAGCAAAGTTATATTGTCATACAGACCTGCTGTACTTAAATACGCTATGTGTAAGAAACGTCAGCGTAAATTCCAAGCCGGAAAAGAAAAACAAATAAAGAAAATAGACCAAACCAATTCTCTTCACTTCATTTAAATCTACAAAAGCAAATGACATTATTTAATTTTTTGCAGGTTGGTGCACACCTCTAGGGCTAGGCTGTTCTTTAAATCACATGAAATAGATATTTCCCCGTTTAATAATTTCATTCTACCTGATTTTTCCGGAAGGTTTACGGCATCGAATTTGAATAAAGAAACTGGATTGATGAACTGAAATGCGTTTTTCATTTCAGACGTCAAGGACTTGGCCTAAAATGACGTGATAAAATAACAATTAATGCTATAAAAGACAGGTCTGGAAAGCAGAAATAAAGACGACGAAGGGTCTTCGCTCGAAACGCCAAAGTTTTTCATTCAAGTAGTTCATCCATAAGGACAACAGCTTAATAAAATTTATTAACTCATTACCCTGTTATCGCTAGGTAACGTTTCTTTCAGACAACACAGTAAGAACAAGATATCAGCAAAGATTACAGCCAATGTGAAGATTGCAGGTAGTACATATAGCGTACCACTTGATGATTCAGATTGTTTAGAAAATATCGCTCCAATAACTGGACCAACGATAAAACCAACTGAATATGCAATACCAATGAGAGCCTGTGGGAAATGGTAATGTGATTTCAATAAAATGTTTAAATGGAACAATTAGAAAATATTTTGTATAATTTATTTCTATGGTAGCTTGTGAACTGAACAAGATAGATAAACCTAACAGTATACTGTTAATTCTACCAGTTATAATATACCATAAACCCTGGAGACTTGGGCTTAATAGAGAGCAGGGGGGAGCAAAAACAGTAAGCTATAAACTAACATGAACATTTAGGACAACTATATAATAAATCTAATCACTATAAATGCGCTTTTTGTTATGAAGGGGTAAAGGGGTTGTCAAAAGAGAGTGGGGTTAATCCATTTCTTCCTTCAAAATAGAGAGGGGGCTTATTTGAGAGAGAGGGGGCTTAATAGAAGATTTACAGTATCTTCAAAGATAATGTCTAATCCTTACCATTCCTTTCCCTCTATTTACAGTGCTCGTCACATCAGTTACAATAGCTATACTTATGGTCACATTTCCTTTACAAAGACCTCCAATAATTCTCGCTAGGACAAATATTGTGAAATTGCTTGAGAAAGCCCAGATAGCATAGGACATGCTTACACCAATCTGAAAAAAGACTTTAACTATTATGAAGTGGACAAAAAGTAATTGTTATTATTACATGCACAGTATGTGTACTACTACACAAGGATGCTGGATGTATCTAGCTTGTTCTTATATATGCTTAGCCAAGGCTTTGGGTTCCATTGGACATAGAGTGTGAACTGTTTTACAGAGAGTAAAACTTTAAATAATTTAAATTTGTACATTTCTAAGCTGTTGAAAACCTTGATACTAAAATGCAACCTGACAAAGTTGTACCCTAGACCAATTCACAGCCTTTTGGGGGATATATATAGTGAACACTTTGGCCCATGCAGTTAAATTTATATGATATGAACTTGACACTTGCCATTGACAAAACAAGGATAGACTTTCTCCCATACACATCTGATAATGCTCCTAGAACAGGACTAGCTAAAAACTGCAGGAATGAAAATAATGATCCAACAAAACCTTAAAAACAGAAATGACAATTAAAATGATAGCATATATTCATATATTCTTAAAGATCAAGGTACCGGACCCATTGTAGGTAGTACCACAGAGTAGAGATTAAACAATAAGCAGCATGCATTGGTATCTATTAAAACTACTTGAAAATATATCATACAACTTGTACGAACTTTTATTGAATTACTTTCCAAATTATAAATTATCAAGAATTAGTTCTAGATCTTTTAACTGAAATGAGTTTTATATGTAATATTTTTCCGAAATAATTTTCTTCTTTCGTATTATTAGTATAATTGTTTTGAAAATGATGAATTAACTATTGTTGTAAATGTTGAAATGATGAATAAATTTTTATAGAGCTGAAAACTTGTACGAACTTTACTTTTTTAATTAAATGGTACTAAATAGATACCATGTCTATTTCCATGTCTATGAGGTTTTGAGCAAAGGCTTTTTGTCAGGAGTTAATTACATATCATAAAATAATGGGATTATTAATGCTGGCAGCTCAGGAAAAACTTCAGAAACTGAACTTGTCTAGCTTACCTCCAAATAAAACAAAGTTGTATCTCTCTGTGTTTGGTATTCTTAAGGAATCTCTAAATCTATTTACATTTGTTTGAAAGAATTTGTAAAGACCATCCTAGAGAAATACAAGGATAACCACACAGATTACTATATGGTTGCCTAACCTTTCGAAACTGTGACATCACTAATTTCGTAAATTAAAGTCTGAAAATCAACATTCAACAAGTACCACCCCCCTCTGACTGGGTGCTACCATATGTGGATCTAGCGTGGGGGGAGGGCAACTCCGTTTCAATCCCTAATAGTAAGCCCAAGAAAAGTCAGGTACTCAACTTTGACCAATGGTTATCAAAATTTCTATATTTGAGAGAATTGATAATAAAACTCCATTATATTATTACTATAATTGGTACTTAATTATACATCATTGACAACTATGTATGGTCAAAAATAGTTACATAACACTGATGCTGAACATCCAAAATAGCTGAGAGTATATTACTATATTGATATAAATAATATGAAATTAATACTATATTAAACACAGACCTCTTCATCTTTGCTGTAATGATCCAGCAAGGATGGTAACAAAGGCAATATTACAGCAAACGCCATTAAGTCCATTACCAAACTAATAAAAACAACTAACATAACACGAAATGACGACTTTTGATCAATTGTATTATTATTCACTTCATTGCCTTCTCTATGATGAACCATATTGCCATTTTTAATGTCTCCTTTCAAAGACTGACTTCTCTTAGATAAATCCATATTTACAAACAAGATATACTTCTACCTTCACGAGAGAACAATGTTTAAATGCGGCTTCGAGGAGGCAAGCAATAACATTTCGTTTTGAAGTGTTAAATTCCGCTCCTATTCACAACAAAACAAAACGAAGACGAAACCGGAAGTCATATCGCCCATGTATAGGATTTTTGACCAATCAGAAGCCGGTTTTTCCAAGAAATTTACATAATTATGAAAAAACTGCGATTACGCGCTGCTGTAATGGCAAAAAAGACTTTATTTCATTCATTACGTGACACCTACACTCCTTTGTGGGCGAGAATAATTACAAGCGATATTTAACAGGATATATTTGTATTTTTAGCAGTAGGTATTATTCTAAAATGAAGTCACGAAACCAATTAAGATCCTAAAGAATGACGCCTCTACCTTTTTGAGGAAGTAAAATTAAAGGGGTCTTTGTTTTGATTTATACAAAACCACAAAACAAAAGTGATGGGTGACTTATTGGGTGACTTTCTATTTTTGTTTAGTAATAATAATAATATGGAAATGCAGTAACAAAGTGGTACTTAATAGTCATTTAACACAGCATAGGTCTTAAATTCCTAGGTGTACGTATACCGTAGGGACCGGACATCCTGTTATCCTGTATCCTGTCAAACTGTCATGGCGACCAAAATTAAAGAAATGGTTTGGTTGGAGAGATTGAAAAATGCGCGAAAAACAAGCTTGGTTCAGGATGGTGCGTACTTGTAAAAAAGTATTAGTTTTGTACTTTATAATATTACTGCTAGATTATAGCAAACACAGTTCTTTAAAAATATAAAGACAATTTTAGGTACTGTACATACTAAAATATCAACACTCGACAGGTAGACGAAAAATCCACTACACTTTCCCCGACTCGAAAGAACTTGTAGAAGAATATGATATTCATTCTGATCTTCTGCTTGGTAAATATATAACACTATCTATAAAATTGTATAGGAATAGTTATCTCTGTGAATTCTCTAATACATTTGTTATTGGCCTGCTCGCAGCCCCATAAACGATAAATATGGGTCTGCGGCTCTGCGCAACTGCACACGTTAACATAATCGTCTTCTATCATGCTATGACGTAGGAAACTTTGTATGAATTATTGCCTTTTAACAAAAGTTTATTGTATCACAATACCCACATGCAGAAAACGTATTGCCATCTGTATTTTGATTATACAAATATGCAAGCACTTAGATTGAAAAAAATGTAATACATTGTCTGGTCACATTATATTTGAGTGCTAAATTTTTTCCATATGCTCTATTTGTAAAGATATGTTCTCACACAACAAGATGGTGAACACCCTGTTATTGTTTTCCAAAAACAACAATATGTGCACCCCTTATCATAATTTTTACAACAACATTTTTTCTCTCTTAGTTCGGAAATGGAAATCAAAAACTACATTAGGAGCAGACAAAAAATGGGAATTTGAAGTTGGTGAAGATTTATCAACGCCCGGTCCTTTGGAAACAAACTGCATTGTTGAAAGTAGAAGTAATGTAAGTTTTAAAGTACAGATTAGGTGAATCATGTCAGACTAATTGATAATATTTTCCCACCCTACTATTATTGCACAATTCAATCAGTAAAAGCTTTTTCTATTTCTTTTTCAGCCAATATTTGTTCGGAAGGATACAAGGGAGTCATTTCAATGGAGAATACGCAATCTACCATTCAGTATTGATGTTTATGAAGTGACTGTTGATGAAGATAAAACGCATATTATAATAAGAACTAAAAATAAAAAGTAATACATTGTTTTGTTATCAATGTGTGTTTTCCCTTGGCCAAGTTTTGAATTTTTAACTTATTTTCAGGCCTGGAAATAATTTTTAGGGACCTGCCTGTCAAAAAGACCAGTACCAATGAATTTGTGTCTGTCATAAAACAAAATGTACTGGTCATGCTACTTTTCTGTCAAAAACATAGGATACAAAACAAACAAGGTTAATAAACAACGTTCTTTCAGGAGTTTTTTTCTGCGAAAGTTTGGCTAAATCTTTATTCGTGTTGTCAGCTTCTGCTGAAGTTGTTTCCTTGGATGTACTTTCCTTCTCTGTACTTTTGTTGGTAAAAAAATAAGTGATTTTTTTCGACATTTTCATCAGTCACCGAGTCACGAAAATAAAACACGCTTGGTTTGGGAGTTTCCCGCCAAACTTCCAAGTAGCGTTTCCACTTGGAATAAAATTTGATCAAAAAATTTCATTATCACTATCAGTAGACGAAAAAAAGTTTTACATAATGGAAACACTGAACAATAAAACAAACATGGCGTTGTCGGTCGTTGCAAGCGTCGCGTATATAAAGCATAATTTAAGCCAGTAAAAGCAAAAATCATGGGGAATTTTCCCACAGGAACATTATTTTACTTTTTGACGAATGATAGAGAATTTGTTGAGTGTTGACAGAAATGTTATTTTATGAAATTAGCGCCGGACAAAGTGACAGACACAATCAAATTTCTGCCTGTCAAAACAGTAAAAATGGTGTATTTGTGCCGGTCAATGACCGTGACCGGACGCTTATTTCCAGGCTTGCTTATTTTCAGTTATTTATCTACCTTTCATTGAATTATCATACATAAATCATTTCTTTATCAGCTCTGGTATGATTATGTATTTTATGTCTCTAGGTATTACAAGAAATATCATGTTCCAGATATGGCAAGAAATAATTTACCACTGGACTGTAAAGCTATCTCAATAGCTCATGCCAATAACACACTTATTATCAAGGTATCATTGTGTTAAACAAGTACTTCATTGACATTAGCATGCTAGGTTTGGAAAGAATTCTCTTGTTATTGTTTAATGCCAAACCCTAATTTCCTGTTTTTCTATCTTTCAGTATAAGAAACCGGCTGAAATTATGGACCAAGAGAGATTAATATTAAAAGAAGTTGAAAAGAACAAAGCATCTCGGGAAGGAGATATAGAATGCAACCCTAGTTGACAAGAAAACTTTAAAAAACATTTAAATATACTTTTCCAAACCACGCTAAATTAATGTAAATATCCCACATAATTTATATGCTTATTGTATTATTTTAAAATGAATTAGAGTTTGAAATATTCTCATTGTTGTACGGGACGTTAATTTTGCAAGTCTATTAGCGATGCGTCACTTTGCGACAGATTTACGATAGATCCATTAATATAAGCTGTCATAGCTACTATTATAGCTAGTCAAAGACACTGCGCCCTTTTCGAGCTAAGGCCTCCCTACAGAAGGGCCTAATCTTTTTTGGTAGTTTGGACACCATCTATTAAGGTAGTGTAGAATGAGGTGTTTCACTAAGCACTATTTAAGCAAGATTTAGTTTAGAATGAGAGGTTTAGTTCAATTTTCTTCCTCGAGATCTTATAAGTGTCGGGATTGAAGAAGTTGACCACTATCTGCTGTCTTGTAACGCTTATTAAAACCCACATACCAATAATCAATTATACACTGGATTCTCATACATATTCACTAATATATACCACTGCAATATATACTTTAGATTGGATTCTGGCATTCCCTAGCAAGAAACGCACATCTTTAAAACGTGCGACTTCCCATGTTCAACATACGTAATTAGCACTTTAGCCTTATAAGAGATTAAAGAGGTCGCCTGTTACCAATAACTGAGCAGACAGTTTGAGATTTTGTAAATATTTCTTGTGGCTGGATAGAATGGAAATGAGGAGAAAACGTCAAGGCGGAGTAGTATGACATGTCTAAGAGACTACTTTCGAGACTACTACTTTCACACGAGACCGGACGTGTTCGGCAACGTACTATAGACCACTTTCATAATTCAGATGAGTTTAAATATTCTTTATGTGCATCTTAATAAGCCTTATCAGCCTCGTTTCTGTGACTGAAATTGAATAGAATTTAGAATATTTAAACTCATCTGAATTATGAAAGTGGTCTACGTTTTAGTGGCTTTATGAGTCTTGACTGTTTCTATGGTCTTGACACTACAATATATAATTATGTGCTAAATATCACGCGTATATAATAAAACACGCAAATGTCCGCAATTTGAAAGCGGACAATAACTTAAACCACTTCAATACGTCAGTAAAAACCAACAGATATAGGAAATTAACTTGTCAAAACTGTGCGGAGGCCATGTGGTTAACATAACTATAAAACTAAAAGTGGATTATTGACTGATTTTTTATGGAAAATTGCTCTTTCGTCGGGGAAGAATCTATGTCTTATAACGAGCGTGACAATTCTATTTTACCGCAAAATACCCTGAAAACGCAGGAAATACCGTTTCAGTGACTCAAAATTCAACTAACATTTTCTCGGGGGAGCATGCCCCCGAACCCCCGCAGGTTGAACATCAGTTTGACTGCCACTAAGAACTTAGACCCCTCGTCGGGGACCCTAGCCCCCTCATCGGGGAATTCCTGGCGCCATCCCTGGACTTCGTGCATTTCTTGAACAGAGAGATACCCATTTCATGAACATTTAAGGAATGAAACTATAAACATTGCCATTGAGGATACCTAATCTTCGGTTTGAAATCTTGAATTACATAAAAGGCATTACAACGGTCTAAGGAATGTTGTCATGACATCGTCTTGGCAATGCGACTCTGTACACAAACGACGATTGCAAAATGCGATTTACATTTAATAAAAAAAAGGACGAGGATTAATTTTGAGCCTTCTGTAATTTCCATAAAAACCAAAGTGTTTATTTTGTTGATAGAAGATTGCTAACATAAAAGAAATTATTCCCCATCAGTTTGTTGGCTGGGGAAAATGAGCAAAAATGCTTAAATGACAATGTATTTTTGAAAAGAAGCACGCGACGTAGAGCTTGTGAAATTCTGAAGAGGTTTTTTCTATTTGAACATTAATTCAATAGAGATTAAGGGGGAAGCTTTAACAATAGGATTACTTGACAGGGACCTGTGTATCCGATGCTCAACAAATTTGGCATTCTATTTATCTTTTTCATTACAAAAACTGTGTGTATACCCGAATCTCGCTGGTTGCAAAACAGTGAGTTGAAAACAGACTACATCGCTAGCGTTGAAGGCCTTTGGGAAATTTAAGACTGGCAAAGTTTGTATTGAGTATATGGAGCTACTTATGATGTAAAATGGAAGATTAAGGTGAGCAAGTACTTTGTATTTATAGCACCGGCATTTTTCAAACACAGCAGATAGGCATGCCTCAAATTCCTGTAATTGTCTCCGGGGCAAGATGATGTAGAGTATACTACGAACAGTGGAACATCCCTTTCCCAGAATCCCAGGCTATTTGAGCAAGTGATACTACATTTAAAACTGACTTTTGTATTGTGATTTTCTATGAGAATTTTTAAGACATAGCCGAACCCTAATTAATAACGGACACATATCTGCTTAAATGAGGTGTTCCCTTATATAAGAGAGATATCTCTGGTGCCAATGATAAAATACTATTATCCTAACCCGCATTAAGCAGGCACCATTTTTAAGTGGACACCCATGCGTGGTCGCCTGTTAGATAAGGTATATCCGCGGTAAATGGATAACCTACTGCTTGCCCGTCCTTCCCGAGTAATTGATGTTGTTAATATCGTAGCCTCAATGCGGTATCCACCCTTACGATTCAAGAACATGGTCAATAAATATCTCAAATGCCGGATTCCAGTATAGGTAGTGTTCAGCAGTAAGCTGTTTTCGTTATGGATGTAACAGTACCTGAAAAACTTCAAGGATTTTCGTCTGGACGTAAGTGAAAATTTTATTGCATGGGTACTCAGTAATAGCCTGCTCGCAGCCTGAAATTTTGAAGGGGAAAAATCTTTAAAATTTCAGGCTGCGAGCAGGCTAGGGCACGACCTTCCAGATCAAGAGACGTCGCTCAAAACGTCGAATATTTTTCAGGTAGTTAAATCCACAACGAAGACAGCTAATCAAGTCCGACTGTCTGGTTCACGTGGCTAGCAGACATGGGCGGGCAAAAACCCAATCACACTCTAAAACTTGTTCTATAAATTGATCGTCATATGAAAATTCAATTGCCCGCCTCTGGCTCTACATATCTTTTGTCAATGAATTGGTTTGATGAAATTTGAATTCAAATAAGCCAATCACTACGTTCTATTTCGATCACATGATGAAATGTGAAGCCATTTTGATTCAGTTCTAAGACTGGATATGATCGATAATCAGACGAAGTCGTGATCATATGATACCAAATTTTCACACGAATAAGAAAAGAATGTGATGTAAAATAGATATTGATTGGCGTATTCTTAGTCTCTGCTTGACCTTGTCAGTTTGATGTAAGCAGTGCAACATTCCTAATGTGCAGTTTATTAATGACGTTACTACATGACATTGGGCGCTATCTTCATCGTCAATTGATATGAAGGAATTAGTTCGTACAATAGTACGTTGCTATAATATCCGAGATAATATCTATCTATCTAATACGGACACCTCGCGTAGAACCATACCATGCATACCAATACGAACACCTCTCTATATAGGCACACGAATCCGAACACCACTCGTTTTTATACGGACAGTTTCCAATGTCCCGTCGAAATTCTCACATATTTTCTATCCTAAACATCTCTCTAATACGGACAACGGACACTGAATTTCGGCTCCAGAGAGCAAATACATATATATGTAACTCCGCATATCATAAATGTGACTAAAGCCAGGCAAGAATATGGAAAGTGTTTCCGAAGCTAAAGCCTAATTACAAAAGAAAATACTGTTGCAGTATAGCCGATTCAATATACTTTATATCTGCCATCGCTGGGCCAAACGTGACGGGGCTTCGGTGACGCAGTTGTGGGTTCGATTCTCGCCGGCCGGGGACTCTATACTCATGTGAAAAGAGTAAGTCAGAGCTCTGCCGAAAGTCGTGGGTTTTCGGCTCCGGGCACTCCGGTTTCCTCCCGCAGGGAAAGCTGACTGGGTGGGTTAGGATGTACAGATTAGGAAAGTAATATCACCATTGTTGTAAAAATATATAGTGTAGGCTAAGTACGTAATATAGGTAAGCGAAATACTTGATGTAATCGGTCACTGAAAAGCCCCGACGAGGAGTGAGCTGAAAAATATATGTATGTACTAGGTGCATGATTTAAGCGTTAGTGAGGAACGGTTGATTTCCTCCATTGATTTATTCACTCGTGACTGTCTTCAGCATATAATACCACTCATTTGATTTCCTTGACCGACATTTGTTAATGATTATCTAGACCACACTTGATAAAAGTGGTAAGATTAATAGCAAGGTCACCACACTGTTGACATTTTAAATTGTCCTGACTGTTATCACGTGGAGTTCAACATATAGGTGGGTGAAAACCAAGCGCCATTGTGCAGCAGATGGTGTTCAAACCACAGTTATTATATAGGACGAGAAAATGAGGTTAGTTCTTTTCATTATATGTAGTAGTCTTGGTGGCAAGAAGATATAAAAAGTGAGAGATTTAGTTTAATGTTCTTGTCCCTATATGTGCATGTCAACATCCCATATTGATCCATATCTGGTTGCCCGAAATGTCATGTCTTATCTTTTTATTGTATTTATACAACTGTACTGATTGCAACGAAATTGATATTTTCTTTCAATCAATGTGTAAAAGTAATCCAAAAATTAATTAGAGGACGCTATATACAGTTTACATTTTGCCCCAAAGTTTCAAATAATACAAAAGTAATCGACCTGCATCAAATGAGAAAGTAAGAGGTATATATGTTCACAATGAACATGGTAATTGTCCCGAAATTACAAAGGTCAAATTTTCTCAGCGTCGTTTCGAAGATACTTAATTTAAGATTCTCATTAAAAACACGTGTTGACGTGGCCAGTTATTGTATGGAAACACGACGTAACTGTAAATGATCACGTGTGACTTAATTGAAACAAAAACAAACACATGGTCTTGGAACTCAAATGAAAGGGGGGGAGGAGGGGGGTTACATGAGAGCGAGTAACTCGTCCCTTCAATTTTTCAGGTTAAACAAGTCTATGGTGCTAGCTATCTGTAGTAAATTCATCGTAGTTATCCGAAAATCATTGGGTAGTAAACAGGCACGGTCATGCGTTAGCGATTAGGTCAATTTTAACAGGATGCTCTTAAAAATCCTTCTCCAACAGCAATTAGCTGCCAAAGCCCACGCTAACGCCTTTGGTTATCATGTGATGTGACTATATATTTGTAGAGTACTTAACATACCATAATAAAACAAGAAGTATACGCCCAATTCCAGTCATATTTTTATCTCATCACCACCGTAACTGAAGCTCACAGATAACAGTATATGAATCCACATGCATGTACGTTTCAAAACTAAGTCACACGCTAGTACGCTACCCAGCGTTAACTAGCGGCACGGCGATGGAAATGGGGATATTTCTGCAAACATAGGAACACTTTTTCGAAAGCGGAACTTCCACCCAGAAGTACAAAAACATATATCCGCTGTCTGGCGTCACATTTGCATTCCCTGTGACGTTTTTTCAACATGTGACTGGGTGTTTTTGTACATTATTTTTAAAATTCCCAAGACAAACGTTAATTATAGTGATATATGAATGAAACACGTTGAGCGTTTCCACAGATAATCAGTAAACTTATAAAAAGTAAGTAGCTACATTCATTTATTTATGTAATATGTATATGTGTTTGATTCTGCAATGCAATATTTTTGGAGTTTTAGGCTCTAAATAGGAAGTTACCCATCATCCCTTGCGCGCTCAATGTTTAAGGTTTATGATTTTTTGAACGACAACTTTTTTTGAACTAGCTGTATATATATTGCTTGGTGAATAATTGTTTGGTGAGAGCAAGAGCATGGTGTATAAATACGAAGTCACTCGCATCTAGACTGCGTTACAAGCTGCACTGACGAGCCGTTGAACTGCGAAACATGCATGTCTGCAGATTTATATACCGAAAAGCATGACGGTGTCGGAACGAGTCGCTGGCCTTGCAAATGATACATTCAATGTCAATGTATAAATAGGTCTATGGTACTTGCAAGTCTTGCACACAAATCTGAAGACCTGAAGATTTAGGTGTATGCTTTGTATGTCATTGCCTGTGGCCTACTTTAATACATTAATATATAGGTATAACACACCTTGTTTTTGTATCACTGGGGTCCATTTAAGTCTAATTACACACAACTAAAATTCCTTGACTTAAAAAAATACAAAACAATTTGCTCCAGCTGAGATGCAGGTCTTGAATGAGAACTGTCATTGTTAAGCAATGCCAATGGTCCCCTGAAAATAAACTTCTGGGACCAGCTGGATATGCCAATGGCTAGACTTATTCTGATCCATCATTGCATGTATCAAATAACACGTAGCATATTTTTTAGATGTAATTGCCAAAGTCAGATGCAAAAGTCAAAGTGGTCTAATTTCGTCCGTGTTTTTACAGTGGTCAGTGAGTGATCCTGAAATATGCTGTTTACATTTTAGGCTAAAATACCAGTCTTTATAAATTTCTGATGACAGTTATGTCAATCGTTGCAGCGTTATATATATATTGAATATATTGAAACTAAACAACAAATAATGTTACAGTTATTTTCAGCACACATTTCAAAAATTTCCTGTTTAAGTAGGGCCCCTGTAGTTTACCTGAAATTACAGCGGCATCTAGACGGCTTGGTGTGCAATCTGTATAAATTATAAGGACTGTAGTGATTGTTATGATTGATCTGACCGTGAGAACATCTATTTTTGCCCTGAAGGCTCTTCCAAAAGTTACTTGACCATGGATATCTAAAGGCAATATATATTTTTCTATGTAAATCATTTATGGTGTGATGATTGGCTCCATTTTGCATTCTTGGTTGATTGGAATCTGCTCCACTGTTGGTCAGGATTTGCATTATTGAACAAGTTCTCAAGTTATAGCAACGTACAACAAATTTTCTATGGCAAGTTTGTGGTTTTCTGACCGCAATGATAGCTAATACAACAATATATTGCTGGCCAACCGTACCTAAGGCTAAGTGCTCAAATTACTTTGACAAGTTTTCCTTGTTGACCCATACAGACGAGCAAAATTCGTATACTTCGGCAATTTTTTCTGACAACTGTACATAAATCTTGTCATATAAAAACTTGTCATAGAAAACTTGCTCGTCTGTATAAGAGGCTTTATTTAAATCACTGACACTGGAAATATATTTTCGCTACTATAATAAGATTAAGGGTGACTTAAATGCATGGGCGTGCACAAACTTGTTCTCCAGATTAGATTATCAAACCAACATACCTTACATGATAAATTATTGAAATGATAAGAATAAACGTATAGTATTACAGAGACAAAGACCATTTATAGTAATTAACAGTAGAAAATGTTTCATTGAGCACAGCTATATAGGCGCTTTAAAGCGAATGAAACATGGCAAGGCCAAGGAAATGAACATTTGCTGGATCAAGTGAACAGATCCAACTACACCAGTCGAGCCCTCTTCGCACCCATACCAACACTGTATAGTGATAAATTTCAATAGATATATTACAAAAGTTCCCAATTACATGCAGAGGTTACAAGTTATAACTGATGTTTTCTAATGAGGAAAAGCCGAATTGAACAGACCGGAAGAACACTATACTGGATCAATGTATTTACATCAACTACAGATTCATAAACATATTTATTACATACTGTGTATATCTGCCCCCAAGGCAATAGAACAGATAGACTACAGATAGCATGGATTTGGGGGGTATTTGGTACTTAGGCGGATTATAAATTTACTATAAGAGGTTATTATGTTCACAGAATGATATGACTGAAAAATAAGAACATACTCCAACTAGCATGATCTTGTAAACTGAAGATCTTGAAAACAAGACACAAAAATCAAGCTGATATTTCGACTCTGTATTTCTACTATGACTGATATCTATTTATTCAATCAAAAAGCAAACAAGCGGCGTATCGTCCTTGACAAGCGATCGTATATCTCATTATGGGCGCAGCATGATGTCTTCCGAGAGATGGCCACACCTTTAGCAAATTTGCATCTCGGCGCACGCTGACGGTCACACTTACTTGTCGTACTTATATACAGTGTATAGCAATATATAGGTACAATTCAACTGGTTGCCTAGACTTGCTCCAAGTCAGACTCTCATAAAAACCCCTTAACCCTAAAACCTGGGTACCTTAACCTCTCAGTATTAATTGGTAAATCGGTTGGTCATGCACGAGGTTCTTATAGCTTACTTTCAACTCTGGGATTTGCTAGGCTAGCCTTCATTCTCTAATCTATGGGCTAGCGGTTAATTTCAATCCTATTGGCTATTATTACAAAACCATCATAGGCATAGGTTAATAGTAGCGAACTTAAGCAATGACAATGCTTAATCTAGTAGGGGACGTGACCAAAAAACCATCGCTAACGTCTCGAACACAGTTTTGATTTGCCGGTTTTTCACCCGTCCCCATCTTTGTTTACAACGACAGTGTAAGTTAGCTAGCGACTGATTTTTAACACGTCCCTATACTATGGACTAAGCATATTGCTTAAGTTCGCTAATACCAATCTAAAACGGTGATGTGATTCATCCCAGTTAATCGCAACAAGCAGAGTTCCACAATATGTACTGTAGACTTGGTCCAAGTCTGCCTCTCAAGATTTTCGAGAAAACTGAAATATTCGAGAGGTAGTCTAGCAGACAAAGTGAGCAACGTCATGACCAACTCAGTGCACGAGATATTTGGTAATCCAATCGATTTCCGTTGATATCAGCCAGTATCGCATTTTACTGAGAATTTGAATGGAAATTCTTGTGGGAGTGAGTACAACGTCGGATCATAGATCTGATAGATTATCAAGTACTTTCAAGGCAAATCTTCCCATCGGGAAATAGAAAAAGCTATAGAAAGCGCCGATCTAAATTTTTCCTCTGGACTGATCTAATTTCAAGGACAGCTTTGTTTGCTGAGACATGCTGCTCACAAATGCTGATTGACACTTTATATACTTGTAGTATTTCGCAATTATTTTGGAATTAACTTAAGAAGCATTTTTCTCATGCATTCATAGTGTTCCCTGGCTCTTATTTTGCTACATTACAACTATACGCGCTGTGTGGATAAAAAGTTAATATTGTTCTCTTCATGCATATATATGCCATTATTTTGTTCTTTTAAACCCACAAATCACAACAAGTTAACTTACTCCGGCATATATGATTACAAATTTTTTCTCGTATTTTCTTTAGATTATTGCTCTGAAATTTAAATTACGTCCTTATTTACACTACAGGAAATATTGTCAGAAAAAATAGCTTATTGCAAATATCAAATATCATGCAGCGCAAAATTATATGCAGTTGATTGATATTCCTAAAATCCCGCTCGAAAAATAGGAAGAAACTTTGTACAACTTAAACCTGCATGCCTGACACCCCTGCAGATTACAGTAAAGATTGCGGTTTTGTCAAGAGTACCGACAATATTTCACACGCGATGTTTTAAATAGTCAAGATATGATTTGATTTAATCTCATTCATTTTTTTTCTTTCATCGTTTAATCAGATAATAATGTAAACTCCCGCTTTTCCTTTGACAATATAGCATTACAATCCGTTGCTATACCTCACCCTGGCTTTATTCTCAAAAGTGTCAGTAAATAATGGTGATTGTCCGAGCTGATTGATGACTGCTTAAGTGCTTGCTTGTGTTAAGGTTACCGACTCACAAAACTCAATACTTTAAGACTTCGTTGTCAAGGAACCGGATGGATTCGGAGCGGCGTACTTCGTATATAGTCAAATTTGCACGATTTCGACACGAGACGCATGAAATCGAACACGAATTTGTCTACGGTTTTGGAATTCGTCCCGTTACATGTGAACGTTATCTAAAACGGGCAAAGAAAGAGGGCGGAACTGAATGAACGGGGGGGAAATGACGGAAAAGACGCAAAAACGTTCCCTTTGTTCCACTTTATCCAACTAAGGTAGTGATATGTAGTAATGAATATCATTATGTTTTATTACCATTCGAAGTTGTGTGAGGAATCTTACAAAGAACATCCTCGAAATCATCGTAGCCGTATATACATATACAACTCCAAGAATTTCTAGGAAACAAACCGTCAAAATAAAGTTATCTACAACGGTTAATAATCTAAAGAAACCTGCAGTTCGTAAAATTTCAAGTTAAAACATCGTATGTCCTTGTGATCATCTGTATGAAAGGATGTATTTCCCTTTATGGAATAAGTTCCTACATCGGATTTGATCTTCAGATTGGTACAGTGTCAGTGGTAAGTATTTTCAACCTCAAAATGCAAGCGTGCATGTTTGTTTAGTTTGCATGAGACTAAACCAAAAAGAAACTGAACTACAAAGTTCGCGCCAACCGCAACACTGATGTATACGCAAAGTGTCTGCCAAGTAGAAAAGTACCTGTGAGCTTCCCCTAAGTTATATATAGCATATATTGTGTTATAAGAATAATATCTGTTATATCCCTCCACTCTAGGTCACATCACACATGCATGCAATGTATTAACACGATTTTCCCCTGACTATATATATGTAGATTATATAATGTATACGTCTTCAATATATATACTGATCAAAAATTCGTATATTGTATTGCTTTCGGTACTAGATATTATATAGTTGTCTTCTTGAAAGGAGCCGAGCTATATATATATTGAACCAAACATTCGCAATATTCGCGGCTATTTCATCTTCGTTTAACTATACATGTATGAACAAAATAAATTGTCTTTGTTTTTGCCCTAACTATACCTGAAAGAGATATAGAAAACTTCGACGTTAATAGTCAGCCGAGGGGTGTATCACTCCAAAAATCTCGTGCACCTCGAAAAGAAATCCCTAAAAATCCCTATAAAATCATTAAAAAATCCTAGAAAATCTCTATGAAATCCCTAAACATTCCAACGAATCCCCAAATCCCTGAAAAATCTCGAAAATATCCCCCCCCAAAATCTCGTACGCTCGTAGTTAGCCACTAACTTCCAGACGAAGGGTCTTCAACTCAAAACAGGTAGTTGCTACCAAAACGTAGACAATTGCTATTGAACACTGGCAATACCTACAGTACTGCATGGAATCCCACGTTTGAGATATTATAAACGAAAGTTATTACGTTACCTGGTTCTAGATAATCACGTACGCACAAGTAAGTGTTAATTTAGGAAAGGCATGCAATCGAGGCTAATGTAGTCTTCGAAAAAAAATTGCTACTTCGATTTTTGGCTCAAGTGTTATTAAACCGGTACCATTCCATATAATGCATAAAATTTCGTGTTTCAAAACGTCGCATGCATGGTTTCTTCATTTTCGAAAGTTGATATAAAATCGAATAGAGTCTTGTTACAAACGCCTGTTCAATGTTCCTGATATACACAATTCTCATATTTTCTTTGAAAAACCTCTATAAAACGTACACCTTTCTACTTCGGTCGACTATGAAGACTTTTCTTGGGTGTCTGTATTTATAAAGTGATTCGACTGACTGTGCAATCTAATAGACAACTAATGATTTGGAGCCACTTAAAATGAATATGTTAGTTTCAAGGGTTCATCAGCGTTCGTCATACGCTAATAGTTATAAACTGTGCTCAGATAAACATGAAAATATATGCTAATTTTCTTCAAGAAGCTTTTATAGTTCACTAAGATGCATGTAAACAGAGTCCTGGGAAAACATTCCGTTTATAATCTAAGAATCCTAAGCAATCCTTTTGTAAAAATGGGGGGCAGGAAACTATAGCTGGCTAGAGGTAAATACACATACATATATCATTGCAAGTAAAACAAGTTAGACAAGGAAAATATTTTACCACCAACTTAACCAATAAACAGATTATTATTTTGGTGATTCGATAGCCGAATCAAGGTAATTATGGCTAAATATAGGCATACCCCTGTGGCCATGCTCAACAACGGAGTGGGGAAGGTGTTCCCCACCTCTCAGGTTGGCGTCCGTTATCTTAGACTGAAGTAGGACAATACACATAGACATATGGTAGAGAAGTCTAGTTGAATCGAAGAAGAAAGCTGTCAATATATCATTCTAAATTAATAAGTCATTCTAGATTCTTCCAGAGCATTTATACCCGGAATTACAGTAAGCCATGTGAATCGGGTTTTCTTTCATTCGACAAATGTTCACGTGTTTGCCTGAGGATATTTACAATAGCTTTCATTCATTCATTTTCATAAAATATTGGCATCAATGGACAATGCTGTATGTAATATGTATGAAATGCACATAGACTATAGCAGTATGCATTAGAAAAGAAAATAACACACAGATATAGGTTCAAAATATGTAAATGTGTTTCAAATTTTAAACGTAACTTTCTTTATAGAAGAGTGTGAAAGCTTTTTTTTCATTTGAATGATATTTGCTGCTGACATGATTGAATGGCACAGTCTTTCGTTTTGTAATGTAGATATTCCCACTTGATCAATATTTTATGTCTAATTACAGAAAGCAACCAATCAGAATAAAGTTATGTTTAAATGCCAGAAATGGTTATGAATTAAAATAGAAACTAGAAATAATTTAGTTGATTAGGGAAACAAGTTTCTCCCGACGTTAAACTTAAACTACGACTCCACTTTTGAGAGTTAAAATTAAAGATGTTATAGTTGTGTATTTGTGAAGTCATTCTAGTTTCCTCAAAGCAAAGCGTGGCTCATATGAAAACAAGAGACATTCAACCGTGAATTTGCATAAACAGTGTTATTCCTCGTGCTATAAAGACATTTAATTATAAACGAGCTTTTCTTTGCGGGCGGTACACGCTGCACAAGGCTTCAATTTTCTTTTGAATCAAAACGCAGACCCTTTCCCAACATGGCGTCTGCTGTTTGTAGCAACATTCGGTTTAGTATGGAAAGTATTTTCTAGAAGACGAAAGGAGCATATGGCAGAGTACATTTTATTTAATATGCTACAAAAGGCCATATTTACACAAAATATTTTAATGAGTGGATTACGAGCTATTTAGTAAGCGATTGTTTTAAATGAAAAATAGTCAAGACATTTCTCAACAAAGCCCATCTTGTTCAAAATATCAGAAAATGACTATTCCACAGTGGTCTTGAGTATTTCCAAAACAGAGAACCAGACGTATATTTATTTATTCACTTTTATGACACACATTTTAATTTTCAGTTGACTCCATAATGAATAATGACCTGTCAATCTCTCAAGCCAAACAATCTTACAGATAATAAATTTAGCTTCTTTCCGTTTTGAAGATCTTTTATCAATCCTTCTAGTTGCTATTTGAAAATGCTAAGATAACTAGGCGAATATATATATACCCGCGAAACTTCTAAACACTTGATACTGGCACAATTTAAAAGAGCCTGCTTCATATAACTACTTCCTCTTTTTACACCCAATTACGCACGCCTTCATTGCAAAATCTTTTAAAATAATTTACTGTGGTGTTCGGTTTGAACGTGTTTTCACCAAATGACTTCTTATGAATTTATAACAGAACCCAATATTTCTTTTGCATAAACAACAGGTTACATGCATATGGAACCGCCAAGAAAAATATAAATATATTTTCATCTTTAATTATTTTTTTACTTTACCAGAAGTAACTTGCTAGATAAAATTGGAGGGAATTTATCTTATTTACCGGTGTATAAAAACACAAATGATTTTCGCGCAGATTATGTACAAAGTTTGTATTTTTCAATGAATTGAAAATTCCATTGATAAAACTCGGTGGACGTCATGAGCCGCACGATAGCCAATCGGCGTCGAGTATGCGTTGAATAGTGCAACGTGATTGGCTGGTCTCCGTCGGTATATCATTGTTATTGTGATTATGGCTAAATTCACGGGTGTGCATATGGAAGTGCTGTACTTCTAGCAACGTATACATTTGTAGTTTGTAAATAAATCGCTTGATTTCTCGTTTCTGCTTCGAGTACATGAATTTCAACGCAATGGCGGTGGTATTTTGTTAAATCGGAGGTAAATGAGCTTAAATTATCCGTATTATATTTCGGGTATTTCGTGACCCCGGCCATTTATAGCTCCGAGCTCGCTGTGTCCGTCGATACAAAACATTCATCCTATATTCCCAGCGCTGCCAACTAACGGATACTGTTACTGTGTTTTTATTAACGTATCCTTCCTTTTGTTAACACAGGCAAACGTTAAAAGTCCAAGTGATTTACGCCATTTTGAAGTCATCATGGGTCTCTTCACAGGTTAGTTTAATGCGAATTTGTGTTTTAAAACGTGTTGCCATATACCATTTTATTGTATGACTCCTACCTATTTTACACCTACTAAAATTTTCGTGTTTTCTTTCACTTTAGCTCAAGTAAAGCGTGTGTAATTCGTGGAAGTGGCAACCAATTTAATTTACGGTAAAATCAGGCCTGATTCTGTTGTCGTTTCGTCGAAGCTGCCAACGGGTGAAAGTGATACGCGAAAGGTTGTGCTAATCGCCAATTCTATGGAGCTTACTCGAAATGGTAACCCTAATTACAGAGAAACTTCAAGACCAAACGCTGGAAGAGATCTCGACAACTGAGACGGTACAATTTTTTTCAACTAAGCACCTTTTAGAGTATTTATGTCATCATATTTTGTCGACCGCATCGACGCGATGAAATTGTAAAGGAATATTTATATAATTATGTTCCACACGAGTTTAATTATTTTTATTTAATTTTTTTCACAGATTCTGGGAGAACAAACGAGAAAAAACTCAAAAGACAGATCAAGTATTGGTAAGCGTATTTCTTTTTTTAATTCAATAGATTAGGATAAAACCGACTGCTGTGTTTTAAGATGCAAAACACCGCGTGATAGGAAACATTGCATGTTTGTAATTGTCCTAAAGTTTGAGATTCTGTTGTCTTCTCTCTGTTTACTAAAGGGTAAGGTAACGCTGTAAAATGATTTTATTTCATTAAAACGCGTTTCTGTTTAGATACCGTGCGAAGAACTTCGAGGCTACAACATAGAAGGACGTTGACAAATCGTGCTACGACAAGCGACGCGTGTATAAAAGATGGCAGCAAACTGGGAGAGCTTACTTCATCCTTTCTCACTACAAGATGTCACAGCTATCCACCCGCGAAAAAACGATTGTGCCGCTCGCTTTCTGACCCGTACAAAGACTACGAAGGCAAAGCAAGTTGGAGTCCAGAGCCTTCATCTATATGGACACCAGTGAAGCCTAGGAGAACTGACCGTACGAAGCCCTCAGGTGCTCGCTCGTTAGAATTTGGCAGTAGAGAGACGTTTACATGGTCTACACCTCCAGAATCGCCTATACCCCGGCCTGTATCAGCTAATTCCACCCTGGAAGACTCGAAGTTCTTTCCACTAAGACTTATAAGCGAGGAAAGAGATGGAAATCAATTGGAAACGGTTGTAAATTTCGGGCAGAGCGTCGAGTGTGGTAACCTGCAGTCTGCCACGATGCCTAGACGAAGTCATTCGCACCCGTCATTTTCACATATCTCAAATTCTGGTTTAAAAAGAAGGCTATCCGAAATAGATATTCCCAGGCCAGCGTTGGATTTCGATAAAATGAAAGCGGTAAATGGCTTTACAGCTTTTGAAATTCAAACGATTAATTAAGCAAATATTTGGGTGTCAAGCACGTTGTTGTTATTGTGTGTTCTGCCTGAATTATTTATAGTATTTAGATGGTCACTTTGCTTGCATTTAATTTCGCTTTTTATTTATTTAGAGGTCTTTTTCCAATAAGAATGTGGACAAAAGGAGTTTGAAGTCGCCAAAATATACTGTAAGTTGCTTTATTTTATGTGTGAAGATATCAAGAAACAGTTCATCAGGGAAAGTAGAATAAATGCATATGTATTTTTTACACTAAAACAAACCTTCTTTTACAACAGACCAAAAGACATCCTCCTGTTAGTCCAAAGAACATCAGCACATCAAAGCATGAGAAAAACATGTTGACGCCAACTGTGGCCGAAGATCTGGGTTTGAGTCTACTGATAACACCCACTGCTTCTCCAACTGCAGATGTAAAGCCCTTTGAAGATTTGAAAGTTGGTCTTAAGACTCAAAATAAGGATGAAAATGCAAACAGGAAGTCTACATCACTTACAGAGTGCAACTACATTACAACAGATAGCATTATGGTTGATACAGAACTTGATATAAAACTCATTGAGGAAGATGGAACTCTAATCAATCCCACGCATAGCGCCATGTTCTTTACTTAGAGACGTACAAAATATTTATCTATATATTAACTGTTTGTAACAGCATAAAGGATTTTTGTGATACAAACATACACATAACAGTGTTTAAGCTATTTGAACACAAATGTACATACTCAAGGTAATTTATTCAATATATATTCTCAGTAGTTTTTTTCTACTGACCAGTTCAACAAATAAAAACCTATTATACAGGTTTTATTAAAAAATATGAAATAACGTTTGCCTTTTACCTTCAAATTATGAAGTGAAACAACACTTTTCCAAGCATGTTGGCTTTCATTTGATTTTCACGTGTTTATTCAATGTAAACAAACACGATTTTGACGGGAAATTTTTTTGGATTTCGCGCAAAATTTCACAAGCAGCCAATCAGCGTCGAGATTCGCCAGCTTCCGGTTTGGGCAGTAAAAGATAATTCAAGATGGCGGCTTCAAGCGGTGAGTATCGGATTGAATTGACGCATTTTTGACCATTTCTTTCCCCTTCATTTTCAGAAATACAGGCCTTAAAAGTGTAATTATAGACTTAACAGTCTGAAAAGGCCGTGGACACGTAAAAGTTTACCTCATTGGAAGAAATTCGCTATTTACAGAAGATTTAAAATATGCGATATCTAGTCTTGGTAAAATTTCAGACTGTATGTACAGTACAAATATATCGAAACTGATAAGTTTATTCTAAGTTAAGTGCATTCAAAGATATAGAAAACTCGTAGTTGAGCACGCATCAGTTCAAGGATGTTTTAATAAGGTCAGATTTTGTTAATATGCAAAAACAAAGCATGGCACATCTCTTCACAGACTACATTTCTCAGTATTTATATTACTAGCCTCTTTCCCAGACGTCAGTCATATTGTAAACACAACTAATGGCTGTGAATGAGACTAATATCTTATCACAGAGTAAATTTACAGAGACCTGGCTGTAACTGTCATCAAACTATGAAGAAACCTTAAGTATTTCTTAATTGGTAGTGGTGGAAGTTGATTCTAAACCTCCTGTTGAGCAAAACCAATAAGGGATTAGTTATTGCAAGAAATTGACTGATCAAAGGAGCAAAAGCATGTGAAACAAAGAATGCCTGCACTGCCATTGCGGTAAAAAAACTATGTAACAGCCTAACTTTTAAAGACACTAACAGAAAACCATTCAAAATAAAAAGCACCAATATAATTATTGCTTTAATAATATAATAGAAACATTCTTCAAAATGCCATATCAACACACTCTATACCAACAAAGTACATTCAGGAATCAAATATGCTCTTCCCTAAAACATAAAAAAGACAACATTTAAGTGAATTTATAGTTGGTTTTCTCTATTCAAAAAGATTTGTAATTTCAACAACTGTATTTTTGTAGCTGCTTTGAGAGAAAATATAAGATTTTAAAAATATATTTTGCAATAAAATTTGAAATTATTTCTTGTAATTTCCAGAAATAGTAAATATTTGTTCCAATGCATGATTGTGTAACTGAAAATTTGTATAACTATTTTTTGCCTAAAATAACCAAGAGCTATATGTCATCTAATTATTCATACCTTCGTTCGCCGCCTCTCGTAAACGCTTCAACTCCGCTTGTTCTTCTGCCTTTTTCTCATGCATCTTTCTATCTTTAGCTCCATATGGTTTTAAATATTCTACCAGAAAAATTTATGTAAATAAATCAATGTAAATAAATCAAAGTAAACTTAAAGATCCATAGATGCAAGTAGCTTTTGAACAGAAATTTGTTTGTGTGTATGTTTGTTGACAATTATGCATACCCCCTGCCTATGCCCCCTGCAAGGGGCAGATGGGAGGGGGAGGGGGGGGCAAGGGGACAGCCTGGCTCAAATTGGGGCAATAGCTTTAAAATTAAATGATAAAGATTGTATCTTATAATCTTCATTAATCTACACAGTAATACAATATTAATTATAAATTATACCATTTCTTTTGTAACCATAACCAATTCCAATTAGCACAGCACCATATCTTGAAAACTAGAAGTTCAAGTATAAATATTACAAAGTGTCTACATGCCTGGCAGCCGGTCAGTAGTTTTGTACTTTAGACTAATATCACTATAAAATGATTTTTTGCGAATGTTTTCAGTGATGCTGCAGGTCGCATAGTGGTTGGGGCGTGCACCTACTGAGTCGTATGATGTGGAATCCGTCCAAGTGCATTTTATTACAAAATTTTCAAAACTTTTTCTGACTGGTTTTCCCGTTCTAGGGTTAGGGTTAGCTTTAGGCTTATGATTAGAGTTAGGTTTGTGGATAGGATTGGGGGTGGTTTAATCTATAAAAACTACAAAATTCTAGACTGCCAGGCATCTAGTATTTTGAAAATACTGCCCGGCTGCGGGCATGTAGACAGAGTAAATATTATAAAGTACAATATTTATTATTTATACATGAAAATATTAAAGTAACTTAAATACCAAAAACGAAGATGCAACTAATTCAATAAAATATACTGTTTCTATAAAATTATCCAAGCCACAAATTCGTTTCAAATAAGGATAAAAACGTACCCGAATTGCAGGAGAAACAGAAACCGGCATCTTTGCTCCTGATGTTGAAAACCAAGATGGCGGCTTTCTCGGTCAAAATATCTGGAGACTGGAACGACGACAAACGTTATCCCTAGATTTCCCTAATGAGTGATCCCACCTTCACCCAGTGAGCTCCATATATATATCTGGAGTAAGAACTTCTAATGTTCGGCCAATAGGCCAAGTGAAGCCAAAGATGGCGGCAATTGACGTCCAAACTCATGAAGGTCATAAACAGTTTTCATACCATTTTTCTAGCTAATTCCAGTTTATACTAACAGATCGCATCGCTAATCAAGTTATTAGTTCATAAAATCATGATGTTATTGTTTACATCGGAGTAAAAACACGAAATTTCGGCACACTCCTTGCCGGCTTGTGCAAACCGCGCGGTCGAAAACAATAGAAAGGGATTGGCACTGGACGTCAATTTCCGCCATCTTTGGCTTCACTTTTTGGACATAAGTTCTCACTCCAGATATATATATATAGAGCTCACTGCCTTCACCCATCCATATGAACACCAAAGGACTGTGCTGATGATACCAATTATCCTGCTTCTGCTATATCTTCTATATAGTATATAAAGCTTAACTATTAATTAATAACCACATAACCTCGTTCCCTTTTTTTCTTTTCCAAAGGGAAAGAAAAAGCAGAAGATCTTCTGTAATTAGCTCATAATAAGCCAATTAACTTGATTAAGACACATAACCTCGTTTCCAAAGCCTTTTTCCAAGGAACAAGGAAAGCAGAAGATAGCAGACAAGGGAACAAGGAACTCTTTGAAATGCTTGTCATTTAATTGAATACAACCCATTTAGCCGACAACCGTACGCATTGATCAAGCTGTTTTTATTTTCAAAGTCTATCATGTCATTCAGTTTACATAATGAAATAAGAGAATAAAGCGAGATCCTGCTAACCATTGGTTGGTTTGTCGGTATGTCATGGCATTTTTTTCAAAAGTAACAAACGATCAATTATCTGTATACCGCCTCTTAGATCCATATTCATTCCTTAATGTACCCAACATTCCTACAACGTATCTTCAATGTACTATATATTCCCTCAATGTACCTCTCACGATGCCTGCAAAGGCTGGCGGTATAGAAATGGCGGATCTTATATCAATTTTTTTGACAGAATAAGATCATCCTGACGTGTCTTTTAAATTTGCATTCTTGTGAAATATTTATTTAAAATCGAAATAAATATTTAGCTATATTCCTAGACTACAATATGGTTAAGTTATATTCTCTTTCTATTCTCCTAAAAGGAGCAAATGTCAAAACACTCACATCTGCCAATGACCTACAGTCATTCGGGTATTTTCAAAGGTCCAGGTTTGTAAACAATGGATTTTATGCCTTTCTTATTTATATCTTAGGTATTTTACTAAGTAAGTATAAAAATATAAAACTATTAAAGACAAAACTATGACGTGTTTCTATGAGCATTGTTTAGAAGTAGAATAATATAATATTTTGATATTTAATGAACTAGTTTATTATCACATATTTTAATACTGTTCCACTACAGTCGATTAGACATCTCTCTAATACAGACAATTTACAATGTCCCGATATACATAATTTTCATATATGTTCTTGAAAAAACCTCTATAAAATGGACACAGCAGACAGTGTCTGTATTAGAGAGGTCTAGCTGTATCTAGTGGTTGTACCATATGGATGAATTTACTATTATTACCTAATTATGGTCATGCAATCTATAGAAATGATGTACAAAACATTGGCATCAAGCATTTTTAAGTTCAGTTTTGACATTGTTTTTGCACAGTGTAAAGGAGTTTATGGACTTTACGGGAAGGATTATTGTGGAACGAACAAGAACAAAAGAAAGGGCTTCGGTAAAAGAACAAGGTACTCCTACTCCCCCCTCGTTATTATCCCACCCCCTGCCTTCACAACCAAGAAGTACATTTGTACTGATCTATTACAGTCAAACCGGATGTTCTCTTGCGAGCAACATTGCAATATTGTCACGCAATATTGCAATTTTGATTGGGAGATTGCTCTGAGCAATTTGCAACCGACGCGAACAAATTGCAAATTGAATTAGTAGCTCTGATTGGCTACTAGTAGCTCTGATTGGCTACTAGCAAAAAGGAAGCTCCAATTTAATTGCTCGGAGCATTTGATTGGCTTCTTCTTTTTGCTAGTAGCCAGCCAATCAGAGGCTTTGTTTACAAACCTGGTTGTGAATTTAAACTTGCAATTTTTCACGTTGGTTGCAAATTGCTCAGAGCAATCTCCCAATCAAAATTGCAATATTGCGTGACAATATTGCAATGTTACTCGCAAGAGAACATCCGGTTTGACTGTAATTGGCCTAGAATTGGACGTTAGTTTACTAAGATTTTTACTTACTGTGTTTTGACTAAATCAATAAGCCCCCCCTCCCTATTAAGCCCCTCTCCAATACTTCCCCTCAAACATTCCTGAAATAGACTACTGTTCCGAATAGATACTTTATGGTGGTAGGTAGACTTTATTATAATATCACAACTTCTAGCCCACCCAAAAAGTACACTAATTTGGGAAATGACAAATACAAGTATTAGTTGGATGAACTTGTCAAAAACTGTGTTTTTAGAATATGTCTGCCATGTTTATGTTCGAGAGAACAACTTGTCAGGTGTGCTGATATCAGATACTGAATATCCTTCAAGAGTAGCATTCACATTGTTAGGGAAGGTTAGTATATTATAATTGTTTTTATTTATTAAATTCGCCTTCTATACACTAAGTTTCACACATAACTGTACACAATTAATGGCAGGGAATCCGCAACAGCGTAAGCCAATTACTGCGGGCCCAATTAATATAAAACATTAAGTTACAATATACAATTACTTTATGGTTTCCGTGTTTGGATTGCCTGATCCAAACACGCGGGAATGTTGCGAGAGTTAAAAAAGCGTGCGAAATCTCGAGCCGAAGGCGAGTGATTTTAATGACTTTCTTAACTGGTAATGTTATAAAATAACAACAATATACATGTTATTTTATAACAGTTTCTACATACAGCACAATAATGACGTTGTGAGACTACGGACAGAGTTACACTTAGGTCAAATAGTTTTATAACTACGAGGATCAAAACACAATACTTGAACATTATTGACCTAAACGAAGGAAGACTATCCGTTTGTAACTGGAGTTCATCAACAAGATGGTTCCAGTTGCTCTAATCATGTAGGATCTTTTCTTTTGAAACAGTTTTTTACATTGGAGAGGATCTTTTTTGTCGAAGTGCGCGGATAGTTGGCGTAGGAAAGGATTGTAGTTGCTCTAATCATAGGATGAAATTGAAACAGTTTTTACATTGGAGGGAGGATTGGGTCTCGAAGTGCGGATAGTTGGACGTAGGAAAGGATTGTATATATATATATAATTATATAGTATTTGTCAATGTAGCCAGGCATTCATGTCAAACATCTATTTACGGTACAAGGTCATACAGGGGGACAAAATCCATTTCCAGCCAACATCTTTAAGAATCCAACAGCTGAATTTAAAAGCATTGTAAAATATTGCCAAAGCTTTGCACAGAAGCAAAAACAATGTTTTTTAAGATTGTTTATACATTAAGCCCAGCTGACCCCACTTGTTTTTGTTAATTAAATACAAGCTGAAAAAATCAATAGAAGTTAATACATATTAAAGTGTAGGTATCAAGCATCTATATCTTTGAAAAGACTTCTACCACATTTGTACAAAGATTTAATAAATTTCTAAATTTTTCCAAAAAAGTAATTAATTTTGTTAATAGTTCTGCTCAAATTATATGTGTTCGAAAATGGTATTTTTAAGAGTTTTTAATGATGTGTTTTCTTTTGTAAAGGTTTTAGATGATTTTCTTCAAGAATATCCACTACATAAATTGTCTACCTTGGAACAAAAGTACATCAATTAACTATAATTATATTATTGTTTATGATGTGTTAATATGCTCTAATTATGTTAATTAAGTCATTAAATGAAACTTTAACAAATTGTGTAATTTTCTACTATTTTCTTGATAAAGTTTAATTTTTGAAAAAGAACTGTTGTTTAACATATTTATTATTGTTTTCAAAGGGATATTGTATTTCCAAAATGTGCAGAATACTTAGAAAAATATCAAGTAAGGACCAAAGGAATAATAAAAATTGAGAATTGGAGTTTTGTGCCTTTCCAATGTACAGTAGTGAAACAATCCTGCCACTATAAAAATTGTTTTTTACTTTCATAAGAATCCTTCCAGAGCTGATCCGATGATGAAAGTTCAAGCAGAATTGGATGAAACAAAAATAGTTTTGGTAAGAACTTGGCCTTTTTAGAGACCATATTGTTTTACTGCACTGTTACTAGGGTTAACTAACTACAAACATTTGCCATGTTTGACTGACAGCTGACGAAATATTGACTGACAAACTACCCTTCATGATAGCTGAAAATGAACGTTAATACACGCTCACAGCTGACATCCAAAGACCCTTATTATAATTATATAATAAGCATTTACTTGATTGATTTATTCAACAGCACAACACAATTGAAAGCGTGTTAGAAAGAGGAGAAAAACTCGATGATCTGGTGGACAAATCAAGAGAACTAACACTACAATCTAAAACATTCTACAGCACGGTAAAGTCTCTCTACTGTGTGGAACAAGCTTAAGTAAAACGACAAAGGCAGTAGCGTATGACAACTCTAATAGATATGGAGTGTCCACCACTGATCAAAAAGGTACTTCCACACGCACTTGGAATATATTTTTAAGTTGAAGAAACAACGTCATGATATATCTTTATTTTTGTGAAGTTTAACATGCGCTGCGCAACATACGATATGGTTTCAGCATGCTTAACTAAATATTGCTATGTTTTGTACAGAATCATCGTCAATAACGCCCTAGGCCTTCACTTTTATGTGCGCGCAAAATATATCTGCGACGATCATGATTTTTGGATTCTTAAACTATTTTAGGCAAAAAAGACGAACTCATGTTGTGTGATTCTATAAGTTACGAAGATATTTGCAGCAGAACCAGGCACGAAAATGATGAAAATGTACATATAGGAGATTGGGATAAATAGAGGGTCAGAAATTCAAATAGACATTTGTGAAATTCTCTCGGAGAGTTATCCTTACTAGTACGAGTAGACTTAAAATATTGATATCACGATATTAGAAGGAATATGGAACATCAATTTAATAGAACACAAAAGCTGCAACGTACCCAGGGGACACGAGTTCCTACGCCGTGCTTATATAGTATATAAGAGAGCTATATAGGCGCCAGGGGTGGAAAAAGTATCAGAAATTTTTGAATTCCCAGAAAATTCCTAGAATGCCAACCTGTATATACAACCGTCAACGATCTAGTATTTGATATTAGAGTGTGGACTCTAAGCAGATGACCATAAGATATATTTTAGATACACAGATCTAGATATTTGCTGATTTGCAGTGCAGTTGTGAGATCAACAGGAGTTGGAGGGAAAGGGTGGACACGTTTGGCTGAGCTTTTCGTTCTTTGCTAGTTAGCGAACTGCCCGAATATTGACAGAAATGTTTTTCTTTGATCAAATTGGTCCCAAAAAGAAATATATTTTTTCCAGGCCTGATAAGCGCCCGTCCATGAGTTTTGCAGTACTCGAAACACGTCGTCCCGCACGCGCGTGACGCAGAAAATCAAAGCGCCTGGGTACGAGGCAGACAAAGTATATTCTGAATGAAAGATAAATGTCATATTTGTAATTTTATGGATACTGCAATTAGATAGTGTTGTAACTTATTTCATACAGCAACGGAATTATACTATAGATGCATGTAATAACTGTACATATACTATGGTTATTAATGGTCAATTACAAACTAAGTTAAATGGACTTAATTTATTAAATAGACTTCGTGCGGACGCAATTACAAACTAAGTTAAATAATCTATCTGTAGATTATCATGTGTTTTCGTCGGTCGAATCTTTGTCACTCGATGTACTGTTGGTTTGCTCTGACTCAGGACCTGGCAGAACGAAATTATAAACACCTTGTGAAAATAGATCAAGTCACTTTGCAGGTAACCGTGGATCCCAACATCTGAAGGTCATGAGCAACGCGGTCGTACGAGTTAGAATTTTAGAGTGACTTTCCATATAATGGTTAGGATTAAGATTCAGTTTGTATAAATTTCAGGTTGTTAACATGGAAATTGAGCCGAATTTTACCGCTAAATAGTGCGGACAGTATCAGAAAATTTCAGAAAAGTTTTGAATTCCAGGCTGGAAATCAAGGAATTCCACTTACAAGAAACCTCCCTGTTCGGTGCACGTAGTTTGTAGATGGTTTACTTGAAATATTCAAAAAATATACTAACGTATAAACCGATGGTAATAAAACAACATATCTTAACCATCAAAAAGTGGAAAACAAGCTTTACTCCCCCTCCCAACGGCGCAACGCAGACTATAAATTGATTCTTACCTAAGGTCTCCGTCTCCTCTGTTGTTAATAGAACCAATGATTGATGGAATTTTTCCAAATATTTTATAGAGTGGTTGTCTTCAATCTCCTAGAAATAGTAAGAAAAGCTCTAATCACCCGTACCTCCGTACCCGATGCTCAAGTCATAAGATTATTCTTGGTAGAGCAGGGCCCATCGGCCAGTTTTCGTAATCGTTTATAATCGTTGCCAACAATTGATTAATAATCGATTAATCGGATTGTATAAATCATGACACGTTGCAACTGTTTGTCTTTTTGAATGAAGAGTTGCTTACTTGCTTTTTTACTATATTTAATATTTTCCAGTTGTAACTCATTTACAAAACAAGTAAATAAGTCAACAAGAACGTAACATATAACATATAAAGGTAAATGTTTAATGATGAGAAGAAAAAAATAGATTGCGGTATTGCTTCTCTATTAACTATCGTTGTCGATGATCCGATTGTTGTTAACGTTAATCGATTGTCGAAAAAAAATTCGATTAATCGGGCACAGCTCTAATTCTTGAGGAATATATTGTAAAGTAATAGACAACTTGAAGTGATATAGGATATATTTGATAGTTATCCAAGTTAAGTTCATGCTTCGTTGATGGTTTGAGAAATAAGTGGGTGTAACTAAAAATTGTCATGTGCAGCAGATGGCGATCAAGCAATTATAAGAGTGAGAAAATGTTATTTCTTATCATTGTACAGCAGGGATGGATTTACTGGGGGGTGCGCACCCGGGGTGCCAATTCCAATATCAAATCCAAATTTTGGATTTGACAGGGCATTTATCAAACAAAAATATAATATTGGGCCATTGGTGGGCCTTTTTAACCATCTAGGCCATCTTATTTTTAAAAAAGTTCTGTCAAGATAACCCCCTTGACCCTGTAGGGGGTCCTCAGTGGTGATTCACCCTTCCTCGGTCGCCGACCACGCCCTGCTTCATGACCAAAGCCCGCTTAGCACCCCCCCCCTATCAAATCAAGCTGGATCCATCCCTGTTATACACTGTATGTAATAGTCCTGTATTTGGTGGCCAATAAATCGAATTGAATTTCTGAAGCTGACCGCCATCCGGGCTGCCCTAGTAACTTACTGAAATCCACCAATAGGCAATACGTACCTTTATCATAGCTTCATGAAGAAACATTAAATCTTTCAAAACACTTTTCTTTGCATTCAATAAGTGCAACTGCGTCAACGTTTTGCAGAGTACTCGGACACCAGGAGAAAATGGTTCAGATATAATTTCATTGCCAATCTTGAGAGCTAACGAACCATGGATAGAGTCAGGCTGAAGAAAGAAAAATGCAGCAACATCAGTGCTGTTATTAACAAGGGTCCACTTTTGGCATCAAAATTAAAAATAAGGGATGGATTTATTGGGGGGAGGGGGTGCGCACCCCTCCTGTGCTTGGCCAAGGGGGGTGCAGGAGGGGTGCAAATTCCATATCAAATCTGAATTTTGGATTTGGGCAAAAAATCAAATGATATGCCCTTTTGAGCCATATGATATGCAAATTTTTCAAACATTTTTCAATCATATTTGACAAACAACGACCCCCTTGACTATCCTTGCAATGTATGACGATGATGATTGGATACTTTCGGATACCCGCCGCCTGCTGCTATGCTTACACACACACCCTGCTTCATGACTAATCCATCTATCAGAGATGAAGGCAATGAGTAATACGATGTCGGAACGAGAGGAAATTTTTTTACATTTTTTTAGACCCATTGGAGCAGTTCAGCACGCAGGCCCGCAACTGCTCCTGGCTAGGTCTAAAAATGTATATAAATTTCCGTTCGAGTATTCCATCTACTAACACCTTCTACTATTAATGCTATCGAACGAGATGCCAAGAAAAATCTTGATATTTCTCTACATACCCTAACGTCGTCTGAACTGTCCTCATTACGTGTTGCGGTCTGACTCGAGTTTCGTGTTGCGGTCTGACTCGAGTGTACGATATGTTTGTCGGAGGTCAAATGAACCAACAATTCTGCCACGTTAGAAACATCAATCTGAGCAAGTGGAGATGATGAAGGAGCGATGAACAATGTACGGAGTGTTGGCATAAAGGCTTCTGCAATCTGCTCTTGATTTGCACTGGAAAAACAGATGAAACTATAATGCTTGAAAGATTTGCGAGTTGTGCATGTCCTCCGACGACGTCTTCCGACTTTTGGTCTTTTAAATTTTAATCACATATATGTGAGTGAAATGGATGGCGTTAGCCGATTAGCTTTATTCGTGTTTAGGTGATGTTACACGGAACGATTTCAACGACGATTCGTAATGCAACGCGTTGCCGAACCAATCAAATTTCGTGCGACATCAGTTACATTATACATCGTCGTTGAAAATCGTTCTGTGTAAAGGTACGTTCACACACAGCGATTTGTCGGGACGATTTTAGGTTTTGCTGAATGTTAATGACGAATATTTTCAGTTGATGATGTCACCAGATGACGTTTGCCACGTATTTTTCAAATATCATTAACGTACATCTGAAATCGGCCCGACAAATCGCTGTGTGTGAACGTACCTTAACATCGCCTTTAGTTTAGGATTAAAGTTAAGGTTTGTAGGATGAAAAGTGAAATAATATATACAATATTTTAGACCTGAACGGGAACGGCTGCGAAAAATACAACTCTAAGTCCTCCGACAGGAATTGAATCTGCCGCCCTGCGATTCTGGTGCTGCGCTCTGACCACTGAGCTACAGAGTCCAGTTGCCAAGCGTTAACCGCGAGTTCATGTATATATATAGCTGCGGGTTGTGATAAGGTAAACTACAAGAGTATGCAGTATTCGCATCTATATATATACATGAACTTGCGGTTAACGCTTGGCAACTGGACTCTGTAGCTCAGTGGTCAGAGCGCTGCACCGGAATCGCAGGGCCGCAGATTCAATTCCTGTCGGAGGACTTAGAGTTGCATTTTTCGCAGCCGTTTCCGTTCAGGTCTAAAATATTGTATATATTATTTCACTCGAAATATCCATCCACCTAAACCTTCTACCTTAATTTCAATCGAGTGAGATGCAGAAAAAAAATCCAAAAAAAATATCTTGTACTTTATAGGAATATAAAGTTGACATGAAAATTGGGTCAAAACCTACCGGCATTCATAAGCGAAGGCAGTGAGAAAAACTCCAATACAATCTCTGAGATGAACATCCTCTTCTGTCATTGGGTTATACCATAACAATAGTAAACGTGAAAAGAGTTTGGGACTGTGAACACGACCAGAGAGCAAGAGTTTCGCAAAACCTTCGGCTGCAATGTTGCGAATCCCGGTGTTCTATTGGATAAGATATTTAAGCCATGTTATGCGAGGAATTTGCTGCAGAACCATGTTATATTGAGAGAGCCAGAAACGCGACCTACCTCCCTATCCAATAGCTTAATCAAAGCAGAAAAGACGCTGCTAACAGATTTTTGTGCTTCATCCATTATCTTGTCATGCTCATCAACTCCATCACCTTGTTCCTCGTCACCAACATTATCCCTATCATTTCCTTCTTTATCCTCCATATTGTCGTCATCACTGACGTCATTGCTGTCGTCATCACTGACGTCATCCACATTCTCAGGCTCCAGCAGGGATTCTTCAGCCTCGAGAATGGCTTGTTCAGCTGGAGTCACTTTGAATGTCTCCAGACCATACACTTGAAGTAAATCAAGGATAGATTTCAGCGCCGCAATCTGTACCTCTTCAGCGTCAAGAAGAACGATCTAAAACAAAAAAAAGAATTTTGTCAATCTAAAGGTACGTTCACACACAGCGATTTGTCGGGCCGATTTTAGGTTTTGCTGAATGTTAATGACGAATATTTTCAATTGATGATGTCGCCAGATGATGTTTGCCACGTATTTTTCAAACATCATTAACGTGCATCTGAAATCGGCCCGACAAATCGCTGTGTGTGAACGTACCTTAAGACTACGACGAGACGAATTTGGAACCGTACGCAAGTTCGTCCACTGCTCACACGGGGTTTTTGTACGGTTAGCTGCGCTCGAATTAGTCCGGTTTCATGCCTCCAGTATGGAGGCGCGAGGCGAAATCGTGCAAATTTCGGTACCATTCGGGATTCATCCGGTCCCGCGTGGACGCAGCCTGCGGAGGTGTTGGTAGCAGAGAGCAGGATTCGTGCAGGTCCTTAAACTCCTTGAAAAGTGCTTAAATTGAAAAATCAATTTGAAGGGCACTTGAAAAGTGCTTGAAAATGCAAAATTTGTTAAAAGTGCTTGAAAAGTGCTTGCAAATCACACATAACGTTAATTCAAAATAGAACATAATTATCTAATGAGGACATTTCATAATTTTATCTAGCAAATACTGTAAGAAAGTCGCTTGTCTTCCATTCTTTTACTATGGTTATGGTTCAGCCGCCATCATTTTATCAGAGTCCACTGTATTTTTTCTTACATTTGGATTGTGTTTTGTTTTCAAGAATTTCATTTTAGTACTTGAATAGTCCTTGAAAAGTCCTTAAATCTTCTTATTGGGAACTTGCACGAACCCTGAGAGTGGTTAGTGCATGTGCCTTTCACCTCTGCAATTTGGGCTTCGATTCCTGCAGTATATGCAAGCAGTTTCCTGATTATTTCTCCTTAAGTCTTATATAAGAAGAGTGCTTCCAGTTTGACTATTCCAAACATCTCAGGTTTTCTCCAGGTTCACTGGTTTGCTCAGATTGCAGAATACCTCTTGTGTATATAATAATAAGGGATGGCCCTTACTGGACCTCTAGGTATTACCGACTATAGATTGTACCTGTAGAAACAAGACAAGATGTCTTCTGGCAAAATCTCTTGACAACAATGAACACAGACCAAGACATTCCACTGCTACATGACGTACCATAGGTTCCTCATTCTGAACTCCAGGAAGGATCTAGAAATCACAATTGGCGTTTTCACTAAGCACTATCGCGCAGATGGTACGGTCAACTGGCTGTTCTCAGAGTGAGAATATGTTCATTTTCATTATATGTAGTTGTTTTGTATGTGGATGTTAATAACTTGATCAATGCATAAGTTATGGGCTTCGGTGGCGCAGTCGTCAGAGCAAGCGCCTTTCACCTCTGAGTCTTGAGTTCGATTCTCGTTGAGGACTTTACTCATCACACTCATGTGAAAAAAGTAAGTCAACGCTCTGCCGAAAGTCGTGGGTTTTCTCCGGGCACTCCGGTTTCCTCCCATAGGGAAAGTTGACTGGGTGGGTTAGAATATACAGATTAGGAAAGTAACATCACAATTGTTGTAAAAATAGATAATGTAGGCTATGTACATAATATAGGTAAGCGAGATACTGGATGTAATCGGTCACTGAAAAGCCCCAACGGGGAGTGAGCTAAATAATGTATGTAAGTAACGTTAATTTATGGACGTTTATTACCGTGGTATCAAGACAAAGTTACGGTGCTAATTTCCTTTGTGTTTGGTCATGAACTATTAATGAGTTTGATTACTGAATTTATAGCTTACACTAAAGTAGTATACTACTACACACTTACAAGAGTTTCCACCAAGGTACTGAGTGTCGGATTATTAAGACCACTTCGGGTGATGTTCTGTAACATTCCGCTAGCAATACTTAAACATTTCACCAAGGTTTCTCGATCATTCTGCAAAAAAGTTTTTTTAAATCTGTTACGGTTTTTTGTATTTTCCATAAGCGTAAAAAGCTAACGAGTAGAGCTCTTGAGTAAGTAAACGAGTAACCCCACTCCTACCTTTTCAATTCTTGTTTGAAAATTATTAACAGAATTTGCTTCCGTCTCCAGATCAGACTTTTCTTGATCCAGTTCAGTGAGTTTATTCTTAACTTCAGCGGCTTTATCAAATTCTTGAGCTGACACAAAACTTTCCAATTCATCACGTAGTTGATTTATCTTAACTCTGATACCTGCAAGCTGGAAAACAAATTGAAATCTTCAATTCAAATCAATTCACCAACAGAACATTAATCGTAAACAAAGGCAGAATAACCAAATACAAACGATTGGTCGTATCTGGACGTTTCGGAACAAAACTAACTCTACTTAATATACTGTCTAGCTTTAAATCAGGGTTCTTGCAAGTTCCCAATAAGAAGATTTAAGGACTTTTCAAGGACTATTCAAGCACTAAAATGAAATTTTTCAAGGAAGAAGAAATCCAAATAGAAGAAAAACTATAGTGGACTCTGATAAAATGATGGCGGCTGAACGATAACCATAGCAAAAGAATGGAAGACAAGTGACTTTCTTGCAGTATTTGCTAGATAAAATTATGAAAATGTCCTCATTAGATAATCATGTTCTATTTGAATTAACATTATGTGTGATTTTCAAGCACTTTTAACAAATTGTGCCCTTGAAATTGATTTTTCAATTTAAGCACTTTTCAAGGAGTTTAAGGACCTGCAGGAAACCTGCTTAATACTTCTGACTCTCATGTCAAGAGGTAGGTCCAGATTTGCCAAAGTGCTATATTACGATCCCGAAATGATTAGGATTGAAATAGCCCTTTACATAAATACTGTTATATGTTAGCACAATAGGGCCGTTTATACGGGGAAAAATAAGTCGCGACTTATTAGAACTTGACCATTTATACGAGTGTGTTCGCATCTTATATAAGACGCATCAAAATTTAGTCTATAATGCAAATGATCCATTGACCCGAAGTTCCCACCTTCAACTCTCTCGCTCTGTTATCTTCATTGATCTGCGGAGTTTCCACGATTGTGATTGGTTCTTTGATATCCGCAATCACTTCCGCTATTTGGTTAATCCTGATCTCTTCATCTGGCTCCAAATTAGTGTATCTTTCATGAAGTATCGGAATAAGGAAAGTTGGAATTTTCGAGTTCACCATCATCTCGTGAACCAGTTTAGACAATTTCTTCCTGTGAAACGGAAACGATTATAATTAGAGGTGAACCGGAACCCTGATTGTGCGGATTTCCAGTTTATGTAAATTAGAAGGATTTTGTATCAAATATAGCAGCTCAATCACGGTTACACATGATTTTCTTTGTCAGTCTACCGAATGTTTCCGCTGCTGAGGAAACTGAAAGAAGGCGGAGAAAGAGTTTTCTCACAAGCCCGGGGGGGGGGGTGTATCAGGGTATATCGGGCGGTGCAGGTTGCACAAGCCATGTTTTGCAAATTTGCAAAACGGCATGGTTGCGCAAAATGCTTACCCACATGTACCAGATTTAATTAATGTACTAGATAGAAGTCTATGATGTATGTAAAAATCTATTATGCTAAGCGAGCAATTGTAATGTTGTGAGATGAATAAATGTCAAGCTGTGCGGATATGTGGCAGCAGCTCCCAGCGGTGTGTGAGAACCTCCTTTTCCATTGATGTATAATCTCTTGCAATATCTTCTCTCAAATTTCGTTCCTGCAAGTCTGTCTTGACGTTCTCTTCCCAATTCCCATCTTTGTCTTGGCCTTCTCGTTTACCAATTACCTTTTTGAACATGATTTTGATGATACATACTTCAGTTTCTTCCTGATATCATCCTTTTCCCTCGGTCTCTCAGAGTTACACTCAAAATCCGGCTAAGCATTCGTATTTCCCCCGGGGGAACAAAGCGACCGTAATGGAAAATGGAAGACTGTTCCATGCAGTCAAAGGTTTCACGAAAGGAAACCTTTAGACCTTTCCAAATAGTCTACAATATATCCAATAATTATCTTAACAAATACAAACTAAATCTGCACTGCACAGCATGGTCTTCAGTTGTGCATTTTCTTCATTACATATACGCATGGGAAAGTTTATACCCTTATATTTACTGAATCATAATACGCACTAAATCATGTGGCCTGGAAAAGAGATGGACGCGGAGGCTGGAGATTACAAGATAAATTTTTACTCAGAGTTAAATCAGAGTAAGGGTAAAGTACGATAAGAGTTTGGGTAAGGTTTAGGATAGTTGCAAGTGTCTGGTTGTTTTTTTCTTTCACGGGTTTTATTTATTTAACGATTTTGAAAATCAGTCGGCAGTGCCCAGCAGCGCCCAGCACTCAGCAGTCGCCGCCCGGCACTCACGCCAAAGCGGACTCTTCCACCTGGCACTTGAAAGGTTTCAAATATGCAGTACGAAAACCCCAATGTTGTACTGTGTAATAGATATTTTTACAAGTAATTTTGTGTTTTTTTATCTTTGGCGAATTTTGTTATTTAAACATTAGTATTAGATGAAATTCAGTACTACAATGCGCACAATATTAGTTACTGGTGATTCGGAGAAATACGCTATCCCCCCAAAGCCAGAAAGACGTCTGACGAACGGCTCTAATCACTTTGCTAATCGATGTCGCGCTTCAAGCTACTCTGAGACAAGTCGATCAAGTTTTAAAAGTTGTCCGCAGGGTGGTAGGGGATCATGCCATCAGGTACCCAGCACTCACATGGTCCTGGGCAGAACTCTGCGATGGTGCACTCATGTAATTTCACACACCTGCCAACTTCGTCCGATAGATCCATATGAGCTGCAATCGTCAGCAACTGCTGCATAATGAACACTTCATGTAACTCACTTTCAATGTCACAACTTGAGAAACACTTGTCTATATAGCTAAACAAAAATATTGTCATGTAAATATGTATCACGTTTACTTAACACTAGTCATTTGTTGTTGTGTTCTTTGTATGTTTGCATGGTAAATTAATATAGATTGTTTTGGTTTGTAGAAAAGACCATGTTTACATATTATTGCAAAGCTTTCGATGCATAAGCCCAGATCCTCATCAGACTACAAATAATACTATCCTAATTGTCAGATTACAAATAATACCATCCAAATTGTTATGATGAATAAATTATAATTAATTATAATGATATTATTAGCACTGATTATTATTGATTAATTAATATTATAAGATTAACATGTGTTTTCAACAAACCAAAAAACATGTCAGTATGTGGTTTTGTTTGGATCTTCATCAGACTAAAAATAATTTATGTTCTACTGAGTATATAACGCGTACCTCCATGGTTTTATCCATCCATTTCGGATACGTTGTTTTATAAGTTATTACTTAAATATTACTTATTTATTTTTGTTGGATTGCTGATGCAAACACTTCAAAAGTTTAGAAGTTAAAGAAAAAAAAAATCCGAAATCACGTCGACGCGATTTTGCGCCGCTTTTCTTAACTCTCGCAACATTCCCGCGTGTTTGGATCAGGCCATCCAAACACGGAAACCATTATTTTAGCACTGATGAATAAATTAATTACCTTTGTATATATCCACAGAAGTCAGATATCTCAGGTAATATTCCATCTAATGCATCTTGACCTTCAGTACCAAGACTGACACAGTGTTCTACAAGACATTGCCAGAACAGTGCCTGCTCACAATTTAGTTTCTCTAAAGGAATAGTTTCACCTGCTTCCATGTATTCTTTTAATAGTTTTATGTGGAATAGAAGAGCATCGTTTGCAGTTCCTAAAAGAATATATTTTTTGAAAAAGGAAAAATACTAAATTACCATGCTTGTACCTATTTTCCATTAGGGACAATGTTTTGTTGTTCAGTTCATCAGTTGCAAGAATGTCGCCCTGAAAGTGCACGAAATGGCCATTCTAGGCTACTGAAATTCAAAATTTTCCGAGGGAGCATGCCTCGAACCCCCGACTAAGCAATTAGGCCGAGCCTTGCAACTGCTGCTTAAATAAATCCTGACACATCTTGAGCAAGATATTGACAACATAGTTACAGCTTGTTCTACAGTATCTGTTGATAGGTATAACTTGAAAATATATTATTTTACAGTATTAAAAGTCAGCCAATGATCACAAAGCTTTTTGCTCACAAAAATGAGTTTTTAAAGTTAAATGTACTTTGGAATTTTTAGGAGAGAAGGTGGGGTCATCTGAAAAATATATAATTATTAGGGGTAGACCACAGGCAGTATGAAGGAGTGGGCCATGCAAAAGATTTAAGAGGTCTCACTAAATTCCACCAGCCCCCCCCCTCCCAGATAAAAAATGAACGGTCCCTTAGTCACAATATTTTTGTGCAACCTATTGCCAACATACTCAAGTATTGGGAGGGGTGGCCCCCCCTTCCCCCTAGTGGCCATCAATGATCCATCTTAGACACAAACTATTACCTTTCAGAAGTTCTTTCACAACAGTTTCAGCAGTTTTCACTGAGTTCTCAACATCCAGTAAGGCTAACAACTTGAGGATGTTTTCATCACATGCTTTAGCCCAGCTTAAGAGAAGCTTGGAATAACATGCTTGTTTCACACTCGGCACTCTATCATTTAAACCATCATGAAGCAATTGAACTCTCTGTGCAATTGATAGAGCTCTGATGCTCACTTTTTCACCCAAAACAACAAATGCATATTTTCTCACACCATCTTTGATATCGCGTGTTCTTTCTGAATAATACATAATAAACAAAAATATGATTTAATTATATTATTTATGGTATCACACACTCTCTAACATTCCGTGAAACAAAACACTGTCTGAGGAGTGTTTACCTACCTACAATATATGGCAATGTACTTTGTGTTATGGCAATATTCTGCAACGCCATTTTCCTGACATCAGCACTGTTGTCTGACTGCATCAAATAGAGATATACCTCAACAACAGGACATTTTGGGTCTGTCGGATCTTGCAGTCTCGACAATGCACAAATTGCTTGTGATCTAATTATGGGAATTTTATCACACAGCCTGGTCATCATCGATGTCAAGATTTTATCAGCTAGCTGTTCATTGATAGTGGCTTCTTCATCCATATTTTGAAATATTTTGCTGATCAGCTGACAGGCTCGATATCGGACGGCTTTATCACGTGTGTCGTGCACATCAATTAGGAAGTTCAGGATGTCTGATAGAAGCAAGTTGTTGACAATGTCATCATTTTCTTCATCATCACTATTCTCAGCATATGATGCATTATTTTGCTAAAAATTAACATGAATTTGTAATAAATTCTCTACAGAACTTATAAAATATAAACTGCATATAATATGATCTTATTTTAAGACTTTAAATACATATTTTTATATCTAAACGGATAGAAAGTAGTCAAGCTTTTTTTACACAATTTTGGGGCTCTAGAATTCAGACAATATATTTAATAAGTTTATGTATTAATATAATACCTTTTGTTAAATCTACTAACCTCGCTTTGGCTTTTTGCTTCCCTTGTAGCATAAATAGCAACAAAATCCATCATTCTTTCGACGGCGGGCTCTTTTTGAAACACAATCATGCAATATTTCAAGTTGTGAATAAAATCTTTGAGAAATTCCTCTGGTGTTTTGTTGCTTCCTGCCAGCTTGTCTAAAGCTTTGAACAGCGTTTCTTCGTGTTGAGAGCCTGTTTGAGCAATATTGAACACTTCTTTAACGCTGTCAAACGTCTTCATACTGTCTTTGGTCAAATATAGTGAAATTTTAAAGCAAAATGTTCAAAAAAAACAAGACAACAAGTCGTAAACTTCGATATTTCTGTAAGAAATTGAATTTGCGCGCGCATTTTCAATTTTTCATAAACAAACACGGAAGGTCCTGGGGACAAGGTTGAGACAAACAGGCACCCATGGGGGTAGGCAGTTATCTTAAAAAATCACAGATTATATTGTTTAGAAAGAAATTAAGACTTTTATAGTTTTCCTGGAACTAGAGACTCACAAAAGAAATAATAAGTTCTTTTGTTTTGTGCCTATATAAGAAAATTTCAATTTGATATATCTATAGCTCATTACTCCAGTACCTCACCCCCCTAAAGTATTTTGTCATTGTAAACAAACGGCAATTAGAATTCAATATGTAAACAAATTGTACAAATTGTTACTGTAAATGACACCTGTAACAGTCAAATTATTGAGAATAATATCAAGATGTAATTTTAGTATCTATTATTAGTATCTATGACGAAGGATGGATTCAAATTCTTAGCGAATGGTTTTCAAACATTTTAAAATGACAGCGAAAACCTTTGCATTCTATCTTTTTATTTCATCCGTTACGTTGTTACTTTTTGTTGTGTACTGGAGACAATTCTCAAATAGTGAACTTGAAAATTCTTTTAAAACTTCTGAGAGACTTCCAAAGGCTTCCACAAACCATCTAAAACAATGCAAAGAGGGTTACTTTTTCTCACAAATAGACAACTCTTGTTTGCCTTGTGAGAGAGGGTCGTTTAGCTTCAAGTCCTGGATTGGTTGTCATCCATGGTTAGACTGCACAGATATTGAAATGAATGTACGCACCAGAGGGTTGTTAAGTACAGCAAGCCATAATAATGCTATCAAAAGTATATATCTAGCAGACTGGCACGGTTATACCATTGTATACATGAAGTGTTCAAGTGAAATATATTGGGATGATTGTCGGCATAATACTAGGATGGTAAAAGGATTACAAGGCAATGAATTGGTTGTGCAACTTCTTGGCACTTGTGAGGAAAAACAAGAGGTAGATTACTGCTCAACGTCAGGGTGTAGGTAGTTGTCTGCTTCAGGGATGGATCCAGGCTCATCTGACAGAGGGGTGCAGATTTTTCTGGGGGGTGCACCCTCCACCAGGGCAAATGCCATAGATCTTGAAAATTTCAGTATGAACTCATTGATTCGGACTCTTTGTGGGGGCGCTGACGTTTTCTAGGGGGGTGCTGACCCCCTGACTCCCCCCAGTAGATCAGTTATTCCCCATTAGCTAATTGCAGCATACCTATTTTTTCATTTAGATGATAACAACATACCACCAACATGGTTCTGCTGACAAATTAAATCAAGTCCTACCACATATTAATCTGCATACTACTGAGGAATTCAAAGTACGGATACAGTTAGCGAGAGACTATTTACGAATACTTGTGTTTTTACACAACAGTCCCTTGGGTGTACGAGTCATGTGCGATGCAAATGATCTTACAAAAACTCTCTCACAATTTTTAATCACAGATGATTTACATCTCATTGTTAACGATCTAGATGCATTGCCAAAAATTGATCGCCAGTTAGGTCTGTTAGTAAAATGTGGTCATCGAGAGCTGTCTGGTTGGTTTGTTGCCCCAGAGCAGCTCTGGCCATTCGACGATAAACCATTCAACGACTTAGAAATGCCAGGTTATGATGAAAAGATAGACTTATGGAGAATTCCTGATGTTGTAGTTTGGTTTCTAGGGGATTCACTAGATGGTTTAAGAATTAAAGCAAAATTAAAACATCTGTTTAATAGTTGCAAGGCAACAGATCCGAAAGTTAGGCCAAGTTCAAGTGAGGTATTGAAAATATTTGAAGCGAATGTAAGTTGAATTGTAAAAATATATTAAAATAATATTGAGATTGACAATTTCATTCTGATGTAACTTCTGGCTAGCCTAAAAGGCTAAACAGGTTTGGGGGAATGGAGACTAGTTTGCCTGATGAAGAACAGAAATTTTCTCATCCTCATTCGTAGCAATCGTAGGGCTTCTCAGCTATACTCACCCTTCCTGTGGCTGCGCCTCAACTCCCAACCCCTCTTTTAAAACACCACCAACTACACAGCCTGAGGCTAATAATATGTGGGGCATGGGATATAATTTATGCAAAATGACTGTCTATTGATAACCCCAAAACAAGGCCTCACTATTAATGCGATCACTATTAAATACGAACGGTAAATTTATGCTCACAAGCTGTAAATTCAATGAATAGTACAAAATAAAAATTGATATTTTACAACTTATCACAATTATGTCACTCAGTAAAAAGATAACAGTCTGTGCACAGGTTAGGACAACCTCGTACCCACGGTTGGGTTAGTTCTAAAATAAGTCAGTATTTCTTGGCTCCATAATTTAATAGCATGGTGTTAAGCAACGTCAATGTGAGCAATATTCCATGCAAACGTAATGCTCACTGTCCAACTAGTCTTCAGTGTATCACTGACTTCTAAAGTTCTTTTTACAAAAATATTTTCAATTGGCTGTTTTACAAAGGTACATGTATAACAGATTTGGGCAATAAAAAATATCAAAAGTGTCCATATTCAGTTGTCCATTAATATCTGCCACTCCGTGTGTTGTAACGGTGGCTTGACTAAAGAAAATAGATGTACAAGTTTAATTTTAAAACACAATGTATTTAATAACAGACAAGGGGGAAATAGACTGAGATATATTTGGTTTCTATTTAGGCTAATGATCATTGGGATGGTTTGTACCTCTTTCAAAGGCTTTGATTAAATTCAGATCATTGTTTCAATACTTACATCACGTGATCTTGGCAATGTTGAAGACTGTAACAGAAATTACATGAACATAAATTATAGTAAAACATCATACCTTGGTGTAAGGTGATAACGTCATCACAAGATATGGTAAATTTACAACCCATGATTTAAATAGGTGTAAAACAGTACTAATAATATAAAAGTGTAACTTTACCTCGTATCTGTAGCTGGACGACGTATACTAGAATGGAAAATGCATGTGTAATATTAATACCTTGCTTGCAAATAAACACTAGCTAGGGGGGCAACCGTGCCCCCCCCCCCCCCCCTCAAAGCATTTGCATGGTAGCTGAAAAACTGTGTAGCAAAGCTGTAACAATGATTTTACAACTATGAAAGTGTTGGTAGGCTATAAATTCAGCAAATTTGCATGACATTTAAGGCAAGAAGTTTTCATAACTGAGGTTTGCATGAACAAATCTTGATAATTGTTCTTAACCCATTAAGTGGCAGTACCCTACCGCTGGCAAGTAAAATCGTCTGGCATTAGACAGAGTAAAGTACTCTGCCATTAGACAGAGTAAAATACTAAAGTAGGGTAATGGGTTAAACAAGAGATACTGGCAGATAATTTTGTTAACCCATTAACTGGCAGTACCCTACCACTGATGAGTAAAATTGTCTGGGGTTAGACAGCTGAGTACAATACTAAAGTAGGGTGCATTGCAAGATAATGGGTTAATATCTTTATCTTCATTTTCAGAATAGAAAGAGTGATACTCACATCTGTAGATGGCGAATTGCTTGTCTAAGAAATAAAAAATACAAATATTAAATAGGATATTAGAAGACCATTATTGAGTTGCCTGGATATGTTTCACTTTACAAAAATGCAACCAACATTGCTTCTTTGCACTTGCAGCTTATCAAAAATGTCTGAATTTATACTTTCAAGTAACTATAAAAGTCTCATAGCTTAGATATTGTTTGAGTTTGTTTTGCATATCTCGCTGGGATTTTCCTATTTTAAAAATCAGCTAATGTTTTAAAATCTAACAAAACTAAGATACAAACCTCGTAAGGTCGTGTTGAATAATCCGCATAGCTCTGAATTTAAGAAAAAAGTAGAATTAAGAACACTGGAAGGGGAAAGTAGAGATGTACATGTATACAATGCAATGCAAGATCATGAAAATTTCACTCCACACAAGTGAATTATGCCTCTCGCTATTTGGAAAACATTCTTTTAATACTTTATACAGAAGTCTTTTATAGATCGAGAAATAAACTTAAGCAACTTACACTAGTGGAAAAATTTCTTGGCAATGTCGAAGAACCCTACACAATATTAGTGTGTTAGTATGTTAGAACTTATGTTAGAATAGGGTATGAATTAGTAGTGTTAGTAGTTAGTGGAAGGTGTTTGTACCGGTAGTTGGAATACTCGAACGAAAAATTGATGCAGAGAAAAATCTTGATATTTAGTGTAATATTGTAATATTAGAATACATACAATTCACCAAAGAGAAGATTTAAGGCGGGAAAATAATTTATAATAAATAGTGGTCCATTTCAATTTCCATTTTACCTCATAATAATTACTTGTTGGACGACTTCGTAATAACTTTAAAAAAGAAAGGAATAATTATATAATATAACAAGAAAATATTATTTGTTGTTGGAGTTAATGCCACACAATTTTACTTGTCAATGCAAGAGCCCTCTCCTACAGAAAATGGTTTAAAAGGCATGCTGAAAAATACAATAAGAACTTCGACGTTTCGAGCGAAGGCTCTTCGTCTGGAAGTTAGTGAATTTGTATATACTGTAGGTGAGTTTTGCTGTTTGAGTAAGCGCTATTGTGCAGCATCTGTTGACATGTAACGCTTAATGAGAACCACAAATATTTTAATCTTACTTGATCAGTTCCATCGTAGTATCTTCTTTGCGCAATATTAGAATCATAAAGTGAACTATCTGTGGTCAATGAACTTCTCATATAAAGATCATCCAGTGATGAAGCTTGATTTCTTTGATTTGTCAGGTTCGTGCTGAAGAGAATTTTGAAGGGAAAGGTATTATTGAAATGTCATGAGATTGTAATCGTTCTAGTCTGTGTTCATGCCACTACGAGAATACTTGAACACCTCTCTCCTGTCGAGGTTTTTGTCAGTTGGAGAGCTGTTTTCGTTCTTAGAAACTCCCGATTTGCTACAAGACATGTCCAAGACCCGAACATGCCAGAAGAATGATAAACAGTTCTCCGACTGAAAAGAATCACTACTTACCTTTCCGACATTCTAGCTGACTCAGCAGGTCTAGTTGTCTCTGTTGTTCTTGTTGGTTGTGTTGTTGTAACTGTCTCTGTAGCTTCTGCAGGTTGCACAGTTTTCTTATCTTTTGATTTTCGTTTCTGTTCCCTGTTACTAGGCGCTGTGTTGACTTCATCTCCGGCTGGCTCTGCAGGGTGGTCAGTACGTCCCAGCTCATCAAGGGAATTTTCAGATCTGTAGCGTTGTAACTGCTGTACAAGCACACCTTGACCCTGGTGAAATTTACAACCAAAATAAACAATGAAAAGTAGATCTAAGGACCAATACAGACTTTGAGGAAGTCTAAGTACAAGTATGTATTTTGTACACAACATTTACAGTGACATTGGGTAAGAAAGGTAATCTAAAGCCTTGGCCCAATACTAAATATTTCCCATCTTCTTACAGAAATTGCTGTTTTCATCACTGTATCAGCAGCTAGGTCAAGGCCTTTCTTGCCATATTGCACCAACTTGCCATAACCATGTTCTTTTGCTTGTTCAATATAGCTATCAATGTCCTAAACATGAATCGTGAAAGAAGTTAAATTTAAATTTTAATAACAATAATTATTATACCAAACAATAATTATCATTACTTGTCAAGAAGTATCGGGCGTTAAAGCTTGCAGCACATAAGAGATCTTGGCAGTGGCAACGACCTCGCAAGGCCATTTGATCAGCCACATTCTCTAATTTCTTTTGTGGGCACAAGGTTTTTGCTGAGAATTTTATCTCGCAAGGCTATGAGACAAAGATCTATCATTTTGATATCAGAGATACTTGTCAAGCTACGATCTGTTGTGGCAGTGAGCTCAGCAAGAGCTCCCGTGTGCAGCAGGCTTAATGGATTAACCAGTCTACTGTATCTGCCCATGTCTCTTGTAAACCCATTAAGCTGCATAATGCCTTGCTGTTGTTTTAATATGAGATTATTCTAATGTATTTTCTTGAAAAGATCCTACCAATTATTCTGCCAACAACCTTGTGAGTTAATTGTGGTTCTTCATCATCAAAATACCTTTTCATGTTGTGTGAAAAATGGATGGACAAACTTCTTGTATAAAATACTTGATCCTCTTGTTGTTGGTGACAAAATCCAAAATAAGAACAGAATTTTGATCTCATAATAAAACGGCAACCTACATGAAAGAATATGCAAATTGTTGCTCTTAAAATAAAGTAAAGAATATTGAAATTATATATATTTTTTGAAAAGTTAGTTTCTCTGATTTCCAATGTAAAAGTTGCAAACAATTACCAAAATCCAATTATTGTATCAATAAATATTTCAGCTGTTGTGAATATTGCAAATACAATCCAGTACATCATCCATTTTACCTTAAGGTAATAAAAGACATTGCTATTAGGTCATAAGTTTGGTGAACGATGTTCAGTGTTTTCAATAAAAGGTGGTTACCAGCGGTTTCCAGCCTCCTATTAGGCCTTTCCCGGCACCTATTTCTTTGTTTATTTGCGAAATATATATTGTATTATATTCATCTTTCATGTGGAAATTTTGAGCACAGAAGCCTATTCTTGAAATTCAGCCTGCTATTAGTATAGGTTATCATGTGATGGCGAGTACAATTAGGGATTAATAGTACGAGTGATGTTTGGAAATTTTGCCAAAATTGGACGAGCCGCCGGGGCGAGTCCAATTTGGCAACATTTTCAAACATCACAAGTACTATTAATCCCTAATTGTACGAGCAACATCGCATGATTACTTGTTTATTATTACATGACAAAATTTCCGCCATTTTGTTTCTTTTGGGAAAATCATTAATTGTACTGCAGTACAATTAATGAAATAATTGTACTCCTCTCAACCAATCAGCATCCAGTAATTTTGTCATGCTAATAATAACAATAATTATTGAAAACACTGGATGTTGATACCCGACTCTGGATGTCCATGACTATCCATTAAAAGTGGCCATCTAAAGTTCTTATTTAAATCCATAGAGCCAATGTTTTTGTTTTTAAATTTGAGACCTTGGGAAATATCTACCTATACGGACCTCCAAACCAGTAAATAACATATATATTTCACAGATGTTCTCTCACTAAGGGGGGAGTTGAGACTGGCTACTCTTGACTTTTTCAAGATAACACTATTATTTGTGATTCGTTTTATTCTGTATTTATTTGTAGAATTGGTCCAGTTCACTCGTGACAATGCAGTTGAGTCAAATCAAATGTATGCTGACCATACTCTGTTTGGCTTTTTGCTCATGCATTTCAAAAATGCTTTCACCTATCCAACAGTGAGGCTATTTATTGTCTTATCTTAACCCCCTGCTGTTATAAACACTCTCACATATTGTACAATTACTAATTTTCGCTCATGCTGACCAACATGTCCCAGAATGAATATTTTTATGTTTTTAAAAAACTGCTTTAGTGCTTTAATTGAATGCGCAATCTACATTAATCACAATTTCTCTTATCAAATTCTATCAAATTGTTAAGCTCAAATTTCATCTTAGTAGAACGCATATAGTTGCTGTATGAGTGTTCAAAGCAATAATTAGCATTCAAGCTTTATAGAAAGTCTGAGATTCTAATATGTAACATGAAACGAGTTTTCAGATTATTGTTTTCGAGATTTTTCTTTTGTCATTGTTGCTATCGCAATACAAGTTCACTCTAACATGCAAATACATGAATTCTTCATGAATTCTCTTTATACTAGGAAAACATTCTCACGATTTATATTCATTAAAAATGCAAAATTCTCCCGCAAAAACGAAAACAGATAGTCTTTAATATTCTGCTATAAAGCCTTTCAGCCGAAGGTAAAACAGGCATATTTTACATATATATTGGCAAAGTTTTATAATATAGAGTGCAAGTTCAACTAAACACAACAACAACAAAGTTATGCGATGTCTGGCGTCTCTATACTCACATATTCTTTCGTATCCTTCGACCTAATAGCCTTGTATGACCTGTAAGCAGGATACAGAGTGCCTAGACCCACACTACAACAAAGAAAATTAAAATATTAGAAAGATTTAAAGGTTTAAAACATGCTAACTTTGGCAACTTTAGTGTAATATCAAACCAAATTTTAAAGATAACATTTCACCTCTATGTTGCGACAATTCACCCAGGCAGTTTCGCTGCAAATCTGTACAAAAACACTATTTTACTTACACAATAACACGGGAGACGATGTAGGACACCATCTTTGGGTCTTCTTGGGGGAAAATCTCAGAGAATAGGGTAATAAAACAACATGTTTTCCAGACAGAAATATTAAATTGCTAACCTATTAACTTGTCGATATTATGACGTCATAAGTCGGAATACAACGGCCGAAGTCGCCGAACATCGGGACATATCGTTTGCTGATTCAGCATTTCTAAGTCCACGTATGTTTATAAACAACAGATTTGAATCCTAGTTGTTTTTAGTGTCAAAATGACTAGCAATTTTGCAATTTTGTTCATGTTTGTGCTCATAGAAATAATATGTTCAGGTAGGTATATGTAAAGCTTGCAAAGTGTAAATATATTATCAGTTTTAGTGGTTGGAAAATCATCTATATTGAATGGCATAATTTTGTTGTCACTTGTCATCTACTACCATGTGCTTCTATAAAATACCAGGGAAAGGAGCACAAGACTGCCAAGGGTGTATTTCATTATTCATGACATTACAGGGAATTATGAGATACAGCATAAATTTATTGCAATCTCAAGTTGGGTAACTCATTAATCTGTTAAGTTGCAATGTGCCCTAATGCACCTTTCTGGCCTTCTGTCTTTCTTATGAATTCAATAATTTTCTAGAATGTCGTTTTATAGTAATACACCCATTCATGAAAGTATGTCACCTGGGCTATAGAGCCTCTTTTTGGTGATTGAGACAATAAAGTACTCCAAAGCCAAGAGATCGAGTTTCTATATAGTGATGAGGGTGCATGATGCACTTTCCTGAATAGTGTATTACAAAGTATTAACTATTTTGTATTACCAATTAATTTCAGAAGACAATAGGAATAAGGACTTAGTGTTAGTTCCATCTGAAAGTACAAATGAGAATGAAGATCAAGAAAGAACATTTATAAATGACGACAGCAATTATGAGGTATTTCATGCCACAAATCAATGGCAAAATGTGAAAGAAGGCCAGTCAATCCCGGCTGGTCTACATATCCAGATTGACTTGCAAACTGGAGAAAAACGAGCAAAATTAATGGACGAAAACGCAAGTGATGGGAGTGAAGATAATGAAGCACAAAGTTCACAGTATTCAACAAAACAAAAATATATTAAGATTGATAAAAATATCATCTCAAAGCAAAAACTTAAAGATGCTTTGAAAGATTTTAAAGATAAATTCCACAGTGAAGATCTGGATGATGAATTAAGAACTACGCATGGTATGTGTATTCACGTCATTTTTAGGATAGGCACAGTTGCACAAACAGTTGCACGAGATCTGTGCAGTAGCGAGATAATTCAAATAGACTATAAATGTAAAGTAAGGGAGTTCTAAGCTTCATTTCCCCTCAAGCAGAGGTCTCAGCTGGTCTGTTTCTACACCCTAGCTTTTGGCTTTAAAGCTTCACCTCCAGAGTGGGAGAGAGAAAAGACCCTGGGTACGAGGTTGAAGCTTCACTTTCAATATTGGTCAAACTAGGCCGGCATGCAATGAAAATTTTTATGTCGTGAGGCACTTAAAGAAGAAATAGGAAATTATGAGGAGACAGAGGGACACCTTTGTTGAATTTGAAGTGGCAGACAGCCATTCAATCTGAGGAGAAGACATACTTCTGGATGTTTCGAGCAAAGTCCTTTGTCAGGAGAGTCCAGAGTAAGTAGGAAGGTATAAATGAAACACGCTTCATTATCTTCATTGCCTTCTGCGTTTCCCTCAAATGTGGAGCTTAAACTCCCTTTTTTAGAATTCCCACGCTAATGATAAACAAGACGTGAAACGAGGGGATCTGTTGAAAGAGTGTAAAAAAATACGCAAGTAGCTTCAGCAGACGCCTTAGTTTCATGTCCCGTTTGTCTTTCTAACTAATTTCTCAAGTCTTACGCGTAAAACCTCTTGCTTGGCAGTTGCCGATTCATTACGCGTTCGAAACGGAACGAAAATGCAACGCATTCATAAACGCGTTCCGGGGACGCATTCCTAGTGCGGCTTCGTACGCTTTTGCTCTATTTTCAACTGTTACAAATTACTACTAGAGACGAACAAGTACAGAAATATGGATGAAATAAAGCAGGAACTTGAAGGTGCGAATATTTGGATGAAAAAAGACATTGAAATTATACAAGATCTTGTTGCGAAGCTGAACAATAGCGAGAGCACGAAGTCAGAAATACTAGGAACATTGGAAGAACTGGAGTATTTAGTACATCAAATTGATAATGCGAGGGATTTGGCCTTAATTGGTGGATTGGCACTAGTTGTAAACTTTCTTAATCAAACTGATAATGAGATTCAAAGTCAAGCAGCTTACGTGATAGGCTCTGCTGCTCAAAGGTAAAGCACTGTATAATATAGTATTATACAATAATCTGACTTCAAATTATTTGTCGTCAGCCATGGACACAGATGTCAATACCTTTGTCTCTCAGCTCTTCCGGTATCTAGATTGCCTTGCAGTTGCAGTCATCCTTATGATGAGCTATTACGTTGTAAATTGCAGCAACAATTGCCTCGTCACTCGTGTATTTCGTGTAACCAGGACCGGATTAACCAAATGGCAGAAGCGGCATATGCCACCCAGGATTCGAAGCACGACGTAGGAACTCGTAGCCGCCGCGCCATTACTACCATGGCACTACGCCACTCATTACATCTTTCAAATTAAGATTGCAATTCAACCATATATACTTAAAACGGGTTAATTTTTTCAGGTTATAGAGCAGTCGGAAAGGGGCACGGCGCGAAAAAATGCCACGGGCCCCGCGCTGCCTTAAACATGCAAGAGCTGCCTTATAACATCTTTATTTACTTTATCTAGCAACATACCTGTACAAGTGAGTTTACTTGAATCAGGAGCGCTTCAATTGTTAACCAGACTTCTCATAAACACCCACAGTACACTGTCCTCGCGGAAGAAAGCGATGTACGCCTTGTCGGCCATGTTAAGATTGTTTCCTAAAGGAACTCAAAAATTTCTAAAAATTGGAGGTTTGTCCATCCTGGCCTCGCTGTTCCAAGAAAACGAGAATGAACCGTTAAGGATTAAAGCATTGACGCTATTGGTTGATTTATTGACTGAACAGATGGACAGTATCAGAAAGAAAGCGAAGGAAATGGGGATTCAAGAATACGAAAAAGCAGTCCTAAAGTAAACAGCATTCCTTCTTTCTTGGCTCCTACCTTCTTGTTATATCTTTATCTTGCATTCCTACTTATCCTTTTTACCTAATGTTCTGCTGTTTTTTCTCTCTCTCCTGTCCTTTTCCCGTCATTCATTCCTTTTCATTCCTCCATTCGTGTTCTATACTCCATTCCTACATGTAATGTATCTATTAAACTACAAAGAGCTGACTATAATTTATAAGACAAAACACATTCCCAAGAATTCCAAAGAGCCTGATCTTGTAAACTCAAGATTCGAGTTTCAGCAAAAGACAAAACAATAAATTGGGAAGTTTACGCGATGATGTTCTTCAAAATGTTTCGTCTTATTCGGCTTGTGCAAGTGACGTCACAACTCGAAATTGCGTGGCTTCCGGTTTTTTGGGGGACAAATTCCACCATTTTCATTGGATAAATTCAAACTAATTAAAATCAAATTCAACATGGCTGACAATTTTTTACATCAATACGTACGCCAACTTTCCTGAATGGCTGAATTACTGAATAACTCGAGTTCTAGACATGCTAAAGCAACACTATACACCAAAATACTTATCGTTGTTCAATGATTCTAGAGGGGTATAGATTATCTTATAACTCTCGGTATTTCGCAAGATATAAACGAAAACGGCACTTCGTGAAATCCATATATAGCATGACGTAATATTCTCGCGTGACTGCACGCGCGATAGCGCCGAGTCGGCTATCAGTCATATACGACGAGAGTGAGTAGAATAACTGTTTTATTATATACACAAGCTCTGGATATGAACAGAACATTTTGGCGTACTTTTTTCATGTAAAACTTGACTTTCCTCTTCATTTATTTGTCCAAATCTGCCAGCCATTTTCTACTTTTCTCTACTAGCAGGATATGAGCTAATATCCTGCTAGTAGAGAACCAATCAGATTGCAGAATACCTCATATCCAGAGCTTGTGCATATAATAATATTCTTTGTTCTTCCTAGAGCTCCACTCCTGAAAGCAATGTACGACGAAGGCTGGTGTAAACTATCAATAACTCTCATCACAACCACTGAAACTGAAACGAAGGAAAAACTTTTACAAGCATTTCAAATCCTCTCGCCTGCATGTCGAGCTGAGTGGAAACATGATACGAAACTTAGGGACGTTCTTAAACTTTGGCGAGAGCAGTGGCAAAGTGAGAAATCTATGGATAACCAAGACGATACGGGGTATTTGGAGACATTAGTGAAACTAGCTGATACTATTTAAAACAAAAGTGTGCGTAGTCGCTCTCTTTTGTCAGATGATGTTGTGTGTCCAGTGGCGTAACTCCTATGAGCTCTACCCGGTAAGAGCCGGGGGCACCCAGGCGATCGGGCTTCCAGGGGGGCACCCTGAACTGAGTTGTCCGGCGGACAAACAAATTGTAAATTTTGTTATGTTAAAATGTCGTTTTCTGACCATCAGAATTCTGTAAAATCTTCCCCCAAAGGGCCAGGAAATGGAATTTCAGAGACTTTAGATTTTAAAAATATTTTGGGGGTCATGCCCCCGGAATCCCCGAGCTTGTGCCTTCGGCATTCGTACTAAAGGGGCCTTTAAAAATTTTGAACCGGGGGCACCCTGATATAACGTTACGCCACTGTGTGTGTCCACTGATGTGTGGTGTCCGAGAATACCTCTGTACTGCTCATCGCGGCTATCAATTCTAATTCGCGCTTTATTCATGGGACGGAGGTGGTTACGTTATAGAACACTGTATTGAAAATACTATAAAATATAATATATATCACAAACAATTGCATAATTGTTTCTTGAAGCAACTAAAAACTGTAATGGTGAAGGAAATTTTTTGAAAGTAAATAATTTATCTTCTTTGTCTCTATAGTTTATTATGGTTCAATTGACGATAGCTCAGCAGACTTCAGCTATAAAGGCTGCAAAGTCAGGAAAACATTTAAGGCCCGTTGACAAACTTTATCAGTGCAACATTTTCCAACATCATCCAACATTACCCATCATAATGTTCAAACAGACCCAACAATGTTGTATCAAACAATGTAGGATGATGTTGGATCAAATTGAACTGTTTTGAACGGGTCTTTAAACTACTCCATATAAAATTCTCCGTACAGTTCATGAGAGTTGCAACTCTCGCTCACGTTTGATCAAACGTTTTGGTTCAAATTTTGAGAGTTGACTAGAGTTTTTGCTCATTTGACTGGTACACATAGTAATACCCAGTCAATTCTCGTGCAACTCTTGTGCTTGACCGGGGCATGAGAGTTGATGAAACTCTCATCCAAACTCTCGCTTGCCAACTCTCATTCTCGTTTGACCAGGGCTTCACTTACGAGCAAAACGAAGACAATTTAAATATTTAAACTGCACTGTCGTGTTGTCCATCAATATTTTCAATTAATCTCTAATTCTCATTTTGTCGGATGTCATTAATCCAACACTGTGTCTACAAATCTTGTTAGATCGAAAAGTCATTTCTTAAATACAAACATTAAAGCAAGGTCAACCCAGTTTATTAATATAATAAATACGTCAGCTGCTACAAGTTTACTCATGGCAAATAGAAACGAGTTTCTGCACACAGAGGAAGTCTTTTTATGCCTGGATTAAACGAATAAGAAATGAGAATTGGCAGTTGATTCTGCTACATCAGGTAGCGAGTTGTCCTCTTTAAGGTACGTTCACACACAGCGATTTGTCGGGCCGATTTCAGATGCACGTTAATGATGTTTGAAAAATACGTGGCAAACGTCATCTGGCGACATCATCAACTGAAAATATTCGTCATTAACATTCAGCAAAACCTAAAATCGGCCCGACAAATCGCTGTGTGTGAACATACCTTTAGTCATTGAGATTCAGATATATTATAGTCTTAAGTCTGTTTTCCACCTCATCGTATTGTAGCGTACAGTAAGATTTCATTTGTATCGAAGTCATTAGATCCACCCTTGGTATTGCTCAGGAAGCAAATAAATATGTTATGTTTCGGTACGATACGGTTGTACATGAAAACTGGCTTAGGACATCGAGATTCAGATATTATATTCGACCTGGCTTAAGATCGATACAGGATTTATCCAAAAGGCCTTTGTAAATCTAGCGCTTCCCCCACCCTCTTCCCCCAGTGTTCGCCACTGCACACCGTAAATCTTCTCTATTAGCCCTCCCCTCTGTAATAAGGCCCCTCGCTAAAAATCCCCCCTCTATTAAGCCCCACTGTCCAATAATCCCCCTCAAACATGCCTGGGAAAAAATAGTCCATGCGGGACCTTAATAGAGGGACTGCTGATGCTGGGCGTATGACGGTCAATGATCTCAAGCGCAAATGCTGGGAATTCATGGAATTTCACACATATACACTGCTGACAAAGCCCTATTTGATCGAGTGGCTATGTCAACATAACTATTAGCAAAATTTCCTTGCAATCTCTTATTCTCAAAGAGTCTATCTGAATAAGACTTTATTAAACACTGACAATCTATATACACTAGCGTCACAGTGTGTCTAGAGGAAATTAAGGTGTTTCACATAAACCAAAAAATCCATAAATGTTGTTGAAATATCATTAAGAAAGCTGTATATTAAATGAGATCTCGTTGTCATATAGCTGTTATACTAACATGAAACATGTGTATATAAACTAAATTGAAGATCACTTTTGCAGCTGTATGTGCCAGTTCAAGCAAGATCAAACTTAATGAGTTTTATGTCAATCGACATGAGGTGTGAAGTATAGTTAGATTATCTTAGATCATATCACGCAGATTGTTTTATCATTGCCTTTACATAGCAAAGGCGAGAGCGTCGAGAGAATCTTGGTACAAGCTTAGTCCTTACTCTATCAATACTTTGCTATACCAAAGACTAGACCTACATGACTATAGAAAGACTAGAGCTACATGACTATAGAGGGGCTAGAGCAACAATTAAACAAAGGTCTGTTATTTCATCGAGAAGATCTTGGTGGAGCTGCACCTAATAAAGGTAGGCACTTTATCATTTCTATTCATAGTATCTCAAATGTGGGGTTCTAGTATGGGTAAAGACATGCAGAGTTGAATAGTCAGCTGTCTTCAAGACCAAGGGCCGGCCCCAGTTCGAAACATCGAAGTTCTCTCTATCCCTTACAGGTAGTATTAATCACATTCATAGCGAAGACATCTATATTGAACAGGCACTGGTTGTATGAAGGCCAGATAACACCGCTATATGACATTTCAAGCTTTCTTAATGAGTAGGTATCACCAAGATTAATCAATAATGTTGACTATTATAAAGATTTTTTAAAGATATATTGTGGGGACCAGTTCCTTCTTAGTTGACGCAAAGTTATAAACGCACATGTCGATCGGTAATACGAAAACAGGTTATAAAGTCGACGCTAACTTTTAGGACTACGCCTTTTTGACATAACTGCATGAGGTAGCCATATTATAGAGATCATTAGAGTCTAATATGCGGCATATGCCGACAACGAGACACGGACTAATTTTAAACGGCAATATATATGACAAACATTCGATACTGATGCCTTTATATATATTCATCGTTCTGTAAAGTTACTCAAACATAATTTGGGGCTGTCTTTTAGAAATGCTATCTGCAGAAATCAGCGTTATGACAGGTAGTTCAGGTTTGGTGTTTAAAAGCATAACAAATTGTGGTTATTATGGCGAAAGTGACTTTGTATGAAAGATCAAAATTTGCATGCGTACAATTAATAAACTTCAACGCAGCTGGCGCGAGTGCTAAGTGTACACAACACACGCAATATAGAGCCCTTTTGGCGTAGATGGCGGTTTTGAGGAGAGGAAAAGCGAAGATTAAGAACGAGGGTGAAGCAAAATAAGCTTCAACATACTTCTCAATGTAAGACGCGAAGGGAAAGTGTTTCTTCATACACGAGCGAAACGAGTTCATTATGCCTCATAAATTATTCAACCGTTGCTGATTATGCCCGTTACAGCCGCGTATATAATTCCTTTTTGGAAATATTTGGTTGATTTAGTATCTTTCTCTGTATTCTACTTTATTTTTTCGGTCTTAAATTCATTACTCAAGGATATTTCTTTTTTAAAAATGCCGTACGTCTTTGAATGCAAAGTGATGTAAAACGTTTAAGGTGTTTTTTCAATAAGGGACCGTACATTTTTTTATCTGGGAGGGGGGGGAGGGGGGGGCTGGTGGAATTTAGTGAGCCCTCTAAATCTTTAGCATGGCCCACTCCCTTCGTACTCAACTTTTTCCCAGTGGCCCACCCCTAAATAATGATATTTTTCTGATGACCCCCCTACCTTGTCTCCTAAAAATTCGTTTTTGTGAGCAAAGCTGACTATTAATACTATTAATATATTTTCAAGTTATACCTATAAACAGATAGAACAAGTTTATTTAAGCAGCAGTTGCAAGACCCAAGACTCGGCATAATTGCTTAGATAAGACATTCTATGGGTCCTGCATAAGTAGGGGGGCTCGGGGGCATGCCCCCCCGGAAAATTTTCGTGCGCTTTTAGGATGACATTTTTGCATCAGAACAAAACATTGTATCATGTACTCCCCCCCCCTTTGCCAATATTTGTTTGGCGTGGCCCATCCTTTTAAGGCCATCTTTCTTTGGATGGCCCACCCCTTTATTCCACTCCCCCCCCTCCCAGATAAAATATGAACGGTCCCTAAGTCCCGTTTTTTCCCACTTTTCTTTACGATTGCAAATGTTTTTCATAATTTTGAATGCAAAATGAATTTGATCATGTCTTAAAAATAGATGCGTAAACATAAAATTTTGATCGTACTATAGTAAGTCTTACCCTCCTTGTGAGATTATTGGCCAGCGCATGCATTAGGAGCGTATTACAAAGGAGGCTGATATGCAGCCATGCTCTCACTCGCAACGAATAAACTTTCTCGTGAATAGATCGACCAAATGTGCTAAAGAACAAATATAAGTCCTACATAGATGGGCTGGATGTCTATTATGGTAAATTTCGTTTACATTAGTGTAAAAGCGAGGGGCAAACACTCCTAAAAAGTGTAGGAGATTAAAAAATCATGTGATTTTTTATTTTTATGTGATTATTTTTTCGTTTTGTTTTACAGTTTTCTATATATATATTTGTGACTTGTCTATTTTTTTGACTATTTTGTGATTTTTAGCTGATTTTTAAAAAATATTTTTTTGTGATTTTTCTGAAGGTGTACGACTGTACGAGATTTAAATCAGTGATTTGCCCCTCGTGTAAAAGTTATCAGTGATATGCATACATATCTATAGCATGGTCCGGATGTCATCTGTAGTTCTCATTATATCGAAGTCTAGGTTTATTAACTAATGGGGTGATTGTCAACTTGTGTTTGCCTTATGCTACGTGCGAAGACAATTTCTAATTACGGTGCAAAATGAAAGGAAATTTGAATGAACGTGAGATGATTGCCAGATGAGTGATGGATTATCTAAATAAAGCGGAACGTTTAGAAAGGATATGAAATGGAAAATAAACGGATATAAATGTCTTTAGGATATCATTTAGAACAAGTTTAATTGAACTGGCTTGCAAATTGAAGTCAATTAGAAGAAATCTTAATTAGTGCAGCTTCCACATGTTCCAAGCTGGACCAAACTTGGCAATTTTGTTTAGCTTTCAATATATTTCTCAATCGTCAGATCCACTTAATTAAAAGTGTGTTGACAGCGTAATTTAAGACTTGTTCTGACTTTATGTTTTTAATTGTTAAGATTCGTTTTATATGCGAGTATTTGCAACTTTTGTATGGACTTTGTTTTTTCTCTTGGCCAGAACTTTTTCTGTAAAAACGTATTCTAATTGTCAAAATGTTTCTAATTGTCGAGGTTTGTTTCCTACAACTTGTTAGGAATTGTTGAAAATTGTTCAGTGTACAACGCGAACTCACCACTAATAGCTATTGTCCTAAATGTAATAACTTGTTCTGTACAACTTGGTCCAATAATGGTAAGAATGCAATTAATGTTTAACTTGTGTGGGACTCAGTGGGAGTATATAAAAAGTCCATTGGCAGCCATGAAGTTATTTCTCCAATTGATAAAATCCAACAAAAGTACAAATCATTAAACATAGGGGTTCAGCATCGTGGTATTATACAAACCGTTTTTCTCTTTTAGGCTAAGTGAGCGACAGAAGAAAAGCGAAGAAGACGAGGCCAATCTATACCACTTGAAAAGCCATAACCAAGACTTAGACTGCAACTTATCAATACAAACATGGAAATCATTAATCAAACGTTGGTGAACTCGAGTTCGGGGCAACGACAACGAGGCGGTGTGGAAGTTGAGTTCACAACAGGTCGTATATTAACCATACTAACGCTTAGTGTGTTTATCCCTTGTATTATAGCTGGAAATAGTTTGGTAATTGCAGCCGTGTTTAGAACACGTCAACTGCGTACAGTAACGAATGTATTTGTCACATCACTTGCTGTAACTGATGGCTTGGTGGGAGCGGTTTGTCTACCTATCTATATGGCATACATGATCAAAGGGAAGATGTGGTTTCATCTCAACCATCCTGATTTGCAACACGCATGGAAAGGTCTCGATACAATAACTGGAGTGACATTGATTGTCCATCTTATGGACATCAGTATAGATCGATATACTTGTATTCACTATCCATTTACCTATCGTAAGATAATGTCGGCAAGAAAGAGTGGGGTATTAATTGCATTCACATGGATGTATGGTGTCTTTAACTACTCCTTAACATTCATCCCAAATCTAACTCCAACAACCAGAACCCTGATGTTAACAGTCATAGCCTACCTAGTCCCATTGTGTGTGACAATAGCTGCTTACGTAAGCATCGCACGTGTGGCAGGGAGACAAGTACGACGGATCAAAGGACTTCAAAATGACAACAAAAGCACTTTAACATTCTTCATCAAAGAGGTGAAAGCAGCAGGAGTGTTAGCGGTCGTGGTATGCGCGTTCATCTTGTGTTGGTCCGGGACATTTATCATGAACTTGATGTTCGTCGCATGTCGTCATTGTTCGAGCTGCGACTGCGCAGTACCGACATTTGAGGTGATCAATGCAGTGAAGATGTTACAGTATAGCAGTAGTGTGCTAGATCCAGTCATATACGCGTCGTTAAATAAAGATGTGCGCAAAGCTATTAAGAAGATTTTATGTGGACGTTCTCGAAACAATGGTCGGTTTCTGAGCGGCACAAGCAGCATGAACACTCGAAGTATGCGGTTCACTACTCAAGATTCGGGCAGTTATGAAGAGATGAAACTTAATGAAAAAACTACTTAATGTTGGAAGTATTTTAACTTATTTTATTGGACAGGTATACTGTAACTTAGAAATATATCGTAAATCCCTTATTAAGCCCACTGCCATCACAAAGAAACACATATGCCTTGATTGGATTTATTAAATGTCCTGAAAGTTTACGAAAGTTTTTAGCTTATCGTTTTGGTTAAATCAATAAGCCCCCCCCCTTTTATTAAGCTATCCCTTCTCCAATAAGCCCTCTCTCAAACGCGCCTGAAAGTAATAAGCTCTGGAGATGCTTAATAAAGGATTTACGGCATAGTAAAATATAGTCTTGTGTAATTAAGGGCCTGTTATTCCATAAAGTTCTTATTACGTTTGTGTTGTGTGTTTATCTAAATGTAGATCATTCTCGTTAAATGATGTATTAGTTTACTTAAACTGCTTGACAAGTTTACCTTGCGGCAGAGACAAAGCGCAGAATGTTTCGACGCCTGTTTTAGTAATAAAGATTTCCCATCTAAAACTACATTATTTTCGCTTGGAAATTTTTAAGCTATTAGCCTATAGAGAGAGAACGATTTTCGTTCATAGATTTCGTGTTATGCATGAAAATCCCTTTATAAGCCGCATGGCGGACGATAGGTGAACATTTGTTCTGCAGATAAGTAATTTCCTTAAGAGGAGAAAAGGTGAGATGGACGAAATAGTCCTTTTGCATAACCTCACAAATATGTCAGAACAATAAGACTGAAAGGCATGAAGAACATCGAGATTTTCAAAACAATGAAAAGACAATGAAATATTTGGATCGTAACTGGATGGTACTATTGTAAGTTTAAGTGTTGTGCAAAGGTCCCATACAAGGTATATCATCATGGAATGAATGTAATATCAATTTTGCGTGTAATTCCCTTGGCATATATTACATATTTTAAACGTTAATAACTATTACTGTACAATATATACAAACTGTACATGGCGTTACATTCAACAAACCGTGACGTCTGGTCACCATAGTGCGAGATCCACCAAAGCAATGGTTGTGTTATGACGTCATCATGTCTGGTCAACATCCAGGGTGAGATCCACCATAGTGATGGTAGTTTTGGTTGAGTTGCATCCTCGTAATCCTGCCATGTATCGAGATGGTTTAGGAACGCTCGTTGATTCCTCACGTTTTGTTTGCGTACCACCGTCCCTACAAACGTGTACAATGTTGTTCAGTTGTACTGTACATAGTCAGAACTGTACATAGTCAAAACACAAGAGGATCAACTAACAATAATCTTGTACTTCCTAACCAATTCTGGTAAGCGCTCATTCTCGTTCCTGGCTTCCAGTGATTGGAACTCCTTAGACATATACATACGTAGTGCGTCCACACTTTCTCAATTTAGGAATGCTTATTTAAATATGGCATTTTCTAAACTAGCTGAAACTAATGAGCTAATGAACTATAGACACTAACTTAATTTTTATCTAACTTAATTAATTATAGTACTAATTAGCTAACAGTTTTTTTTTATAACGACTAATGTTATTTGTCAAGAGTCAAGACTATAAAGTCTGACATATATATTATAATGTTATTGTGTATTATGTACCTTTAGATATCTGTAAATAGTTGTAAATGTTGGGCCTGGACGAAAATTACTTTGTGTAAATCCAGTCACCCAATGAAAATAGAGTGCATTATTATTATTATTATTAGTTGTTAGAGGATTTGGCAAACACAAGGACAACGTCGATGAAAACCGACGCCGTTCCTGTTCAAAGCAATCGCAAAGTTGCTGCTGTTTTAGAATTATGACGTCGTCGATTTGTTTGAATGATATAAATAGTAATTAATTAAACTCGTTGCTTACTTTGGAAGATAAACTTGGGTAGTATTATCCCTCTTGTAATTGCTGAAATCTGTTTGCATGGAATGAGTAACTCTTGTTCTCAAGTTTGCCTAAAAATAACATGGATACAAATTCTCAATATCCCTGAAACTAGTCAAAGCAAATGGTCATGCTATGCTAATAAAGGTTCCCTTAGACAGTTCCATGAGCATCAATGCATTCTTAAAGGCTTGAGTAAGGGGCGGACCATTAGAAAAGTGATGGGGGGGGGGGACTTTTTCGACTTGCACGAATTTTGTTTTTTTTTATTTCCTGCTTGTGTCGAATTTTTTTTTACCTCTCATCCTTTGCACGAATTATTTTTCCAAGTTATATTAGAAGATATAAAACATACCTTTAAACGAAGAGGTGGTGAGGTGGTGAGGTGTATGAGGCTGTAGGTGGGTTCTCCCCCAGAATTTTTTTGAATTCTTGAGCCTCTGTGGCTTGATTTCTTGCATTTTTTATAGTGACAGCTTTTTAATATATCCCATCTAGACAGAATTTTTTACTTCGCACATTTGATCTTACATGATCCCCACACCCTCCCCCCCATCACTTTTCTAATGGTCCGCTCCTGATGTCTCCAAAGACAATACATATATCTAATATTTGAATAATGTAGGTAATGAGAAATTTGCATAGCTTGATCAGTTGTGATGGCTAGTTTCGCCATTGCAATATTTCAATCTTCATATAACATCCTCTGACATTATAAAGCCGTACCAATTTAATAGCTTTTCTTCTTAGTTCCCATTCATTCCATTCATAAGATTTGACAATATTGGAGTCCATAAAGTGTGTGTCAGTCTGTGTACCACTGTCGCACTTTGTGATAGGAGCCTCTGTATACCTCCCGGAATCTTGCTCCTGCAGGTAGAAAATATATCTGATATTTTAAGGTCTAACTGGAAGAGTTCATACGACTCCTTAAACATTGGCTAAAAAGGTAAATTCCTATGAAAGGGTAATTCCTGTGTAATTATAAAATGTGATACACACACACATCAGATTACTACAGGCTTTAATAAACTCTTACACGTACAGACTTAGATCTTTTTTGCACGTTTTTACAAATTTGAGCACAGCATAATCAGCTGAAATCCTCATTATCTATTGTTTGTAATGCGTTCGGCACGGCAGTAGCGCGAAGTTTGAACGACGCCTTAGATATTTTTTGCACGTTTTTACAAATTTGAGCACAGCTACCCGTAGGAATTTCCATGCAGTGAACAAATAATATTACTCTATATAGTTCTACAAATATTCTAAACAAAGTTTTTAATATAGTCTGGTACTATTAAGTTCTGTTGCACTGGCTAATTTGTTCGTATAATGTGCCCTAGAGTAGTTTTTGAAACCAGTGTAAGATGAAAGTCCGGTTCCATGTGAACGTAGTCTCTGCATGACGACAACGACACCGAGGCCAACAGTTTACTATCTTAGTAAGTCAAATATCGTCCGATATCCCCTCGTATGAACGGTCTTACTAGTTTACACTGACCTGATAAGGAGTGATGGCAGCGAATTGTGCATGAAGCTCCAATAATTGAATCAATTCTGGCGATTTCTTGGCAGCTGAAGCCACATCAGCAATATATCTTACAAAAGTAAGGTGATAAAAAGTTAATAGTAAAACGTAGCCGAACAACCAATGAACTAATCCACCCATGAACTGCCTGACCAAACAATCGACTGAACGTTCGACTAATCTATAGTGACTGACTGACCAGCTTTAGACTGACAGAACTGACGAACATACGACCGTGGACAGATCAATCGACTGACGGAGGAGCTGACTGACTGACCGATTGGTCAGGCGACGGGCCAACTGACTAATCAATCAACAGACTGAGTGACTGACCAACCGCTCTCTTCACTGACCAGCCGACTGGCCGACTGATTGGCTAACCAATTGACCACTAATCCACTCATATACCTACTTTTCGGGGTCTTTAGTAAATTGATAAGAAGCCTCTTTGGTAGAGAAAGCGTAATAATTGTTATTATACAACAGAACTCCAATGGCAGGGTTGGATGGTAGAACAAAACTCTTGTCGTTCACCAAAGACCAAGCACAAAACCCCTGTTACAAAATAAAATTTCATGGTTAAGACGAACGACGAGTATTGTTCGTTAGTAATGTTTACGAATGTCGAGGTATATAGCTTGTGATTCGCATCAAAACGTCCGTATTCTTCAATAATTTTAAAGACATGAATGATATTTGGTGAGAAAAATGAACTTAAGGTTTATGTAAATAGGCAGGATTTTGTATCACAAGCTCCTTCGCGGTCATGATATTCTTTGTTTTTTCATGAATTATTATTTTGGCATCCTGGCTAAAAGCCTGCAACGAAGCCCGTATACTTACTCTATACAAGATAGGCAAGCGATCAAAATTCTTTGTAGTTTCAGGATACAGAACTTCAAAGTCATCTCGAATGATATCCTGAGGATTAATACGACTGTTTTCGTTACTCGTCTAGACAGAAAATCATAAAGTTAAAGTTAGGGGGTGCTGTAACTATCCTCTATTGCAGCCAAGTGTTGAATTCCAAGGGACAAATATGATCGTGTTGAATGTTACCTCGATTAGGCGATCATTGTCTGTCTTTACTTCAATTCCCTCCAAAAGCCTCTCAAGAATCTCATCTGGAAACAATTCCCAGATTACCTGAAAAGGATTATATTTTAGTGGGGTATTAAGTTATATACTGGAGGGTCTGTTAATATATATAAGAACTTCAACGTTTTGAGCGAAGGCCCTTGGCATCCGTCGCTCAAAACGAACACAAGCTTGCAAGACTACCACATTCCAAAACTCCTACTTTGTTAGAATTGTAAATCTGTCGAACTATGTATGTAAATCTGCTCCTTCCAACTGCTACGACACTCTCTCCTCCTTTAAAACATACCTACACAAGGCTTACCTCCACCTTGCTGCAACTTCCTACACTCCTGACCTACCTAGCTCTCACTCACTTATCACGACTGACTAATACTTCCACGTCAGTTTTTCTCTCTCTTTTAATTTACTGTTCTTCTTGCTTTCCATTCTCTCTTCTTTTTTCTATTCTATATTTCTGTTGTTCTGTTTGTACTAATGTAATGGTGAGCACCATGCATGGGACCTGGTCTCGTTTGTGCTTCGCCACTTTTGACACCTTACATAGTGTTATGTTTCTATATTAGTCTGTGTTAGTTATGTACAATAATGAGTACTTATTTGTGTGCCAAATAGAGCTGTTAAATTAAAAAAATATATCTTTCAGATAGTTTGATCGCTACGTAGCTACACTGGAAACACGCTTTCAAGTATGAAATTTTAACAGGATAGCGAGAAACGACATAGATGTCTGATATAATACCTCACAAACTACAAATACATTACCTTGCTGAAAGGCCCCAAACTGCTCTGGATATTACTGAGAACACTTAGTAAGACCATCTCATCTTGAAAACCAGTCCAAATATGTGACAAGTTGATAAATTGAGGCTATTTAAAGTAAAGAATAAATACGTAAGATAAAGGGGATGAATGTCATGATGAAACATCGTGAATATATATAAAGCAAAACAGAGAAACTATTGTCACATAATTTTCTAGTTCTTACGTAAACTTGTGCGGTAGGAACGGCAGTTTTTGACTGCACAGTGTTCCTGAGATTTTCCATTCTTGCTTTGAATTGAATTTCTAGTGCTTCTGTCTGTCTTGCACAGTCAACAACATCGTGCTAAAAGTAGAAAATACACTTTGATCAAAATTTATCAATTCTTTTTAGCTTGTTTGAAAAGCTTATTAATTCCTTGAAATTTTATATTTTCATAAGTTGAAGGGCGTTGGTCGCGCAGTGGTACACGTGTCTTCATCCTCTGAGAACGGGGTCAAATTCTTTATAGCGGCAGTTATTTTTATACCTTTAGGGAGAACAGTTTAGAACTGATAGAGCTATCCACCAGTATAAATATAGTAAGTTCAGTTTTGTTTGAATACCGTAAATGACTTGACTGAGTGTGTGTCTCGACTTTAGAGTAGCGTACGCAAGTGTAAAATTGCACAGCGCGACCTTCGGATAAGCAAGCAAGATTACGTTGTGATTTAAAATCTTACCAAAATAACACTTAAAAACGTTTCCAACTGCCTGAGATTCATCAAACATTCTTTCAACAAAGTAAGAGAAACGTCTTCTGGCAACTGATCTGGTTTTGACAGGAAATGTTCAACTATCGCTGAAAAAAGATGGTTGTTCATAAGATTTTGGATTTTCAACATCCATATCCGTTGCCATCCGTATCCATCCCACAACAGATGGAGAGAGACAGAGACATATGCCAGGGAAAGTATAGATTTTGGACAGTGAGACGCTTATTTTAAGGTTCACACGAGACCGGACGAGTGCGGAAGAGTACGCAAATTCGTCCCGTTCGATTAGGGGCTTCGGTGGCGCAATCGTCAGAGCACGCGCCTTTCACCTCTGATATCGTAGGTTCGAGTCCCGTTGGGGACGACTTATGATAGCTACTGTATGTGAAAAGAGTTAGTCAACGCTCTGCCGAAAGTCGTGGGTTTTCTCCAGGTACTCCGGTTTCCTCCCACAGGGAAGACGTTGCAATCACAGTGTATTTAGGTTTAACCCCTAACGGCCCTTCCAGTGTTACCGTAGCTGTGCTCCGGAAATCATGGGTTTAAAATTCTAGAAAGCCTGAAAATGTGGCTGGTCAAAATGACCGCCTTTAAAGTGACCTTGGTCACGTTGAGCTGTGTCCTTCGCAATTCAGCTTAGCTCTCAGCTGCAAGTAAGGATAATAAGCACACCCTCGTTACCCTTACTCCTTACTAGTTCACAAGCGAATTCGTTATACAGTTAGATGCGCTTGAATGCGGCCGGTTTTATAAGGCAAAATCGTGCAAATATATTGAGTACCGTTCCAAATTCATCCGATGCTGTGTGAACAGAGCCTTAATGTACGTTTTCCTAACATTGTTTCCAGCAATGACAAAGGATGGTGTGACGTACCGGTAAATTTATGCGCCATTTCAAGTGTTGTATCAATCTCATTTTGGACTTTGTTGCTTGTGGCTGGCACTGCTTCACCTAAGATTGCTGACACTGTGAAAACAAGACTGTCGTTTAGATGAATTTGTTATTTAGAGAGCAAAAAAAACATAAATACCATGATGTTAAAACTTACAATCGTCAACGCCATCCCCTCCCTTGCCACATTCTCTATTAAACAGCCGAATACCAGAGACAATTTGAGTGAGTTCCTGCAGTTGCTTCTCCTTGTCTCGTTTACTCAATGACATGAATGTTCCAAGTTCAGTGTGAGGAAATACGCTTTGTAATGCAGCTATATGGTGAAGAATAATTGGTAGGTTATGCAATAACCAAGATTAACAAATAGGTAACCATGCCTCGATACGTCAGCACGTCACGTGACCGAGGGGGGTATGTAACATGAGAGCGGTCGACGTTTGGCATCAGTTACCGTTGCGTGCTTTGCAAACATTGTAGGAATTTTTTTTTTCTGTCTTCATGATTCGTGTTAAATTTCCACGAATTGCTTAAATGGTGTGAAGGTGTTAGCTTTTGAAGGGGTCAGCTCAAGATATCACTTGCATTGATCTTAACCTGAGTCCAAGTAACAGTAGTCACCCCAGGCCACTCCTCGGTCATCAGGGCTAACACCTCACCATCCAAACAGGTAAGTATGGTGGACGAAGGTGTTAATGGTAGGTTTCAGGTAGAGTTACGGGGCAGCAGATTGTGGTCAAGTTATGTTGACATTTCTACGACCAAATTGCTTTCATTCTTACAGGAAAGGTATGACAGCATGTGTGAAAGGAAAAAGAGAAAGATAGGAATTACAAGAGTGACATTACCTGTAGCTTCTCGTACTACCGCAATATCTGTAGGAGATCCAAGGCCAGATCTCAACAACACACAGGAAACAATCTTTCGATACAAACCTAGATATTAAAATAAATTTTACACACTAGTAAAAAGTATAGGCAAGCTAGCACAAATCGTAATAAGCTTCTATGGTTTGTGTCTGAACTACAGTACCTTTGACGTTTCCAGCAAAGGCATTTCATCAGGTGGTGAATATGTTAATAGGTTAGCAGCCACTAACCTAGCAAGGAAGGGATTTCACTGGACATATGGAAATGTTTTTAATATTTTCAGGTATTTCTCTTTATGACAAGCACCCACCCTTGCTTCATGACAAGCACTCACCCTCTCACTTCATAACAAGCACCCACCCTCGCTTCATGACAAGCACCCACCCTAGGATCTAGCGAGCAGCACCTAGGATCCATTCTTCCAAGTTCAAATCTCGAACCTCAAAAGAACAACAGCAAATAATTGCCAGTGTATATACCTTCTAGTTCGTCTCTATTTCTTGCTCTACTGTCAGTTATCTCTCTCACAACTGGACTTAATCTTGATTCAAGCACCCTCCGATGTTCTTCCAGAAAGTCAGCTGAGAAAATATACACAATAACTATTAAGCCCCCAGGGACCTATTTATTTAATGCATATTTAAGGGGGATGGGGGAAATAAGAAGATGGGGGGAGCTTTACTGATTTAACTGACCTAGTACGTAACAAACACAGTAAACTAGCATGAACTTCCAGGTCAATTAGAAAATCTAATCTGTGCACATGTGTTTCTTTGTTAAATTTGGGGCTAATTACTAGAGAAGGGGTCTTATTCAAAAGGGGTTTATTTCAGAGGGGGTTATAATAGAATATTTACAGTAGGCGAGGTTTTATACAGACCTGTGGGACAACAATGACAATGACATACCTCGGCTAGTGTAGTTCATGTCAAAGTAAACTTGCATCTTCACAGTAGCGAGGGAAGCTGATTGGTTGTCTAACAGTCTTGAAACACAGAGCTAAAGTGAAATTACGGCAATACATGTTAATACAAATGTTTTGCTACAGGCTGGTGTTTTGCTACAGGCAGGGGAGGAATATGTATTGTTTCAAACTTATATGAAGTGGCACCTTTGGGACCTTACAGACTGATGTCTGCTTAGAAGAGCTGTATTTGTTTTATTTACATTAATATACCAGAGCTACATGTCTGCTTAAAAGGGCTATCCATTAATATTTTCATTAACAAAAGTTGAAGTAAGCAAACAAGTTTTTTAAAATATCCATACCTTAATGAGTTTTTCAACATCATCTTTGGTTAATGTTCTATCAACATTGAATCCATTACTGGGATCCAAGACAACTGCTTTCACCTTAAAATTTTCAGCAATTTTCAGAGAGGGTTTTGAAATATTTGTATTAGGACAAATTGTTAATTATACAAGTTATTTCACATTTTCACCCATTCAGAGTTAAAGATGTGGTACAAACACGCCAGCTTTGTTTACATTTTTGTATGCAAAACAATGAACTTTATGAAGTGAAGTGGGTGACAGCTATATATATTTTCATGCTTCTAAAGTAAAATAAATGGTCATGATAGCACAATCAGGCTTTGGAAGAACATAGAGCATAGTTGAAATGTAGTATCACGGGCTGGAGACTCCAATGTATGCATGCGCAGAATGGACTGTACAGCATCTTTAAACCTTTGGTTAACCGCCCATTATAATTGCCCACATCCATATTCAAGTTGCCACGCAAAATGGACATTTTACGTGGGAACTTCAATATGGCTGTGGCACCTTAATAACGCCCAACACTCGCCCCTTTGTTGGATGTTAGACACAGTAAAACAACAAAGCAGGGTGCATTAGGACACATTGCGGCTTAATGGGTTAACTAACTAGCTATGGTTTATTTTTATCGCATGATATTGGTAACTACATATTGGCTAATTATATATCCTCGATAGTGTCAACTTGCAAGTTGTTGCTGCACAGCCTCAGCCTACACTCATACCATAAATGCGACCAATGTTTCTGACACTGCTCGACCTCTTCCAGCACATTCCTGCGCAATTTCACGAATAATATTCTTTATAACACTTTCTGCTTGCGTCTTAGACATTTTGCAGCACTACAACACACCGAATTCATACAAAACGTCTTCAAAATCTAAAATAATTGCAAAAATACAGCGGCCATCTTGCTAGTTGATGTCAATCACTATGGCAACGAGATCGCGCAAGAAGAAGAGCTGGTGACGAACGCTGGAATCAGCCAATCAGCACGCGCCAATTGTAGCAAGCAAAGTTTTGTGAAACAAATATGGTGGACTATTGTTGTTAAGAAATTGGGGTTTTCTATTTAATTTTTCCTCAAATAAGCATTGAAAGAGCAGGAAAACAATAGTACAAGATACTTTTGTTAAACTACACACCAAGAAAGAAAGATTTTGGGCAACCACATCTTGCAAGCATCAAATTTTAAAATTTATCTTTGACCAGGAGTGGAGCAGTACTTCAAATATAGAAGTTGACATTTAAGCATGAAACTGGTGTTGATTTGATAAAAAATTTAACCATCCATGGAGGATATAGATGAAAAATACAGTACAACGTCACAAACCCAAGAAGAACATTTAAATTTTGAGAAAAACAAAAAGGACAGGAAGTACAGTACAGATTCTGAAAACGAAGAAACTGAGATTACATCAACAAATGTACAGAGGGTAGAAAAATGTGTGTTGAGCTCTGATGGGAAGCTTGACGGTTCATGTAGTGTTGAAAATCTTGGAGAAGATGTTGCCCAGCTAAATTCTGCCAACGATTCAACAGAAAAATTGCATGAAAATCCTCCTAAATTTCCTGACATTGCTTCAACTGATTCTAATTCCTCTAAAATCGATACAACTAATAGCAATGGGGTAGAACCTGAACACACTTCAGAGAATAGTTTAGTTAATGAAATCAGTAATTCAACAACGGATGAATCAATTTGTACAGAACACAAGAGTGGGTGCTCGGAAAGATCTACAAACTCTATTCCAACTTGCACAACGTCTCATAAAACTGTACGCAAAAGAAATACTGGTAATACTGAAACATCAAAACACTCAACAACATCTGAGCAAGAATTTGTAATCCATCATGAACACTGTGAAAACATTGACAGTGTTTCGATTGACTCGAATGAGGATCTTGTTAGGGACACAAGTCAACAACAGCAATATACCAAGAGCAGTTTGGATGGGATGAGCAACGTCAATGATCGTGAGCCTGTTGACTTACCCAAATATTTAACACAGAACAGCATAAAGGGTTTGTATAATTGTACTGGGGTGGTATGGTGCACCAGGGAGATTTCCCAGTGGGCCCCCAGTATTAGAATAAGACCTTCCCAATCATATAAAGACTCCTTAAGTGTTGTTAATATTTGAAACTACTGTAATATGGAAAATCACCCTAAATGTGTTAAAACTTTACCTTGAGACTGTGTTCCTCTTTATAACTAAAGGTAAATAATATTTTAGATTTCTCGCTGTTTCATTACCTAAAAGTTGAGGTGACAAGAGGCTACCTCTTTGAGGAGCAAGAAGAAAAATATATTGATCAACGAGAGAAAGTTTATACATTTATGAAAACACCTCGGGAGTTGGAGAAGGTAACGGCAGCAATCTAGCATCAAAATCAAGAATCTCTCTCCTCTGCAAGAATTAACATTTTTGTTGAAAACACCACAAGAGAGGTTCAACTGTATAACTATTTACCATCATTTTTACTTTTTCAGTTAATGTGGTTTGGTTTCCTGTTATGTCTCGATTGTTTTCTCTTTGTTTTCACGTATCTTCCTGTGCGAGTTTTGCTGGCTATAATGCAACTTCTTGGCAACGTTGTTTGTCTTAAATTTCTTAGAAATGGGTGAGTAATAACAATTTTGTTAATTCATATACAAGAAAATCCTGCAAATTGATGGAGGTTTTCTAAAGAACGAAACAATTTCATTGTTCAATTACAAAAGCAATTATTGTTAATGGAGCCAATAAAAATCACTGTTCCGAAAAGTTGTGTATAATCTGTGCGCATCAAGTAATTTCGTTGGGAAAAGCTGCATAGCTATTACCGATGCAAACAAGTTCTCTAATTCATACAAAAATACAGAATAGTCAAGTTTTATCATTCTGTAATGTAAAAGTAACTATTTCTATAATATAGGCTGTCATTGTTAGAACCTCATCAAACATGCGATTTGTTACGAGGTAGGGAAATTAGTTTTAAAATCATTGGAGATTTTTTCATCATTTGTCTTAAAACAAACCTCATTGTATAATGTTACTGATTGGTCAAACAATCCTAACACTGACTCAGTCAGGGGCATAAATGGTGAGGTGTGACACTCCCCTCCCCCCCCCAATGTGTAGAAATGGCAAGTTTTTCGGACAAATTAACCAAATTCATTGGGCAAAAATGAGGGCAAAAAGTTGGGGGTCGAAAGTTTTTTTTTTTTTTTTTGCAAAAAATTTTTTCCCCCCTAATGCTGTAACCCTAGTTACGCCCCTGCTGACTCTTATCTTAACCCTAATCCTTTTGATGTTATTTCGGTAAAACACATGTTTGCTTCTATGCTGCATAACTGTTCTTGAATTTTAGGTCTTATTCTCCTTGCATGTTGTGCTGCAATGAATAGTCTTGATCTGTCTATACTGTATCATATCGTTCGGGGGCAGTCAGTTATCAAGTTATATGTCATTTATAACATGCTTGATGTAAGTAGAAGTGAAATTGCCCTATAATTAGTTAAAGCAGTTGAACGCAAAAATATCTGGAGGCTAGAAACTGAGATTTTAAACCAAATGTTGTTACTACAGATTGCAGATAGACTATTTTCATCAATTGGTCAAGATACGCTGGATACATTATTTTGGACGGCAGCAGAACCAAGACAAAAACGAAGTATTGTAATGATCATACTACACTTTGGACTAGCTTCTGTATATGTTTGTATCCTTTGAAAATATAATAATGAATGCATGCAGGTTCCAGTGTAGCTAGCGATAAGCGATATGCTGTGGGTTTGTTAGATCAAACTACCTGAAAAAAGACCAAGAACTTCGACGTTTCAAGCGAAAGTCCTTCGTCAGGAAGTTAGTGACTATACGACTTTTTGCACTGGATTGCAGCGTACCTTGGATTTTCGAAGAATAGAAAAAGATCATCATCCTGCTAGCTGGAGTTCTGGCCTGATTGTCACAACTCTCCATCTCTCTCGATCCATAGCTAAATCTTCCTTGATGTTATTTCTTTCCAAAACTTCCTTTATATAATCTGTCCACCTTTTTGGTGGCCTACCGCGTGGTCGTTTTCCATATTTTTTCTTTCCTTTCCCCATCGAGTGATATAACGTGGTTCTTGTCTTCTAACATGCAAAACCATCGCAAAACTTATTCGATCTTCTTGCTCTGTCGTGTAGTGTCGACTAATTACCCTAAAACACGTCATTTCCGGCAATAATGATGCCCAGAACTACCTCAATAACGTTAGCATTTAAAAGAAACTAGTGCATAATATATATATACTGTATGTTTACTGCATTCCTTAATATTGCCAGTTCTCCACGCAGCGTTAGTTCTGTTCCAAGCAATCACTTTAAATGTCGCAATTAATTCTCACAACAAAGTTCTGATGGTTGTCATGATATCAAACCAGGTGAGAAATATTTGCTAACATACTTTCAGTGCTGTTTGTCTCTTGTGCGTGCGAATTACTAAATCTACTTTATTCTTTATAGTTTGTGGAATTGAAAGGGTGTGTGTTCAAGAAATTTGAGAAAAATAATCTGTTTCAAATGTCTTGTGCAGGTGACATATTTTTATCGCATGATATTGGTAACTACATATCGGCTAATTACATATCCTCGATAGTGTCAACTTGCAAGTTGTTGCTGCACAGCCTCAGCCTACACTCATACCATAAATGCGACCAATGTTTCTGACACTGCTCGACATTTGCGACTATGTGACCCCCTTTTGTGTCCCATAGTTAGCTTGTGCTCAGACCATACTCGCACTAAGTTCAAGTTAGGTCTGTGGCTGTGCACAGGCCAAGTTAAAACCAGTACATTTAGGACTCGCCATCAGAGAGCGTGCTTTTCAATTGTGGGAACTTTCAGTCTGCTTGATCAGATAAGCGCAGACATCTAAACATAAGTTAAGGCGAAAAAAGACATGTCAAAAGAAAATTATTTCTTCTTTGTCTTTGAAAGCCCTAGAGGTAAAGATTTATTTTGTATTCCTTATCCTAATCTAGTGTGGACCAAGCTTTGAAGTTTGTCACTACGACAACATTTCACAGGGTGAACAGATCACAACTCATTAAACTTACAGTTATTTATCACTAGATATTAGGGAGAGATTTTACTATGTCGTCTTGGTGTCTCTTGTGACTCTGAGGAACATGCATGAACTTCAGTGGAATTTAGGTGAGGTGTGGGGTGTATTGTGGATATCATTTCTACTATGTAGTGCTTGAAAGAACAAAGGCACTGCCTTTAAAAATATATGCCTTTAAAACAATTTCACTTTATCTGTCATTTATATCATTTCTAGATCATTTGTACGAGTTAATACCATCACTCGCATTGTTACTTTGCTCTGAAGTGTTCGTCGACTGGGTCAAACATGCTTTCATTACAAAATTTAACGGTATTTCAAGTGAGGTATGTCAGTATAGTGTCGTGCAACGCGTTTCATTTTGTCTTTAAATGCGACAAATTAACAGACGATTGGTCCGTCAAGACGAAACATCTGCATAGTTTGTCTACTGAGAAATATCAGGAAAATATTTGGTATGGTTGGTTCCCAGACCTTTGCCAATATAGATCGCGCTCTGACGTCACGGGATAATAAAACATGTGCACAGAAGACTTGGTACTAGTCTGGATCGCGCTATTCTACCGGTTCTCCTCATTCTCCTGCATAGCTCGTCTTGTGTTTTCACTAAGACACAGGGAGCTCCACTATGACGAATGTCATGTTCTTTTCCCGTTGTTTATTTTATTAGAGAACTTTAGTTTTGACGACGGCTACGAGAACGACTACGACTACGAGATGTTTCCGTTAAATATCTGCTAATACAAACTCAAAGTTGTACTCGCTTTGGCTCAACTGTTGTTATAAAGATGTGCTGTGCCAAAGAGAGGATGATAACAAGTGTGTATTAAGGTACGTTCACACACAGCAATTTGTCGGGACGATTTCAGATGCACGTTAATGTTTGAAAAATACGTGGTAAACGTCATCTGGCGACATCATGAACTGAAAATACTCGTCATTAACATTCAGCAAAACCTAAAATCGGCCCGACAAATCGCTGTGTGTGAACGTACTTTTAGCAGATATTTAATGGGAAAATCTCGTAGTCGTTCTCGTAGCCGTCGTCAAATCTAAAGTTCCCTATTAGCACAGATAATGCATCTTGACGGAGGATTCGTCTTCGGCATAAATACGGCGGCCACTAATGGATGGATGTATTAACTTATACACATCGGAAAAGGTATTTTCTGTTTTCTAATGGTCAAGTAATCTTGATTCGCTAGGTTTATCGTGAATACAGAGAACTGCTTGCTTTGGATGCCACCACGAGCAGACTATTTGGTCAACGGGTAAGTTAAATTAATTATTGCTTCCAATATATGTTCATGTACATAAAATTGTTGCTGCTCCTAAATTATGTCTAAAGCTTCATTCAGTTGTAAACTGGTGTTATTCTATTATTTCAATGCTCAACTAAGGCATGTTCTGATCATTTTGATTTGGTATCGCGACGTCTTGGTTTCATTCCTCTACCCCTGGGATGTTTGGTAAGTAATATAAACTTTCAAGCGCATAAAGTATAATTTGGCATGGGCAGATCTTAATTACAGGGTTCGTGCTGGTCTTGAATAGTTGAATTCAACGAGTTTTTAAGGAGTAAAATAGCATTTTTTAAGGAGTATTTAGGATGTTTTCTTTCAAGAAAAGACAAGATAAATTCAACAATTCCTCAGATTGGCATAAATTTGTGAGGTTAAAACTGCCGAAATATCACGAACACCTAGAACAATATCGCTGAATGTTAAACTATAATGAGTAATAACAGGAAAACTTTAGAAAGGTACAAATTTATTAGTTACTTGATGTAACAATCTACAAGTTGTATCATTTTAACGTTACTTTTCCCGTTTCTCGTGTCTGTAGCATCACGATTTTGCCAACTTACAAAATCTTATACTATGGATTTTACCTTTATTTAGAGAAAAGATTAATTAATTAAGGAGTATTTAAGGAGTTTTCAGAAAACTGCAAGATTCAAGGGCATTTCAAGCGCCTTTGAAAGTCAGAATTTCATTCAAGGAGTATTTAAGGACTTCAAGGAGTAGCACGAACCCTGGAGGCTGGATCTAGGTGGCGTGGTGCAGAAATCTGCGCAGCGTACATTGCAATCTTCATCATAACCATGCAAGTATAGTTATAGCGCTTTTGATGGCAAGCTACATACCTCCAAAAAATGCACCCCCTGCGCCTAAGCTTGTAACGGTATTTTCTATGTCATTCAACTATACAACTACATGATTTTATGCCTTAGGTATACCGTGTGACCAGTCAATCTGTGCAAATATCTGGAACTGTAGGAATTGTTGTTCTGGTCCTTTTTTACTTATGGTAAGTAGTCATTATGGTGATAACTTAGGCTACCCTGTGGTACTACGTTCTAAGACGTCTAAAATCTTTCGTCTAAAATCTTTTCGTCTAAAATCTTTCTCGATGGTTGACAAACCAGGACACACTGTAATGACTGTATCCTAGCTATGTTTCTCGGTTTTAGGTTAACATCAGTGAAAATCCTCAACAGCATAATCTTACTGGGCTTATCTAGTCATTACGTCATGAATAGAACAACAAACATCACCGAAGCCAAGCCTAATATGGAAAGTAGTCCCAGTCCTTCAGACCTGCAACTTCCGGTATCGGATCCACTGGACAAAGACAGGACATCAGCGAGAAAGGTGTCAGCACCTCGGCAAGTTAAAGCTCTGAATGAAATAGATCGATACACTCTGTGTAGTAACAGAATTGTATGAAATACAAACACTGAATGTCTTGTAGTTTTATCAATAGATAGCACAAGGGTGTTGTATAGAAATAGGCTTGTCTGCTTTGGAAGTACTCGCTTCTATGTTTCATTTGGCGCGAAAATCGGAGCCACAGAATGCGGTCCGGATATGCAGGGTATTTTCAAGCATTTTTCTACTACCGGTATACGGCAAAAATACTCAATCTTCAATTGAGTTTTGAAACTCAATCGGCTGTCCGTGACTATCTTTACAAAACTAACGTCATTATCTTCAAAATTTAAATTTCAGCATTTTACCCTTATCTTTTGAGATACATTTTTCGGAAAATTCCATGCAGGAATCGCCGGAAATGCGTTCTGGGGCTTCTGAAATTCACAATTTTCTGGGGGAGCCATCAACTATACCGAAAATTTGAAACTCAATCTTCTGTTTTCCGAAAAAACGGTAGTAGACCTAAATGCTTGAAAATATCCCTGGATATGGGAAAAACCAGCGAATCAGATTGCTCAATTTTCATGGATATCGCACTGATTTAGATCAAGATAGACAAAAATAATGTGTATGCGATTGAAAAGCACGGAGAACCGTGGAAAAACGAATACTACAGTTCTCTAAACTATATATTGTTCTGCAATTTCTTTATTCAGCTGCAAACTTATTGACTTGCAATGCCTTTAGATGATTGTCAGTTATTATGTCAACTATTTATACATAATCAAAGTATAACTATTATACAATAAACTACGTTCATATGAATATTCAGTGTTAATGCTTTGCATCGGTTCATTTCGCAACAGTTCACTTTCGCGAGTAACTGAATCCTACCTTCTCACGTGTACACGTGTACCAATGACTTGTACCCTTGCATTTCATGATTTCGGTTTGGCTGAGCGGGCAAATTGCTAAACAGAAGAGGAAGAATGTGTGTATAACTTCAGGTAACTGCTGATAATTTTTTCAACTTTACATCAATGAGTAGCAAGGGGCGTTCCGTTCCTTCTGTACGCAGTGAAAGCTCGAATTGAAGTATCAATGCTAAGCGTACGCAAAGAAAATATTTAACTTAATCGTTTAGTTTTGTGGCAAGCATCCTGTTTATTTGGGAAAACTTTCGATCCGCAAAGCTTTGCGAAACAGTGGTGGTGTTTTCCACCAAATTTAACGGTTTTAGTTATATTGACATGCAAACCTAGAAGGAATTTAACATCAACTTACGACAACAAGTGGTTTTCCAAACAAGAGATATCGATGGGTTTCTCTCAGTGCTCTTTCTGCAGATTTCTCGTTCGCAAAACTAACAAATGCCTGTCCTTTCATACGGCCTTCTTTCATCAGACGAACGTCAAAACTGAAGAGAAAAGAACTGTTTAGTACAGGATGTAGAATAGGCTATGTTTTAGAAGAAATAACTCATAAAATTCTAAAGATTATCTAAAGAAGGTCATGTAAAGCACACATAAACTGAAAAATAGGAGATGACTTTACCATAGCTTGCTTTCTTCGGAATCCTGATCTATAAATCGACCAAAAACACGACGAAGATCCTGCAATAACATTTGACAAAATATATAAGTCAAAAATAACCATTCAGTAATTCCAGACTTCTAGCAGACCATATCTCCCAAATTATTAGAGTGATTTGAGCTTCCGTGGTTTGTGTCTGAACTATACCCGAAAAAGATTTAAAAGCACTTTCGAGACAAAGGGGCTCAGCTCAAAACAGCGAAGAGTTGTCAATCTATTTGAGATAGTTCAGTACCAAACCACTACAGGTTAGTTTATAACATTACGTATACTGGATTCCCACGTTTGAAATAGCATATTAGACATATTAGAGTAATACCTTAACTTCAACTTGTTTCGCGACATTCTTCACATAAAGTCTGCATGTTGGTTCACCACAAGAATAGTTCTTAAACGCTGATAGAGATTTCATTTCTAGACAAGAACAAATTTTTTTCAGTGTTAGGATTCTACTGTGCAAGTAGTAAGGCACCTCATTCATTCACACAGAATCATGGCAATGCTTGGTACTGTAATGGTATATACAGTACACACTGCCACTGGGATTTGTCGGCCGTTCAAGGATTTGAAAAACATTTCCAGTGCATGTTGACGAATGATCCGTCACGATTATAAACTGGGTCATTATTTTCACCTTCTCTACTTATTCTATTCTTCCTCAGTTCATGAAGTGAAATAAATTCTCCATCTTCCACTTCCATTTCATTGTCAACGTCGCCATCTTGTTTTTCATCTTGTGTGGTCGGAGCAAATGTACCGAAACCTGATGTACTCGGTTCATCAAGATCTAAAACAGCGTATACAATAAACTCAGTGGCGGACAATGAATAGCTAACTAAGCTTTAAAATCAGAAGCAGAACATCAAGCAGAAGGTGGACTTGTTAGCAGCTCTTAAGCTCTGGTCAATGAGGATGACTAAGAGTTCAGTGATGAGAGTTTCATCAACTCTCATGCCCCGGTCAAATGAGAACAAGAGTTGCATTAGAGTAGACTGAATATTAAAATTTGAACAAGCTCAAAGCTGACGAGAATTGATGAGAGTGCATGACTGCCATGAGAGTTAATGGCCAGGGGTCGGTTGTATCAACGCCGGATAGCACTATCCACCGGATAGCGAATCTTCCAACCTTCCTAAAATTGTCGGTTGATTTGTATAATCTAGATTAAACCTTAGCATTTATAAGTTAAAGTTTCTTTTTATTAATTGTGGGGTCTACATTCGTAGTTTTATAGCTTTTGGAGCATTTCTACAACAGTCGAAAAATTCGCTATCCGGTGGATAGTGCTATCCGGCCTTGATACAACCGACCCCAGGGCTTTAGACTTTGCTAAAATCAAGAAGGTAGTTTATACAGTTTCACGTCCTTACCTGTCTTTCTCTTATCTTGAACCACCATAATTTGAGGACCAGCTTCAAATATAGCAGATATTGTATCAGCCAATTTCACTCCAATCTTACTGGGCTGCTGAGGTTTCCCTACTGCTTGCTCAAATACAGACTGTACTGGTTGTGGTTTGGCTGATGAAAGTTTTGGTTGATTTTGATGAAGGAGTTGACTTGCTTGGACACGAAGTCGTTTTTGTTTTGGTTTGTTTCCTGTTGATGGCCGCTTACGTGTTTGGGCCGTACTAGAATAAATAGGAATTTTTAAGGCTTGTGTCAAACTACCTGAAGAACTACAGGAGGATATTATCCATACATCAGAATGGCGGACACTTCGCGAAATATTGGGGGTGCGAACTTAGGTTGCCAACATATAACCATCTTTTTGTTGCTTCAAATCTCAGTTCTTAAAACCTTTGGCTTAAATTTCATTTCATTTTCTACTTAAATTATAGCCTATCAAGGCTTTTGTGGTTGTAAAATCATTAATACAGCTTTGTTACACAGTTAGTCAGCTATCACTAAAAGGCTTTGATAAATTATTGGAGGAGGGGGGGGGGGGCTATCGTCCACCACTGCATCAGATATCAGTACCTTTTATTCTCTGTATCACTTTCCAACTCTGATTCTTCACTTGAGCTCACATGATCTTCCATTGGAGTTTCACCTGGCTAGCAAAAAATTACACATATTAACTGGAAATATCCATGGGGAACGAGGTTGCTTATTGACCGAAATCTTGATGCTGACAGCATTGCAGATTATTGTTCATATATTGCGTTATTGACTTACAAACGGTGGTGTAGGTGTTTGAAAACCAAATGGTGCTGGAAGATTTAACCTGTTCATTAGATGTAACACCTATAAAGAAAGATTGATAAATATGTATAATTACAAATGGAATAAAATAGAATTCAAACAAAAATATATCAAAATTTTCTGAACCCGTTAAATAGCAAGGGTGAACATAGCATTCTATTTTGCCTAATGCCAGACATTTTCACTTTTCATTAACTCAGTAATTGGTAGGCAAGTGTATGACAGGGATTTAACCAGACAAGTTAAGTGCCACTGGGGTTGAGAGAGGGAACATTGCATAACTTAGAAGGAACCTCAAAGAAATATTTGCCGCTCAAAATCCTGGAATAATTTGCCTTGAGCCTTGAAATAATTTACTCTGAGTCCTAGCAATTTTCACCTCTCCGGGGCTCTGGACAATGCGTTATTTGCTTACCTGTACATAAAATTTTGGGACACAAATCAGAGCATTTGCAATGTTTGTTATGATAGAAGTGTTAGGAAGAGGGTAGACATAATGAAGACAGGGATTTCTGTGGTAGTTGAGTCTGAAATGAAATAATAAAACTGTTTTCCTACTATAAAAGACTTTACATATATGAACTATTGAAAGACCATTCATGATAAAAAGTATGTCAGGGGACTAATGTACAAAACCCAGATAGCTTATCTGGTGGACAAAGCCTAACCTAAACAACACTTTCACACATCTTCTGAATGAGTGAATTTAAATGTTATGCCATAGATATATATAATTTTATACATTCTTGTTTTATTCAGGTTGAAAATTTTTAGTTAGATGTTCATGCAATGAATGTAAAAACTTTTTAAATTTAATTTTTTCTCACTTATCCAACAGATAAGCTATCATGGCTGCATACAACCGGTCCCATAATGTCAAAATATGTTTCACTAGTCAATAATTGTACCCAAACTTTGAGCTGACTTTATCATAATTCACACTTTCTTCTGATATTCTGGGTATTCTTTCTTCTTTTTCTACCTCTGATGTTTCTGATTCATCCTCTTGAGTATCATCCCGTTTTGGTGACAACCTGAGAGGTAACAAAGCCTGTCAGCGATCACCTGTAGCTTGTATTAGTAAATATACATGTCCTGTGTTCAGATAAACGTCTTGTGAACAGCATTGAAGGTCAATGTTGCATAATATGATGTAAAATACCTTCTCTTAAACGTTAAACGCCATAGTTTTTGGCACAGTTTAATATTTCAAATAATGTACCTTGTTCTTTCCTGCCCAGCCAAATGTTTATGTTGAGATTTTGCAAACTCAACCACAAGTCCCTGTCCAAGTATTTCAAGCTGATGCAGTCGAGCAAGTGCCTGTTTTTTATGTGAGCAAAAACATGAATAAGGTCCTTATATGTTTGCATGGTGAAAATGGATATAATTGTTTTGATAAGCTTTGGGTCTTTAGGATCAAACTACCTGAAAAATTCAACAAGAACTTTAACGTTTCGAGCAAAGGCCCTGTGCAAAACACCTGCACATGTATTTATTTGGCAAAGCTTCATAGGTCCAGATCTTCATCATTATTTGTACTGATGAAGACCCAGGCATACAGATTAAGAGTCTAGTAACCTCTTGTGGGCTTTTATCTGCATTTCAGCAGCAGGCCCAGAAGTGAAGATCAAGATAACTCTAAGACTTGTCTGCTGACTGCCATAGTTTTGCAAATACCAATTGATACCAATCAAACTAGGTTACAGGGAATTAGGGAAGAAAAAATCGATTTTGGAAACTTAAAGGAAATTTCATGGAAATATACAGGAAATATTAATTTGGAAAAGTGGAAATACTGTTTGCAAAAACAAAATGGCAGTCATTTTGTTGTGAATTCTGTTAAAATTGTGAAGGGATTTCTGCTATTTTCCTTCATTTCCCATGTCTTTTTTATTGGACAGCTTGCAAATGGAAAATTGTGGCCTGCTAATTCAAGCCCTGTGTTAGTTCATTGATTGTTATTGATAATCAATACCAAACAAATGCAATTAGTTTATTAACTGTTATCAATAATCAATACCAATCAATAAAGTCACAATTAAAAACCTTCACCATTGATTGTTCATTGATTATAAATATCAATTGATTAATATAATTGATATTGATTGCTATAAATTGATAGTGATTTTATTGACCATCAACTTCATCGATTGCTGTTGCATTTACTACTTCTGTAGCTCACTTGCAAATAATATTCATCAACAGAAAATGGAGACATTCATTCATATATATATTATTACATGATAAACAATTAAGTGTGATATATTACATCTGGCATCTATCATCACTAGCCTGTGCGAGGTATGAAAAACAGGAAATCCCACATGAACTCATGAATCACAATTAAGACAATATTAAAAATTAGGTGACAATAAAACGTCTTGAGAACCACTGAAATAACTTTCCTTATAGCAGGGGGGTGTGATGACAGGTGACATGCACAGGTTGAAAATATTTTATAAAAACCAGCATTTTCTGCTGTTCCACAATACCTGTTTTGCTGATGAAGAATCTGCAAACGTTGCATATGCTGAATTGCGCTTAAAAAATAAATAGTAAAATTAATTTCGACTCTACTACTCTAGAATGTCAGATGGCATAAATTTGAATTTTCAAATATTATCTATATTATTACAAATATGGACGGTGTTTTACCATTTTTCCTCTAGCTCCCATGCAGACAACATGTTTAGCACCAAAATATTGTAATAATGACTCTTTATCGTTATCTTTGAACTGTCTGGGGAGATTTTTAACCAGCAATTCTGCAGAAATGTCACCAAGTGCGAACGCCATTTTGTATACGGGGGTTATTCCATCTACCGGGTAAAGTGCCCTTTATCGAATGGTACTGGTTTATGACGTCACAATATCTTGGCAATACTCATAAATTATGGTAATACCATTGAGTAATACGGACCATATGTACGGACTTTGAGAAAGTCAATTAGCAAGTTAATTATGTAGTGCAATAAATAAATTTTCTCCTTTTTAAAGTCATTAAAATGAATAGAGATAACATTATTTTCTTGTGAGACTAAGCATTGTGTCAGCTGTGCTAAATCGCCTGAAAATTACCCACAATTTAAATATCATGCAAGCATTATTTTAGCATATAACTGCAATTACCCTAGTGCCTATTTTAAACTGGAATAATATACGACGAATTCACTGGACAAAACTCAAATGATACATTTTACAGTAATACTTTCGCAACCTGCAAAATTAACGCGCAGAATAAACCTCACACACGCGACAACTATTCTGCGATAAATTTCAAGGCATTGTTCGACCTGTTTATTTATTAATTTCTTGTTAATTATGCAGCACGGTAAGACAAAGAATTTTCTGTTGCTACAATTTAATATTTAAAATTTATATTGTTCGCAAATTCAAAATATTGCTCAGCAAACTTTTAATTTTGCTTTGGCATTTAAAACAGTAAACCCAGGTCAAGGCTAGAAATTGAGCGCAATTTATAAACCGTTCTAAGAGGGATTAAAATAAAAAAATATGGATATTACTTGACTTCTGCAATAAATTTAATGTCAATAATGACAAAAGAGAAAGGGTGCGATATTGTATTCGTCATTAAAAACTCGACTCAATAAAGCAATGCCAAAATAGGCAATGGTTACTAATGCGTTTTATAACTCCAAAATCCTTCCGGTGATTTTCCCGCAAAAATTTTATGCACAATGCAAATATTCTTAGATAAATTAACCACTTCCGAGTCGTGCAAGGGCGCACTAATACGAGCAATAAATATCCAAAATATTTACTTAATAAAGGAGTCGTTTTAGGACGCATGGACCACAAAATTTAAATCGCGCCCAAGCAAGCTAAATTTTTCGCGCGCAATTTGCGTTGAAGCGCGAATTGACAAACACAAAATAGGCGAACATACTGTACTTTTTCAGGAAAATGTCTGTCTGCCGAGAGATTTAGTAATATAATACGATATTATTTTTCCTGGCATGCTCTTTCAACAAAAGCCGTTTTTGACCTCAAAGTTAAAAGGCAGCCTAATGTGAACTTTGGATTCTATGAAGTAAAAGGTTTTTATGAATTATCCACGACTCCAAGTGTTAATTTAATATTAACATCTGCGAACAGAACTGTATCCGACACCAGATTATAAAGACGGAATTTTTTCTTCAACGTACTGATAAGGTCTTGACTGTTACTTAATACCTTAATTCAATAACTACACAGAGATATATTTGTTACTAAACCTCAAAGAAATATCAATCGCTAGGCTGTTTTTTTATCGACCAAAGCAAAGTTGTCTACTATTGTGGTTTGATATGTCAACGAAATTGCAGTTAACACGCAAAGCAAAGAAACTAAATAAATACACTGTGAAGCCCATTATCAAACTTCAATCGACTAAAAAGTATCGAGTATTTCAACTGCGTACACACAAAGAGTTTTTAAAAACATTTATAAGAACTACAATGGCCGGATTTAAAAATGACGCTCATATAACATACAACAAAAAACCACGCCTTAGACAAGGCAAAATTCTGAGTGAAAATTATCACACCTTTTTTCTAAAGAAAACAAAGATTAAACGCCACACATTTCAAAAGAACATGCTTACTTTTCAAGGTCTAGCATTTTTCCTAGCTCGTGCAAGCGGCGACGAAAATAAACCGGATTCAATTTCAAATTGAGTATGAAATTTACATAGTTGTAAATTTCATAAAACGGAAATGAGCGACAATACATGCTAGCACGCTAGCAACACGTTGGTATTAAATCTCTATATTAAACAGCCTTTAAATAAGGCAAAATGAATACTAGTTTACACTTTATACGATTTTATCTTTTGTGGAAAAACTTGCACATTATAATATACCTAACTATGTTTTTGTTATGAAATGAATATCATGTTCCTGAGCGCGGCCCGAATATTGTCCTATACTCCCCTTGAAAATCATATATAAATATCCACAAATCTTTATGGGGACGTTCACCACACTGCAGCAGAAAGATGTTTAAATCTGCTTTTAGTTATGTCACTTATGTGTTCATGGATTGCAGTCCATTATCACACTTTATACAGGATGTCATGTCGTGTTCGTATTTTATCCAATGTTTACTCCGCACTGTTCTCACCTTCGTCTGGTTTTGCCGTCTCGTCAGGTTTCGCCGCTTCATCAGGTTTATCTTCTTCGTCTTTTTTCTCCGCACTTTCGTCCTTGTTGCCTTCGTTTTGGTCTTTCTTGTCTTCGCTTGCTTCACCCGAGGTTTCAGCTTCGCCATTCACTTGTGGGCTTTCTGCAGTCTCGCCGTTCTCTTTCGCTTGTTCGCCGTTCTCTTTCGCTTCACCTGCGTCTTTCGTCTCGTCACTTGGACTCGTTGGTTCGGATTTTTCTCCTTCCTTGGCTGGCTTTTTCGATTTCTTATTCCCACGGAAACTAAGGCGTTTCACGAGCGAGGCTTTGGGTTTATCCTGGAACTTCTCGGCGCCACAAATTTCATCCCAATTCGACCAATATTTCTCTTTCATGCGTTCGTTAAAATCGTGTAGATTTGCGAGCTTTTCTCGGATCAGATTTTGCTGAGGGGAACCCACGGTGCCGTAGTCGAAATTGCCAAGCAAACCGAATGCGACTGCGTCGAAACTCGAAGGTTGCTCGCCCAGGAAAAATGCTTTCTCACCAAGGAACGCAGCAAGGGCTTTCAAATCTTGCTCAGCGATATTGTAAAGCTCCTCGCGATTGTGACGGCCGATAACATGACTCTCGATCGATTTCTTGCATTTATTTTGGAACATTTTCGGACTTAGAACGTTCAAAACAGGCGGTAACTTGCTGAACATTTTCTTCGATTCGCCATAGTTGTCAACCCAACGATAATATACCAAACTCCAATTTGTGCTTTCTTCGATCATAGTACGAAAGGCGTGAACGACAGCTTCATCAGTCGGCGAGAGATGCTTATCCGTGTCAATTTCAAACTCTTTCTTAAGGAAATTAATACAGTTCTTAAGTCCTTCGACTTTATTTTTCTTGTATACAATATAAGGTATTTTTCCCTTGTTTTCCTTCGTGACATCTTGCGCTTTTTCTTCGTACTCGTTCTCGTAAGAGATGCCAGACATTTTAATGAAGGTCTCGAGGGCAAGGCATTGGGGCGAACGACTTACGATTTGTTTCATAGGCGGTAATTGATGAAGAACAACTTTAGGTGGTTCTTCTTCAATCTCAGGGCTAGGTTCGGCTGCTTCGGCATTAGTTTCAGCGGGTGTTGCCTCGACATTCAACTCAATATTCGCTTCAACTTTCGGCTCTTCTGGGGCAGGACTCTCCTCTTCTCCGTTTTCTTTCGGTTTTTCTGGTTCGGTCTCCGCTACTTCGACATTTTCCTCGTCTTTGTTCTCTTCGGCCTCACCATTTTGAACAATAGTAACTTCTTCTGTTGTCTCCACAGTCGATTCCTGCACGTGGTTCTCGACCGTTTCAGATTCACTGCGTACCTCGGTCACATATGTGACTGTTTCATGAGTTTTGACCGTGCTAATCACTTCAGATTTTACGCTGTATTCAACTTTCTTTTCACCTGCAACGAGTTCTTGATTCGTCTCATCGACAGATACAATTTCTTGTGCCTCCGTAGCCATGATCACGACTGAATGAAACAAGATAAAGAGCAAAGATCACACAAATGCTCGACGCCAAAGCAAAGCTGTTTGTAAGAACCGTCTTTTATGATCGCTTTGCAAGCTGGGTATATACACGCCTTTGTATCGCCATAATAGACATACTCCGTACGTTTTAACCAATCACAGACAGTCTGCGGTCTCAATCAACCAATCAGAGCAGCCGCCGTACCGCCAGGGAATTGTTTACGCAAAAAATCTGTGTGCTTGTCATGCAGACGCTATCAGGAAATGACAAACATTTGCATAGCGTAACCCACGCAACAGGGATTTGTTCTCAATAGCGTAATGATTCAGTGGACAAAAGCCATCGTTCCGTGAGACGATAATTGTTTGCGCTTCATATTTTCTTAAGTCTGTCTCGCGCGAATAAAATTTAAACGGACCTGCCATAGCGCGTTGTTATGTTATCGAAACTTGATAGCGAAAAAGTAGCACCACTTAAGGCACGAGAATTTCTCATGGATATAAATCAAATTTGAAGAAGTTTTAACAGGGTTGTCGCGCTAAAATCCGACAGCAATTAAGACTCTATTGTTGGCACAATATTGAATATTGATTGGAGCATATCATAAAATTCTGTAACAAATACCAGATTTTCAACTCTACTAATCCTATTGTATCGAATATCACGGCAAAATATGGCTTGCCAACCGTGAAATAGATCATTTATCGCAACGCTCCCATTTAGGAACGTAAAACTACTCTTTCAGGCAAACATTTCTAATTTTTGACGTGTTTTTACGGGGAATCGAAAAATACCGAAATATCATCATTGGTATTGAAACAATATCTCTAACACTCTGGCATTTTCTAGTTATTATTTTTTCAATAGTCACTGCGCCATCATTTATTCATAGTTCATTACTGCAAAGGGAAATTTTTTTTTTTCATTAATGAATTGAGTGACTCAGCAAGCCAAGCCCCAATATACTCGCACGAGAATTCTCCAATTCTCACACCGCAAACCTTCGAAAATGTTCTCACACCGCAAACCTTCGAAAATGCTTGTAACATTTTTCGAATTCTCAACTTATATTTTGTATATTTATTTGTTTTTTTAGCGCTCCAAAACACGGGAAGAATGGCAAATTTTTGCAATTATAAAGTTGGATTAACAAGGGGGGAAAATTTGCATTTTTAAATCTTGTTAATAACAGTCGCGTCAGCACAACACAAATCATATGAATAAATTTGGCTGATAGGTGTTAAAATGAGAATAAAGCACGTCCAGACAGATTGCAATGAATTTTATAAGGCACTTCAATTAAATATTGTTATACGACTGGACAAGAATTCTCATTAAACCAATTCACATGTTAATTGCATATTTAATAGGTTTTTCACGCGTCCCAGTCAAATCATCCAGCAATAGTTGAAGTGAAATAAAAATATTTACAAACATGTCTTCATTTTATCAACATGGGCGATTCGAATTTCTTTTAAAGGCGCGTCTAATTATTCAAAGAATTTAAAGGTGTTGACAGTATCATCTGCGCTGTACAATAAACACCTCAGAAAATTGGAACCAGTGATATTGGAACAGTTAAACCACTGGATAAAATCAAATCTAAAAGGGAGCTAGCTAACTATCATCTAACTGTGGTTATGGGTATGTGTTAGTTCAGTCTAATCGCTAGCTTCACAAGATATAAAGTTTCGAAGTATATATACCTGTTTGAAAATTATGCAATTTATGCTGAATTATTCAGCAAATTTTTGTGGGTGGTTGACCCTTTAACCCGGAAGGCCGGAACCCAGCCCCAAATATACACTTTATTTGAATTTAAAGAATTTAATTTTTTTGAACTTTTAATGTTTAATACCGGAAATATTTTTCCACGTAACCATCAATTTTATTATATTTACTTCTTAAATATGAAAACCTCAGCAGGACATCTCGCGGTGTGAAACGAATGTTTTAGTTACTTTTAATTAGCAACTTCATAACTAAATTGATGTAACTATAAACTGTTAGGTGATTATTGAAAATTCTCAACGCTGATTGGTTGCGCTACTTCGGATTAATACGCGATAATCACCTAAGCGTTTTTAAGCCGCTTTTATCGTAAATATTCAATTAAAATATTTTTGAAAGTGCATTTTTTATTTTTTTCCAAATAATCACCTATGTAATTTTACTAAAACAATTATTCGCCTCAGGCTCGGTGAATATCGGTGAATATCGACTTCGTCTCGGTTTTTATTCACCGATATTCACCTCGCCTTCGGCGAATAATTGTTAAATATAGCACCATCAGGCATTATTAAAATGCTCGAGCACATCTTCTGACATTTTGACAATATTTAGCTCTCAAAACCCAAAGTAGAGTACATTTTCGCAGGCACAATTTGAAGTAATGAATTTTGCTCGCAGGCACTAAAAATATCAATATACCCTGAGCCCCATACATGTTCATAATCAGAAAATTGCATCTGGAGGCGATTCTGGTTTTGCTGAATGTTAATAACGAATTATGCTGTCAAATGAGGGTCACTTCAGATAAAACATATTTGCATCATTATGGGCAACGCCCAATTTTGTCCGAGGTTTATTCCCGACACTCGTGACAACTGAATGTTATGCTTGCTGCATGTTGCTTTTCAATCGCTCTCAATCTCGTTCCCCGAGCCTGCGATCCCTGATCAGCTCTGAGCTGGACCACTTGCGTTTTTGAATAGACCTTCTACCTTGCGAAGAACGAGCGAGTTTTGCCGTAGACTTAGGTGACTTTTCATCACTTTACCTAAATGATTGTTAACATATGCTTCACCCAAAATTAGAACTTAGAACTAGAAGTACGAATGTGAATTTTGTTTAAAAGTACGAATGAAAGTCGCAGTTTCCAAAAACAAGGCTAACATGCGTGACTACGTTCCTAGTCACAGATAGTTTCCTGTCATTAGAAAAATATGAGGCTCTTAATTAAAAGGAGAGCAAAATGTTTGCATTCCTGCTAATACCGTTTATCTGCTCTGCAGGATATCGTAATTAGCTGTTTTTAATAAAGAATGTTTACCAAGGACTTAAGTTATTTAGAGAAGGTTGCCTAAGGCTCTGCAGATGGTTCGTCAGAGTATTTGATTATTGTGATAACTTTAAGATAATTTACCGACTTATTGGCTGTTTTTTCTGACTATACAAAGCACTGCCCTGGCTATAGCCTATACTTAACCATCCATGGTATTTACTAAAGACACGAACACACACCTATAATTAAGTGCAGTGATCAACCATAAGCTAGGTATTTATTGATTTAAAGTGATCATTAAGGGATTACACCAAATCATTTAATTAAAAAGTTTTGTCAATTATAGGATACCTTAAAATCTTCATAAAACATTCAATTGTTAATACAATAAGGTTCTAAAAATATCAGGTCAGACAAGGACGGGAGAAGCTAATTTACTGTGTAAAGTCAAGATTACGTTTGCAGGGGGGTGCACCAATCCAATGCCGGGAGTGTAGTTCAATCCAAGATTAGTGCATATCCAATATGATCATTTAAGCTCCTAAATACAGTCTGCGATCTAAAGATAATCATCATAGGAATGTTGGAAAACGATCAGCGAATATTAGCATATTTGCAATTTTTTAGACACCAACAACACAAGAGGTTTCGATTGCTTCTTTGAAGTCGTGACGCAGTAGGCACGCTTATAGAGCTGCCAGTTTTAAACGTTTAGATATAGTTGACAAATACATGAAAATTGAAGGAAAATTATCACAGAATTAAACCATAATCGTACAGTAACGCCCATTTCTGCCACCATGACAAAGTTAACCTTTACACCCAGTTAACTATAGTTAATCCTTTCCAGAGGTATTAAAGCAAGCCTGCTTTTTATGCACTCTCCAGAAAACTGTCTACATGCCGCCGAGTAGTGCAATTAGATCTCGAGTTAATGAATCATAAGCAAACACAGTACACAATGGTCGTATATTGTACTTAGCATTATTATACGGCTAATTTGCCTAATCTGCTCTTTGATTTATAGTTAGAGTATTTGATAGTGACACATAATTTTGCCAATACGGTATCGAATTAATGGCATCCCAAGAAGCTAAGTTATGCTAACAAACACACAACCTGCTGTTAGTCTAATATATTCCTATGGTAAACAACACAAATAACACACCGTAGATAATGGCCTAAAATGTTTGTTCAATATTAAAATTCCACACGCCCTGGGGTGATTGGCGGTGGAAATGCATATTGGATTTATTAGCGCGCATTTTTTAATCACAGCGAAGAGGGACGATGGAAGCCGGATATCAGTTGACTCATTTTGTAACCAGGTTCTTTAGATGAGCAAGTATAGCACTAATGAACGATCAATTACTAATTAGCCTTCATAGCTGGTGGTTTATGCTGGCTATCAGTGTTTCTAATAGGTATTTTAAATGCACCATTACAATTTGGCCCGTTTGGGGGATGCCATGGTCGAGAATGCCAACTGTGCAACGCTGCAAGCAAACTGCAAAATTACAGTTTGTAATTAGAGTCGTTTGTCTAGGTTTGTATCGGGCTCTGTGTAAGATATATTTTGTCACGATAACATATTTGCGGCGTTTAATAAGAAAAAAATGTAATCTTCCTAAAAGTATGTGGCGATTTTTATTGGCTGCGCTGTTTCGATTGATACGGGCCGGAAATGGAGTGGAAAATTTGAAGTAGCATTCTGAATCTATCTTTCAAAATGTAATAGTTCTCTATAATTATGTCGTATAATAACAGCATGCTGCGGGAGCCACCAGACCGTTACCTACCTTGTCTGCATGAATAACATTTTATACTAGGCAAATGGACGCGCACTTTTTCATATACAAGTTTATTATTCTTTTGATCAATAATAAAATCTGTAATGATTTATTAACAATCATTGTATACAAAGCAATCGACACAAATCTACACGTTATGATTTATAATAAACATTATACATTGATATAGAAACCATGATTCTAAATACCTACAACTTTACATTGCAAGCTACTGTATCAAACCACGTGTCAGTCTGTAGTCAAATTATCCCCACAAAATTTTAGTGCAAGCAAGATATAATCACTGAACTCTATGAATTGCTGAACTAATATCTTTGGTTAAAACCCCGAAAATTATCGACAATTAACTGTCCACTTTGCGGGGTTTTCTAACGAATTCTATTTTGGTTTTACATCAAAATGTTTCAGAATCTTGTACATTTGAAGTTTGGAAAATATTCTACCAATCGATTTTATTCTTACTGGCTGGCAACGTTGTCTGATTTCCATTGTCAAAATATGTACAACCAATCACTCCATAAAGATAAAGTTTTTATCTTTGAACGTACCGAGTATAAAATGACTCCTCAAAATGTTCCAAATACGCAAACTACGTGCAAAGAATGTGCACTTTTGACAATTATTCGCTTCCTGTGACGTACTTGTCAGGCCAACCGATAAAATTGAAGTGGTAAATATTTGTACCGTTGCCAAAAGATATTAGGCCAAGTAAAAAAAAATATAGTAGTTTCTCGTCCGAATTGGTAGTTTCTCGTCCGAATTGGTAGTTTCTCGTCCGCGCTTTTTTTTTAACCTTCAAAAATTGCTCTTATTTCAGTGTTTCAGTTATAAAGAGTGTATTGCAATATGGCGCCAAAATAACAATATGGCGCGAACAGCGGCACGAAGTACCGAACAGCAAGCGAGAGTTGTCGAAAAGTTCCGAACGGCAACCGAACTATGCCGACAAATAGTGGAAATTCTTGAAACTTGAATATAAAAAAAAAAAAAAAATCCATGCAACAGGGAAAAAGGATGCGGGTGGGGACGAGAAACTGTTAAATTTTTTTACTTGGCCTTAGAAACAGGATTTGCAGGATATCAAATTTTAAAGTGGTCGACAAGAGCACGATAAACAACATGTATAAGTTGGGCTACAGCTAAAAAGATCGAAATGCTTTTGCTGTGATTCTTTTCTGGATTGTAATATGTTCCTTATTCATGGCGGAATAGAATTAGGGTAAGGATTAAGTTTAGGGTTAGGTTTAGGGTTAGGATTAATTAAGGGTATAGAAATCGCTGAATGTAAAATTGAGGTTGATGAAATTGACCGAAAAGTTTTAACACGTGTTTAACCAAACAGTAGTTATATAACTAGTTATAAACCGGCTATAACTCAACACTTGTCATCCACAGTAACCGATACACTATGGCAGACCAGAATTTGGGAAAAAGCAAAGCAATAGTCAGTGTGGATCAACCTTAACCTTGCCAAGTACTCGGCTGGAGGTACAAAGTTCTTCGAACTACAGATTTCTTAATTGACACAACTACAAATACGAACTGTCTACGTACTAAAAAGTATACCAAAAGGTATTATCATGCATGCCTAGTTAAAATTCTTTGCCCATCTACAAATAATAATTATATTACTCTATAAAGCCAGGGCACCTTGTATTAACAAATAATCTCTTGTCTCTCATCTTTGTACGGTTTACTTTGGATAAACAGCATTTCTAAAAAAAATGGACAAATTACTTTTTTAATTCCACGTAACTACTTACAACAGTTTTACAACAAGGGTTAAAACAGTATAAATATGGAACCTAGAGCTTACTGATCTTTATCGTGATTATATCAACCTCGTACCCACGCTCCTTCCTCTGACACTCCTACCTCGCTGGGGTAGAGCGTCAGAGGAAAGAGCCTGGATACGAGGTTGTGATTATATAGGGAAAAGGGAGTTCAAATGGGGAGTTCAGTAGTTAAGATTTATTTAATGTCGTTGACACAAGGTGTGGCTGCCTAGTGCACGAGTCAGAGGTTCCAGGACTCGCAAAACCAGGTTTGAATATTTGAAATTTAAAAATTCGGATGAAAAAGCTATTTTTCTTTCTCATTTTCGCTAAAAAAGAAACTTTTGACTGAAGAAAGAAACTTTTCGCCTTAGTCCTTTTGAAGTGCATTTTAGTCGCGCGGTTCCCGCCTTTTGCTTCAAATTTTGCATCAATTTGGCTTCACCCCATCATAGGGCTTAATCATAGGAGTTAGCGTTCCAGTCTACTTAGAGTTCACTGGGTATGACCCGTGCTTCCAAACACTAGCAAACCAGATATTCTGAAATAGCAATCATAAAATGTAATTCATATGCCATTAATCACACGGTATTTTATAATTTCTCTCTTTTTTATCGAGCTGATATTAGTTTGGAAAGTTAAAAAATTTAAATATTCATAAAACTTTTACCCCTGGTTAAGCCATGCTTTATTTCTGAAGAGAGAAAATAGAGAGAGTGTTAATGTTATGGAACTAAGATGACTTTATTAAAAATAACTGTTAGAAATTAGATTTAAGTTCAATTAGATTACGTTGCTTTTAGCTTAGATCCAATATATTAGTTATACCTCTGCTGTTTGATATAAGGAGAACAGAACTTTGTGTATTTTTATTACAATTAGGAGGTTAAAATCTTACCTTTCACCTACATGAGACATCTCCAATCTAGAAAAAAAATGTATACATTTACATTTTTTATAATTTCACTGATTATTTTTTTATTAAATTCGCCTTTGGTGGTATAAATGCCTGTTCAGACGATCCGATTTATCGTATCCGATTCTCCGATGTAGTGACTACGTCCCTATGACGTCACGGACAGGATACGTCACTAGGACATAGGAGCACATGGTATGCTCGGAACGGTATGCGGAAGCAGTGTTGATAGCGAAGGATGTAGTTTTATACTAAATATTATAGTTATACAATAAATCATAAAACACAACATCCTCCAGCATGACGTATGTGATTTCACACAATACAGCAACATCTACACTTAACAGGACAATCCAAAACATCCTATATCTTTCTCGTCCACATCAATCATATTTATAAATAATGCTGACATAGTATAGTACTTAACTATCTTAAATATCGCTTGTACTCAATCAAACTCAATAATTCATGAGCAAAACACAATGGAAATCACCACCGTATATCGTTGTCTTGATACCACGGTAATAAACACCCATAAATTAACTCAACTTTCGCGTTGAATTTCTCTTTAAATACTGGTTTGTTTGAGAAGCTATATCATACACTCGAAGTCGTTTATTATAATGATTTAAAACACCTCAAAGTATGTTAAACAACTCGGCTAGCGCCTTGTTTTTCAACACACTTTTCGGTGTTTCAAATCACTATAATAAACTCCTTCTCGTGTATGATATATTACTTCAAAACGTCATGCTGACCGTAATGTTTTGTTAGAAAACAGTTGTTAACAACGAGGGTTTATATTCTAACATGCTTCAAGATCAGCCTTGCTTGGCCACTAGTACTTGTCACCAAATGTCGTCCCGTTAAAAACACAAATACCTATGGTTATACCCGTTATGTCTGTCAAATCCTTCTTCAAATCTCATTCGCCTGTAATGTTTAGCCAGTTTCACACTAAGAATGATGGCAGGAATGTAAAAGAACAGACAGAATCCGACGGAGAACCAGTAACCATTCTGTAAAAGACAAAAATAAGTATTTTTAGTTGCATTTTCACTCGATGGGATCGACTTAAAGTTAAAGTTGATTAGTTTAAGGTTGTTGTTTGTTGATGGAATTACGAGTGATAAATAAATACAACTTTGAAACCTTACCAGAACGGCTGCGAGTTGATTACAGTTGGTTAGAGTTGCATTTTTCGCAGCCGTTCTCGGTAAGGTTTCAAAGTTGTATCTAATTATCACTCGTAATTCCATCAACAAAGAGGTTACATTGGAAATTTTTTTTGAAATCCATGCATGCCATAGAAATAATTGGAAATGCTATTTCCATATAGACATAGCATCTCCATCTTATATCTGTAGTATATCCATAGTGTTTCTATATATATAAACAGTATATGTAAAAAATATTGACATTGTTAGTTCCCTGGATAGCTAAAAATTGATGTTATATTTACTTACAAATGGGTATATAGTATCACGACAAACCAAGTTAATAACAGCATCGTACACATCGGTTAAAATTCTGCAGCGACCGAGATCGTTTCCAACCTACACACACACATACACATGAATAATTTAACACATTGATATTCAGCCCTTGCAAGTGACGTCACAAATACACATTCTAAAATACATTCAACTTACAGTTTTACAGCCCAGTCTGTTGTTTGGTCAGTATAGCTCAAAATTAGGTCTGCCTCTTTTTAACAATCTATAAAATAACAACAGATGAAAACAATAGATAAAGAACAAACACAAAATTTCATGTGACGTTCAATATTACTCAGTAGATCCCAAAATAACGTCACAAGGATTAGGATTAGGATTAAGCGCTAGGATTAGGATTAAGGGTTAGGATTAAGGATTAGGATTAAAGTTTGGATTAAGGGTTAGGATTAAGAGTTAGGAATAAGAGTTAGGATTAAGGGTTAGGATTAAAGTTAGGATTAAAGTTAGGATTAAGGGTTAGGATTAAGGGTTAGGATTAAGGGTTAGGATTAAGGGCTAGGATTAAGATTAAGGGTTATGATTAAGGGTTAGGATTAAGGGTTAAGATTAGGATTAAGGGCTAGGATTAAGGGTTAGGATTAAGGACTAGGTTAGGATTTGGGGTTAGGTTAGGATTAGGGGTTAGGATTAAGGGTTAGGATTAAGGGTTAGAATTAAGATTAAGGATTAGGATTAAAGGTTAGGATTAAGGATTAAGGGACAAGATTTGGATTGGAATTAAGATTGTATTAGGATAAGCAATATACAAATTGACCCAAAATTTCAAAATGGTAAAGCAGCCCAAAACAGCCTTATTTCACACATATGCAAATTTCTATTTACGTTTAAAAAAGTATAGATCAAACAATGTAGGAGGCAATACATACCTTTCCAATATCACGATTAACTAATCTTTGATACTTGCTTTCTGCTTGCTCTGCCTTAACCAATGTATAATTTGCATGATTCTGAAATAGATTGTGCATGTCAAATTTAAGAGTCGTTCTACCTATATGAACAACCAACATGTTTTGTGTGATTGTTTATTTATAAACAGTGCAGACATCCTCTAGTTTCTAAAGAGTCACAAACATCGATCACCAATCACAAACATGATCATTCTTGGTACGTATTTACTGAAATATAATCATTAAATATTTTGAGATTTTATAGGTTTTTAAGGGTAGTAGATGCTATTTCAGCCCTTGCAAGTGACTTCGTAACTCGTGTTTGGCTTTCGCCATTTTGGGTGGCAAATTCCACTGGGTAGATTCAAACTAATTAAAATGAAATCCAACATGCCTAACATAAATACATACGCCAACTCTCCCTAACAACTCGAGCTCTAGACATGCTGTGGAATACTCCTCGTCGTTCAAGGATTCTAACGAGATATAGCTTGTTTCTCAGTGTTTCGCAAGATACAAGCGGTACTTCGATCAAATCCACGATAATGCCACACAAAATGGCGGGTTATTTACCATGACGTAATATTCTCGCGTGACTGCGCGAACCGAATTGCGACAAAGCTCGACACCTTGATGGTTATTATGTTCCAACACATAATATATAATATACCGTAATATTTCCTCCAAGGTTCCTCAACTCTTTTACGTTCTCTGCCAACTTTCCCTGTAGTGAAACGGTTCAAGTGTTAGTAGTCAGCATAGGCGGATTTTCAGATTTTGCTCTGGGGGGGTGCCGAAAATTTAGGGGGGGTGCCAAAAATTTAGGGGGGAGGTGAGCGACACGGTGCGTAGTGCCGTCGAGCAAGCTGCAGCAGGGGTCTGGGGGCACAGTTGGCAATGGGGGTAAGGGGCGAAGCCCCCAGAAAATTTTGAGATTTTTGGTCTTATTTAGTTCAAAATCCTTGTTTTTAGTCTTACTTAGTTCAAAATCTTTATTTCAATCACACTACTGTCATTTATCCCAATGAGCATTTACATTTTTTTGGGGGGGTGCAAATTTCTCTAGGTGGGGTGCGAAAACGTTTTGGGGGGGTGCAAAATATTTTTGGAGGGGTGCGCACCCCCCAGAAAATCCGCCTATGTGTTAGTGTGCATAATAAGATAATAAGACTTTGCCTTTGGCAATAAATTACAATCCTTAAGATTGGAATTCAATAACCATTTGACCAACGACAAGCCACAATTTAAAGTAAACTATTAATCAACATTGGATAGCTGTATTAGTTATGTCTAAACTGTTATTGCTAGAGGACCAGTAATTAGGACCATCCCTTTTGATCCAGTGTTACTACAGGAGGAAACCTAAACCAAACTAACTTTATTTATACTGGATAGTTCGATCAGTTCTGTCGAACTTGTTTTTCCTAGCAGTCCAGCTGAGAAGTCGATACAGAGAGGGACTGGGTACGAGTCAGGTACGTAATTGTGTGAACGAAACACACATGTGTAACTTGAGCGATTCTCCTTAGAAAAAGCAACTTCAGACAAAAACGAGCAAGAAAATGCAAAAGTAATTGATCGATAAACAAAGAGACAATCGACTCACTGAAAGAATTTGCATTGCTTTAGCTTCATTTTGAATGTCCTCCAACTGAACAGATATTGCTGTCAAATTAGCCTGAAAAATATATGACATATTAATACTGTATGACATGTTAAGACTTTACTTTACAAGCTATTTCCCAACGCGGCGATAGTTTAGCTTTGATAATTGCAAAAATCTATAGCAGAAGCAAAGCTATTTAGCGCGTCTGTGTTGGCTATAGTTCTATATTGGAGTGTAATAAAAACTGAAGCATTTTACACTGTCTTAAGGCTCTTTTCCACTCATCGCAAAACCAACTCGCAAACTCGCTGCGAGTTCTTGCATGTAATTAAAATAAACTGTCGAGCATTGCTTGCGAGTTGGTTTTTGCGACGATAGGAGAATCCTTGAACTGATACGAGTTAATTGTTTCTTTGAGCTCATTAACTGCAAAATTGATCTGTACAGCGACTGAATATCAAAGTATTTTGCAAAACCTTATGCAATAATTGTTTGTAAACGCTTACATCTTTATGTACTATTTAAAACACGAGTAGCAGTGTTTTATACCTGATAAAACACGTGCTACGAGTGTTTTAAATAGCTTAAAAAACGTCTCATTAGTATTCTTTATATGCAGAATACTAATTAAGATGAGCCATTATATAATGAAACATGAGCCATTATACAATCATACTTATGAAGATGAGTTTATCAGGTATAAAGTCACTTCACGTGACATATTATCGTTGACATGATTTAACCAAAAGCTTATGAATTATTAATGAGTTTTTTAAACGACGTTAAAACTCTTTTACTTATTTCGTAAGTATAACCTGCACGACCCTTCCTTACATTGTTCGTTGAGTTCAGCAGGTCCTTCTGTAGTTGGTCGATTTGGGTGTTGTTGACAACATCTTTTTTCGTCTGTGTAGGAATGTCACATATTAGTTACTCATAAGCGGAAATTAGCCAATCACATTGCTCTATTTTGGTCACATGATGATATCGCTTCTGTATAAGCTTCAAAAATTGGACGTTTCAAGCAAAGGTCCTTTGTCAGAAACTATACTAGATTATTGACGAAGGCTCTTTGCTTGGTGCATATTTTACATTTTTTCAGCCTATTCGGCTTGTGCAAGTGACGTCACAACTCGAAATTGTGTGGCTTCCGGGTTTTTTGGGGGGCAAATTCCACCATTTTCATTGGATAAATTCAAACTAATTAATCCTACTAACTTCCAGACGAAGGGCCTTCGCTCGAAACGTCGAAGTTCTCATTGTATTTTTCAGGTAGTTTTACACAACAGTCAACCGCCGTATTTGCTATACTCTACCCACACTGGCACCGCACGTTTGAGATATTAAAATCAAATTCAAGATGGCTGACAATTTTTTACATCAATACGTACGCCAACTTTCCTGAATAACTCGAGTTCTAGACATGCTAAAGCAACAAACTATACTCCAAAATACTCATCGTTGGTCAAGGATTCTAGAGAGGTATAGATTATCGATACAAACGATAACGATAGATATAAACGAAAACGGCACTTCGTGATTGTTATATAGCATGATGTAATATCTTGCCCCCCAAAATGCCGGTTATATAGCATGACGTAATATTCTCGCGTGACTGCACAAGTCGAATACTGGATCCAAACTTAAATAGTTTCTGTCTACTTCATGGCGTGGCTGCTCAGAATATACAAATGCAACTAAATTCCTTCATGAGCAATGCTCATACGAGGGAACTAATCTTCAGTTCTAGTTTCTCGACTAAGGCTGGCCATTCTATTTGACAACCTCGTTCTCCTCGCCTAGGGGCGTAGAGGGAAGAGCCTGGGAACGAGGTTGTCTATTTGCATCCACTTTCTGTCCAGGAGCGAGGTGGTACTTTTGATACAGTATGTTCATATCTTATCATTACATATTAGGCCAAAGCAAAGACGGATTTTCATATTTTTGTTCGGGGGGTGGACATACATCTGGGGGGGGGGGGGTGCTACTGCTTGCTTTGGCAGGAGTCTGGGGGCAAAGCCCATCAAGGCCGATCGAATTTTATGGCCACCGTATCGATGATAGTCCATCCATTGCGGCTTCAAATAAATATACATGAATATAGCAATACCTCGTTAAGGAACTGATCAAAGTTAATGCCATCCACTCCGGAGTCCCTAAGGTCCTTTAAACCATTCTTAGTTTCGGTGTTTAGAATTTTCTGATCAGTAACATCAACATTAAAATCGTTCAAATTATTCTCAATATCTCCCAGTTTCTGTAGAAAAGGCACAATACACTTTAGTCAGTGGTGTAACTTGATCACTTGCGATCAGGGCAAGTTGGACATGAGAAATGGTTGCCCTGAATATAATTCACTTGCCATTAGATCTAGCTTTGGTTCACATAATAACACAATTTGAAGCAAATGATTGCAGTAAGCATGATATGTTGATGGATAACTACAATTTGCATTATATAACACAATTCACAGTTCTACACCATTCTTTTATTTTCCTTAAGAACTGAAGTGGAATTTAAGTCGAGGCACAATGTCCGTCGAGGCGTGTTCATGTATTTACATTTTTCAAATTATCTAGCAGAATGAATAGTTAATTAACTGGTCTATATTTTCCTCATTTAATACTGTACTTGAGGATAATAACTTAGAGATGGCCAGCTTTTTCTGGCAAAGCTGAAACAGAAAGCAACTTGCCCGATCGGGCAACCAAGAAGAAAGTGTTAGGATTAGGTAAGGGTTAGGACTGAGGCAGTGAGCTCTATATATATCTGGAGTAAGAACTTCAGTCATGGCCGAAGTTGACGCCCAAAATCTGCGAAGGTCGTAAACAGTTTTCATACCATTTTTCCCAATATATTATTCCATAATATTATTCTTTAAATCGAAATTTTGGCACACTCCTGCCGCCTTGTGCAAACCGCGAATGCAAAACCAATAGAAATGGACTGGTACTTTGGACTGGCATCTTTGGCTTCACTTTTTGGACGCGAGTTCTCACTCCAGATATATATATATGGAGCTCACTGGAAAAGGGCCGGTGAGGATATGGGATTAAAATATGGGATTGGGTTAGGATTGGAGGATCAGAAATGTATATTAACCCATGGCAATGCGCCCTTAGTATTTTACTCTGTCTATTAATGCCAGACGATTTTACTCGTCAGTGGTAGGGTACTGCCAGTTAATGGGTTAACAAAACTACTGCCAGTGTCTCTTGTTAACCCATTAGCTGGCAATGCGCCCTACTTTAGTATTTTACTCTGTCTAACGCCAGACGATTTTACTCGTCAATGGTAGGGTACTGCCAGTTAATGGGTTAACCCTCACCCAAACCAAACCTCAACCTCAACACTATACATAATTCGTGTAGGGCTACATAAAGAATCATCGAATTTTTGGAACCATCCCTAGTTTAAGTATAAAAGAAGGTACTTACATCTCTCACACTGAACTTAGTCTCCAAGTCCCATTTATTTTGTCCTTGAATTGCCTGGTATATAGGCGCATTCTTTCTACATTCTCTATAAGAGGAAAAATAATTACATAAGATGTATATGGACAGGACATTTTTCATATTCTCTTTAAAGAAACTACAATTACACGAGTGCAGGATTAACCAATTTGAAAGAACCCCAAATTATTGACAGCCTCTCAAATTTAGAGACCGTATCTGGTTGGGAGGTCCATGGGCTCTCGGCGAGTCAAAGGGTATTCCACATTGTCAGTGGGAGTGGGTCACTTTAAACACTGTATTCGCCTCTTACAAACAAACAAACAAACAAACAAATCACATACGCGAGAATCGTTCCAATTTTCAGTTCAATTGATCCATTATCGTATATTTGTTCGGCCAGTAGATAGTCGCCATCCCAATATTTAGGATTATCAAGATACTATACAGAATAATAGAGACAAACGTTACAATTGTGGCGATTAAATTATGGTTAATTTTACTATATCTGTCTCGATATAACCACACAGTATCAGGCCCGTTTCAGACGCCGCTCCACTCACTCATGCGCCAAACTTAAATGACGAATTTGGAGCGACATAAGTTCGGCAGAAGTTTGACAGAGCCTGTCGCACTATGCGACGTTAGAGCGACATTGACTCATACGCCGCTCCACTCATGTGCCGAACCTAAATCAAAATTTGCTGTAATTTATTAGGATTAGTTTAGCCCACTTTGTAATGTCTACGTATTGTTTTAATTTTATAATTCCCGCGCGAACACGCTCTCTCGTCAACAACATTATATTTTGTACGCCGTTTGAACCACTACCGCTCTTGTGTCGCTCCAGAGTCGCACCTAATACAATTAAGCATGAGTGGAGCGGCGTCTGAAACGGGCCTAAGGCTTTTGTGTGATTTAACCCATTAACTGGCAGTCCCTACCACTGACGAGTAAAATAGTCTCGCGTTAAACAGAGTAAAATACTAAAGTAGGGCGCATCTGGGCGCATTGCAAGCTAATGGGTTAATAAATTATAAAAAACATACATCACTATACAACGTTTCTTCTCTAACACTATAACATCCTTTCTCCAGATGTGCTCCGAGGACGAAACAAATAGCCGTGAAAAGCATGAGGAAAAACACGAATATAAACATAAAACCAACAGCTCTAAAAGAAGAAAAGTACACGTCAAAATACACTCATATTCATTTATTTAAAATCAGAGCAGCGAGCAAAAACATGTCCATGGTATAGCTAACCAGTGGCGGACACTAGAGGGAAGCCAAGGGGGGCGACACCCCCCCCAAGCCAGGGGGGGGCGACCCACCCCCCAATAATTTCTCAAACCATTTGAATGATAGCTGATTATCTGTGTAACAAAGCTGTATTAACTCGGTATTGAACGTACCGAGTATAAAATGACTCCTCAAAATGTTCCAAATACGCAAACTACGTGCAAAGAATGTGCACTTTTGACAATTATTCGCTTCCTGTGACGTACTTGTCAGGCCAACCGATAAAATTGAAGTGGTAAATATTTGTACCGTTGCCAAAAGATATTAGGCCAAGTAAAAAAAAATATAGTAGTTTCTCGTCCGAATTGGTAGTTTCTCGTCCGAATTGGTAGTTTCTCGTCCGCGCTTTTTTTTTAACCTTCAAAAATTGCTCTTATTTCAGTGTTTCAGTTATAAAGAGTGTATTGCAATATGGCGCCAAAATAACAATATGGCGCGAACAGCGGCACGAAGTACCGAACAGCAAGCGAGAGTTGTCGAAAAGTTCCGAACGGCAACCGAACTATGCCGACAAATAGTGGAAATTCTTGAAACTTGAATATAAAAAAAAAAAAAAATCCATGCAACAGGGAAAAAGGATGCGGGTGGGGACGAGAAACTGTTAAATTTTTTTACTTGGCCTTAGAAACAGGATTTGCAGGATATCAAATTTTAAAGTGGTCGACAAGAGCACGATAAACAACATGTATAAGTTGGGCTACAGCTAAAAAGATCGAAATGCTTTTGCTGTGATTCTTTTCTGGATTGTAATATGTTCCTTATTCATGGCGGAATAGAATTAGGGTAAGGATTAAGTTTAGGGTTAGGTTTAGGGTTAGGATTAATTAAGGGTATAGAAATCGCTGAATGTAAAATTGAGGTTGATGAAATTGACCGAAAAGTTTTAACACGTGTTTAACCAAACAGTAGTTATATAACTAGTTATAAACCGGCTATAACTCAACACTTGTCATCCACAGTAACCGATACACTATGGCAGACCAGAATTTGGGAAAAAGCAAAGCAATAGTCAGTGTGGATCAACCTTAACCTTGCCAAGTACTCGGCTGGAGGTACAAAGTTCTTCGAACTACAGATTTCTTAATTGACACAACTACAAATACGAACTGTCTACGTACTAAAAAGTATACCAAAAGGTATTATCATGCATGCCTAGTTAAAATTCTTTGCCCATCTACAAATAATAATTATATTACTCTATAAAGCCAGGGCACCTTGTATTAACAAATAATCTCTTGTCTCTCATCTTTGTACGGTTTACTTTGGATAAACAGCATTTCTAAAAAAAATGGACAAATTACTTTTTTAATTCCACGTAACTACTTACAACAGTTTTACAACAAGGGTTAAAACAGTATAAATATGGAACCTAGAGCTTACTGATCTTTATCGTGATTATATCAACCTCGTACCCACGCTCCTTCCTCTGACACTCCTACCTCGCTGGGGTAGAGCGTCAGAGGAAAGAGCCTGGATACGAGGTTGTGATTATATAGGGAAAAGGGAGTTCAAATGGGGAGTTCAGTAGTTAAGATTTATTTAATGTCGTTGACACAAGGTGTGGCTGCCTAGTGCACGAGTCAGAGGTTCCAGGACTCGCAAAACCAGGTTTGAATATTTGAAATTTAAAAATTCGGATGAAAAAGCTATTTTTCTTTCTCATTTTCGCTAAAAAAGAAACTTTTGACTGAAGAAAGAAACTTTTCGCCTTAGTCCTTTTGAAGTGCATTTTAGTCGCGCGGTTCCCGCCTTTTGCTTCAAATTTTGCATCAATTTGGCTTCACCCCATCATAGGGCTTAATCATAGGAGTTAGCGTTCCAGTCTACTTAGAGTTCACTGGGTATGACCCGTGCTTCCAAACACTAGCAAACCAGATATTCTGAAATAGCAATCATAAAATGTAATTCATATGCCATTAATCACACGGTATTTTATAATTTCTCTCTTTTTTATCGAGCTGATATTAGTTTGGAAAGTTAAAAAATTTAAATATTCATAAAACTTTTACCCCTGGTTAAGCCATGCTTTATTTCTGAAGAGAGAAAATAGAGAGAGTGTTAATGTTATGGAACTAAGATGACTTTATTAAAAATAACTGTTAGAAATTAGATTTAAGTTCAATTAGATTACGTTGCTTTTTAGCTTAGATCCAATATATTAGTTATACCTCTGCTGTTTGATATAAGGAGAACAGAACTTTGTGTATTTTTATTACAATTAGGAGGTTAAAATCTTACCTTTCACCTACATGAGACATCTCAATCTAGAAAAAAAATGTATACATTTACATTTTTTATAATTTCACTGATTATTTTTTTATTAAATTCGCCTTTGGTGGTATAAATGCCTGTTCAGACGATCCGATTTATCGTATCCGATTCTCCGATGTAGTGACTACGTCCCTATGACGTCACGGACAGGATACGTCACTAGGACATAGGAGCACATGGTATGCTCGGAACGGTATGCGGAAGCAGTGTTGATAGCGAAGGATGTAGTTTTATACTAAATATTATAGTTATACAATAAATCATAAAACACAACATCCTCCAGCATGACGTATGTGATTTCACACAATACAGCAACATCTACACTTAACAGGACAATCCAAAACATCCTATATCTTTCTCGTCCACATCAATCATATTTATAAATAATGCTGACATAGTATAGTACTTAACTATCTTAAATATCGCTTGTACTCAATCAAACTCAATAATTCATGAGCAAAACACAATGGAAATCACCACCGTATATCGTTGTCTTGATACCACGGTAATAAACACCCATAAATTAACTCAACTTTCGCGTTGAATTTCTCTTTAAATACTGGTTTGTTTGAGAAGCTATATCATACACTCGAAGTCGTTTATTATAATGATTTAAAAACACCTCAAAGTATGTTAAACAACTCGGCTAGCGCCTTGTTTTTCAACACACTTTTCGGTGTTTCAAATCACTATAATAAACTCCTTCTCGTGTATGATATATTACTTCAAAACGTCATGCTGACCGTAATGTTTTGTTAGAAAACAGTTGTTAACAACGAGGGTTTATATTCTAACATGCTTCAAGATCAGCCTTGCTTGGCCACTAGTACTTGTCACCAAATGTCGTCCCGTTAAAAACACAAATACCTATGGTTATACCCGTTATGTCTGTCAAATCCTTCTTCAAATCTCATTCGCCTGTAATGTTTAGCCAGTTTCACACTAAGAATGATGGCAGGAATGTAAAAGAACAGACAGAATCCGACGGAGAACCAGTAACCATTCTGTAAAAGACAAAAATAAGTATTTTTAGTTGCATTTTCACTCGATGGGATCGACTTAAAGTTAAAGTTGATTAGTTTAAGGTTGTTGTTTGTTGATGGAATTACGAGTGATAAATAAATACAACTTTGAAACCTTACCAGGAACGGCTGCGAGTTGATTACAGTTGGTTAGAGTTGCATTTTTCGCAGCCGTTCTCGGTAAGGTTTCAAAGTTGTATCTAATTATCACTCGTAATTCCATCAACAAAGAGGTTACATTGGAAATTTTTTTTGAAATCCATGCATGCCATAGAAATAATTGGAAATGCTATTTCCATATAGACATAGCATCTCCATCTTATATCTGTAGTATATCCATAGTGTTTCTATATATATAAACAGTATATGTAAAAAATATTGACATTGTTAGTTCCCTGGATAGCTAAAAATTGATGTTATATTTACTTACAAATGGGTATATAGTATCACGACAAACCAAGTTAATAACAGCATCGTACACATCGGTTAAAATTCTGCAGCGACCGAGATCGTTTCCAACCTACACACACACATACACATGAATAATTTAACACATTGATATTCAGCCCTTGCAAGTGACGTCACAAATACACATTCTAAAATACATTCAACTTACAGTTTTTACAGCCCAGTCTGTTGTTTGGTCAGTATAGCTCAAAATTAGGTCTGCCTCTTTTTTAACAATCTATAAAATAACAACAGATGAAAACAATAGATAAAGAACAAACACAAAATTTCATGTGACGTTCAATATTACTCAGTAGATCCCAAAATAACGTCACAAGGATTAGGATTAGGATTAAGCGCTAGGATTAGGATTAAGGGTTAGGATTAAGGATTAGGATTAAAGTTTGGATTAAGGGTTAGGATTAAGAGTTAGGAATAAGAGTTAGGATTAAGGGTTAGGATTAAAGTTAGGATTAAAGTTAGGATTAAGGGTTAGGATTAAGGGTTAGGATTAAGGGTTAGGATTAAGGGCTAGGATTAAGATTAAGGGTTATGATTAAGGGTTAGGATTAAGGGTTAAGATTAGGATTAAGGGCTAGGATTAAGGGTTAGGATTAAGGACTAGGGTTAGGATTTGGGGTTAGGTTAGGATTAGGGGTTAGGATTAAGGGTTAGGATTAAGGGTTAGAATTAAGATTAAGGATTAGGATTAAAGGTTAGGATTAAGGATTAAGGGACAAGATTTGGATTGGAATTAAGATTGTATTAGGATAAGCAATATACAAATTGACCCAAAATTTCAAAATGGTAAAGCAGCCCAAAACAGCCTTATTTCACACATATGCAAATTTCTATTTACGTTTAAAAAAGTATAGATCAAACAATGTAGGAGGCAATACATACCTTTCCAATATCACGATTAACTAATCGTTGATAATTGCTTTCTGCTTGCTCTGCCTTAACCAATGTATAATTTGCATGATTCTGAAATAGATTGTGCATGTCAAATTTAAGAGTCGTTCTCTACCTATATGAACAACCAACATGTTTTGTGTGATTGTTTATTTATAAACAGTGCAGACATCCTCTAGTTTCTAAAGAGTCACAAACATCGATCACCAATCACAAACATGATCATTCTTGGTACGTATTTACTGAAATATAATCATTAAATATTTTGAGATTTTATAGGTTTTTAAGGGTAGTAGATGCTATTTCAGCCCTTGCAAGTGACTTCGTAACTCGTGTTTGGCTTTCGCCATTTTGGGTGGCAAATTCCACTGGGTAGATTCAAACTAATTAAAATGAAATCCAACATGCCTAACATAAATACATACGCCAACTCTCCCTAACAACTCGAGCTCTAGACATGCTGTGGAATACTCCTCGTCGTTCAAGGATTCTAACGAGATATAGCTTGTTTCTCAGTGTTTCGCAAGATACAAGCGGTACTTCGATCAAATCCACGATAATGCCACACAAAATGGCGGGTTATTTACCATGACGTAATATTCTCGCGTGACTGCGCGAACCGAATTGCGACAAAGCTCGACACCTTGATGGTTATTATGTTCCAACACATAATATATAATATACCGTAATATTTCCTCCAAGGTTCCTCAACTCTTTTACGTTCTCTGCCAACTTTCCTGTAGTGAAACGGTTCAAGTGTTAGTAGTCAGCATAGGCGGATTTTCAGATTTTGCTCTGGGGGGGTGCCGAAAATTTAGGGGGGGTGCCAAAAATTTAGGGGGGAGGTGAGCGACACGGTGCGTAGCGCCGTCGAGCAAGCTGCAGCAGGGGTCTGGGGGCAAAGTTGGCATGGGGGTGAAGCCCCTAGAAAATTTTAGGATTTTTGGTCTTATTTAGTTCAAAATCCTTGTTTTTAGTCTTACTTAGTTCAAAATCTTTATTTCAATCACACTACTGTCATTTATCCCAATGAGCATTTACATTTTTTTGGGGGGGTGCAAATTTCTCTAGGTGGGGTGCGAAAACGTTTTGGGGGGGTGCAAAATATTTTTGGGGGTGCACTTTGCACCCCCGAAGAAAAATCCGCCTATGTGTTAGTGTGCATAATAAGATAATAAGACTTTGCCTTTGGCAATAAATTACAATCCTTAAGATTGGAATTCAATAACCATTTGACCAACAACAAGCCACAATTTAAAGTAAACTATTAATCTACATTGGATAGCTGTATTAGTTATGTCTAAACTGTTATTGCTAGAGGACCAGTAATTAGGACCACCCCTTTTGGTCCAGTGTTACTACAGGAGGAAACCTAAACCAAAATAACTTTATTTATACTGGATAGTTCGATCAGTTCTGTCGAACTTGTTTTTCCTAGCAGTCCAGCTGAGAAGTCGATACAGAGAGGGACTGGGTACGAGTCAGGTACGTAATTGTGTGAACGAAACACACATGTGTAACTTGAGCGATTCTCTTTAGGAAAAGCAACTTCAGACAAAAACGAGCAAGCAAATACAAAGGAATAGATCGATAAACAAAGAGACAATCGACTCACTGAAAGAATTTGCATTGCTTTAGCTTCATTTTGAATGTACTCCAACCGAACAGATATTGCTGTCAAAGTAGCCTGAAAAATATATGACATATTAATACTATATGACATGTTAAGACTTTACTTTACAAGCTATTTCCCAACGCGGCGATAGTTTAGCTTTGATAATTGCAAAAATCTATAGCAGAAGCAAAGCTATTTAGCGCGTCTGTGTTGGCTATAGTTCTATATTGGAGTGTAATAAAAACTGAAGCATTTTACACTGTCTTAAGGCTCTTTTCCACTCATCGCAAAACCAACTCGCAAACTCGCTGCGAGTTCTTGCATGTAATTAAAATAAACTGTCGAGCATTGTGATTGGATGAAAGTACTCGCAGCGAGCTTGCGAGTTGGTTTTTGCGACGATAGGAGAATCCTTGAACTGATACGAGTTAATTGTTTCTTTGAGTTCATTAACTGCAAAATTGATCTGTACAGCGACTGAATATCAAAGTATTTTGCAAAACCTTATGCAATAATTGTTTGTAAACGCTTACATCTTTATGTACTATTTAAAACACGAGTAGCAGTGTTTTATCATTTTATACCTGATAAAACACGTGCTACGAGTGTTTTAAATAGCTTAAAAAACGTCTCATTAGTATTCTTTATATGCAGAATACTAATTAAGATGAGCCATTATATAATGAAACATGAGCCATTATACAATCATACTTATGAAGATGAGTTTATCAGGTATAAAGTCACTTCACGTGACATATTATCGTTGACATGATTTAACCAAAAGCTTATGAATTATTAATGAGTTTTTTAAACGACGTTAAAACTCTTTTACTTATTTCGTAAGTATAACCTGCACGACCCTTCCTTACATTGTTCGTTGAGTTCAGCAGGTCCTTCTGTAGTTGGTCGATTTGGGTGTTGTTGACAACATCTTTTTTCGTCTGTGTAGGAATGTCACATATTAGTTACTCATAAGCGGAAATTAGCCAATCACATTGCTCTATTTTGGTCACATGATGATATCGCTTCTGTATAAGCTTCAAAAATTGGACGTTTCAAGCAAAGGTCCTTTGTCAGAAACTATACTAGATTATTGACGAAGGCTCTTTGCTTGGTGCATATTTTACATTTTTTCAGCCTATTCGGCTTGTGCAAGTGACGTCACAACTCGAAATTGTGTGGCTTCCGGGTTTTTTGGGGGGCAAATTCCACCATTTTCATTGGATAAATTCAAACTAATTAATCCTACTAACTTCCAGACGAAGGGCCTTCGCTCGAAACGTCGAAGTTCTCATTGTATTTTTCAGGTAGTTTTACACAACAGTCAACCGCCGTATTTGCTATACTCTACCCACACTGGCACCGCACGTTTGAGATATTAAAATCAAATTCAAGATGGCTGACAATTTTTTACATCAATACGTACGCCAACTTTCCTGAATAACTCGAGTTCTAGACATGCTAAAGCAACAAACTATACTCCAAAATACTCATCGTTGGTCAAGGATTCTAGAGAGGTATAGATTATCGATACAAACGATAACGATAGATATAAACGAAAACGGCACTTCGTGATTGTTATATAGCATGATGTAATATCTTGCCCCCCAAAATGCCGGTTATATAGCATGACGTAATATTCTCGCGTGACTGCACAAGTCGAATACTGGATCCAAACTTAAATAGTTTCTGTCTACTTCATGGCGTGGCTGCTCAGAATATACAAATGCAACTAAATTCCTTCATGAGCAATGCTCATACGAGGGAACTAATCTTCAGTTCTAGTTTCTCGACTAAGGCTGGCCATTCTATTTGACAACCTCGTTCTCCTCGCCTAGGGGCGTAGAGGGAAGAGCCTGGGAACGAGGTTGTCTATTTGCACCACTTTCTGTCCAGGAGCGAGGTGGTACTTTTGATACAGTATGTTCATATCCTATCATTACATATTAGGCCAAAGCAAAGACGGATTTTCATATTTGTGTTCGGGGGGGGTGGACATATATCTGGAGAGGGGGGGGTGCTACTGCTTGCTTTGGCAGGAGTCTGGGGGCAAAGCCCAGCAAGGCCGATCGAATTTTATGGCCACCGTATAGCGGATGATAGTCCATCCAACGCGGCTTCAAATATACATGAATAATAATTGAATATAGCAATACCTCGTTAAGGAACTGATCAAAGTTAATGTCATCCACTCTGGAGTCCCTAAGTTCCTTTAAACCATTCTTAGTTTCGGTGTTTAGAATTTTCTGATCACTAACATCAACATTGAAGTCGTTCAAATTATCCTCAATATCTCCCAGTTTCTGTAGAAAAGGCACAATACACTTTAGTCAGTGGTGTAACTTGATCACTTGCGATCAGGGCAAGTTGGACATGAGAAATGGTTGCCCTGAATATAATTCACTTGCCATTAGATCTAGCTTTGGTTCACATAATAACACAATTTGAAGCAAATGATTGCAGTAAGCATGATATGTTGATGGATAACTACAATTTGCATTATATAACACAATTCACAGTTCTACACCATTCTTTTATTTTCCTTAAGAACTGAAGTGGAATTTAAGTCGAGGCACAATGTCCGTCGAGGCGTGTTCATGTATTTACATTTTTCAAATTATCTAGCAGAATGAATAGTTAATTAACTGGTCTATATTTTCCTCATTTAATACTGTACTTGAGGATAATAACTTAGAGATGGCCAGCTTTTTCTGGCAAAGCTGAAACAGAAAGCAACTTGCCCGATCGGGCAACCAAGAAGAAAGTGTTAGGATTAGGTAAGGGTTAGGACTGAGGCAGTGAGCTCTATATATATCTGGAGTAAGAACTTCAGTCATGGCCGAAGTTGACGCCCAAAATCTGCGAAGGTCGTAAACAGTTTTCATACCATTTTTCCCAATATATTATTCCATAATATTATTCTTTAAATCGAAATTTTGGCACACTCCTGCCGCCTTGTGCAAACCGCGAATGCAAAACCAATAGAAATGGACTGGTACTTTGGACTGGCATCTTTGGCTTCACTTTTTGGACGCGAGTTCTCACTCCAGATATATATATATGGAGCTCACTGGAAAAGGGCCGGTGAGGATATGGGATTAAAATATGGGATTGGGTTAGGATTGGAGGATCAGAAATGTATATTAACCCATGGCAATGCGCCCTTAGTATTTTACTCTGTCTATTAATGCCAGACGATTTTACTCGTCAGTGGTAGGGTACTGCCAGTTAATGGGTTAACAAAACTATCTGCCAGTGTCTCTTGTTAACCCATTAGCTGGCAATGCGCCCTACTTTAGTATTTTACTCTGTCTAACGCCAGACGATTTTACTCGTCAATGGTAGGGTACTGCCAGTTAATGGGTTAACTCTCACCCAAACCAAACCCTAACCTCAACACTATACATAATTCGTGTAGGGCTACATAAAGAATCATCCGAATTTTTGGAACCATCCGTAGTTTAAGTATAAAAGAAGGCACTTACATCTCTCACACTGAACTTAGTCTCCAAGTCCCATTTATTTTGTCCTTGAATTGCCTGGTATATAGGCGCATTCTTTCTACATTCTCTATAAGAGGAAAAATAATTACATAAGATGTATATGGACAGGACATTTTTCATATTCTCTTTAAAGAAACTACAATTACACGAGTGCAGGATTAACCAATTTGAAAGAACCCCAAATTATTGACAGCCTCTCAAATTTAGAGACCGTATCTGGTTGGGAGGTCCATGGGCCCTCGGCGAGTCAAAGGGTCTTTCACATTGTCAGTGGGAGTGGGTCACTTTAAACACTGTATTCGCCTCTTACAAACAAACAAACAAACAAACAAATCACATACGCGAGAATCGTTCCAATTTTCAGTTCAATTGATCCATTATCGTATATTTGTTCGGCCAGTAGATAGTCGCCATCCCAATATTTAGGATTATCAAGATACTATACAGAATAATAGAGACAAACGTTACAATTGTGGCGATTAAATTATGGTTAATTTTACTATATCTGTCTCGATATAACCACACAGTATCAGGCCCGTTTCAGACGCCGCTCCACTCACTCATGCGCCAAACTTAAATGACGAATTTGGAGCGACATAGTTCGGCAGAAGTTTGACAGAGCCTGTCGCACTATGCGACGTTAGAGCGACATTGACTCATACGCCGCTCCACTCATGTGCCGAACCTAAATCAAAATTTGCTGTAATTTATTAGGATTAGTTTAGCCCACTTTGTAATGTCTACGTATTGTTTTAATTTTATAATTCCCGCGCGAACACGCTCTCTCGTCAACAACATTATATTTTGTACGCCGTTTGAACCACTACCGCTCTTGTGTCGCTCCAGAGTCGCACCTAATACAATTAAGCATGAGTGGAGCGGCGTCTGAAACGGGCCTAAGGCTTTTGTGTGATTTAACCCATTAACTGGCAGTCCCTACCACTGACGAGTAAAATAGTCTCGCGTTAAACAGAGTAAAATACTAAAGTAGGGCGCATCTGGGCGCATTGCAAGCTAATGGGTTAATAAATTATAAAAAACATACATCACTATACAACGTTTCTTCTCTAACACTATAACATCCTTTCTCCAGATGTGCTCCGAGGACGAAACAAATAGCCGTGAAAAGCATGAGGAAAAACACGAATATAAACATAAAACCAACAGCTCTAAAAGAAGAAAAGTACACGTCAAAATACACTCATATTCATTTATTTAAAATCAGAGCAGCGAGCAAAAACATGTCCATGGTATAGCTAACCAGTGGCGGACACTAGAGGGAAGCCAAGGGGGGCGACACCCCCCCCAAGCCAGGGGGGGGCGACCCACCCCCCAATAATTTCTCAAACCATTTGAATGATAGCTGATTATCTGTGTAACAAAGCTGTATTAATGATTCTACATTGGGTGGTTATATGTTGGCAACATTGGGGAGAGATCCCCTTGCCCCCCCCCCCCCTCCTGGCTACGCCACTGCTAGCCCAGCAAACATAAGAACTTACGCCATTAGACAGTTTCCACCCATGTTGGAAATTGCTCCACGTTCTGTAGGTTCAGCATTCTTGTCGTGTCCAAATATACCGCACAGCAAACCCAAGGCCATTAAAACGACAGGTAAGAGAAGCACACAGGTCAAGCCAACACCAGCACTGTATCTGTAAATTTATGAAGGGCGAAGAACATTTGCGGTTGTATTTAACTTTACCCTCCGTGATTCTATCAATTCTAAACTAATCTCCCTAGACGTTCATCCCCTTTGGTGCAATGTTACTACAGGGGCCGGTTGTTCAAAGCTCGATTAGCTCTAACCCTGGGTTAAATTTTAACCCGCTGTTTTGGGTTATGTATTTCTGCATGGCCGTTCGTTTCAAAACTTAGAAAATAAAACTTATATTGATCCAGAAAAGATTTCTGGAAAAACATATTCAACTTTATAAACAAACTGTTGGGAAGTTTGATTTGAAGATTTTCGTTAACCTAGGGTTAGGCTAACCGGCTTTTGAACAACCGGCCTCAGGAGGAGATCTGAATAGCCAGAGAAAAACAGAGGTGTTTGGAAGAATTAACATAGAAGTATTCTCACATGCGACCGCGGTGATATAATGAGACAACTGCATACACAACCTGAAACTCGTGCAGGGGTCTCCTATCACCCTAAACATGCTGGGGCGACCTGTATATTGCAGCCAGAAATTGGAATCCAAAAGTGAAAGCCAGATGTATACACTAAACCCTCGGTCAAATGAGAGTTGACGAGAGTCAACGCGTTTTACCGCCAACTCTCTTGGCTTATTTGACAGGTTCATGTGGTAATATCCAGTCAAGTAATATCTCATGCAACTATTGTTCTCGTTTAACCAGGGCCATGAGAGTTGATGAAACTCTCAACCAAACCCTCTCTTGCCAACTCTCATTCTTGCTTGACCAGGGCTTAACCATAGTCCCACCAACTGTCTAACATTCAACGAAGTACCAATTACTAACTAATTTAAGACAACGGTAAAACCCCAGTGTGATAAAAATCCTGACCTGTATCTGTCGTAAGGTTTGACATAATCATCAAACGCATCCTCAAAATCTTTCACCCAGCCATCTGTTTTACTTAATATTAGCTAAATGAGAGAACAATAAATATTGTACTGTGCAATTTGCGTAAAATATATAAGATAATCTATATTAAAATCATGCAAATTCACAATTAGTAGTGATTAATAATAGTGCATCGTTATTTTATGCTCAAGGAATCTGTAGACGCCTTTGTCTCAGCGTAAAAATGCCATTGTTAATGAACACGTTTTCGTTGCTGTTGCCGTTGTATTTCTCAAAATAACTTATGACTTCGCCAGGAGGTTTATAGTTCAAAACTCACGACGAAGGCCTTCGGCTTCCGTCGAAATGTCTTCGTGTTCTCAATTTTTTCTAGGTGGTCAGGGATTCATACAAGCGCTTGTGTGCTCATGGAAAATCCGTCTACGGTGGGGGGGGGCTTTGTTTTTTACTTCAATAAGCAGAAGACAATGCATTTCTGCGATCTCTGTAAGAAGTTTCCCTTAGTTATCTTTTAGGAATAGAAAGAAATGTGTTAGAATTGAATTAATATGTACCTTTTCCACTTCTTTAACAATATCTTTTTGAATATCATCTACAAATTCGTTTCTTGTTTTGTTTGTCTCTTTTTCTATTTCTGCAATAGAACATTTACACTTCTATAATAGAAGTTCTATTTACAGTATGTAAAGCAATTCCCTCTCTTTTATAAGTAAAATCGTCTGTCTAATTTAGACAGATTAAATGGCAAAGTTGTAGCCTGTAGGGGGATTAGGACATTAGCACATTTGTGTACAGCAAGTATAGTATTCTCTTTATAGACTAGCCACAAGTTGACCGCCTTGGAAGGTGCTCATTTTGTCACGAGCCTTTGTAAAGTCGAAAGCCCGGATCATGGCGCTTATATAATATATACTATATAAGTGCCCTAGCCCTGATTATATGGAAATGTTCGGTGTAAGATTTGATTTAATTTTAGGATTAAATATGTTGGGTTTAGGTTAACCATTAAGTTCTTATCAATACCGGCATTTATGTATTCGCTGAAGTCTCTTAATATAATAGCGCCAATATTGGCTACAAGGTATAAGGTAAAAACTGAATCACATTCTTAAATGGTCAATTTTTCATAACGCTTACTTTCAGTAGTATTACGGCTTTTTTCTTCGATTGTCTTGTTAATATTTTCAAATTCCTTGAGACCCTAAAATATGTATTGTGAAAAAGTCCTCTATCAATGATAAAATAAATGTATACATCTATTCAGCTTGTGCAAGTGAACTCTAAGTAAACTGGAACGCTAACTCCTATGATCAAGTCCTATGATTCGTTGAAGCCAAGCTAGTTTTTCTGAGTTTTGAGTTGAAATACTTAACGCCGAACATTGGGCTGTATATGAAATTGAAGCTATTAAAAAGTTATATTTGATATAAAAACTTCAAGACTTTAGGTAAAATGGAAATACTTAAAAAATACAAAAACAAGCGCAATTTTGTAAAATACGGCAAATTTTCCCTCAAAGTTTTAAGTATTTCCCTTTTACCTAAAGTCTTGAAGTTTTTATATCAAATATAACTTTTTAATAGCTTCAATTTCATGTACAGTCCAATGTTCGGCGATAAGTATTTCAACTCAAAACTCAGAAAAACTGAATTAAGCTGGCTTCAATTCCCCCCCCTGCGTTAGCGTTCCAGTCTATTATAGTTCAATGGTGACGTCACAACTCGAAATTGTGTGGTTTCCGGTTTTTGGGTGGCAAATGACATGCTAAAGCAACAAACTATACACCAAAATACTCCTCGTTGTTCAAGGATTCTAAAGAGGTATAGATTATCTTATAACTCTCGGTATTTCGCAAGATATAAACGAAAACGACACTTCGTGAAATCCACGATTTGCCCCCCAAATTGCCGGTTATATAGCATGACGTAATATTCTCGCGTGACCGCACAAGACGAATACCCAGAACGAGATGGAAGACACGGGATAATTTTGACACTGTATATTATTGTACTTAATATCCGCAGTAATATCCAGTGAACTCTCATACAAATCTTGCTCTAATGGGCAAGACCCTTCACTTGACAAGTAAAATTGTCTGCCGTTAGACAGAGTAAAATAGGGCGCATTTGGGTGCATTGTAGCTCAATGGGTTAACAAGATGCACTGGCGTATAGTTTTGTTAACCCATCAATGTCCAAGACCCTTCCCTTGACAAGTAGATTCGTCTGGCATTAGACTGTAGAGTAAAATAATAAAGTAGGGCACATTTGGGTGCATTGCAGCTCAATGGGTTAACTTGATTCCCTGGCAAGTCTGTACGTATAAGCTAATCCCATCCACGCAAATTGGGGGCCATGTAAAATGGAGTCTCAAACTAACCTCCTCAGCCTTGCCTGTAAAATTTTTATTATTGATGTCAGCAATGCTATTCAACTCTCGTTCAACATCAGGTAATGTGGAAAAGTTGGCCCCAGTGGTTAGAGAGCCAAAGGATGTTTTGGCTAATTCATTATTGACATTTTCAATCTCAGTGCTCAGGTTTGAGAATCGTGACTTCAACTCATTTGTAGTGCTGTTTATGTCTTTCAGTAACACGCCCATACGCTTCGTCTCTAAATAAAGAGAATACGACATATTGTTAGTTGACATACAATTCAACGGGAAAGCAAGGCAAACTTTGGTAAATCTATAATTCAATTTTCAACCAAACTGAATCAAAATTTAATCAATTTGTTCTAGGTCTACATGTATGGACATCAGCTCTAACTATTTTCATATTAAAATATTTGATTTTTTTACTTATACCATGACAAACAAACACACACACACACACATCCCCAGGTGTGAGCATACCAGCATGTGTGTGCATAGGTAAGCGGGACAGTATCTGGGGCATTGCGCTCACATTAACAAGCCCATGAACACACGGTAAATACACAACTTCCATGGTAAACACACGGTCTTAGCCAGCCTGCCGTCCAGCCGTCTTATGGACGGCTTAGAATTTGGACGGTTACTTGAAAATGACGGCTTTTGGACGGCTGATTATCGTATTGATGCCATTCCTGATAACTCCAATTCGCAAATTAGTGCAGACCTGTAGCGATCATGTACAATATATGTACAATTAGTGCAGACCTGTAGCGTTCATGTACAATACATGTACAATTAGTGCAGACCTGTAACGATCATGTACAATAGGTTTTCTACAGTCTAATGTCTTGCCATTGATTCCTATCATTGTCGAGACAATTCCAGTCAAATAGCTTATTTGGCTAACATTGGAATATGGATTAATCACGCAAGTTTGTAACTGAATCTTATCTGTGATTTCGTCTTCTTAATAAGCCATCGAAAATATACAGTAATAATATGCTGCCAGAGAGGAAGTCTTTATACCATCCTCGTGCAAATGTTAAGTTGTATGTCAAATATACCAAATTTGGACGCCCAAATGCCCTATCCTGGCTAAGACACTGGGTAAACATGAACAAATGACAGACTAACCATTTCCAAGTGTGACCACACTATTGAGTGGAACTTGCACTGCATCAGTCAGTACAGCCTTCACTTCTTTTGCAATCTTATTAGGTAAACCTTTAACATCATCCACGACAATGTCAAGAACATCCAACACAGTGTAGATTAAACTACCTGTCACCACCTAAAAGTTGTTTCAAAGAAGGGAATCTGATTGAGGTGACAGTGATGGGGATCATGGTAGCATTAGTGATGGAAGTTATGATGGGAATCTGATTGAGGTGACAGTGATGGGGATCATGGTAGCATTAGTGAAGGAAGTTATGATGGTTGTCATGATATTGTTCATGGGTGTGGTAGTAAAGATGGTGGATGTTTTGGAGTTTGTGATAGTATGTATAATTATGGTGCTCTAATGGTGGCACGATGTGACGATGGTATAAATGGTTGTGCTGGGTTAACATGGTAATGGTAGCACTAACGATGGTGGTTGTTCTGGAGTTTGTAATGGTAATGATGGTGTTTTATCGGTGGAAGTCAAAGTTGTGATGATGGTATAATGGTATATGTATAAATGGTTGTGGTAGGTTGATATGGTAACTAGTGGTAATGATGTAGCCTGCATAGCAGGCCCCCTGTATGGGGTTAGGGTGGCTTATGGTTAAAATAGTGGTATTATAAATATAATGGTTGTGGTAATCATGGCAATGCTAGATGTCTTCGTAGTAATGATAGTGAGAATTGTGGTTAAATAATTAACCCGACAGTCAAGTACCACTTACATCAACAGTCATATTAAAATATTTTTCAGTATCTCGAATAGCTCTGACTGGTGTAGTTTTATAGCTCTCTACAGTATCTGTGATACGATCGTTGGACACAAATGCCATTAAGCAACCAGCACTAAAAGAGAAAACCATGCGCTTTCACACAAAACAATAATTGGCGTCTATTTTTTAAAGTATATTGGAATCTGGAATATTTAATTTCATTAACATCACTGCTTTAATAGCTGGGTTTCACAAAGCATGATCGTGTAGCAGATGGTAGTCAACCCATTGAGCTGCAATGCACCCAAAAGCCCTACTTTCATATTTTACTCTGTCTAATGCCAGACAATTTTACTTGTCAAGGGAAGGGTCTTGCACATTAATGGGTTACCGGTTAATAAACAGAGTTTAGAAACATAGTTTAATTTGCTTGCTCTTATCAACTTGGGGATGGGAGGACAAATCCCCATTATCGCCCTCCCCATATTCTTCCACTTTGGCTTATACGACATGTTCTGATCATCAAAATTCTGTAAAGTCTTCCCCCAAAGTGCATGAAATGGCATTTCAGAGACTCTAGATTTCAAAATGTTTCTGGGGGAGCATGGCGCATACTCGCTAGTGCCCTCATGCTTTCAGCACTCGATACCCGTGTATTCCCACTAGCAGCATGGGACCTGAATAGACCATTTGGTGTTGGCCGGTTCTTTTACCACGCCCTTTCGTTGGGCAAAAACGCTTAGACCGAAGTTACGTTTCTGTCAGGAGATGTCTATAAATGATGGGGAAATGCCCTGAGAACGTTAAACGTGTTACATGCCTCCATAACTATCAGCAGGCTCCATCCCCCACCCCACTTTTTGAGATGGATTTTTGCCCTTGGCTGACCCATTGTGCTTACTTAAATTTGGTGTGTTTCAGGAAGTGCTACAGACAGCAGATGGCGGTCAAATTCAGAACAGTCAAAACTTATACAAGCAAGAAAATGAAACCACATCTCTCAATTTTACTTATTGGACTTCAAATACAAGACCACTACATATAATGAATATAATTGACATATCTTTTTACTCTTATAACTGCTGGTTGACCCCCATCTGTTGCATGATAGTGCTTAGTGAAACCCCATCCATTAAGCATGTTGTACTTACAACATAAGTAATGTGATAAAGCTAAGCGCAACTCCAAAGATAGCACGCTTAAGACCCGCTTTACTGCTTGGATTTTGGACCATTTCACCACCACAATTTCCACAACATCGACAACAACAAAAGCAAAAACCAACAATTGGTACAATGATGGCAAATAATAATCCAATTGTGAAGACAACAAGGAATGGCAACTCCCAGCCTTTGAGAAACTGCAATGAAAAATGTAACACATACATACATTTATTACCAATTCCCACCATTGATGACACTAACAAGTAACTGACATGTATACATATTTTCATATTGCATAATTTTGAGGGGAAAACCAAACCTCTGTTTTTTTAAAATCTCCATCTTTTGCCTTTTCTATGTCGTCTATAAAATATTAAGATGAAATATGATGAGAATGGAAGACAATGTGGTAAAGGCATACATTGATCTCCTGGCTTTACTCAACCTCCTTAAGACCATGGTTTATATGAGGCAACATTTCCTGCAACTTACAACACAATCTCAGAGGCAGAGAAATGTTATGTAAAAAGTACTTTCAGACAAAATAATGGGACCATAGCAATCGGTTTTTGCTGTTGTGGAATCCCTTCCATTCTTTTTGTTCTAGTTTATTTCATTTTGGTTTCCTGTAACAATTTTGTGATACATGTATATATTAGTGACACAGATTCAGAACACGATTGCCAATGGCAAGAGAATGCTAGGGGGATGGCATGCTCCCCTGGAGAAATTTTGAATTTCTAGGGTCTCTAGAACAGAAATTGACACATTCTGAGATGAGTTCTCATTATTCCAGACAATGCACCCTCCCCCACTTTCTGCCCGGCTTTAAAGCCACAAGAACAGTTCTGGAGATCATTGGGGGGCCAGAGCCGCCTTGTCCCTCCCCCCCCCCCTCCTTGGCTACGCCATTGGTTTTTCTTTAATTAATATAGAAACTTTACAATTGTCTTTTATCGTCTTGACATTATATTTTTATTAGATAAGGTGCACAATTTTATACTCAGACAAAACATCTGATCACAGCTTTACAAAGGCTGAGCACAGATGAATTAGATAGAAATAACATTTTTATTACTCAGCACACCAAAAATTGGGTGACTGTGCAAAATTATTCACTCTTTGCTACTGCCAAAAGACATTTAAAAAACTTAAACCCTTTCACTAGATTTTGTAATTTTTCATAAATTCCTCTAGATTCAAACGTTTCCTTGAACTTTTAACCGCCTTCATGATTGACATGTTTGTCTATAAAATTCAAAGGCTTAAGCTAAAATATGCAGGAATTATTTTGTTTGCACAAGGAGCTAACACTTGACACCTGAATAATTTGGTAGACATATTTTTAAAGTGAAATGCAAACAGTTTGTCATTTTGAATAAAATATGAATAAGCAGTACAACTGAAGTTGTCAATTAGACAATATTTAGCTATATATTATTATCACTATTTAAAAAATAGTTTATAGAAGCCTGGTAGAAGTTTTTGTTTCTCAAATTTCATGCAATAGTTGCACAAGTGGCTGTATCCATGGCAACACATAAACAGCCAGCTGGTTTGTTTTTCACAGCCTACTCTAAACTGTCACTGTAACTAACATTTATGACAAACATTCAAAAATTTTATACCCAATTTATGGCTGAGAAGCTAAAATGTGTGAACCTTTTAATTAATTTACCGTATATCAATTATGAACTGTGTGCCATAGAATTAAGGATTTGATGTTGCTCAGAAAGTAGAAAGTGTTTGTAGATGGAGTACTTGAACGAAACATCTTCTACTATTAGTCCTAACGAACAAGAAGCCGAGAAAAATCTTGATACATTCAAGCAACTATAGAACTTAATTTTAAGTGAATGATGTTTCAACGTCATCATTTTAAACTTGAAAAATGCCATCAAAAAGCATCATTCACTTAAAATATAGTTTTTTATCACTTTCATTAGTGCCAAAAATGTATTTCCTTTTCATGCTTGTTTAATGGAAAAGTTTATATGACAAGACCTATCTTGTAATGGCCATTTACTTGTACATAGTATTCCCAGCCCCCTCTAGGGAGCCACAGGACACCTGCAGTTAGCTGAACAAAAACATCACAATATGCAACATAATTGATGCTTTCATTCAAAATGAAAAGGATTTTGACAGTAACAATTAAGTCTAAAGCTTCTATTAATTTTCTCTGTGTATTGCCAGATACTTTTATTATGCACTCAGGCAAATTGTCATTGACAGCTTGACCAGGGAAAGTTTAAGATTTCTGTTAGAGGTTTATGACATAGATACTGGGCTATCAACATTCCCTGTAGGCATACATCAAAGTAGCAAGAGAAAACAAACAACTTTGAGCAGAGCATTTGACCCTTTCCTTGTGAATTTTGTAGCCAGAGAAGTCAAATTCAAATCTACAGGGTAAAACACAGTCACCCCCCCCCAATAAATTCCCCCTCACCACCCCCACCCCTATTGTTGCTATGACATTTGCCGTATTCCTATTAAAAGTACACACAACTTTTATGACAAGAAATTTTAAATGGCCTAAATCAAATGAATCTATGATATATTTATATGGTTTTCGACCATTTACTTGCTAGCTTTGGTTACTTTTCTTATGTTGTGTTCGCTACTTATTTGACTATCATAGTTTCTTATTTACAAAACAGCTTGGGGTCTTAGGCCGCCTAAAAACAGAAAGTTGATGAATGACTTTAAAGTGGTGATAAAGTCAACGAAGCATACGAACTTACGAATTCTTGAGCTGTTGTTTTGGACTTGTGGTTGAATGCAAGCTGTGAGTCCACAACTTCACTCGCACACACGGGCATGTTCTCGAGAGCAGAAGTAGATAACATCGTCAAAACATTGCACAATACTGTATTTTAGACAAGGATTACTGCAATACAAGCTGTATTGAAGCACAAAACACGGGTGTATATTTATAGCGTGCCCAAAGAAAACTACTTTCAAACATACTTCCTGCCTTTCTATGTAAAAACATACTTCGCCATTTTAAGTCTTGTGGCACCCTAGCTCAAGCAAAAAGTGAGTAAACACTGTCGAATACCACAACGCCATTTATATTACAGATATTTTTATGTTTAAATATGAACTGATGCCTGTAAGCGGTCAAATTTGAGACATGCAATAATAATTTCAACATACCATAGGGTAGATCATCTTTTTGTACAGTGTGAACAAATGATTTAGCCACATCATACCATGGTTCTAAACCTTTGCCATCAAACTTCGCGGTCAAGGTCGAAGAGATATCTACTTCTGGAATACGTGCGAATATCAGTGTGCCATTGCCATTGCTTGACTTTGTAACACGCTGTCGCTGAACAGTACAGTTGCACGTTGAAAAGCATAACAAAACGAATAGGACGTAGAATTTCGCCATAGAGCGAACAATTTGGATCTCTTTCAGTAAGAATAAACAGATATAGCACTTCCTAAAATAACAGCTTCCTACGAAACGTGATGTCCCCAAGGTGTTGAAAGTCTCATCATAAAATTTTTTGGGGGGGGGTCATTATTCCTAGAGTTATTCTGCCGTGAGTTATCTAGACATCCTGTGATTGAATTATTGTCATGGTAACGGCATATTAGCTAAAATTAAAACAGTGCTGAAAGCCTGAAAATTCTGAAAACAGTGAAAACGACTTTTGAAAGAGCTTTTAATTACTGCTCAAAATTCAAAAACGCTATTTATGCACGATCACAAACACATATACTATATAGTACTATTTCTTGTCTTTATCCAACTATTTTAATAACGCATTTTAATTGGCATTTTTAACGCTATGGTCACTGTTTTGCACTTTTGCGTGGGCCTTATTGTCACGGCAATCGCGTGAATTGTCTAAAGCCGGTTTTGGGCAAAATGGCAAAGTTTTTCACAAAATTAGGAGCGTCGTCGGAAGTGGCAGTGGGAAGCAGGAAAGGTTCCCTTTAATCAGGGGCGTAGGAACGTATTCAATATTGGGGGGGCCCAAGCTCACGAGGCGCCACCATGGTTGGCACCGAGCGAAAATTTTTAAAATTTGAAGCCCGCAGATCGCCGGAAACGGCCGTTTCAGAGTTTTATCTACCTCTTTTAGTAAGCTTATTCAGGGAACTAAGCTGTTTCCATCATTTTCATGAAAATTATTTGATTTTTGGGGGCCCCGAAAGATATTCCGGCCCCCCCCCTCATATAATATTGGGGGGGCCGCGGCTCCCCGCTTCCTACGCCACTGCCTTTAATTATTTAATGGCTAATTGGCTCGGAATAATTTTAATTCCTCTTCCCGCTAGACTATAAATAAAGCCTATTGGAGCCCAATACAGTTGCTAAGAATGAGGAAATTGGATAAATATCACTGGTAAATATTCACATACGATTGACCAATCATATGCACTGAGCTATATTATATTACGTGATCATATGTCCTCAATAGGATCACTGGACACTGGGCACGTCACAGAGTAGACACACTGGACACAACCACAGTCCACAGGTCTCACTTCAGGCAAAATGCGTACCGGCCGCTATTCTGTCTGATGAATGATGATGACTCTGAAATAGAGTCGGAAATTTACAGTCTGTCAAACTCGTTATTCTTCGGAATTTGTTTCTTTCTTTATTTTCTTAAATTGTCGGCCGGCCGCCATGTTCCTAGCCAGTACGGTAACGAGAGGCAGTGTGACCAGGTTTTTTCAGGGGCAATTACCACATCCGGCTGCATAAAATTACTACATTGGGCCAAAAATTACCACGGTACCTCTTACCAGCGGATCAGTTTTCACACTCTTGGTGATCTCTTCTCTTGGTGGCTAGATTGCCTCTAGATTTCCGTTTGGCACTTTTTAATAACTTTAAAACTTACAAAATTCAATATAAATATAATAAAGATAAGGTCAAGTCCCTTCTGAGCATATTTTCTGCCGATAAGAAAGTTTGTTTGGTTGCCATAGAAGCCCTAGTTCCAGTGTTGTAAAAATTACCAAAAAAAAGTAGTGAGTAAAAATTACAATTACTTCACCGAAAAAGTAATTATTACAAATTACTAATTACTTTCTTTCAAAAGTAACCAATTACAAATTACTAATTACTTGTTAAAAAGTAATTAATTACTAATTACTTTCAGATTACTTTTTATTTATAAGATATGATAATATTTTTATTTTTATTTTTTTATGTTGCTTTCGCACTGCTACACAATAATACAATGTCATGAAGTATTTACCATGTTCTATGATCGTTGATCAGTAACACCGCAGGCCTCTTCGAGTAAAAACAATTGAAGCGAAATTCAAGGGAATAAAACGATTTTCAACACTGAAACAAACTGTATTACACATGGACGAAATCGTCTAAATGCGGAATTTGTAAGGTTGGAAAATAAGAAGAAGTACACAGAAGTAACGCAAAATTACTTTTGAAAAATGTTACTCGTTACCTTCAAAAAGTAATTAATTACGTTACAAATTACTTTCGTACAGAAAGTAACAAATTACCGAAAAATTACTCAAAAAGTAATTAGTAATTATATTAGTAACGCGTTACTTTAGTAACGAGTATTTACAACACTGCCGGCTAGTTCAGACAGTTCAGGTAGTTGTCGTTTGTGCTGAAGTGAAAACATAAGATGTAGAAAACGGAGTGTTAAATTTTCGCTACATACTCAGATTAGTTTGATAAACAAAAAAATCAATAACTTCTTCAGTAGTTTTAAAAAACTTTTTTCCATTCCTTAGATAAGGAAATTTCCTTGAAAATGGAATCACTGCGCCATTCTGCGCCATTCTGCGCCAATTTGCGCCATTGGGGTTGACCGCGGAACTGGCGGAAATCAAACGAGCGGAAATCGAATGCCTCCGACTCTCCGAGGCATGAGCAATCGATTATTTTTGCCAGTAGGGCAGAGGACTACCAGTAATTGGAAATTGAGCTAGTAATTGACTTTTTTAGCTATTTTCAGATTAATTACCACAATTAATTACCACAATTCAAAAATTACCGTAGTAATATCATTATTAACAATTTTCCTCGTTTCTGATTGGCTTAGAACATCAAAATGTTCTCTTAATTCTTTTTACTATGGGTATTTGGGAGAAAATACCACATGTGGTATTTTCTCCCAAATACCCCTAGTAAAAATTTTATTAGTATAAATTTATTTTTATAGTATTTTCCTTGTTAATAATAATATTAATACGAAATAGCACTTGTTCTCGAAGTATTAATGAAAAATTGCACTTGTGTTTGGCGAAATATTCGTAATACCGCTCGTGCTTCGCACTCGCGGTATTACGAATATTTCGCCAAACACGCGTGCAATTTTTCATTAATACTTCTCGTACCGTGCTATTTCCTATACTAATTACCACAAATTTCAAATTACCACAATCGTCCAAAAATGACGAAAAATTACCACGGTAGTAATGAAATTACCACATCTGGTCACACTGACGAGAGGCATTCACCCCCCCCCCGAACAAGATGGCGGCCGATATTTTCGGAAAACAACCGGCATAAGAAACCCTTGTTATTTTCTTTATAACGGTTTACCTTGACTGAAGTTGTGATTAACAACATTAAATAGTTAACTCGAATTTTTGCGGTATTTTTACGTCTAAAATTGCCCGCCATTTTGAATGTTTTCGGGGGGGGTTTGAGCCCTCTCCTTTGCGCAGGATTTGATACACGGTGAGACCTCTGGTTGTCTACTCTGTGATCACGTGCCTGTCCGACATCGACATTAGGGAACTTTAGATTTGACGACGACGGCTACGATAACGACTACGAGATTTTTCCGTTAAATATCTGCTAATACAAACTTGTTATCATCCTCTCTTTGGCACAGCACATCTTTATAACAACAGTTGAGCCAAAGCGAGTACAACTTGGAGTTTGTATCAGCAGATATTTAACGGAAAAATCTCGTAGTCGTTCTCGTAGCCGTCGTCAAATCTAAAGTTCCCTGTAATGTACGACAGGAGCATGTAGGACAGTAGCTTATCGCCGATTTTTTCTTGATTAACTCACCTTTTTACATGACAAAGAAAAGGATTTGCGCGTGAAAACAGGGGCCGGTTGTATAAAAAAGTAGTTAAAGTAATCGCGAATTTTACAGTTAACTACTATTTAACTACAAAACGGGTAGTTAACATCTAGTTAAGACTTTTATACAACCGGCCCCTGGTCTTTAAATTTCTTTTTTTTTACAACAGTTGGAGGCCTAAATCAAAATCAAAAATTTTGAGGGCCTAAATTTCGGCAACGTTTGCATTTGGAGCAATATTTCAATTTTAATAGCCGTAATAGACATCACAGCCGATAAATGGCACTGCTGTATTTAAAACATTCGGGTTTCTGTTACTTATAAAAGGTTAAATTATGCAAAGAATATATCCTTAATTTATTGCATGTTGCAAGTCGTTTACGAAGTCTCTTGTCAAGAAGACTATAATAGAATGAGTTTTTGTTACGGAGAAACTTTTTAACGGCATTGACCAAGACCCCCTCCCCCCTTAGCGGTCAATTTGCCGTTAAGCCTGACGAAACCTAATTGTCAATGGTCCCTTACTACCACGATATTACAATTTCGAAATTTTGAAGGAACAAAATGCCAACAAGAAAAAGAACAGTCTTACAGACCGAAGAGGATACTGAAGATAAAAAGAACATTTTTATGTACTTTGCGCTCAACAAATGTATTTTAATAATAATAATAATCATCCATCGTTCATCATCGTTCATCATCGTTCATCATCGTTCATCATCATTCATCATCGTTCATCATCGTTCATCATCGTTCATCATCGTTCATCATCGTTCATCATCGTTCATCATCGTTCATCATCGTTCATCATCGTTCATCATCATTCATCATCGTTCATCATCGTTCATCATCATTCATCATCGTTCATCATCGTTCATCATCGTTCATCATCGTTCATCATCGTTCATCATCGTTCATCATCGTTCATCATCGTTCATCAATCATCATTCATCATTATTCATCATTCATCATCATCTTGAATCTGTTAAAGAAATAGTTGAAAGATTGGCCAACCGGGTTCATATGAACAGGCCTTATAAATACGACCAAAGTCATACCTCAGCCATTTCTTGTCCAATAAGTAGATCGTCAAAGTCTAAAAATTGATTAAATAAGTAAATGATAAAATCTTAAAAAAGTTCTTCTGTATACATGCTTATGTATTCCATAAACCTCGCTATTCGGCTGGTGCAAGTACAACTCGAAATTATATGGCTTTCGGTTTTTTTGGTGGCAAATTCCACCATTATCATTGGATAAATTCAAACCATAGATTCAAAGTTTCAAACTAAATGAAATCAAATTCAACATGGCTGACAATAGTGATAAAAATGGTAGCAAATGTTTTTAGTCTTTAAGGTACGTTCACACACAGCGATTTGTCGGGCCGATTTCAGATGCACGTTTATGATGTTTGAAAAATACGTGATAAACGTCATCTGGCGACATCATCAACTGAAAATATTCGTCATTAACATTCAGCAAAACCTAAAATCGGCCCGACAAATCGCTGCATGTGTGTGAACGTACCTTTACACTTCCTGAATAACGTCCAGCTACTCTCTTTTTGCTTCTTTTAAAATTTTAAACATGTTGTTTTACAGAATAATAAGTTATACATTGATACGTAGCGGTAATTATATGCGTTTCGTAACTGTAAAAATGTAGAGCAAATCAAAACATTTTAACTTTTCATTAAGGTTTTGTAAATTCTGTGAATATTTTAGTTACTCTCTCTCTCTCTCTCTCTCTCTCTCTCTCTCTCTCTCTCTCTCTCTCTCTATCCCTGTTTGAGGCAGCTCTTTCCTTGTGATAGTAACTCCTAGTATAAATATGAAATTTTCCTTACCCTTCGAGCATATTCTTCGTATGCCACGACGATCCTTATCATCTCTGCTTTCCGAAGACCGCGTCCATGTGCGCCGCCTACAAGATCATTAAAGAAAACGCTATATCTTCCAATCTGCTAATCCATGCATGTGTCAACAATTTGCACATGGAAAAACAGACAGACATGTGGAAAAATCGTAGTTAATAGACACTTCCCGAATAGGATTGACTGCACACGAAATAGTAGGTCGAAATCTAGGCTTGTAATCATTATAAATAAGCAGTTTTTCTTTGCCAGCCAGCAAATTCGGAAGTATATGCAAACACCCATAAAAATGCCTCGGCTTTTTGTAAATTTCAGAAACGTTTATTTTAATTGAATCTCGAATATTTAATTCTCCAATCTCAGAAACGGCCAGGGGCGGATCCAGGCTCATCTGACAGAGGGGTGCAATTTATGTCAAAAATGCCATAGATCGTGAAAATTTCAGTATGAACTCGGAATCGATTTTTCAGATTCCTAGAAATGTATAATCACGCTAAATTTCGCCTCTTTCTCGATATATGAGCAATAAAATAGGGGTTATGTGCTCATATACCGACAAATTAAGCGCCCAATTAAATGTCATACTTGTATTATGAACGCACATAATGAGATGTAGACACCTAGCGATGTCATGCGTAAACATGAAAAGATTGATTATACGAACAGTACCTCGGTTTCCGGTCGGAGAGACAAAATCTGTCTCCTCCGGCCAGTACGGCGGTCGTGGAGCATTTTCCCAAAAGTGGGCTATCCTTTTGACGTTAAAACGTCTTTGTACGTTTGTGCCTAGACAAAAAAAGAAAGGGAAAAATTAGTCGTTGAAAATTAGTATCAACTAACTTTCTCATATGGATAAATACTAAGATTTTTCTCAGCATCTCGTTCGATGGGTGAGAAAAATCTCGGTATTTACCCGTATACCATACTGGCATCCCTCTCATATATATATATATATATATACACGAACTTGCGGTTATTGCGCAGCAACTGGACTCTGTAGCTCAGTTGGTTAGAGCGCTGCACCGGAATCACAGGGCCGCAGGTTCGATTCCTGCCAGAGGGGCTAAGGTTGCCTTTTTCGCAACTGATATGCACACTACGTCAGGGTTAAGCAAATGTTTCAGCCAGATAACCAATGGTCATTATGCATGAGCCCAAAATTAAACAATTTCAATCATTTTCAATTAAAAACTGACAATAAATGATATATTACTAATTGTTATTTGATGGATTTGGAACAGCTTTATACGGCTAACCTTGCTTTTGACGCCATCTAAACGACCGTTAATGGGGTCAGAAATGAATCCAAGATGGCAAGATTTTTATTACTGAATATATTTCAGGAAATTTATATATAATCTAAAAGTTCACATTTTTCTTGCCATATATACAATATACAATACACATTGCTTAATTGGACAATCTCCCTGATCGATTGTTCCAGAATCAAAGTTCTAAAATTCCTTCAGTAGGGCGAGATCTTGGTTTAAACAGTGATTGTGCGAAGTCATAATTGCATTCTCTGTAAGCGACTTTTGTCAATTGTCGTTTGCGCATAGGTTTGTGTTGGTTTCTCTTGCTACATCGATGCTTTTTATATCCCGGCTTTAAGACAACTATGTACTACCATTTTTACTTAAAATACACTAACAAACATAACATCAATTTAAGCCAAAAAAATTTCGCAGTAATATGGAAAGAAGTTACATAACTCTTGTTGTCCAGTTTTACAGTTCTTGCAGAATACGGAGACATTTGCGCTTTGCTCGTTTAAATATAAAACTTGTCCCAATTTTTGTGTATTTTAAACGATAAAAATTAAATGATACCTGCCAGGATCGCATTCGGCAAAACCATCTTTAGGATGTGGGCGGAGAGGCGGGGGACATGCCAATCGCCCCGATTTACCTCCGCCAACTCTTCAGGAGCCAGGAGGCCTCCCGGTTGAACCGGCCGGGCCAGAAATGGGTTTACTTCCGCATCTTCCTCTGAAAGGAAAGGAATGAAAGTGTACCAGTTAAGGAAAGAAAATCCCGCGGCTGGCTGGTTGTCTGGTGTGATCAAATGGCCTGAAACGCCTAGAAAGCCCTGGAAACGAGGCTGGCTCTTTGTTCAAGCCAAACGGATCGCAAGCTCGGGGAAAGAGATTGTGTTCTATTTTGAAAAATACGGGTTTAAATCACAAATTCTCAATTACTTTTTACAAAGAGTGAATCAAGCCACCGTAATAAGTGACAAACATATATGTTTTTATTATTAATACAATTGCCAAAACTACTACACAATCTGAATATTGCAGTCAAACTGTAAAAACGCTTTCTGTATCAGTTTGAGCGCTCACTGATTTTTTTGTATTTTTAACTTTTAATTAAAGGGAGACGTTTTTCCCAATTTTTATACAAATGCAGCGGCTAAACGAGTAATTACTGTATTTGACCGTAGACTCTCGTATTAATTACTTGACATAGTCAAGCATCCCCCCCCCCCACCAAGCCCCGAGGAGATTTTAACATCCAGTCACACAATTATATCCAGCACCATCAATGTTTTGTTATATAAGTCTACCAAGATACTCAGCTCCTGCAAGAGTATTATAAACTGCTAACAAATAGGTTGAATGGTCTCATCACACATCTTGCACAGTCTACATTTTCCATTCAACTCCTTATCTACGTATGCTTTCCACTTCCGGGTTTGCAACAGGCTTTATTCCATCTAGTTGTCTTCTGTGGTGTGGTATGTGCATTTAACCACAAGAGTGTTTCGTGCATTTGGTTCACAAACATTTGAAACTGCATTAATTCTCAAGATGACCTCAAAGACGGTTATAATAGCAAGCAAACATTTTGATGTGTTGTTCAAAGCTCGATTAGCCGCTAGCCATGGGTTAAATCTTAATCCGCTGTTTTGGGGTTATGTTTTTTTGCTTTGCCGTTTTTCAAAATTTTAGGAAATAAAACTTCTATTTATCCAGAAAAGATTTCAGGAAAAACGTATTCAACGTTAATAAGTCAAGGGTTAGGCTAACATACTTTTCAGAACAACTAGCCTGCGTAGCAGGCGTTTATAGTGCGGGCCGCGGGAAATTGAAAATGCTGCAAATTTCTGTTTTGAGACAAAGAATTGATAATATACGTACAAAACAGAAAATTCCGATAATTGTCCTTATCTTGCCAGCGCTTTTCCTCTTTACTTTTTCTTCAAAAAACTATTTTTAGTTGCTGGGGAGCAACTTTAGGTTTCGGCTCCATTTCTTCGTCCTTGGTCACAAATTATGCATATGGGGCTTCGGTGGCGCAGTCGTCAGAGCAAGCGCCTTTCACGTCTGAGTCTTGAGTTCGATTCTCGCTGAGGACTTTACTCATCACACTCATGTAAAAAGAGTAAGTCAACGCTCTGTCGAAAGTCGTTGGTTTTCTCCGGGCACTCCGGTTTCCTCCCACAGGGAAAGTTGACTGGGTGGGTTAGGATAGACAGATTAAGAAAGTAATATCACAATTGTAAAAGAAATAATGTAGGTTAAGTACATAATATAGGTAAGCTAGATACTTGATGTAATCGGTCACTGAAAAGCCCCAATGGGGAGTGAGCTGAATAATGTATGTATGTATGTATGTATGTAAATGTATGTATGTAAATTACCTACGTCTCAGATTTGACACTGCCCGAATCTACCGCGGGCGCCAGCGTTTTGATTGATTTATTTATTCTTTCCCTCGCTCAATAAAGCGTCTCAGTTTATATGAAATCTGATGATGGGGATCACAAATAATCAGTTTTGGAGATGATATCTATCATACTGCTTATCCTCCTGTTGTAATATGCTAACTAATTTTTCACTTTGATTTAGTTGTTTTTTCCTTCTTTCTACCGTAATAAATTAGTTACGATGGCTAATCTTTGCAGCAACTTCAATTTTTTATGTAGTTCCTCTGCCAACAACTGTTATCGAATTTCGATACAAATGACTAGATTTTGAGCAAATAAAATTTGTATAATCGTAAATAAAACTCTAAAGTGGTAAGAGTTGCTGGTGCAATTCTACATTGCATGGAAGATGTTTGTGGATGGAACACCTGAACGGAAATTTATGTACATTCACATGCACAACAATTATTTAACTATTGTACTTTGAATATTGTAGAATATAGAGTGAATAGTTGGGTTTGTAGGCTTGTACTTCGATACTTCAGGTTTGGGCGTTTGGCTACGATATCAGAGTTAAACTATCACAAGTATGTGAATCACTCAGGACGAGTCCCCAGGCTCCTCAACTAAAACGCGTGGACGAGGCTGTAGGATTACAGGAATACACTTAGCGTCTTGTTCTAAATCAGTTTCAATTATAAAACTAAAAGAAACTTCGCCTGTTGAAAAGTGTCGATAGTTGGACTCAATTTAAGTTGGAGTGTATCATTCACATGTCTGCATATATGCATATATGTCCCCTTTTTGGAATGATTATAATTCCAAGTTACTATGATCGAAATTTTTCATACGCTGTACCTATACAGTATACACAGGGTGTATAAAAAAAGATAATCCAACTTTGGTATGTTACATAATATTTTGTTTGTGGACTTAAATTTTTCGCACAAATAAAGATATGGCTTTTAGCTGTCAAACGACACATTTGCCTACATGATAGTTGCCTATTTGCGAAACGTTTCGAACAACGAAATTTCGTGGTAAAATTGCGATTTTAACATTTCTCAAATTTACCAAAAGTTGATAAATAGCCCATGCGTATCACCATCTTATTAAAATTCTTAAATATGAAGACGAAATGATCAAACATCAACTACACAAATATCAACTAGATATACATCATCAGTTTATACAATAATATAATATATTATACTGATACTGATTTTCTGGCAAAGGGCCGTGTAGACGATATAATACAAAATAATTAGATCAACTATATGGTAAATTACATTGCATTTACTTGAACTATATATATAAAGATATGTACAAATATATAGCATATAATCCCCGTTAGAAGGGAACAATAATGATATTCGACCAACGTTCTCATAATGCAATACTCTACCAGGATTCACGCCGGAGGCTACAGCACGCTATTTTCATTCTAAAATCATCAAAGCAAAGCAACATTAAAATAACTTAGTTACACAACAAATGCGCACAATATAGCGACGGTCCGAAGCTGATCTATATTAGACTTTAATATCGCGACGCGTGCGACGGCTGCGCCGGTTGCAACTACCGTCTGTGGTAGACTTTAATAAGGGCATATATCGCGACGGCTGCGCCGGTTGCAACTACCTTCTGTGGTAGACTTTAATAAGGGCATATATCGCGACGGCTGTGCCGGTTGCAACTACCTTCTGTGGTAGACTTTAATAAGGGCATATATCGCGACGCTTGCGACGGCTGCGCCGGTTGCAACTACCGTCTGTGGTAGACTTTAATAAGGGCATATATCGCGACGCGTGCGACGACTGCGCCGGTTGCAACTACCGTCTGTGGTAGACTTTAATAAGGGCATATATCGCGACGCGTGCGACGGCTGCGCCGGTTGCAACTACCGTCTGCGGTAGACTTTAATAAGGGCATATATCGCGACGCGTGCGACGCTTGCGACGGTTGCAACTACCGTCTGTGGTAGACTTTAATAAGGGCATATATCGCGACGCGTGCGACGGCTGCGCCGGTTGCAACTACCTTCTGTGGTAGACTTTAATAAGCCGGGCATATATCGCGGTTGCAACTACCGTCTGTGGTAATCGCGACGAGTACAACGGCTGTTATTCGAGAAATCTGAAACTGCTACTCGAGAATCCGCTTACATCTATACATTCTTTTAAAAATTAATAATATAACCAACCAATCAGAACGCAGCTTCCGAGACTTGCAGGCTGACTCCAAAGTTTGACAGCCAAACCGCTGCGTTGCTCGCTAATTGATACTTTTCTGCATGTTTATTTGGAGTATTAATAATTTTGCAACGTCTTTCATTCTATCAACCCCCTCGTAAATTTGCATAAAGCTTTCCAAATGCGTCTTGTGCAATTTTCTGCTTACTAGTTGTTTTGCGCAGTTGTGATTTAGGTTCGTTCGATCTGACAGTTATCAAATATTACCCCCTGGTCGGAAACGGGATCACATTTGGGTTCGCATATGTAATTTGAAACATCATTGGTCCGCCTACGCAATATACATGCAAAGTCAGTAAAGACAAACTGCGTTATTTTCATTTATCAACTGAAATCGAGGGTCTCAAATTAAACATCGTAATCACTGAATCTAAACTTCTAAGCAAATTTCATTCTAACAAACAAGCCATCGAGCAAATTCGTTATGATCTAGATTCAATTAACCGTCAACAGAACATAAGTAATTTCACTCCAGACAATACTATGGCCCCAATTGTAAACTTGGAGACAATAGATGTCGGACCTGTTGCTAATACAAACAATGTTGATAGTGCTGCCGCGAAGTCTATATGTAAACAAGGTTTGAAGCAGTCTTGCGTTCAATTCGCGATAGAAAATTCTCGTGAGGACATGTATGAAAGCCAGATTTCTATTGTATCAGCGAACAGTACCGAACATTGTCAACAAAGCTTGCGCCTTAACGATCAGAATAAGTATAATTACCAAATCGATCAATGCAGTGTATCTTCCCTGCCATTAATAGCTTGCGTTAATGGGACACCGAGTAATAAGACAAAGAAAATAACTCCTCAATGTGTAACGCCAGAAGCTAAAGCCTTATTTATCGAAACACCTAAGTCAACAATTATAACTAAATCAGGACCAAAATTGAATGCGGGGGTTGATCTACTGAATGCACAACCTAAAAGAAAAACTATTCCCGATCCATCTTCTCTCACCTGTCCTAAACATCAAGTACCTCAGTGGCTTGTTCGCTTACCCTTGATTGAAACCCCTGAATTATTTGGGAATATAAAAACTATCCTAGATTCACCCTCTCTGACCAGTCCTAAACCTCAAGTACCTGCAGAGTGGCTTGGTCACTTACCCTTGATTGAACCCCCTGAAGTATTTGAGCACCAAACAACCAGTACACAAAAACCATTGTTACAGAATAATTCACCTGGATTCAAGCCCTATTCATCTCCTTTTCGGAAGCGTCAGCGACCCAGTCACTCAATATATCAGCACATTCGTTGTCCACGAATGAGGGAATGGCTAACGTACCTCGACTTTGTTCGACAAGCCACCAAGAGCAAATAACCTTTGAAACCCGGTGCATCACTTAACGAGGGAATAACCCAGAACGTACATAATACTACCGACTTATCACGTGACCAACCAATAATTGTTAGAATTACCAATCGAGAAAGACGTCACTCCAAGAACAATAAAAATAGAAATAAAAGAAATTTAAAAGTTATCAAACTTTCAAACGACCAAAGTTCATCTCCTCGTGATTCGAACCCCTCAAATTTGATACATATTAAAACAGATTTTAAACTTTCCTATAACCCAACGCGTGCATCTGTTCAACGTACTGAAATTTCGTTTATCCTTTCGAACGTAAGATCACTTTTAAACAAAATCGAAGACTTAGAAGTTATTTTAAGATTACATTGTATCAATATGGCTTTCATCACTGAAACATGGTTGAACAATAACATTAACGATGGCGCAATCGAAATTGATGGTTACTCCCTTGTTAGGCGCGATAGAGTTAACAAGGTTGGTGGGGGCGTGTGTGCATTTTTAAAATCGGATATTCCATTTAAACTGTTGCCCGAGTTGCAGCATGATGATTTCGAGACTTTGTGGATGTATTTGAGACCATATAAACTTCCCCGAGGCTATTCATGCTTGATCGTGTGCGTCATTTATCATCCTCCAACAAACGATAATCAAACTCTTGTCGATCATATTATCAACAACCTTGATATAGCTCTTGTAAAATACCCAAATGCTGGAATTTTCCTCGTTGGGGATTTTAACAGATGTCCAACTTCATCATTACAAAGGCACTTTAGACTTAAACAAATTGTCAAACAGGCAACAAGAAATTCTGCGGTCCTGGATTATGGATGACCATAATTCCGTTTTATGTACGTTTAAGAAAAGTCAGGTTAAAAATGAGACGAGTAAAGTAAAACTTAGGCGTATTACTAATGGAAGCAAGATTGCGTTTGGAAAATGGTTATCGGATTATAACTGGTCTAACCTGTATCGTATTGCTTCGTGCAAAGACAAGCTTGATAACTTTATGAATGTTATGAATACAGGTTTAGATCTTTTCTTCCCTACCAGAATTGTTAAATTTCATGTTAATGATAAGCCTTGGGTAACGTCCGAATTCAAAGAAATTATTGAAAATAGACAAAAAGCATATAATAATGGTGACATCCAAAAGTATCATCGTCTACGTAATCTCGCAAATAGGAAAAGGAAACAGCTTAGATCCAATTATCTCGAAATTATGATAAATCAGCTTAAATCCAATCCTAATCCCAAAAAGTGGTGGGATGATATAAAACAGCTCGCTGGTTACCCAAGGAGGAAGACTGTTTCAACCATGGTTGTAGATGAGAAGATTATTGCGGACAAATTTTAGCAAATAAGATCAATGACTTTTTTACGTCTATCACCAATGAAATCTCACCGTTACCATCTACACTCGTGGAAAGTTTTCCAGAAGTCTCTGAAGCTAACATCGATCCCCGATTTATCATCGACGAAGAAACTGTGTATAAGAAATTGTCTGAAATTCGTGTTTCGAAATCACCTGGACCAGACGGAATTCCGAATTGGGTCCTCGAGCAGTATGCTTGTATTTTGGCTTCCCCTGTTGCCTCAATTTATAATGCGTCGATACAACAACAATGCGTCCCGGCATTATGGAAGAAAGCAGAAACTATTCCAATACCAAAAATATCAGTACCTCAGGACATAACAACAGACTTGCGCCCTATTTCATTGACCCCTACTTTATCGAAAATCTGTGAATCTTTCGTGTCCGACTGGTTAGTCAGTTCAATTAGAAATAAAATTGATGTGAGACAATTTGGGTCTATGAAGAATTCCTCGACAACTCTTAATTTAATTAGTTTGGTTCACCACCTTCTAAAAGAAACGGATGTCCTAAAGTGCGCTGTTAGAGTGTTTCTCATTGATTTTTCCAAAGCATTTGATCTTATCGACCATAACATTTTGCTACATAAATTACGGGAATTAGATATTCCTTCAACCATCTTAAATTGGGTCCGAAGTTTTCTAACAGAAAGGATGCAACGGGTAAAATTGGGTAACTATTTATCGTGTTGGAAACATCTTAATGAGGGCCCTGTACTGGCTTCCGAAATCCCGCCATCCCGACCGATTTCCTCTTCAATTCCCGAATCCCGCCATGTCTCATTTCAATTTCCCGTTCCCGCCGTTTTCTGATACTTTTCAAAGTATTTACGATCTGGAACACTTAGAGGTAGGCAGCAAATGGCGAAAGAACGCGGTTCAATGACTACTGCATGAAAAAAATGGTCACAGATGACAGCAGAACATAAAAAGTAATTAATAAACGGCTGGAATTGGTATTATATATCCCGTATACCTACAAATTATCGGCTAAATTCCCGCATCTCGCCATGTTATTCTTAACAATCCCGCTCTCGCCGATGATTTCAAATCCCGCTTCCCGACGAATATTTTCATAAAATCCCGAATACCGCCTAATATTTTGGCCGATCACGCCATCCCGCAAAACCAGTACAGGGCCCTCCTTAATGGGGGAGTACCTCAGGGAACTGTCTTAGGACCTGTTCTCTTTTTGGTTTTGATCAACGACCTTCTTAATGAATGGCCCGATAGATGGAAATATGTAGATGACTGCAGTACAGTTACAGAGAGTATAATGATAGACAGTGATAGTAAACTCCAATGCCTTGTTGATTACGTTCGATTTCGCGAGGGTTAAACGAAACTTTCCGCTATTAATTGGCAACATTGAAATAGATCGTGTAAAATCTGCTCGAATTCTCGGGGTTACGTTTCAAGATAATATAGGCTGGAACGAGCATGTCGGCAAAATTGTTGGGAAGGCAGCAAAAAGATTATATATGCTTCGGCTGCTTAAATGTGCTAAGGCTGATGCAAAACTGTTATGCACTGTATTTATCACCATCATACGACCTGTTTTAGAATATGCCTGTCAAGTCTGGCATTACAATATTCCCGACTATTTGAGCGATGACATTGAAAAGGTGCAAAGAGCTATGAGAATAATTTTACCATCATTAAGTTACAGTGAAGCTCGGGAACTATTGAATATTCCGCTATTAAAGACACGCCGTGAAATTTTATGTGATCGGTTCTTTCTTAGAAAAGAGAACCTTGATAAATTGGACGAATTTCTGCCAAACAAATCATCCTTAGTTTATGATACAAGGGGACAATGTAAATATCAAAACTTTTATTGTAGAACAGAGCGATTTAGAAAATCCTTTTTACCACAAACTATTTCTAAATATAATAGTATATAGCTGAATTTAACGCTCAGAATTAATGTACGTCCTTTTTGTCTGCGTGAATTTAACGCACAGTATGAAGGTCCTTTTTGTCTGCGTGAATTTAACGCACAGAATTAATGTCCTTTTTGTCTGCGTGAATTCAAGGCACAGTATGAATGTCCTTGTTTCCTGCGTGAATTTAACGCACAGTATGAATGTCCTTTTTGCATGCGTGAATTTAACGCACAGAATTAACGTCCTTTTTGTCTGCGTGAATTTAACGCAAATAATTAATGTCCCTTTTTGTCTGCGTGAATTTAACGCACAAAATTAATGTCCTTTTTGGATGTGAGAATTTAACGCACAGTATGAATGTCCTTTATGCATGCGTGAATTTAAAGCGCAGAATTAATGTCCCTTTTGTCTGCGTGAATTTAACGCACAGAATTAATGTCCTCAGTTTTGTCTGTGTGAATTTAACGCTCAGAATTAATGTCCTTTTTATTAATGTCCTTTTTGTCTGCGTGAATTTAACGCACAGTATGAATGTCCTTTTTGTCTGCGTGAATTTAACGCATAGTATGAATGTCCTTTTTGTCTGCGTGAATTTAACGCACAGACTTAAGGCTGCTTTCCAGTCACGCGTTTTTGTACGTGCGTGTACGCACGGAACACGTGCGTGGTCTCCGCACGTAAAAACGTGCAAGTTGAATGCTGCTCGACTTTTACGCGAGAAAATTTAGACACGCAAAGAATTATCCAATGAAAACTGGTTTTCGGATCACGTGGGATGCGAGCTGAGTAGCTGACATTCGATATTTCGATTATAAAATTTTATCAAAATATTCAACAAATTGTATGAAAGTTTTTAATAGTTTTTTTTGAGCGATGGGGAAATATTGGAAGGTTGAGGAAAAACTGATTGCTGAAATCCAAAAGTATCCTGCACTCTGGAATACAAAGGACAGTAATTATAAATTTAAAACAGTCAAAGAGAACGCTTGGCAGGCCGTGACCGATTGCCAGAAATCGAAGGGTAACAGCCAAGCGTTCAGCAGGAGCTATAGGCTCGCGGTTTAAGGAATTTTTAATCAAACGAGCGCCAACAATACCAAGAAGTAGATCGAAACGCCTAGGAGTCATTCTGAAATATTGGAAGAATGATTCGTGGTCATTCAGGCGCATTTCTTGTATCAAACGATGATATTCGCCAAGCTCTTTTCTTCGTTTAAGAATATCTCTTACCCAGAAACGCTTTTTGTACTTGTTTATTCTTTGTCGTGTTCGACGAAGCAACAATAGCATGAAAAATTCATACTCCTCGTCAGACGCCATATTTGATTTTAGCGCGGACATTTTAAGTTTACGCAGGGTTTACGCGGCCAAAAAACGCCTCACTTTGAATACTGAATCCGTGCGATTTTTTCCGTACGTACACGCACGTATAAAAAACGCGTGACTGGAAAGCAGCCTTTAATGTCCTTTTTGTCTGCGTGAATTTGACGCAAATAATTAATATCCCTTTTCGCCTGCGTGAATTTAACGCACAGAATTAATGTCCTTTTTGCCCGCGTGAATTTAACGCACAGAATTAATATCCTTTTTGCCTGCGTGAATTTTAACGTGAAGAACTAATGTCCCTTTTACCTGCGGGAATTTAACGCATTGACTAGATTCCATTGCGTTAAATTAACGCAAATATTAAATAAACACTTTTCAGCTCCGCGAATTTCTTTTTCATGCGTTCATTTAACGCAAATATTGCTGTAAATCTAACGTTTAGAAAAATATTTCAGCTAAATAAGTGTGTTTTTTAGGCCTTAAATGCGAGTTTTTGCCTGTTTTCAATTGGGACTCCGGAAAGTCCCATTCGAAAACGGAATCACCTCTGACAGTTGTATACATACTAAAATTTCAATTATCATTTTAATGAGCGTTCTAATTTCAAATACTTTCTAATTTCAGATGTATTCAAATTAGAACTATTTCACCAAATGTATCTTTCGATTTTTATAAATGTGCGTATATGACCCTATGAAACAATCAGCATCAGATTGCATATGCAATATAGACTACAGTGGAATACAACATATTAGGATATCGAAGAACCACGAGTGCATGCATGTATTGGAGCGAGACGGAATTCGTTTGTATTATTTTATTTAAAAGAGCCGTTTTTTAATTTATCTTTACCTTCTTCGCGACATCTATCCACCGAAACCGTAGAGGGTTCTTCCTTGTCGTTTCAAGGCATAGACAACATCCACGGCAGTGACAGTCTTTCTCTTGGCGTGCTCGGTGTAAGTGACAGCATCACGGATCACATTCTCAAGGAAAACTTTGAGAACAGCGCGAGTTTCTTCATAGATCAAACCAGAGATACGTTTTACACCACCACGACGAGCAAGACGACGAATGGCGGGCTTTGTGATTCCCTGGATGTTGTCTCGCAAGATTTTACGATGACGCTTAGCGCCTCCCTTTCCAAGACCTTTGCCTCCTTTACCGCGACCTGACATTTCTCTTGCTTTCGGATTCTTCTTCAAGTATCTTCTGAGAGTGTGAGAGAGTGAGTTTGTGAATGATTCTCAGTTTGCTTGCAACTCTTTTATACATTGCCCTACCAGCAAATCAATTGGCTATGGAAATGATTTATTATTTTTAAATATCCCCTCACTTGTAGTTCAACATTGGGAGGGGAGGGGGGGGGGGGTGGTGGTTACGGAGTATAACATTTTATTTTTGCCTTATTAGATAGGTCAAAGGGAAAGTTTTAAGAGAGTGTTGATGGTTTTGGCCAAGATTGTAGCTTTTCATTACGGTTTTGTAAATTCTGTGACTTTTAAGTTACGCTTTATAGACGCACACACACACATACATTTATATGTACATATAAATTTATATACACATCTATCTCTATCTTTCTCTCTCTCTCTTAGTATATATCTTAGTATATATCAATAGTCACGGCATGCAGTTACGACTTACGACTAAATGTACACCAGGCTTTAGTTATCGAGCGTGTGTATATCATACAAGCCTCTAGCTCGGGGGGATTGAACCTCTGCAATCCACATTAATTACATTCAATATTTTACAATTAGATGAGCTAGTCCTATTTAGTGTTGGCCTTGACATTTCTGTACACTCGCTTACCTCCTCATTTCTTCTTCTTCATTATAATGTCCTTCGTGCATCTGTGAAGACGTAAGTTCGTCATGGGCGTAAACATCAAGATTTTTCTCGGCATCTCGTTCGATAGGATTAATAATAGAAGGTGTTAGTGGATGGAATACTCGAACGGAAATTTATATACATTTTTTTAGACCTAGCCAAGAGCAGTTGCGAAAAATGCAACTTAGGCCATCTGGCAGGAATTGAATCTGCAGCCCTACAGAGTATCAGTATTTAAATTTCCGTTCGAGTATTCAATTTACTAACACCTTCTACTATTAATCCTATCGAACGAGATGCCGATAATAATTAGATAAGCTAGTCCTATTTAGACCACATTCTCTTACCACTTCTCCAAATTCTCTTTCTCCATCACCATCACCATCACCATCACCATCAGCACCATCACCATCAGCACCATCACCATCACCATCAGCACCATCGCCATCGCCACCATCACCACGACGACCAATCTGTTAAAGAGATAGTTGAAATATGTAAGTTTGTCCTTAACACCCGAACCAACCGGTAAGAGTCCTAATTCCGTTCGGATGTTTACACCATGGTGTTTAATGGAGTACATAGAAGTGGAAGTCATGCTGCATTTTGATTAGTTCTATTTTTGAACAATAGTTGTTGGAGAGGGCGGAGGTTGCTGCATGCGTGTATTCATAATTATACTTAACGGGACTCAGTGAGTATTAGACAAGATGTTCTCACTCGTACTCCGCATAATTATATTAAGCTCATTCTCCACAAGGCGAGTTTGTTCACACGAAGTGTGAAACCAATTTCGGCAGCATGATTACCTGGTTATCGAAAAGAATTACTGTGCGCACAGTGGACACAATGTATTCATCTCGTTATCGTTAGAATAGTTCTAAATCTGTGCAAGTTGCACTTAACTTTTATCTCTAAATAAGCATTAATATATATTTCATTTTGTATTTCTGATGCGGCGCTTGTTGGAAGGCGGCGCTGTTTATGTGTCGAAGAATGAGTAAAACAACATGGAGAGCATTAAAAAATACTCAATTTGGACATGAGTAAAACTGAAACAACAATGTAGAACAGGATAATAGATGTCCGAGGGCGAGGCTGCATGATTAAAGATCGATACATTTAACAGTTATTCTACGAACTCGAGTCGTATAGGAGCTGATAGCCGACGAGGCGCGATAGCGCCGAGTCGGCTATCAGTCATATACGACGAGAGTGAGTAGAATAACTGTTTTATTATATACACAAGCTCTGGATATGAACAGAACATTTTGGCGTACTTTTTTTCAAGTAAAACGTGAATTTCCTCTTCATTTAATTGTCCAAATCTGCCAGCCATTTCTCTACTTTTCTCTACTAGCAGGATAGGAGCTCATATCCTGCAAGTAGAGAACCAATCAGATTGCAGAATACCTCATATCCAGAGCTTGTGTATATAATAAACTGTAGTTGTTTTCAGCTAGAACATGTCAGTCTAACGGAAGTGATGCGCTAAGCCATCATGTTTTTAAAGAGCGAGTGCAGCCTCGTGCCCAGTCGCTTCAGAGGAAAAGAGAATAAATCACTAGTATATAGAGCTCGATATATCAATCAATCATCAATCAATCAAATCTTTATTTAAACACGGTGATTTCATCAGGCTTTACAATAAGTTTTAATCTACATTAATATAACATGCAATACACCTAATTATTATGTTGGAAATCTATTTTACATTATACCTGTTTGCCATAAATGCCGTTACGATCTTTCAACATTTGTCGAAATTCATTCAGGGATTCCGCTTGTCTTATATTGCTAGGTAAGCTGTTCCATAATGCCGCACCACTATAGCTGAATTAACTATTTTTAAGATAATTGGTGTGGGGTAGAGCCGTAGAGGAACAACAAGTAGTTGTTCACAGAATCTCGAAGCAAGTAAGAAGTTACATCGTTGCGATATGTAAATTTAGAACATAGATATTCGGGCACTACACGCCCCTTACCTCTGAGTTAAGCCGGCTATACAGCAGGTCGAGGGCACAGTTTTACTCGGGTTGGGTAACGTCAGTGCGCTTGATAAACTCGTGTAAGTTGAGATTGGTTGGTTCTCTCCTGTGCTTCGAGGGTTTTTCTCCGGGTACTCCGGTTTTCCTCCCTCGCTAAAAACTAATCCCTAACCACTAACCACAAACTAACCCTGGGAACCTTGTTTAAAAAGGCTTACCTTGTTTCCTGATTCAAATAATATTGATATATAGCAGGTCAAGTCAAGTCAATACTTTGCATGTGTAATTTGGCGAATCATTTCCACAACGTAAATTGCTATCAAACCACTTCCAATACTTACTGAAAATACTCCCTGACTCTTGCCACGTTCAAAATGAAAATACTCCCCGACTCTTGCCACGTTCAAAATGAAAATACTCCCTGACTCTTGCCACGTTCAAAATGAAAATACTCCCCGACTCTTGCCACGTTCAAAATGAAAATACTCCCTGACTCTTGCCACGTACAAAAATATCGTTGGTTTGATGGATAATTTTCACCGTAAAATTTAAACCCGCGGGGGTTATTGAGGAAGACGCGACGAAGCTTCCCTTTCCCATCTCGTCCTCTCCAAGCAGCCACGCTAGCTTAGCTTAGCCACTGATCTTTATATAGTAGATTAGCGGGATTTTTTCTTTCTTCCTCTAAAGCGTTTGGGTATGAGGCTGGAGCACGTGACAATATATATCCTAATGTTTCGCGGTCAGTAGAGCAGGTCAGGATGTGACTGAACTGTCTCGCAGCACACTATTCTTGACAGTGCTTGCGTTTCTCCAGAGTTAACTTGTGCCCAGGTTTCCCACCGATCTATATATTCTCAACCATATGCGAATCTCTGCTTCATAGCAAATTCCAATTAGCATAAGTCGCGTCTTATTGTGGAACAGCCTGAATCCCTGTTCTTATTTAAGTCGCGACTTTGACCATTTATACGAGTGTGTTCGCGTCTTATATAAGACGCGTCTTATGTAAGTCGCGACTTATTTTCTCCCGTATATGGCCCTATTATGTCTTACTGCAAGGAGACAAGATGTACTTAAAAAGCTCTGAATTTTTTGTGTCGAGTTGTCCAAATCATTGTATTATCAACAATATTTTTCCGGAAATATTTCACATCCGAAAATGAGGACTGGACTGGATTTAGACCACATTCTCTTACCACTTCTCCAAATTCTCTTTCTCCATCACCATCACCATCACCAGCACCATCACCATCACCATCACCATCAGCACCATCACCATCACCATCAGCACCATCGCCATCGCCACCATCACCACGACGACCAATCTGTTAAAGAGATAGTTGAAATATGTAAGTTTGTCCTTAACACCCGAACCAACCGGTAAGAGTCCTAATTCCGTTCGGATGTTTACACCATGGTGTTTAATGGAGTACATAGAAGTGAAAGTCATGCTGCATTTTAATTAGTTACATTTTTGAAGTCGCGACTTACTAGAATTTGACCATTCGGCTCGTCCTCTGAAAGGAAAGGAATGAAAGTGTACTAGTTAAGGAAAGAAAATCCCGCGGCTGGCTAGTTGTCTGGTGTGATCAAATATCTCATTAATATTGTAAAATTAAATATCACGCACTTTGCGTGTAAGTACTTGCATTAATACTTTGCGTAAGAAATAAGTGGAAAATATTAAGTGTATATGTATTTTTTAAACTATAAGAAGCGTGTGTTTTTAGGTGGCATTTAACTACCCACCAGGTTGTTCCTCTTTCGTTTCCATCCATTCACGGAAGGCTCCCTCCACATTGGTTTTTATGTCGTCTTTAATACGCCCCGTCCCTATATATTTAGAAGATACATAAAATATTAGTGGAAAACCATTGTCAACCTCGCTATTACCACTCCTCTATACTGCAACTTCGGAATGGCGAATTCCATCTCTTTTCGGGAACGGCTAAACGGGAAGTTATTACAAGAGAGTTAAATTGGAGAGTTCAGCTTGAGCCACGCACATGCAATTTCGTATAACACTCCCTATGCCTTTTTTGAACTAACACGAGAGAGTTCAATTTAACTTAACTCGTTTCTGTATTATTGAACTGACGGCGTTTACATTTTGAAGAACTTAGACTAAAGCGACTTTAGAATTTCCCTTGTGGGAGTTTACCTGAGCAAAATAGCTGGTTAGTAAGACTTTTGAGTTTTGTATACAGCAAGACTAATAGTGACGACGTAGATATTAAGTACTGATTATGTATCAAGCAGATTTGTAAATCTTGAAACAGGCAACTGTAGAAGCAACAAAACGGAGACTTTATAAACCTGGTCTAATTAGCAGTAACACACCTACATGCATTGCCACCAATATGTGGTTGAAGTACGTCTTTGTAGTGTCGTTGTAGAGAGTTACAAAAATATGTTGACGCTCGCTCTGAAGTCTCTGATCAATTTTTCGTTTTTACAGTTAAATCAGAGTTAAATCAAGTTTCTGATGTTTTCTCGTGTTAGTTTAGACAAAAAATAGAAGAGTTTTGGGCGTAGTCTTGACCAAACCTGTGTATTTAGAGAATTTTAGTCTTGATTGTGTTGATATACCCTCAATAAAATTGCTAAACATTAAGACACACTTAGTCTATGATGGTACACGTATAAAGTGGTCAAATGATCTGATATCTCTGAAGAATTTTACCGAAAATATTGTCGGTTTGGTGGGTTGCTGGAGGTCGCCCGGTGGCAAATCTAAACAGTTTGTTAGTAATGACCTAGATCTGACAATGACTTGGCACCCAGGTAAGCAAAATTCTTTGCTGTTCAGCGGGAAGGACGGTGAATCCTTAAAGAAATTATTGATAAGTATTTTGAACATGGCAAGCGATACTACATATCAAATACCAAACGAGATAAAATCACAGTATAAAGACGACCAGTAGGGCCACTCGGCGATGCAACATGTAGCCAGCTTTTTATGCAAAAATATGCAGTTTACTGGCCAGGAAAGTTAGTCCAGCTTGCTTATTGGCCAGAAAAAGCAATTGACTGGCTGCCAATGCCTAATGAGAGGCCACACAACATTTCAAATGAGTGGCCCTACTGGTCGTCTCTATACTGTGATAAAATCATCGGCGCGAGAATCGCGTGACATTGGCAAAATTACTAATTCTAGTGAAAGCCCAAACCAGTCTATAGCTGAAATAAAAGCGATTAAGGATAAAATTGACGGTGTTTCTGTGATTATAAACAAGCTTTGTTATTCTACAACTAGATTACTAAATGAATTTTCTGCAATTCTGGCCAGAAAGGATCTTGTCGATTCCACTACCCAAACTGATTTTGAAGTACTTAACAATGTCGGAGTAAACTTAGCTGATGCCACGAACGCGGCAGATAATCAGTGTACCTACACGCTTAGTGGTTTATCGACCGAAATCGAAGGTCTTAAACTAAACATCATAATCACAGAATCAAATATTTTAAGCAAAGTTCAGTCTAACAATCAAGTGATTGAGCAAATTCGTCACGACTTAGACTCAATTAAAAGCCAACAGAGTAAAAGTAACTTCACCTCAGACAATAATATTGCCCCAATTATAAATTCTGAATCAATTAATGTCGGACCTACAGCTAATTCAACCAAGATCGATAGTTCTGCCACGATTCCTATATGCAAACGTGGTCCAAAGCGGTCTTGTGCTCAATTACGGTCAACAGTAATCTGTCAACAAAATATCAACCCTCCCGGAGTAGCTCAGCTTTGTCCTGTTAGCAGTAACAAGCCAAATAACAAGTTAACGCTCCAGGCCTACCATAGCTCTAACATACACGTTACTCAGCAAATCGAAGATGCACCAGGAATAAATAAAGGTCAACAGAACCGTAATAAAGTATGTAAATCCACCTCCGATCATAAATTAGAAACTCCCAAGGCCAATCCTGAAGTAATTAAAATTGGATCGATTGCTAACACAACCAAACCCCTTAGCGTAAGCGTTGGTTCTGCTAAACATGAATCAAAGCAGTATTACGCTCATCATTACAACTTAGTCAGTCCTGTAAAACAAAGAAATTTCCATCAACATTCCCAAGCTGTTTTTCGCCCACAATCAAATGTCACTTGTGAGAAGCCAAAACCAAGAAATGAACAGAATGTACAACATATTTCAAACCTTAGTTGTGCTAATACTGGCGAAAGTCAGTCGGTATCAAGTGAGACCGGATCTTTGAAATGGTTGGACCGCCTACCTCTGGTTGAAACGCCTAACGCGACAGGTCAGTAGTAACCCTATGCATATATCTCGAAGTGGGGCCGAACCCCTCGATTGGATAGGACGGTTGCCTCTACTTGTTAATTACTCGACTCATACGCCTCGCTCATGCCAGTCTCAAAGGAATGAAACAGGAAAGATGAACTGGCATACGTTTTTTCGGTCGCGAATCAGCCAGCAGGCAGACTGGTTGAATTACCTGGAGTTTGTCCGTCGCACATTGCAATAAACTTGGAGACTTCTGTCGTAGCTAGTAACAAAACTATAATCACTCTGGAACGAAACACTATACCAGTTAGAATCTCAACGAGAAATCGTCAACAAAGTCCAAAGCAAAGAATGCGTAATGACTGCATACCCATGAGGAAAACCTTGCGTAGAAGAAACTTGAATAACTTAATACCAATTAATTGCAACTCATCGATCGCGAATGCTACGTCCTACTACAAAAAAAGTTCCTTACCCTCTTTGTTCCTTTCTAATACAAGATCACTCGTTAATAAAATTGAGGATCTGGAAGTTGTCATTAACCAAAACGACGTGGATATAGTTTGTATTACAGAAACTTGGCTGACCAATAATATTTCCAACTCAGTAGTCGACATTAGTGATTACATGCTAGTACGGAAAGATCGAAGCGCTGATAAACGTGGTGGTGGTGTTTGCACGTACATCAAATCATCAATTGATTTCACAACAATTGACGAACTTAATGATTCCCCATTTGAATCTCTTTGGGTATACCTCCGTCCGAACAGACTCACGAGGCTTTTCTTGCCTAATTATCGGTATTATATACCACCCACCACAAGACGATGATGCTACTTTACGGATCACCTAATTTCATCATTGGATGCTGCTTTGAACAAATATCCTAATGCTGGAATTATGTTGGTTGGCGATTTTAATCGTTTAAATTATCGATATATTAGTAACCATTTTAACCTGCGACAAACCGTTAAAAATCCAACACGCGGTGCTGCAATCCTCGACCTAATTTTCACCAACCTGTTTCACCATTATAACACTCCTCAAATTCTACGGAATCGGCTTAAGTGACCATAACTCCTTACTTATCCGTCCTTTAAGGAGAACTCACAAAACGAAAGTAGAATCAATTTTTAGAAGGAATGTAAAGCCAAGCATGAAGTCCTGTTTTGGAAGATGGTTAGCATCTACTGATTGGTCATTCCTTGAAACACTATCAAACTGTACGGAAAAACTCGCTGCATTCCAATCTCTGTTAAATTTTGCTATTGAAACTTTTTTCCCACTCCGAAAAATCAAACAACACCCAACAGACAGGCCTTGGATTACTCCTGAACTGAAGAGTCTAATAGCAACGACAACAAGCAATGTCCAAAGACCCTCCTGTTTACAAAAAATTGAGAAATAAAGTTAACAGGCTAAATAACAGTCTTAGGAGTTCCTTTTTTGCAAATAAGGTAAAAACTGTGACAATGCAGCTTCCTGGTGGAAATCCATTAAACAACTTGGAGGACTTCCTAAGAAATTACCAGTATCCAGTGTTTTTGTATCGGGCAAAGAATTCCATTCAACCGAATTAGCAACAAAAATTAACGAAAGCTTCCTGTGTATCACAAACCCTTTAACACCTCTAAACAGCCAATTGGAAAACGTTGAAACTGATCCTGCAGTAGTTAACGAAATTATTTCAAAATACCACATTTCTCCTGAAGATGTTTTTACGAAGCTCTCCAACCTCAAACGCACTAAAGCCTCGGGTCCTGACAACTTACCAAGTTGGGTCTTAAATGACTTTGCCATAGAACTCTCATCACCCGTTGCTGAAATTTTTAACGCGTCAATCCAAGAGAGAGTCGTGCCCGTTTCATGGAAAGAAGCTGATGTAATACCTATCCGTAAAACAGATAAGGTTAAGGAAATTGAAAATGATCTACGCCCAATATCTCTAACACCAATTCTCTCAAAAACCTTGGAACATTTTGTCGCAGAGTGGATTATGTCACAGATCAGACACCTCGTTGACAGGAAGCAATTCGGATCACTCGCCGGCTTATCTACAACTCTAGGAAATGGCCATCGATCCCGTTCTTATCGCATGGGTAAAACAGTTCCTTACTGGCAGGAAACAGCGAGTGAAAATAGGTAAATACACCTCAAGTTTCGAACCAGTGAACGGTGGGGTTCCACAAGGCACTGTTTTAGGCCCGATTCTATTTATGATTATGATAAATGATTTGTTGGTATGATAAGTTCTAAACTCTTCCTATATTATAGTAAATACGTTTTTGTAAATATACAATATTTTTCTAATTAACCAACCCTGTAAATGATAGATGTATTTCAACCTGTATGGTTGCAAAGTCTATATTTTTCTAATAAATTAAAAAAAAAACTCCCCGAAATCGTAACTCTCCGATTTAACTCTCCCGTTATAACTCTCCTTTAGTCATTCCATCATTTTTCTAACTTCTTCTCATATATCTATATAAATATTTAAATGAAATTAACCTGCCACTTGTAAAACCTTATCATCTACGTATAGATATACCATAGGATCTCTCCTATGGTGTTCCATTCCAAGTTGATTTATCTAAAAATACAATATTAAACCACCGATTAACTTCGTAGTCATACAATTAAGCAGCAACCCCTCTCATACTATAGGGGGACTAGGTGAGTGCAACACTCTTGCAAACATTTGCCATTAACGTCTAATATGTTGCCATATAATAGACCATATAATATTTCAATTGTCCCGTGCTATCGTCATTCAGGAGAAATCGCAAAATGTTAAAGCAGTTTTTCACAGCAACTAGAGAATTCCTTTGCGCAGATACGTGTACGCTTAGCGTACCTATTTCGTATCTGCGCTATAGCGTAGACTCTCTCCTCCGCAGAGGCTTTTAAAGGAATATTAAAATTTATTGAATATATTTCGCAATTGCGCTAGAAGGTGCATGGTGTGAAGATAACCGCTGAAAATCGGTGCGCGGGCGAAGGAAAGTTTCATTCGCCCGCCCATAAAAGCCTCTGCGGAGAAGAGAGTATAGCGTAGATATATTGCTATCGAATATGTATCGTAATCTAACGTAATTAGTGGGTTTGTGTATTACTCTTAGCCAATACAAGCGACAGCTAACTTAAAATGACGTAATGTTACTCTCTGATCTCTATACGAGTCTACGAAATGTTTACTAGGAAAATATTTTTTTGACCCAGCCCAGATTAGAACTTTTTTATCCTCCAAACTATTTTTGCGTATTACCTTTGGCTTCGGTCTAGAATGCGGGGTACTTACTTCCTTCGTTTTAAATACGAGTGATTGTATATGCTAATATTTATTAGTATTTCAAAACGACATAAGAACAATGGCGCTTCGAGTTGCTAGTGGTAAAAATCAGACGCGTTTTGCGACGGGATAAAATTGCAGTTGAATCATAACATGCATGTATTTGCCTAAAGGCGGATTTCCAGTCCTCGCACGAAGCTCCTCGCTATATGGAAAAATGACCAAAAACATCGAAAAAAATCACAAAAAAGAATAAAACAATAAGTGAACGAGTCAACTGAGAGGAAAGTAATTTTATAAAATAACATATATATAACGCGTGCTCTGATTGGTCGAAACCCGTGTTCGGATCAGGCCATCCAAATACGGAAGACTATCGTGTTGTTGTTATTTTATAATATACAATTACTTTATGGTTTCCGTGTTTGGATGGCCTGATCCAAACACTTGGGAATGTTGCTCGAGTTAAGAAAAGCTCGCAAAATCACTCGCCTTCGGCTCGAGATTTCGCGCGCTTTTCTTAACTCTCGCGCCATTCCCGCGTGTTTGGATCAGGCCATCCAAACACGGAAACCAGAAAGTAATTGTATAGTTCTTCGAGCAATTTTTGCATATTCAAATGATGATTGAACAGTTAAATACTTTGATATGCATATTCTAATTCTTCCAGTCTCAGCTACATGTTATGATCGATTCAACTGCAATTTTATCCCGAAACTCCGAACTGACTTATAAACTAACTTGATTATTATTTCTGATTAATATCTATTACAAATAGCTTATTTTAAATAGAACTAGGGATCCAAGGATTGTGCAAAGTTTCAAAGAGCCACTGATAAGTTTTGAGGAAAACGAAAGATTAATATGGAGGCACTGAAGTACTCTGCGGCGAAGACATAATTTACACCATAATTTACAAGTAAATGCAAGTAATGTTTCAGGAAAATCTCTCCTTGATCCTACAGATAAATAATATTTCACAATTCGCCGTGGGAAGTGTATGCGTATTTATTGCTGACGTAAATAGATGACTCATGCATGGAATTAGCTAGCAGTATTTATGCCAAGATTGTCAAGTTCTCATGACATTTGTTTTTCGAAGGTCTATTATTACCATTTGCGTTCAACCTTGAAGTTTGACGATTTTAACGCGTTTGTTTACTTTTCAAACATGAACGTTTGCTAACAAAACGTACACCTCTTGAAATATTAGATTTTGCGATTTTTTGGCGAAGTATGAATATGTTTTTGATCCTTACTTTATGATCCTTATATCTTTCATTCTATCTTGCAAAATAACTTAAATTTTGCGAGCGTAACATTCGAAAATATGGAAAATTGCTTAAAACGTGGCAAACACGCGAACAAACATGCTTGTATTTTGCACAAACGTGGACATTTCTCACGCCAAACGTAGAACTTTCATTAGCCGAATTCATATTAGGGACGGGAAACTCGTCTGTGAAAACCCGTCTGAATATGAATTTAGGGACGGATTTAAGACGAGTTTCCCGTCTAGATGGGATTCCCGTCTAACTTTCCCGTCCGTTTGGACCGGGAAAGTTGGACGGGAAAGTTGGACGGGAAAGTTAGACGGGAAACTCGTCTGACCCCGGATTCATATTAGACTGACGAGTTTCCCCGTCTAAGACGAGTTTCCCGTCTAACCCAGCCTCGTACCCAGGCGCTTTTAAGGAAAAGAAAAAAAATCGCGTTCAGCTAATTTATAGAGATCAGTGGCTGAGATTAGCGAGCGCGCGGGGGTGCTTGGGGAGGACGCGACGAGAGGGGGAAGCGCCTGGCAGAAAATGCAGATAAGTGAAGAATTTTGACCGAAATGTGAAGAATCCTTTCCATCGCTTGATTTGAGGTGCCTTTTCGTCAGTTTTTCTCCCTGGTGTGTTATCATTGATATCTGTATGGATGAAACAGACCATTCTTTTGCAGAAGCTCTAACTACAGGTATTTTTTATGTATATATAATATATTTAATATTTTTGCAAAGCCTCTAGTGGTTAAAATTGTGTAAATATATGAAGTGGTTGCACAGAATTGACGATTTTTCTTATTTGTGGTCACAAAACTAATTGGACCTTTGATATGCTATATCCTTGCGAGATTGCTGTTTTTCATTCGGGCTATTTTGCTATTTTCTTTAAGCAATTTGCATACTTTGTTGTCGTTTTTATATACAATAACAATTGAATGCTTGATCACAGGCACAGTCTACGATTTTGGTAAATTTGTATCGCTAAAACAAGTTTCTTTTATATGCAGAATTTAGTTCAGACGATGAATTTAATACTTCCTTTCGACAACTCGATGTTCAAGGTAGTTTTTACTATTATTTTTTATTATTATTTTATAATAATATAGTCATAGGCATTGTGTATTTTGTTATGTATTCATTTAAAAATCTGTCAGTGCTTCTTGATATTGACTGAAGTAACATGGTTACCAAGAGCATCCGAAAATAACCAGTATATTCATGAGGTAGGGTCACATAACCTACCAACAGGCTATATTGCTACCAACTTGCCAAAGTGGCATGGATATTGTTTAAAATAGTTGTCGGGTTGATATGTATGTATATTAATCATATGACATCTTTGTTGTTTTGACATCAGTCACATTCGTAGGAATATTAAGGTAGGATGTCTTTACATGGCTTATGTAGAGAAAAACAATGACCTTTTGCAAAGGTAACCCTATCTCTAGCATCACCCTAACACACAATAGACTATAGGGTTACTCGTTACCAGGGTAACCTTGTGGCTAGGATCACCCTATTGTCATGTAAACAGCCCATGGGTTAAACAGTGTGCTTTGTGTTCTTTTTAGCTTACAATCTGTCCAGTTCCCAGTGTGATGAGAGAAGGCATAAGTTGTCAACTGAGCTAGAACATGTTGCTGAGTATTGATGAAGAATGAAAGATTTGCTTGATTTGACATCCAACGAGAACATTCTCACTCAAACAGTTAAAGCATGTTTTCCAGGTCCAACAAAACAGAAATAAATGACTGAATGTGAACAAATGTTTGTATTTTGTAAAATTATTCTGTCTGCATGCCATAGTATAAATTTAATGTTTGTACCATAGTGCAATTAGGGTGTTTTATTTTGCTTTAATTTTTAGTATGAGATTTTGAGGTGATTAATACAATAACAAACCTGAGAAAACTTAAAAATGGATATACAGTAATAGCCCAGCAAATGACTTTCAATGTCTTGTTTGAATGTTATTTGCTGAACTTTTTTAGAGCCTGATAAAAATATCTTTCAGGGACCCTGGGGAAAGGGTAGCATGGCCCCGTCGGTCATTGAAATCCGAATGTGAAAGACAAAGCACAGAGTGCCCCCCATATAGGAGTAGCCCTAACATGTTTTAAACATAGCATGAATTCATTACAATTTGAGTATGAGAAATGATCGATGGTCTATAGGTACCTGCTGTCAAATCACAGTGTGTGTGTACAATTTTAATAGGTACTAATCTTTCTGTGAAAACAAATGGCAGAAAGCACATGCATGGAATAATTCAGTGAGCATAAAACAGAAATTCTGTTTTTAGAAAACCAAATTAATGATATTCAGATGGGAGTTGAGATTACATTAGCCAGGACACTGGCAGGAAAGTACAATTTTAACTTATAACAATATTAAATTGCAAATTATCAATGTTTTATTTAATTAATACGTAAAAAATATATGAAGTACACTAAAATGCTTTTTGTTTTCGCAGTGCATTCATCATTTGGACACAAAATATTTCCTGAACATACAACACTGTGTATAAATCTTTCAGTTTGCGACGACAATTGCAATATTTTCTCATTTGAATTCATTGATATTAAAAATCACTGCCGCCATCTTTAATACATTTTCTGCCAGGCGCTTCCTTCGTCGCGACCTCCCCAAGCACCCCCGCGCGCTCGCTCAGCTTAGCCACTGATCTCTATAAATTAGCTGAACGCGATTTTTATTCTTTTCCTTAAAAGCGCCTGGGTACGAGGCTGCGTCTAACCCCTAATATGAATTCGGCTATTGTCAAAAGTGACACGGGGCGTGACCAAACGTTCACATTTGAAAAGTAAACAAACGCATTAAATCGTCAAGCTTCAAGGTTAATTATACCCATCAATTCAAGGTATACTGTAAAGTTTAAATTAACACGACTATTGGGACTGCAGGCTTTGCAGAACGTTTATATGATCCCGTTTTATACCATAGAGGTTATAATATAAATCGGATACTATAGTCTACACTGTTTTGATAGATTACAGATCGAATACATGCAGTATACTATATATATATATCCAGCCATCGACTTGCACAAGTTTATTGACATTGGCATTGCCCCTATAGTTCATAAGGCTATAGTTGTATTTGAAATAATATAGCCTTTAAACTGCTACCACATTTACCTTCCTCGCATTTGAGATACAGTCTTGTCATAATCATAAGAGATATTTTGTCATAATCATAATTCTCGAAAGCAAATCTCAAATAATAATGCTCGGGAAGCGAAAATAAGTGAATTTCTACAATCCTTCCCGTTGATTATCCAGTACTGAAGGCAAGTTGGTAAGTCAGTTATAATGACTGATTTCTCTCCGGTTCATCGACATACTTATAGTTATACTATATATTGATAATTTGATATAATGATAATGTTCTTGTCGCTAGACTCGCTACACGGCACGCGTACGAATCTCGCAGTCACCTCGCGGCCACGCACTTGATAGCGCACGTGCATTTGTGATTGCACAAAAAATCGCGTGTTCCGGGGGAAAGTCGCCAATTTAATGTCAATTCAACGTCTTCAGCAAATGTTTCAAGTTCAATATAAAGACTCTAATTCAGCATAGTTTGTGTAAAGTCGCCATAAGATCAAAAGAATATTTAAAGAAAAATGTGAAGCCCTGTCTTGAAGCACTAAATCACTAAATGTTAATGAAATTTAAAAAGAAACATAAATTGTATGCACCCCCCGGAAAGTTTACACTATGACTGAATGTCTGACTGACTGACTGATGTGAATTTTCGCCACTCATCACAATACTGCAAAGTTTCAAAGAAACTTTGCACTAAAAAGTAATTAGAGTAACCAAAGACGATTATATGAGCCCGTTTTCTACCATGCGAGGTGAATTTGTTCGCGCGAAGCGAGAAACCAGGGCGCTTATATATTATATATCGTTGAGAAAAATAAATTTCTGCAACGTGATAGGTTAGCGAAAAAAGATTACCGCTGGCGGTCTTAAATATGGGAGTTGAAGATTTGACTTTTGTCCACTCTCCAAACTACTGAGTACTGGTATCAGTCTTAAATGATAAAAAAGCTTAGAAATGGTATATATTATGTGAAAATAAACGTCTCTATAAGACTAAGAAACCAGAATAGACGATTTAAGTAGTCAAAGGATATAAATATCTTACTTTTCTCTTTAAAATATTTTTTTTATGCCACCTGGTCCTGACTCCTTGATCAGCTGGATCCATTTTTACTCTCTTTTTAACTGTTAAATTAATAAAACATCTTTAAATCAGGAATTTTATATCTAACATACACTTCATTGCAATGGACCTATTATCATTTTCGAATCTGTCATTTTTGTTGTTCACTATAGTACTCGTTTACCTAGCAGAGATGTACACAAATCACAGTGCATGCCTAAAATTGATTGTTGTCAGCCCAGTCAGGTTGCGAATTTTTCTTGAAGAACAAATCAAGTCAAATGGTAAAACCTCGTACATGCAGACGAAAATTGACATGTCCTGAAATTTTGACCAAGTTTTGGGGAACATTTTGACCAAGTTTGAACGTTTTGATAACGTCACTTACGTGAAGGAGAAACTGAATGCTCGTTGGGGGGGGGGGTTGTGCTAGGTAATTTAAGTTCCCGTAAAATTGTAAACAGCATTTTTAAGAAAATAATATTTCAATGACTTTAACATCTTTACTCCAAACTAAATTACTGCACAGTTGTTACAAATTATTTGAACTCAGCTTAGAAAAGCAACTTAGCTTATATTGACTGATAAGCACTTCATCTTGCAAGGATATAGTGGATCAAGAATAATCAAGGTGAGGTTTACTGGTTTAGCTAGATATTTTCGTATTTATGCGCAAAACAAAACAGAAAATGTTGATTGTTAAACCGGATGTCAATTCGCTGCTAATTCGCTCCCTGTTGGTCAATAAGTATTTTGGTTTTTGACTATATACTTTCGCACTTTCAGCTTATAAGTGACCAATTATTTTGACCAAAATTTTTCCAGTTTGACCAACTTTTCCCGCTTAAAATTATTGGGGGGTGTAACACCCCCCATACCCCCCCAGTAGCGACGTCCCTGTATGGGCTGGAAACGCGAATGCATGCAAGAAGCTAGACTTGGATCAAGTCCGTCTCTCTAGAGTCCGAGGGATCGAGCGCGCCGAGAAGCGCGCGCGAGGTGCAATAACGCGGGAAAGTTTGAGGGAGAGACGGACTTGGCTCACCTGCAAGCGCGCCAAATTTACCGACCCGTTTTTCCGTCGGTAACGCGTCATAACTAGATTGCAATAATTTATACTAATTGACAATAAAGCGGAAATAACAAAGTATATATCTTGTTTCAAAATATATAGCGTGTCTGGTTTATACTTAAATGATGAATTCGTTTCAAGATGGTAGTAATTATGGCTTGCGTAAACTTGGATACGATAACTTGATATGATTATACTATAAACTGCACAACTAGTGTCACACTATAAAGTGTCACGGCGAACTTCATGATCACACGAAATTTTGATACAGTCAGGGATATTTTGTGCAAATAGTCATAATAATTAACTAGAAGAGTCTATAGATACGATTTAATAAAACAAGTGTTGTTTAAATATAAGGCTTATAGTTATATAAAAGGCGTATTTTTATTAACATTAAAATATTTGATCATTTGTTAATATCACAATGACAAATCTGTTCGACTGAGGTTTTAGCGTCTCAGAATCGGTCACAATGTCAATGATAACAAATAAATATATATTAAATATATAAATAAATGTAACTTTATTTTGCAGTGACCTTTATATTTTAATATTTTCAATGCTAGACTATTAGTGATTATGCCCTTTATGGGAGATTTTCTTGACTAATAACTATAGTCAAACAACTGACTAGCGAGGCCAATAACTATAGACTAGTATAGTCAAAGCAATATTGCCAAAAAATGATATGCTATGGCTCTCCTGTATGTTGAACAGTACGACAGAACAGAAACACTAAAATATGAAAATACAGAAACACGAAAATACGGAAATATGAAAATACGGAAATACAGAAATACGGAAATATAAAACATGAAAACATGAAAATACGGAAACATGGAAATACATAATTGTATTTTATGTTGTCGCGTCTGGGCCACCGTAATAAACCAGACACGCTATATATTTTGAAACAAGATACTTTGTTATTTCTGCTTTATTGTCAATTAGTATAAATTATTGCAATCTAGTTATGACGCGTTACCGACGGAAAAACGGGTCGGTAAATTTGGCGCGCTTGCAGGTGAGCCAAGTCCGTCTCTCCCTCAAACTTTCCCGCGTTATTGCACCTCGCGCGCCGCTTCTCGGCGCGCTCGATCCCTCGGACTCTAGAGAGACGGACTTGATCCTGGTCTAACCTGGAGCCAACTGGCTCATCGTGGCTCTGGGATAATCCGACTCAGAGGTACAGAAAACTGTACCTCGACCAAACTGGCCTTCGTATATAAATCATGAAAATATATCGTTTTTGGCAGCAAATCTAAATGTTCTTCGTAGTACGTTGCAAGAGGAGTATAAATACGACAGAGCAAAGAAAATATTGTAATAAAAACAGTCGATATGGAGCGGTGAAGAGTGTTTTATATCGAAGAAAATGTTGCAATTATAAAGTGTAAATTAACTATATTACGAGAGGTGCTACACTTCTGGGCTTTGGCACTGTCACTATGGAAAATCTTGAATTATACGGGTCCTTGTCTTTCTACCATCAAAATTAAGCCGTTTAGCGCTCGTAAGTTCGTCCAAGCTGAAACAATGCGTGAAATTTTGGGTACTATTAAAAGTCCAGTCTATAAAAAACATGGCTGGAACGTACTATACGATTGGATTACAAGAGGAAACGCTAAAGTACTTTCAACTCGACCATTAACCTTAAACATTTTGTAGATCAAAGGAATATCAAACGAAGCTTAAAGTTATGAACTGAAAATTGGTTCCATTACATTATTATGAGCCATATAGTATAGTAATAAACTTCATTTGAAATACAAACATAATTTTTGTCAGAAGTTAGATCAGGCCTGCAGTTCAATCTTTTAATGGACTCTTCTTATGAACCAGATATACCCGGCAAAGTGAGCAAGCCTGGCTTGCCATGTCAGTTTATCATTTTCCTCATACAAGGCAAGCACAACACCGTGACCTGGGATCTTGTCACTCATGCAGGCACTCTGCGAGCCAGGCTAGCCCCATTCCAATAGGAATACCATCTTGAAAATATACAGAATAAATATATGACAGGATCTTCGTACTAGTAAGCCAGCCTGGTTGGTGAGCTCAGTCAGTCCAGCTTCATCGAACAACCTGTAATCTTCATACTTGACATACCCCTGTTGATTTCTACCAGTGATTTAAGTACTGTACTTTGAAGATGGGGGCATATATAACACCCTTCTTGTAGCTTGCTCAAAATCTTTTGCAATTTTGGACTGTGGCTACAATCTTGGACATAACTGGTTGAGACTACCTTTACCTCTATACTAAATTTTCATACCCTCATTATAATTTCCCTGTTGCACTTCTTAAGCCCTGACTCTCAACATTGAACTTGTTATATGGTAAATTACCAAAAGTTGTTTCAATGACATGGGTATGATGAAGTTTTGTTTTGTCAATGTATACTAACTTTGCAATATTGTGAGGAATGGTCTCAAGCATTATGTCAAAGATTTTACCTGCCTTGCATAGGCGGTGGAAGATCTGTATTATTGGGGGGCTTAGAATGTAGCACACCAATGTAGAGGGGTCTGGGGGAATCCTTCCCCAGAAAATTTTGAAATCTAGTATCTCTGAAACCACATTTCCTGCATTCTGTGGGGAGAATTTTATGGAAATTTCAACATTACAAGCTTTCATCTGGAGTACTAAAAACATAGTTCAATAATCTAATATTCAACATTTGTTATATAAACATATTTAATTGAAAGACTGATACAGGGGGGGCTTGGGCCCCCATTTCCCTACTTTTTAAAAGTTGGGGGGCTTTAACCCTCCCTTCCCGGTTCCACCACCTATGCTACCTTGTATTTGTCTACCCTGCACTCTTCCTTGGGAGCAATTCATGTACCTTGGCACATAGTACTAGGCATTGATTCCAGCACTCCACAGTTTATTAACAATGGCAAAATTTGTATTATCATGGTTTTAGAAATTATTTTGTCACAACACTATTTTCAGAATGAGCTTTTCTTCAATGTACCTGTATGATTACAATATTTCCCTGTATCGTGGGCAAGTTCCCATGCAGGGAACATGACTTGGTCCTGGCTGGCCTGTGAGCAGACTAGCTCCTGGCCAACAACTATGGAACCAGTTTGGCTATATTTTATGGGAAGCTGTGTGATTATGTTTTATGCTGTTGTTGTTGTTGTTGAAAAAACATTGAAAATTATTCCAGTAAATTATTATATGAATTTGCCCTCTGTACAACAAGAGGGAGTACATATATTCTCCTACCAGGATTGACCCCTGCCTATAAGCCACAAAACTGTATATAGAAAATATCCAAATATACATGGTACACTTATTCAATGTGTATGAATAATTTGTTTTATATTATTAATACAAGTATGCAGGCTAGAATACAAGATAAGTATTTAACAATACCTGCTGAATCAACCAGAGATGTTTTATCCATACATTGATATACAACATGACTAAAATTGTAAGGATAATTCTTGTAGTACATGGTTAGAGAGATTATTAGGCTTAAATATAATTTAGTAGTGATCTTGTAATACTAATAATTATAAGATGATCAAGATTAGGCCACTAAACTAAAACCAACTGCTTTTTCAAATGGATATAGATAAAATATTCTGTTATTCACAATCAAATAAAAAGTTGTGATAAAGTATAACCATTTTCAAAACCAAGCATACTTTCCAAAATAAAGCTAAAGCATTTAGGAATTTTAGTAAAGTATGTAGGCTTTAAATTACAGCACAAAGTTTCACGTTCTATTTCACCTTTGGTACATTTATAAAATAGTGCAAACTTAATAGTACCTTTCTTTATATTTTCCGTGTAATATTACAGAAGATTATTCACCTTATCACTGCTAAAATTACTCTGAACTACAAAAACAATATTCGACCACTCCTAAACGGGTTTTACTACATCCCGGGCACAGAGTAGATATATACAGAGGTTTCACTTCAGGCAAAATGCGTAACCGGCCGCTATTCTGTCTGATGATGACTTTAAAATAGAGTGGAAATTTACAGTCTCTCAAACTCGTCTTGTTTATTCATATTTTGAATTTCAAAATGACATTATTCTCCGGAATTTGTTTTTTTTCTTTATTTTCGATATTTTCGGAAAATAACCGGCATAAGAGACCCTTGTTATTTTCTTTATAACGGTTTACCTTGACTGAAGTTGTGATTAACAACATTAAATAGTTAACTCGAATTTTTGCGGTATTTTTACGTCTAAAAATGCCCGCCATTTTGAAAGTTTTAATTTTTTAAAAATTAAGAAAAAGTGTTTGGCGCGGACTCGAACCACTGAGCTTAATAGTATAGCTCAGTGACTCGAACCCACAGTACAGTCACAGATTAAGTATGAACAGATGTCTATCTTCTGTAAAAAACTCGTCCCGCGGTCGCCATCTTACTAGCAAGTTGTGATGGCGTGTGCATGACGTGTATTCGTCATTTGTTACTACGTCATTGCTTTCATGCCCTTTGACCTAATGCCTTGACATTTGTGGAAATGAAAAAAAACCATTGGCCTTGCAATGTATGTCAATTAGTTAAACAAATTACTACTAAAATGGCAGAAAAGGCCGCGAGAAAATGCAAAACACTGATAGAAAAGTTGTTCGTGCTGACGCTATCAAACGTCGCCATCTTACAAGCAAGCACGATGGCGTGTGCATGACGTGTACATTTTGGGAAATTTGAGGACACGAAAGCCCTATGAAGTTACACTTCTGGTATATACTTATTCTGTGGTACAGTTGCCCCAGCAAACGCACGCCCTAACCCGCTACGCCACATGCAAGCTCGCTAAAAAGAACGGCAAAAATACTATTTGTATTAACTTACTACTGCAAGTTCTGGAAACACTGAATGTTATCATCATATACCGCTGATAATCAGCGGGCACTGACAAAGAACGCCCGGGATGTAGTACGAAATCGTCACTTGGTCAGTTTGAGCACAGTTAATGAAATGGTTTGAGTGAATTACTCTGGTTTAGAGTATTTTATAAAGGACATTTGTGGTTTTCAAGGCCAAAGACGTATACCTTGAAGGTTTTGGATGCAGAATGGACCGTTTGGGATGAATTATATTAAAATATCGTTCGCCGAAGCTTGACATGAAAATGTCACTTGCTCAGCTCGAGTCATTTAATTTTTAATTTTAATTTTATTAGCTTTGCCATTATATATCAACACTATACATACAATACAAAAACACATGCATATAGACATCTATAAAACGTCATACACATCTGGCAGGATATCTGCAACAGCTTAACGCCAATTACTGCAGATCCTAAGTTACAATATAGGAACACAAATCTACACACGACACACAACAATGAACTAAAAACAGCACGATATAGCTTTAGTAAGATCTCGAGCTACATTACATTTAACACACACAGATTTCCATGTTCTCGGCTCGTCCACGTTGAAAACGTATTCAAGTGCCATTTTATAATGGGCGTATAGACTCCTCCTAAATTCGTTCATTTCAATGTCCTTACATCTTAAATGGTGAGGCAACGCGTTCCAAACTCTGGTTGTCCGTAGAAGAAACGACTTCTGGTAGGTGGAGGTTTTACATTTTGGAACAATGAAGTTCAGGGAGTTTGGAGTTGCTGATCTGGTTGGTCGATTTGAACGTTGAGGTATTGGTAGAATGTCACTATTTAGGTTCACTATGTCATGGTTTGATTTGAAGAATAACATTAGGTCTAGAAATTCGTGCCAGTAACACAATGGTAGAAGGTTAAGTGAGAGGAGCCGATGTTTATAGGTGATATCGCATAAGAATGGGAGATCCATTATATATTTGGACGCGCGTCTTTGGACACGTTCTGTGCGTTTGATAAGTTCGACTGACTGTGGGGCCCAGACTTGCGAGGAGTACGCGAAGTGGGAACGGACTAGAGACAGGTATAGGGTGCGGCGGATAGAGGGATTCTTGATCTTTATTGTACATCGTCGTATAAATCCGAGCGATTTACTAGCTTTGGCGCACTGGGAGAGGACTTGTTTGGACCAGGTAAGGTTGGAAGACAATTACTGCAGACAAGTACTTTAAATGTACTTGGTTTAATACATTTAGTCATTAGATATTTTGAGGAATATTCGGAACATTACTTGGAGGATAAAAGCAGTATTTAGCAGTATAAGTCCACTGTTAACTGATGCCAAAATACCAAATATCACCTAGAGGTAAAATTTGACACACAGACATGGTATGTGTGCAATGCAGCCTATTTGAACTCACTGTATGAAATGGCAGACAGCATTACTCATGAAAGGAAGAATTCTGAACATTATATTGATTAGGCTTTTCCCGGGGAGATCATGAGACCAGACTGGGTAATATATGGCAGATTTCGACAAGGAAACATTTATGCAGCAGGGAAAAATTCAAGTGTGACAGTGTGTAGTGTGCAAAATTGTGGCAAGTGCACTGCAAATTTGAGTGTTGTTTCTGATTTTCAGTATTGTTTTAAAACATTTAACTTAACATTTAACAATACAGTAACAGTGTGCAACCTGTTCATGTACTGAAAAATATCAAGTATGCATCGCCAGACTTTCCATGGTGGTCGTGAAATATAAACCTCTATAAAATAAATTCAGTTCATTAAACTTAACAGTTTCATGTATGCTTGGATGAAATCCATACATTGTTATACTACTATTAATTATCATGTCTATAGTAAAAATATATTAATCCTTCAAGTAATTAATGGCAAATTTTCCTACTTTGTTGAACCTCAATAAAATGCATGTCCAAAACTAAATTTCTTGACATGTCATCTAGTGAGAATGAATGTCCAGATTAGCAATATGTTAGTGTTTTCTATTTATGGTTCTTTTTAACACGACATTTAGTAAGCTATATTTTCCAAGGCTGCCCAGGAGGAATTGCTCGATGAGCCCCAGATTTAAGTGAGCCCCAAGAATACTATAAAAGGAAACAAAAACTGGGGAAAGAAGTCAGAGGGTTGTAAGAGGTGGGGGAGGGACCATAATCTCATTTTCCATTCCCAATTTTAATTGCTTTTTGTAATCCCAGTCGTCTCAGCAAGTAAAGCCTGTTACAGACATTACTTTTATCCTCTAAGTAATGTTCCGAATATTCCTCAAAATATCTAATGACTAAATGTATTATTAAACCAAGTACATTTAAAGTACTTGTCTGCAGTAAATGACTCGAGCTGAGCAAGTGACATTTTCATGTCAAGCTTCGGCGAGCGATATTTTAATATAATTCATCCCAAACGGTCCATTCTGCATCCAAAACCTTCAAGGTATACGTCTTTGGCCTTGAAAACCACAAATGTCCTTTATAAAATACTCTAAACCAGAGTAATTCACTCAAACTGACCAAGTGACGATTTCGTACAAATTTCGGCGAGCGATATTTTTACATCAATTCATCCCCTGCTGTCCAGTTTGCGTCTAAAACCTTCACGATAAGTGAAGTGAATTCGAAACACTGGGACGAGTTTGATCGAAGTGAATTCGAAACACTGGGACGACGCAAAATGCAAAAAATATGGATTTCCCCGTAGAGTTTATAGTCTTTTTGCCCTGAATGGCGGCCATCTTGGATGTGTGACATGGCGGCTTAAAAATCACGAACGTTTTTTTTCCTTCGTGGCCTTTTTAGATCGAAATTTTTGGATAAAACAGTTAAGAGCATCATTGTTAAATGTTTGAGCTGGTTGAAAGCAATTAAGAAGTGAGAAAAGACGAATTGTCGGCTTTGTCGCGCGCTTGCTAGGAACATGGCCACAGAGTAGACACTATACAGAGGCTTCACTTCAGGCAAAATGCGTAACCGGCCGCTATTCTGTCTGATGATGACTTTAAAATAGAGTGGAAAATTTACAGTCTCTCAAACTCGTCTTGTTTTATTCATATTTTGAATTTCAAAATGACATTACTCTCCGGAATTGTTTTTTTTTCTTTATTTTCTTAAATTATCGGCCGGCCGCCATGTTCCTAGCCAGTGCGGTAACGAGAGGCATTCACCCCCCCGAACAAGATGGCGGCCGATATTTTCGGAAAATAACCGGCATAAGAGACCCTTGTTATTTTCTTTATAACGGTTTACCTTGACTGAAGTTGTGATTAACAACATTAAATAGTTAACTCGAATTTTTGCGGTATTTTTACGTCTAAAAATGCCCGCCATTTTGAATGTTTTCGGGGGAGGTGAGAGCCTCTCCTTTGCGCACTGGCTAAGCATCGGTTACGCTCAAAACATTAGGATTTGATACACAGTGAGGCCTCTTTATAGTGTCTACTCTGTGACATGGCGGCCGTGGAACAACTTTTTACCTGAAGTTACACATCTGTATATATTTCATCTGTGGTATGAGTCAGCAATCTAGGTTTATTATATCTATGGACGTATAATATAACTAACTTCCAGACAAAGCCAAACAAAGGGCGTCTTCGCCCGAAACGTCGAAGTCTTGTTGAATTATTCAGGTAGCTTCGCTATCCTAAAAACCCTCAGCATATCGTATCTGTAATAGACGCTAACTACACGGTTACTGGCAACACGCGCTTAAAATAATCCAGTGAATAGGTTTGCACTCAACCACCCAATGCAGTGGATGGGCAATCGTGGAAAATGTGTTTTCGACCTGCAATTTTCAATCGTATCCTATTTTCAATCGACCTCCAATTTTTGATCGAATCTCAAACAAAACGCCCGATTTATCTTGCTATATTCTATACAGCATGATTGTAGGCAGTACGCTCGGTACAAAAAATGCGTACAGTGAACGAATCTCATTTGAGCCCCATTGGTCATTACAGGTAAAGAGTAAAGCAGAACAAACGTTTATAAATACCTTGACTTCTCAGTATTGAGCGAACGCGGTATTAACTGCAGCGTGTGCAACGAGAAATTCCTGCAACGACTTTTTATACCCTAGTTTTGCCGTTTGCAGCAATATTAAACCAATCGAATTTCAACCTTCAATGACTAGGTATGGCAAGCCATATATGCAGCAATAATCAACCAATCATTTGGCAAGCCATTTTGACCAGTTGCGTAATAGCGATGCCCGCTAGGGATGACGGTAGGAGGCTGTTGTTGCTTTCGAACGAAATCAGATATAACGCACTGTTTGAAAGGTCGCTCGCCATTGGCCGAACCACGCTAATTGGTGGTCGTGGTGGTTGACCAATCAACGGCTTTCCCATGCACTACATGACACCATGATGACAGTGACGCATCCGTAATCTAGTTTGATTCATATTATTCGTATTCATATTCATAGTAAAGAGCGGGGTAAAGAGAATAGTAACATTCCTATGCAAATTACAAAGCCAAAATATAGTTAGCTATGTCGTTTAGTTCATCTAAATCATAGTAAATACATAGATTGCGTGAGGATAGTGACATTCTTAAAATATCATATTGCACCACATCTGTAATGAATCGAAATATAGACCTTGTCAGCTTGTTGAACGTAAATGTTTCCCCTAACACATTACACATAGATCTTCTCTTTCGTTCGATTTTCTCGACTGAAACAGCTTATATTTTTGAAATGGTGGATAAAATTGAAAATTAAGTACAATAAAGCATTCGCTTTCGATCTTTGAATAACTTGCCTTCTGGGCTTCGGCTCGTATTTCATTGAACGTTCGTTCTCGATCATCTATATTTATATTAATATATATTATTCAGACTATTTACGGAAACGACTGAGTATTTTCAGAAAGTGCATAATTACTAATATAAAACATATAATATGGAGCTACATTCATAGTGAGTTGCATTTGGGAGTTTCGGTGAACCATTTTTCGCGCACGAATATACCTAACCCACCCAACCCCATCCCTAACCATAACCAATATTCGTGCGCGTGATATCTTACAATCGTACACCAAAATATTGATAAACAAGATTTTAAAATGTTTTCCCTTGATTTACAGGTGTGATAATTATTTCAGACTTAGCCGAAGATCTCAGAACCTGTATTGACGGCAGTGATCTTCAACTTCAACTTTATTACTCACAATTTTTCAATTTTTTATTGACATTATTTATATTATTATACTTACAATAAAGATAAGGATACGGAGATGTAATATATATTTCAGAAGGTATATTAAAGACAATAAAGTGTAAGATGGTTAAAGTAGCTTACTTTCGTTTACTTTCAGTTAATATAAATTATTGGCTAATGTGGAGTTAAAACTAGTACAGGTAATTGGTCTTTTGGATAAAGAAACTGGTATCGAAATCGATATCGCGTATTGAAAAGGCCAAATAAATAGGAAAACCCTCGGGAAAACCAACTTGAACAAGACGAAACTGCAACCTGAATGCTATGCAGAAACGTAGTCGTTATAAATAATAAAGGCAAAACAACTGATTTGACTAGTGCATGATAACTGCTAAACACCTCGGTTCCTTCATTTCGCCTTTCAGTTACTCCAAATCTAACCAAACACGCAGCATTACTTATTCTATATGTCTATATAGGCCTAGTCTATATTTATAGCAATGTCAATGACAATATATAATTATAAATATATAATCCTTATTGACCGGCTTTCTTGTTGTATTATAAGAATAGGTAATAGAACCTCCACTGGCGTTAAATAATTGGTATGTTATGTCCTTTATGTAATTGTGTACGCATGTATATATGTACCATATTATATAATGAATGGTGTAAATGGCTTTTAAACAATCATGATATTGTATTATAAGAATAGGTAATAGAACCTCCACTGGCGTTAAATAATTGGTATGTTATGTCCTTTATGTAATTGTGTACGCATGTATATATGTACCATATTATATAATGAATGGTGTAAATGGCTTTTAAACAATCATGAGGGTCTGAAAACTAGACCGTGCTGTAGAAAGTCCAAAAGACATATGAATAGCCTGCACTGTATATCATACAGCCTTAATATAGCAGGTCTTATTGTATTTTAAGAATAGGTAATAGAACCTCCACTGGTGTTAAATAATTGGTATGTTATGTTGTATTATATAAGAATAGGTAATAGAACCTCCACTGGCGTTAAATAATTGGTATGTTATGTCCTTTATGTGATTGTTTATGCATGTATGTATGTACCATATCATATAATGAATGGTGTAAATGGCTTTTAAACAATCATGAGGGTCTGAAAACTAGACCGTGCTGTAGAAAGTTCAAAAGGCATGTGAATAGCCTGCACTGTATATCATACAGCCTTAAAATAACAGGTCTTATATCTTGTATGTGTGGTTTGTTTGGTTAATATATACTTTTTTCACAGGGCCAGAAATATTGACCATGCTGTGAAATACACAAACTAGATCAGATTCACTAGTAATATAGGTCTAGTTCAACCTACTTTGGATTTAGTGGTGTATTATTTCTGTACGTATATGATACAGATGGTGATTAATTAGGTTTGCATGTGTTGTTCAAAGGGTCTGAGAAATAGACCGTGCCGTGAAGTATAAGTAAAGTTTATAGACTAGGCAGCGTATAGTCGTTTCATGAACTATAATGTAAATTATTTATATATATGTACTAAAAACAGAAAACATATAGGAGTGAAATATGCGATATATAACTGATTGGAAAAAAAAAATTTATATATATAAAAACAATAAAACAGAATATATATGTACTAGAGAGAGAGAGAGTGGAAGATGCTGTGATGGCATTGAGCTATTTCATACATCTCACAGAGTCTTGAGTCGACCATGCTTGTGAGATATGTTAGCTGATGGTGGGTAGATTAGAAAAGGGAAATAGTCGTGTGGTATTGTGTTTTAACGCTAGTGTTTGTGTTTTAATATTTGTGTTTTAATATTTGTGTTTTAATATTTGTGTTTTAATATTTGTGTTTTAGTGTTTGTGTTTTAATATTTGTTTGTGTTTTAATATTGTGTTTTAATAGTGGAGGTTCTATTACCTATTCTTATAATACAATTCGACGGAAAATCCAGAAAACCACAAAATTCGTACTAGCCCAAATTTTGATGTAAACAAATTCTTCCCCAATATAATGTATATGCTATTAGGGGTATGTTAAACCGTATTTGGTTTTGAGGCTCTCGACAAAATTTTGAAATATTTTATTTCTTTATCATTTTACTGTGCTGATTTTCACACCTTGAATTACTATTTACTATATTGGAGAAAAATAGCAAAATATTCATGTGATTTCAAAACAGTCCATTTTTCTGGAATCAATGGGCTTTAATCTCTCAACCAAATCGCTTTAACGAGCAAGAATAATGCATGGATCAATTCCTGCTGTTACCATCCCCCCCCCGGGCAATACCCCCGGGATTTGTACTTTTTTCCTAAGCATGTAGTAAATTCCCTACCCCCGGGCCTTTCAAATTAACATCCCCACCCCGGGGCAAAGATAAAAAACTAAAACATGACGGCTATAAATATCAATAAGCACGCAAAATTATAATATCAATAAAAGACTGAAACCCTTGAAACATATACATACCGCGTGTTGAAACGCTGTGAAAACACATACCAAAAGTTATTTTTAATGATGGTACAGAATATGTACATTAAAATCTCACGTACAAGAATTTATTTCGACCCAAGAAAATTAGAAGACCTAAGCTGCTGATAGTGGAATATATTTTTCATTTTTCCCGTATCCGTATATATTGTTCCTTTTATATGTTGTTAAAAAGAAAAACTGTTTGTGCTCTGAAAAAAGTATGTGATTTGAAAAAGAACCGCCGACAAATTTGCACGATTTTCCAAAAAAAGTATTTTGCATTAGGCTTGAGTGGGCTTGAGGCAGTGAGCTCCATATATATATCTGGAGTAAGAACTTCTAATGTTCGGCCAATAGGCCAAGTGAAGCCAAAGATGGCGGCAATTGACGTCCAAACTCATGAAGGTCATAAACAGTTTTCATACCATTTTTCTAGCTAATTCCAGTTTATACTAACAGATCGCATCGCTAATCAAGTTATTAGTTCATAAAATCATGATGTTATTGTTTACATCGGAGTAAAAACACAAAATTTCGGCACACTCCTTACCGGCTTGTGCAAACCGCGCGGTCGAAAACAATAGAAAGGGATTGGCACTGGACGTCAATTTCCACCATCTTTGGCTTCACTTTTTGGACATAAGTTCTCACTCCAGATATATATATATATAGAGCTCACTGGCTTGAGGTGGCCGCCATTTTGAATACTTTTAGATGCGCTTGATGCGCGGTCCAAACAAAGCCCTGGGTACGAGATTGACGCATTGGGTTGACCTCTGGAATTTATTGTTTGGATCTTTGCTTTTTTACCCCGGGGTAACCCCCGGGACAAAATTGTTCAAACAATTCCCCACCCCCGGGACTAAATTTTCAGCATTGTCCCGGGGGTGGCCCGGGGGGGGGATGGTAACAGAAGGAATTGATCCACGCATAATATAAACATGGAATTTCTGGTAGCATTTTTCAAAGGTACTTTTGTGAACAATTTCAGATCACATAAATAGTGTCGCCGTTTTTGGTATTAGTCCGAATTTTTATATCTAAATTACTTTGATTAAGGGATTAAGAAAGGTTCAAACTATCGTTTAAGGATAGTCTCGTTTTGAGGCTCTCGACTAGATTTTTTGCAATCTTAAGTTGAAAATTTGGCATTTTCGTATTTTTTGAAAAATGCCGATTTTGGCCGTACGAAATCTCACAGGTTTTGATAATGAGAAAACTATTATAGCAATTTTTGTATGGAAACATGTGTTGAAAAATGAAATTCAAACCCACCGTAAGTTAAACTTTCTAATTTTATAATATGTTTACGAAGCCAAGACAACTAGCATCTTCGAACAAAGTAAAATTTCGCTCATGTTCCGTCGTAGAAAAATATCCTTTATATTTCTCTGATTTCAGTCCAATTTCTTTCCTCCTGTTCATTTTGTCATAAATTTTAATACTGATACATCCACTGTTTTCTGGCCAAAAAACACACACAAAAACTTGTTTTTGTTCATTTTAACAATTTAAAAAAAATATTTCGCGTGCGCCCGCAATTTGCTGACCAGCGCTGGCGAAATTCCCACCTGTTCACATATGGTCCTAAATGCTCATGGTAATTACCACTGACAGGCTCAAGTTTGAGCCCGCTACAACCAGTGAACTATAAGTATACTGGAACGCTAACTCAGGGGGGAAAATTGAAGCCGTGCTTTAAAGCGTAGGTAGTGCCAGTCCCTTTTAACATATTTTTTTCAAAAAATACACTTTTTATATTGCAAACTTTTACCCTTTTAATTTCCTTTTATACTTTCACTATTTATCTTTGACTACACTAGAACAATTAAACTTTTTACTCAAGTACTTACAATGAATAAAGGTCGTTCAGTTTCTGAAATATTACTGGAAAAAAACAAAATTTGTCAAAAAACCGCGCGAAAATGTTTGGTTTTTCTGAGTTATGAGACTTTCCAAAAAGAGTTAAGAGATTTTATGATACAATTTATGTAGAAAAATATAAGATACATTAAAAAATTGCTTTTCAAGCATGCAGTAACTTATTTTTGACAGTTAAAATAAGGATTATATAAGCTAGCTCAGCCGTCATATTCAAAGTGCTCACTGATGACCAACAAGAAGGCGCGAAGACAAAAATAGCACCACTTGAAAATCGTCAATTTGTTTATATTTTAGAAGGGTTAAAGCAAGGACTAAAAGCTCAAGATAAAAAGCAATACCTGGAGTATAGTGCAAAATCAATTTGGGGGCTGCCGAAGTGTTTTCTAGTATATTTTTCTGAGTTAAAGAGCAAAGTTTGCTTCGGCACGTTCAAACATTTGTCATTTTTTTCCATATACGATAACGATCCGCCTCATTTTTGCTGCAGATAGATGTAAAACAGTCAAAACTAATCGGAAAACCACATTTGAATCCCAAACATTGAAGTCTTCTGATGTAAAAAGTATTTTTCTTGCAAATTTTCGCTCAAAAACAAACTTTTGACGGAATTTTTCACTCCTCGGAACTCTCCTCAGTCCTTTTGAAAGTTCAAATTCCCGCGCATTGGCTTCAACGAATCATAGGACTTGATCATAGGAGTTAGCGTTCCAGTTTACTTATAGTTCACTGGCTACAACTTTTACACCCCCCTGGATTTGGAAAAAAATATTTTAGCTCTTTAATTTGCAGTATTAAAATTCTCGTTGTTTACGACTTTTCAACATTTTTTTTTACCTTTGACCATTTATTCAAAGATTTGCAAGTCGTACACGTTATTCTCATCCTTTAAAGACGGCAAACAAATACTAAAACCTCAAAATTGATGTGGGCAAAGATGATATTTGAACCAGAGCGAACAGGTTAATACGGTAAAAATTCCGTAAATATTTCAGTTTACATACTATTTATATTATATTTCACGAAATAATTTGTCGAGCCATGATAGAATATACATTATTCAGGCTTAAAGGAGGCTCTTGTATATGGTACAATTTTGGACAGTATGTTATTAGCCACAAGTATTTTAATACCTGTAGTGTCAGACTGTCAGTTTCTTCCCTCAAAGCAATGGAAACTTTGTAATTCCACATTTTAGTTTCATACTATTTTGTGAGGTTCTGAACAAGTTGTATATATTTTTAGCATTTGAAAAATTATCTCTGTACTGCTATAAGTGGTGCCAGAAGGTCAGGGTGGTGGGGGCAGCTGATCTTGGAAAGGCGATGTCTACGCATAATATAAGTGGTGCCAGAAGAAGGTCAGGGTGGTGGGGGCAGCTGATCTTGGAAAGGCGATGTCTATGCATAATATAAGTGGTGCCAGAAGAAGGTCAGGGTGGTGGGGGCAGCTGATCTTGGAAAGGCGATGTCTACGCATAATATAAGTGGTGCAAGAAGGTCAGGGTGGTGGGGGCAGCTGATCTTGGAAAGGCGATGTCTACGCATAATATAAGTGGTGCCAGAAGAAGGTAAGGGTGGTGGGGGCAGCTGATCTTAGAAAGGCGATGTCTACGCATAATATAAGTGGTGCCAGAAGAAGGTCAGGGTGGTGGGGGCAGCTGATCTTGGAAAGGCGATGTCTACGCATAATATAAGTGGTGCCAGAAGGTCAGGGTGGTGGAGGCAGCTGATCTTGGAAAGGCGATGTCTCGCATAATATAAGTGGTGCCAGAAGAATGTCAGGTGGTGGGGGCAGCTGATCTTGGAAAGGCGATGTCTACGCATAATATAAGTGGTGCCAGAAGGTCAGGGTGGTGGAGGCAGCTGATCTTGGAAAGGCGATGTCTACGCATAATATAAGTGGTGCCAGAAGAAGGTCAGGGTGGTGGGGGCAGCTGATCTTGGAAAGGCGATGTCTACGCATAATATAAGTGGTGCCAGAAGGTCAGGGTGGTGGAGGCAGCTGATCTTGGAAAGGCGATGTCTACGCATAATATAAGTGGTGCCAGAAGGTCAGGGTGGTGGAGGCAGCTGATCTTGGAAAGGCGATGTCTACGCATAATATAAGTGGTGCCAGAAGAAGGTCAGGGTGGTGGGGGCAGCTGACCTTGGAAAGGCGATGTCTACGCATAATATAAGTGGTGCCAGAAGGTCAGGGTGGTGGAGGCAGCTGATCTTGGAAAGGCGATGTCTACGCATAATATAAGTGGTGCCAGAAGGTCAGGGTGGTGGAGGCAGCTGATCTTGGAAAGGCGATGTCTACGCATAATATAAGTGGTGCCAGAAGAAGGTCAGGGTGGTGGGGGCAGCTGATCTTGGAAAGGCGATGTCTACGCATAATATAAGTGGTGCCAGAAGGTCAGGGTGGTGGAGGCAGCTGATCTTGGAAAGGCGATGTCTACGCATAATATAAGTGGTGCCAGAAGAAGGTCAGGGTGGTGGGGGCAGCTGATCTTGGAAAGGCAATGTCTATCTAGATTTCTGGTCAGATGTCATAGGCTGGGCTGGGGATACTTTCCATATATGAAGCACTAGAATTGTAGTTCCCGCCTGTCTGATAGGTTTTGACTATCACTTTTTAATGAGCAACATATCCTTAAAAGGCCACTACAGTAATGTATATAAGTAATATGCAAATGTTGTTGTAAAGTTTTCAGTAGAGAGTATCATGCTAGACAATTTTACTCTATATTATAACACAAGACGATTTTACTCTATATTATAACACAAGACGATTTTACTCTATATTATAACACAAGACAATTTTACTTATCAAATAGCCATCCCTCAGGTCTGACTTCTTAACCCACCAAGCCAAAAGCAGCCCTTTTATTAGTTTATTCTGTTTTATAATGCCATATTATTTTAAACTATATTAAAGCTGGATGATTTTACTTAAGGGGAAACCCCTTGGCATTAAATGACCAGCTTGTTGGCTACTGGTATTTATAATTTTGTTGGGAATATTGCAGATTGATATTCCTGGTATTAAACTTGTTGCTTTCTAGGGTGCTCTTCCTGTATCCTAAACTTTAGTGCTAAAATAGCTTGAAACAGGAACATGTGATGTCACATCCACATGATTATAATAAAACATTATTATAAAACTTGTATGAAGTCATTTATATTACATCTATTGATTTATACAACATGGTCAATGTTTTGTTGTATGGTCTCATCAAAACACTTCAAGTAGCCCCAGTGAGTAGCACATATTTTTAGAATTGAGGCTGCCCCCATTCAGGGTAAAAATAATTGAGACCGCCCCCCTTTTCTCACCCACTGCCCTCCCCTCCCATTATTAATGACCAGTACCTAACACAGTCCTTTATGTATAATTGGTGAAACATGCAACATGTTTGGAAATTGAAGATACAAAAGCATAATAAATTTTGTTTTATTTTAATTTGACATTTTCAAAGAATAATTAATAATTAGCAGTACTGCATATAATTTTAAGAACAAACTGTACAATCAAGTTACGGTATTATCAGTGGCATACCAAGCGGGAAGTATAGGGGATGTTACACCCACTTTTTAAAGAATCTGTCAGTAAGTTGACCTTCGTCTCTTGAAACATAAAATCTTAAAGTAACTTGGTGAAACAGCCAAAATGAGCAACAGAATTGTGCACTCGCTAGCAACCAACACTACATCTGTGGCATTTTTGGCTGTGTCGTTGGTAAATTTTGGAATGGGCACCCCTAGTGGAAATGTTAGAACACAGTATGCCACTGGATATTACTATAACTTTGTATCCCAATGGTCTATGACTTTGCTCTGCCTGTTCAGCATTTTGATGCCTTATGCCATTTCTTGTGGTACCTAAAACAGATGATTCCTGCAAAAGAGAAGAGAATAGTCATACCATATTATTATACATCCTTATACCACAACAATATCATATACATCTATGTTAACTATGCATGATACAATACATGACCTGTTAAGAATACTTTTTGCTCAAATTAGTTATTTGTATATCACAGTTGTAGTCTGTAATGGAAATGAGAAACAATAAAAGTTACTTTGGTTGTTTATAGACAATGGTGTGAGAGAAAAATTGCTTAAGGTACATTCACACACAGTGATTTGTCGGGCCGTACTACGTACCTTTACTAGGGGTGCACCAGAACTGTCCCGACCTAGAAATACGAGACAGCAACAGAGAGCACATTCCCCATATATCGGGGAACAACAAACTCGTAATACTAGGCATTTGTCCCTGCTTTCCCCACTATTTCCCGGGTTGGGGGAGGCGGGGATTTACAATGACTGGTGCATTAGTTCCAAGTTCTGGCCAGAATTTAGTTCCAAGTTCTGGCCAGAGCCCCATTTTTGACAGTTTCATTTCTGGCCAGATCAAAATTTTCTCTGGTACACCACTATACACCATTATTTCTTCTATTTGAACATAATATTTTATATGGTTTTGATGCAGTACAATCCATTCACACGTCTCAGTTTTTTTACATTTTTGTATCCAATAATAACCATTTGCTTACGATGCACCCAGATTTAGCATTTTACTCTGTCTGATGCCAGATTATTCTACTTGTCAGTGGTAGGATACGGCCAGTCAATGGGTTAACGAACTTGTAATTATGAGGGCACTTTGAAGATATATTGGGTCATTCCAGAAAAGATCCAGACTCCCACTATGGAGGAATTTCTGCCATCCTAAGGCGAAAGTGGGCAAATCTATTATTATATATTAACTAATATAAACTATAGTAAAATGTTTACTAGGGCACTTTTTTGAGGGTACTGAAATGGTTGGTATCCTAGCTCATAGCCATATATATGTTTGCCAAGGACAACTTGCTTGTCTTTTATATAACCTGGGTTACAAAGCCTATGTATGTATGGCAAGTGTAAGGATTTTGACAATTGACACCATATATTAACTGTTTACTATTTATGAAAGGACTGCACGTATAGAAAAGTGAGAAAACCAACAACTATAAAATTAATTATACTATAAAACTTCTAAAACTATTAAATTAAAAAGCAACATGGCCAGCATGCATGGTCCGCTCTGAATCAAAACAACAAGATTTTATGTACATTACAAGTTTTTTATATCTGTTTTTAAAATATTTCTACCCATGTCGACTGAGTATATAGAAAGCCGAGTAGAAAGCTGGAATAGCCTAGAAAGTATAAAATGCAAGTCTTACCGGTGAGAAGCAATATTCTTCGTTTATAGTGAATTGTTGCATCCACAAGCGGAACAAAAAGATAATCGTTCCTCGACTTTGTGAAACAAGCAAAAAAAGAGAAAAGATATCAAGATTTTTTAGCTCAAAAACAAAGGTCGAAAGCATAAAATATTAGTGCAAAAACCAGGAGGGTGAAGGCACAGAATACTACACAGAAGGTCATCTCTAGATTGTTTCGTCGTAAGACGATACAGATACGATGAGACAGATGGCTCTGTTTTCACATTCGCAGCTCTACATTCACATTCGAATGTAGAGCCAGACAGGAAATTTTCATAGTAAAACCGCAATAACTTCGGAATGGTTTAAGCAATAGAAAAAATATTCAATGCCCTTCTTCATTAATATTAAATGAATCGAATAAAATAGTTTAGACTTTTTTAGCTTATCAGGTTTTCTCTGGAGGCCTCGCAGAATATAACGCACCGTCATGATCGAATGTAGAGCCAGAGTTGTCAAATTCACGGAAAAATCCTTATATCTCAATGTTGTGGACGTATTATGTTGTGGACAACATTATATTTATCTCTGGGAAAACCCCGCGGATTAATAACGGATTAATGCAGTTTTGTTTTGACAGGCGGATCAGGGGGGTGCGACCGCGATGTTACTGGCTTTTGTTCGCTCTACACTAAAAACTAAACTGGAAAAGTGAATGAATTTTGTCAAATTCAATGCTCCTGGTATTAACGAAGAACGGCACGAAATATTATAGAAAAACAGCTTTGCGTTGACGAGATATTCTGTTTCGTATGCGAACGTCCTCCCTCAGTTTCGAGTTTGTGGCAGGCTGACGCGCATCGACAAGACTTGTTATGCACGAAATATAAGCAAAACAGAATGACTTGGAAGCTCGGAAATTTATAGAATTTATTGCTTTGATATTAATCAAGAACGGTATGAAACCGTTAAGGAATTAGTCGCGTCGTCTTGGAGAAATACCACATTATGTCCGCGACAAGATTCTGGGTCTCTCAAATTTACACATGGCGGCGTATAATGACACGCATCTTCTGCGAGGCCTACAGAGGATACCGAACTAGTTGAAAAGGTTTGGATTGCTTGATTGAATTTTCCTAATGCTAATGCAGAAAGGCATTAAACTATATTGCGATACATGTAGCCGTTTTAAAAATATATCGATTTTATTTCTATGTTTGGATGTCTGCTTCAGCACGACGGCATTTTTACGTCCTATGACAACAAACCGTCTGCGAGGCCTCGAGAGAAAACTTTACAAGGTACAAACTTCTAGACTTTTTTATTTTATACTTTAAGAGCTAATGCAGAATGGCATTGAATGATTTTATTGTAAATTCTTTCGTTCTTGAGATATAAGGATTTTTCCGTGAATTTGACAACTCTGGCTCTACATTCGATCATGACGGTGCGTTATATTCTGCGAGGCCTCCAGAGAAAACCTGATAAGCTAAAAAAGTCTAAACTATTTTATTCGATTCATTTAATATTAATGAAGAAGGGCATTGAATATTTTTTCTATTGCTTAAACCATTCCGAAGTTATTGCGGTTTTACTATGAAAATTTCCTGTCTGGCTCTACATTCGAATGTGAATGTGAGCTGCGAATGTGAAAACAGAGCCATCTGTCTCATCGTGGATAACGCATCTCTTGTCAAAAGTGAAGCCGGAAGTCAAGCGGCCGATGAGTGCCGCCACCCGATTCTGAGGCCCTACTTTATTATAGATAGTATTACAGAATCCTAGTTTTTTCGCTTTTTTTGCCTTTTAAACGTTTCTGGCCGGGCCAGTTTTACTATCACAAAGATAGAAGCACACGAGAAGAATTTTGAGCAAAAAATTTGGAGTATTATGGCTTTATAACGCCGTGAAACTGGATTTACAAGTTCGAAGGAGTGAACAGCCCACATGTTAGCGATGTTTTGTTTACGATATTTCAATTCAAAATCCACTCAAAATATAGAATTACTGCTACTGGACGAAGGCACTCAAGGAATTTGATGAAATGAACCAGCTCAGCTGCAGTATGAACAAAAGCGAGAATGCGGTAAGTTTTTAAAACAGGAATTAGGAACAGTGCTACACTTGTTCAATATTCACGTACTGAAATGAACACATATTAAGTTTCCAATATTATTCAACAATCAAATATACTTGAATACTGGATACATAGTAATTGTAACTAGTATAGTAGTCATTATATGATTGGTGGTCAAAGAAAGAGAAGGTTTTCTTCAAGTGTTGTGTGGCTTCTTCATTTCTTGTCCTGGGAGTGCAATTTTGTTATAAACAGTGCATTTGATGAAGTTGTGGATATAATTGTCTTGCATATCATATGATTGTCTGTTTAGTTCCAACCATAACCATGATTAAGTTATGACAGGAACTGCAAAAGATACATGCTTGGAAACGTTTTGTACAGAATTATAGGGTGTCTGACAGTCCAACTCAAGCATGCTATGTCTCAGGGTCTGTTTATATGATCCCAGCTAGGCGGGACAGGACGTTAGCCGGGAAACTTGCCTAGATGGGATGGCGTGTTTGTATGGACAAAGACATTGCTGGGATGAAGCCAGTTAAGTAGTTATACCTCATACTATGCATGCTCAGAAGGCAAGGTCAATGAAAGGTCATCCCGCCTAGCCTTATATGGGATCCCAGCTAGATTTTTCATCCCGCCTACAACAGATTGCCAGGACCCCAGCTAGGCGGGATGGAAGCAGGATCATATAAACACTCAGTAGAGTTTATATTGCAAGTGGGATCTCAGGTATTCTCAGCATCTGTCCGGTCCGCCTAGCTGGGATCATATAAACAGGCCCTGAGACATAGCATGCTTGAGTTGGACACTCAGACACACTATAATTCTGTAGAAAACATTTCCAAGCCTGCATCTTTTCCGGTTCCTGTCATAACTTAATCATGGTTATGGTTGGAACTAAACAATCATATGCATGCCACAACAGTTTAAGACAATTATATCCACAACTTCATCAAATGCACTGTTTATAACAAAATTGCACTCCCAGGACAAGAAATGAAGAAGCCACACAACATTTCTTTGACCACACAACATTTCTTTGACCACCAATCTTTCTTTGACCACCAATCATATAATTACTACTATATTAGTTACAATTATATCAAGTATTCAAGTATATTTGATTGTTGAATAATATTGGAAACTTAATATGTGTTCATTTCAGTACGTGAATATTGAACCAGTGTAGCAGTGTTCCTAATTCCTGTTTTAAAAACTTACCGCATTCACGCTTTTGTTCATACTGCAGCTGAGCTGGTTCATTTCATCAAATTCCTTGAGTGCCTTCGTCCAGTAGCAGTAATTCTATATTTTGAGTGGATTTTGAATTGAAATATCATAAACAAAACATCGCTAACATGTGGCTGTTCACTCCTTCGAACTTGTAAATCCAGTTTCACGGCGTTATAAAGCCATAATACTCCAAATTTTTTGCTCAAAATTCTTCTCGTGTGCTTCTATCTTTGTGGTAGTAAAACTGGCCCGGCCAGAAACGTTTAAAAGGCAAAAAAGCGAAAAAACTAGGATTCTGTAATACTATCTATAACTAGTAGTTACTATCGCAAGGAAAGTGCTGCCTAAGCATGTTTTGTACTATTAAACGTACTAAATAATAAGCATGTTTTGTAGTATTAAACGTACTAAATAATTATGTTATGTTCGCGTGGCGCAATAACAAATTTTGGCAACGTATATATTATCACTGTATAAATGTAGACAAAAATTTCGGCGTGAACAAATCTAATGAAAAAAATTTCCAGGAAAAAGATTTAGCAAAGATTTAAAAAGTTTTTAATAGGCTGTTGTCAAATTACTCATGGAAGTCACGGGGAAAAGACAGTAATATAACAACACAGGGGCCCAACAAAGGTTTATGTCTGTGAACAGTAAACCATAGCATAGTGATCATAGTTAACTATATATATTTATATGAAGTACTTCACACAACCGGAGGGAGTCAAAGAGAAAGAAATCATTCATTTGCTTTATTAAGGCCATCATATAGCCCTATAATATTAAAATAGCATGACTGTCATTCAAGAAAATATGCAAAAGTGCTGTATGAATATCATGGTAAGGAAATTCAATTTCCCAATCAGTTATAACAAGCCCTTGAAGCTCCTTTCCATAAGTCATAAACCAAATTTGGTTTTCATTTTTGCCAATTTGTTCTTCTAACACAATGGGTAGATCAATGTTATTTTGTGCCTCAATGGGCTCCACCGCAATGCCCAATGGGTAGATCACTGTTTATATTTTGACCTACCTCCACAGGTAGATTGTTTATATTTTGAGCTACCTCCACGGGTAGATTGTTTATATTTTGAGCTACCTCCACGGGTAGATTGTTTATATTTTTAGCTACCTCCATGACCATGGGTAGATTGTTTATATTTTTAGCTACCGCCATGGTTACGTTCTGGTTTACGTCTGCGTATGGCCAGAGACTCTTTATATAACAATAAAGACCAGTGGTCTGACCTATCAATTATTTTACAGTTACTGAATAGTTATAGGAATAGTTGAGTCAGGCGAGAGTTCCACAAGGGATTTAATGTGTTGAAAATGCTCGCATGAGTGGATTTCCGAGCTTTCACGTGTGCTGTGTTCTTTTATTCGGGTGTTGTATACTGTTTTACCAATATAGGTGCTTCGACAACCAGGACACGAGAATTGGTAAACTACGGAGCTTTTATATTCATCCGGTGTTTTGTCTTTGCAGGACAGGAAACAATTGGAATTCGTAGTTCGCCAGTTTAAGATAAACTTACACGGACCTTTCACTAAGCGGCGAGTTTTCTTGATGAATTTATTAGTGAGAATATTGCCATATTTGCCAATAAATGGCAATCTTATCCATATTTAGAGTACGTTCTCAGTGGTTGTGTTCTCTGAATGATGAACATGTTACTTATATTCAGTAACTGTAAAATAATTGATAGGTCAGACCACTGGTCTTTATGTAATATATACAAACCGCGCGAGAGGTCTTTATCAGATACTAAAACACGAGTGCGCAGCACGAGTGTTTTATATCTGATAAAGCACGAACTGCGAGTGTTTTAAATGGCTTAAAAAACGACCCATATTATGAGTTCATTGGCGAAGTAATTTTAAAAATAAACATTGTCTAAGACGAGAAAATCAAAGCTAAAGTTTATGTAAATTAACATGATTTTTTATCACATATAAAACCACTGACACGGTAGTGATTTTTCTTTGTGTTTTCCTCATGAATTATTAATGATTTTTTTTAATGTCATATAAAGAGTCTCTGGCCATACGCAGACGTAAACCAGAACTTAACCATGGCGCTAAAGCTTCTAAAGAACTTAACATATTTCAATGACACCAAGCTCCGCTTTCTTCACTATATAAATACTTGCACTTGTAATTTTTACACTAATCCTGATGATGACTACAATCTAGTCGAAACGTCGATTCAATAAAATAACAACATGTTATTCGGAGTTACAGTTCTTTTGTATTTCATTAAAATACTGAGTTGTTCCCGTATTAATTAAGTACATATTGTCTCCTTGTATTAAGACGCTATTAAATGTTGTAAACGACCATGCGGACAATGGGATATTTCGGGCTGCAAGAAGCGCCGATAAACTCATAAAAGCATATTGCTTGCCTCTAGAATGAACGCTAAACAGTTCATCGCCTTGGTGGATATTAGCAGGAAGAAATGAAGAAATAAAGCCATACTTACACAGTGGTTTCTTCGGGAAGTGTTCGTATATTTTGCATCAAGTCAGATCCAGAATAAAAAGCTTGCAAATTTGCGCATGCAATTCAATATTTTTCTCTTACTCCCCCCGGAATTCTGACATCTTAAATATGGACAGACGCGAGATCGAAATCTCGACAATACATAACTCGGCCAGAAAGACTGGGTCGAGTGAACTCTGGAGAAACCTTAGCATGTCAAAATTAGGAGTGCTGCCTGCGGCAGCAATAAAGTAGGGCCTCAGAATCGGGTGGCGGCACTGATCGGCCGCTTGACTTCCGGCTTCACTTTTTTCCATCAAATTATTAAGAGATGCGTTATCCTATGGGGTGCCATATCCGCCAGAATTATATAAATACGATATTATCATCCATTTTTTATAATTAGCTACCTTATTTTTATTATTATTCAGATTATTTTTGTTATTATTCAGCCTATTTATTATTATTCAGCTTATTTTTATTATTATTCAGCTTATTTTTAATATTATTCAGCTTATTTTTATTATTATTCAGCCAATATTTTTAATTATTCAGCTCATTTTTAATTATTCAGCTTATTTTTATTATTATTCAGCTTATTTTTATTATTATTCAACTTATTTTTTATTATTCAGCTTATTTTATTATTATTCAGCTCATTTTTATTATTATTCAGCTTATTTTTTTTTATTCAGCTTATTTTTATTATTATTCAGCTTATTTTTTATTATTCAGCTTATTTTTATTATGCAGCTTATTTTTTATTATTCAGCTCCAATTTTTCATTAGCCAGAGGTCTGGGACTAGCGCGGCCATGTGGACCGGAATTCATTGAAAATTCACTTTCAAAATGGCGGAAAACAATGTTGGTGACAATTTTAATTTGAGAGAAATGGTGTATAGAAAACTACGTTCTGTAGAGCAACTACTTACACAGCAAACCAATAATAACTTGTTAGATATACCTAGTTTTTTAGAAACAATTGAAACATTGATGCAATGCGTTGTTTTGTTGGACTCTTTTGAATCGGTTTCCGAAAATGTTATGCGTTGTTTAATGCAGCATATAACCTGCTGTCGAGGAACACTAACGATATCAGAAGAAACAACAATCAAGCACAGCTCAATAATGGCACTGGTTCAGTTGGTCGTCCTTCGTTAATTATCTCAAGGGAGCAAGTCGAGTATTTGATGGAATGCAATTTCACGGTCAAAGAGATGAGTGACATACTCGGCGTATCCAAAAGAACAGTTGAAAGAAGAATGAATCAATATGAGCTAACAAACATGAATAGGTTCACCGCAATAAATGATGAGCGATTGGATGCCACAGTGAATGAAATCAAAAGTTTGTCACCAGATTGTGGTTCCAAATTATTATCTGGATATCTTCGAGCAAGAAATATCCATGTTCAAAGAAGACGTGTCAGGGAATCCCTTACTAGGGTTGATCCATTGGGTATTCAAGCTCGGCGTTGTAGAACAGTTCATCGAAGGGTCTATAACGTTTCACGTCCTCTTGCTTTATGGCACTTTGACGGAAATCATAAACTTATACGCTGGCGCTTGGTTGTGCATGGATGTGTTGATGGGTATACCCGCATACCTGTGTACTTACAGTGCAGAAACAACAATAAGGCAAACACTGTTCTAGCGCTTTTTATGAAGGCTGTAGATGATTGGGGCCTCCCATCAAGAGTGCGATGTGACAAGGGCGGAGAGAATGTCGATGTTACTCGTTATATGCTTGGTCATCCAATGCGAGGGCCGGATCGTGGGTCTGCAATAACTGGCAAGAGTGTACATAATCAGCGCATAGAGCAGCTGTGGCGTGATGTCTTTCAAGGAGTGTTGAAACCGTTTTACATTCTTTTCTATTTAATGGAAGATTATGGCATACTAGATCCTTGTGATGAAACTGACCTATGGTGTCTTCATTATGTATTTTGAAGGAAATAAATTATTGTTTATCTCGTTGGGTTGAAGCATGGATCGACATCCACTAAGAACTGAGCACAATCGAAGCCCTTTGCAGCTATGGATCACTGGTATGCGCTGGAGTAGTATAAATGTCCCTCAACCAGAGAACAATAACTGGGACCTTTTTGGTATCGATTGGACTGGTCCTATACCCATGGATGGTGAAGCAATTGCAACTACACTGGAAGTCCCAGAAACACTATTTCCAGTTGCTGATGAAAGGAGAATTGAGTTGAATGAAACTTTAATCGAAATAAGCAGCCATCACGGAGATGACATTATGGAGCAATACTACGTTGTACGAAATAGTGTTAGAGCAATACTTTCAGACCAACGTGGACAAACAACATACTAGGGCTGTTCGGTGTGCAGATATATGGAAAATATCAGTATGAAATCCAATATCAGTACAACTGTACAATATACATAGGAGCACATAATGAAATTGCAATGGGAAACAGTTTCGTAAAAGTTTATTAACAATAGTACAGTACATTATATATATATATAGCTAATTCAATAAAGGTTGTCCTTTGCAATAGGGATGAATTTACTGGGGGTGCACACCCCTCCTAGTCCTGGCCCAGAGGGTGCTATTTTTCATGGTAAAGCATAAACATATTAGAGACAAAATGAGATACAGTAATTTGAGTAATAACATGATGATAAGTGAACTGTGCACAATTTATCAACAAAGCATCATTTAATCAGTTTACTCACTCACGAATAGCTACAATATTCAATTACTAAGCTTGAAATGTCCGATCCCACTAAGCTTTGCACGCTTAGAGTTTAAGGTTTGCAAAGGACAACTTTTTTGAATTAGCTGTAATTATATAACATGTTTTAAAACAAAAGTAATGCTATTAAAACACAACAAATTTTAATTATAAAAATAGTTATAAGATAAACAAAAATACTGCGTATATTAAGTTAAAGTAAAATTGACACCAAGTATGGTAACAGTTCAAAAAAAATGTGGATAGACAAACAATTTTGTTAATTTCAATTGTTTACCAGTTTCAACAACCGCTAATAGTAACTACTCTAATAAATTATTTACTTTAATCTTAATAATAAATGATTAAAGGTTAAAGGGTTCAATAAGAGAAGAAAAAGAGAGCCTAAGTTCAACCAAACGTGAGCCAAATGGTGATGAGGGCCAAAATGTTTGTGGGAGTTGAAAGCAATCAACAACAAGAAAACATGTTCATGGGCACCCTAGCAAGTGTGGTAATCCAACTGGAACAATATCAAAGTAAAGTATACTAATATACAATCAACTCAGTCACTTGAGTTTCTCCTAATAAACTTACATTCTTGTGTTCAACTAAGGTATACCAAAACCCTTAGCATTTCTAACAGCAAATTGAAAATCAGATTTGAAGTCAACATACTTAGTGTGAACAATAGGAAGATGGAGTATGCAAGAGCAAGTGTTTGCTTTAGGGAACTTTGAGAGAAGACCATTTTTTTCTGGTTCATGCAAGAATTGTAACTGCATTAAAATGCTTCGACAAGGAACAACCCTCAATCCTGATGCAAAAAAGAGAATGTCAGAAAAACTGAGTTCACATTCCTTTTCCTCAACATCCAGCAGGAAATCGCACCAAAACGCAATAATTCTGTTCTCTACCTCCCATCTGTTCGAGAGTTGTTCACTTCTAATCACAATGAAAAGTTGCTCAGATGAATCAGAACTTAAAACTTGTGGATAGAAACAAAACACTCTTGAACACATTAGAATTCGCAACAACAGCATCAAGCAAACCTAAGCATGTTATTCCACTTTTAAAGCTCTCATAGGCTGCCCTAGTCCTATCAAGGACATACCAGTGAGCAATTTCACAAACCACATCTTTAACATCGCTTATGCTTCGCAGAACTCTTAGGGTGCCAGAAAGCTCTTGAATTTCCTCTAATTTCGTATCTACTATCAACCTATTGGCTTCATCGACCGATTCAACAGACATCAAATTTTTAAGAGTCGACTGCAACTCCAGATCATACACATCGTCAATAGAAACATGAACTTTTCCATGGCCTTTAATAAGAGAATCAAATAACACAGGGCTAAAACAACAAGGACCTATTCCAGCATGAACTAGAGCCATTGAAATTAACTGACCAGCCATGACATACTCGTCATGTTTCAGAGCCTTGGCATCATAAGACAACAACCTTGAATTTTCTTGCCCACAAAAAAGTTTGTTTGATAATATTGCTTCAAGGGATAAAGTAAAAATTCCCTCATTGGCCCCCCCATATCCACTGCACCTTCAGAGAGACCAACATCATCAGTAAATTTTACTGATAACTTCTTGTTTGGAGAAAAAGACTTCCTGGTCATTCCTTGAAAAATGCCATCGCAAATATTACTGCAGCATATATTGAATTTGGAAATTTTTTCATTTTCGATGTTGGCAGATGCAAGCTGTTGTAAAATATACAATACAATACAATACAATATTTTATTGACAACTCCCCATTGGGGCTTTTCAGTGACAATTACCTAATTAACAATAATATATGTATAATATAGTAAAACCTAGAGCTAAAATATACAATGTTCCTACATGCATTCTAATAAAAATTGTTCGAATAAAATCCTCTTTAATTTACGTTTAAAATCTCGAATTGTCATACTCAACTTAAGTTCTGGGCATAAGTCATTCCACAATTTAACAGTTCTAAAATAAAAGGTCCTATGTCCTGATGCCGTTTTTAGAAGTGGAATGTTCAATTGTGTAGATTGTCTAGTTGACCTTCCACTTACACTACCTCGACTTACAAATTGCGAACTTAGATACGTAGGCGCCGTTCCTGTCATGCATTTAAAGGCCATGATGGCTTCGCGATAGTAAAGTTGTAGTTTTACAGGTATCCATCGTAGTTCCTTTAATACAGGAGTAATATGGTCGTATTTTCTGGTTCCACTGATAATACGGGCCGCAAAGTTCTGTATTCCTTGAAGTTTTCGTACATTCCGATCTGTAGTATTTGACCAGACCGCTGAACAATAATATAACTTGCTAAAGACTAGTGAATTAATCACAGTAACAAGTAGCTCTTTCTTTAAAACATGTTTAACTCGACTTATTTGACCTAAACTAGACATGCAAGATGAAACGGTTTTTAGGATATGTTCATTAAAGTTCAAGTTCTTGTCAAACGTAACACCCAGGTCTTTTACAGTTTGCGCTGGAATAAGTTCCTTTCCCAATAAAGTGAGCTGAAAATCTGGGAGTTTGGAAATCATTTGTCTGCTTCCGTATAAAATCAGTTCGGTTTTATCGGGGTTTAACAAAAGCAAGTTGTCACAGCACCAGTTCCGTATCTTGATAAGATCATTATTGATTTCGGTGATTGCGCTTTGATAGTCCTGCACAGGAAAACACATATAAAGTTTGGTGTCGTCAACATAGCAATCTGTGGAGCAGCTTCGTGGGATTTTAGGCAAATCATTTATGTATATACTGAAGAGTATTGGTCCCAAAATACTTCCTTGCGGGACTCCGTTTACCATTGGCAGCGGGTCAGAGAGGGCTGAGTGAATACGTACAGTTTGACTACGATTAGACAAATAGCTGTCGAACCATTGTAAAGCTGAGTTCGAAACGCCTACATCTTGTAGTTTGTTAAGTAAAATACCGTGATTTATGCTGTCAAAAGCTTTGCTCATATCTAACAGAACAATAGCTGTTGTTTTCTTTTTGTCCATGGCGTTTAATATAAAATCAGTTGTATGAATTAATGCTGTCTCGGTTGAGTGAAATCTTTTGTTACCACTTTGCTTTGTTGTTAGACGATCATTAGACACAAGATAGGGCAAAAATTGATTCAAAGCGGCTTTCTCGCAAATCTTTGACAATATCGGCAACAACGATATTGGCCGGTTATTATTAGCCTCCTCGTGGTCTCCATTCTTTAAAATTGGTGTTACTTCTGCCATCTTCCATAAAGTTGGAAATGTTTCGGTCGTGAAACATGTATTAATAATGGCAGTCAATGACGGTAAAACAATGGGGAGACAGTCTTTTATCACGCGCAGAGGGATTTTATCGGCCCCCGGAGCTTTTCCGGTTGGCATGGATAGAATGATCTTTTCAATTTCGAATTGTTCCATTGGTCTAAAGGAAAATTGTTGTGCTGGGGGGAAACTCCTTGGGGCAAATGAATGTTGCGCTAAAACGTAATTACATTCTTGAGCAAGCGTTTTTATTTTGTCGACTGTTTTTTCACCAACTGAACTAAAGAATTGGTTGAATTCATTTGCCACCAATTTTTCGTCCTTGGTATAAATCTTTTTACTAAGCGATTTCTTCGGAATACAACCACGAATAATTTTCCAGAGACTACCAATGTTGTTAGGATTGTTTTGTATCTCGCTTGCAACGTATTCTTGTTCTGCGAGCCTCAGTTCACGCCTTACTTCTCGTTTAAAATTTTTATAACCTGACCATGCCAGCGGATCGTTGGTTTTCCTAGCCAATTTTCGCCACTTATCTCTAGTTTTCATAAGCGCACGAATCTCATTAGTTACGCAGGGATTTGGACGGCCTCTTATTTTAATACGCTTAACAGGTGCATGATTATCTAGTATCGGGTTGAATAACAAGTGAAAAGCGTTTAATTTATCTTCAACATCGTCAAAGTTGTCGCTAACTGACCAAGGGGCCATGGATATATCGCGATTAAAGGCATCACGGTTGTAATGTTTGAAGCTACGAGTGGTTATATAAATTGGCTTGGGACGGGTCTTTTTCACGTTGAGTGTTACGTATACTAGATCATGATCGCTTATCGAGACGGGCAGCACTTTCGATTCTTTTATTACGTTTTTGTTCGAAACTAAAATTATGTCAATTAAGGATTTTGATGACTCGGTAATCCTTGTTGGCTCATTAATCACTTGTGTCAGGTTGTATGCGGTGCAAAAATTTAGAAGCGTCTGGCCTCCCAGGTCACCGGTATTAAGTACGTTGCAATTTAAATCTCCAAGAATATATATATCCTTATTTAGTGCTAGAGCTGAAATGACTGTTTCACTGAAATCATCTTCAAAGCAGTTTAGAGTGGTATCCGGCGGTCTATATACCGTGCACACAATAAATGATTTGCGATTTCCAGTTTGTATTTTAAGCCACATTTGATGCAGGCCAGACTCCGAAATCGATGATAATTCATTTAGCCGGTCAATTTTGTAGCCTTCCTTAACAAAAGCACATACGCCGCCTCCCAACTTTTTCTCTCGATCAAGTCGGTAAATCGTATAACCGGGAATTCCTACTTCAACATCAGTTACTGTTTTATTCAACCAGGTCTCTGATATGGTAAAGATATCGAAGTCCTTTTCGATAACTAATTCCCTAATGAGAATATAGTGTTCTCTGTTCTTGAGCGAACGAATGTTTAAATGTCCTACCTTGACGTTAACGTGCGTTATGTTGGCTCTTGTTTCGTTCACCATGCCAGGATTTTCTTCTACATCGCCGGAAAGAAGTATAAGACGAGACTGTTGGAAGCCAGACGATGAATTAGGGTAGTAATTTATCCTTGCAGCGAAATATTTCTTCCTTCGCGACGAAGCAAAACCAAGAACGCCGTATTTTCTTCCAGATATAAGCTTGCTTATTCGGTTCTTAGAAAAGGTTTCAGCTATTTCTGTTCTATTAAGGCTGTTGTTTGTAAATTCAAGTAACCAAACGGTTAAGAATACAAAATATATAAAAAATACAAGAGAGCTAAGAAGCCCATGACCAGACGCCATGATGTTGATGATACAAATAAAGTTACTGGGACTCCATAACATCCATGTATATATAGAATACTGTTACGAACGCGATAATAATCAACACCACATGGCACATACGCTAGACAATAACGAAATACGGGAATTCCCCTAATAATAATCCAACTTGAAAATACTGAATACTAATTGCCCGGCGAAAGACCGTTGGAAAATCAGTAAAATGTCAATAATTTGAATTCCATTTTAGATATACATATGAAACTCACTCGGGGTGTTTAGAAACAGAGAATCTATAGCTATTCCAAGTTTCAGCCAGATATCTTCAATATAACCAAAGTTACAAGCAAATTATAAAATCTGACAACAGATAAACAATGTAGAAAAGCGTTAATGACAGTATACTACAAACTCCAAATATGAATAAGTCACGAAATAATCCGCCAAATTAGACAAAATATATATCAAAATGTTCCCAATGCTTAAACAAATCTAGATCCAACGATAGTTTACACCAACAACGAGCAACAGACGGGAAATAAACGAACAAACTTGACAGTTGTATGAATAAATTCCGACGCGATAATTAATTCAAATTATACCAACGGACAATAATATAAAACTCCAAATAATTCACGAACTATATAACTTGTGAGTACCAGACTTTAACGATACAGCACGGATACAGATTATAATCCACACAATAAATATGCACCAGATCCAACCATTAGATGCAAGATTAATAATCCAAAAGCAAAATATCCAAATTATAGCGGCGACAATATTAACAGTATAACACAATGACAAAAATCCATATAAATCTTTTCCACTATCAAACACCGAGACAAAAACTACACAGAAATGTTCACCAGTTCTTTATAATTATTTTAATATATAATTTAGTGAAGTATTTTCAAAATAGCAAGACAAAATAGCGAGAGCTCACTCGCGCGTGAACCTATTTACCTCGTATTACGTTTTTATCACTAATATCTATAACAACTTCATCAACCTTTGGACAATTTTCATCATCCTTTTCTTCAATTAGTTCAGTATCTTCATCTGATAGATTTTCAGCATTAATCTCATGGAACAGAAGAGAGGCATACAGAAAATCATCACTTTCTTGTGTGTCCTGCATCTTGGTAGACTCTGGGTTGCCACCAACCTATATGAACAAACTTAGTGATTGGTTGTTCATTATAACAATAAAAGACAATTAATTATAGAAATCATCTTTCTAAGGAAGTTTAATATTTATTTAATATTTTATTTTTATTTAATTTTTTTTTAATTGTTTAATATTTTCCTGTATTATTTCATGTTACCATGGCAACCACAGAACCACTATTGTTTTTAATCATCAAATACTTCATGTGGAAATTCTATACTTCATCTGTTAAGAAAGGTTGCTGCATGCATGTATTTCTAGTTTTAAGTTGGTATTTACCCAGGTCTCTGGATTGTCTGTTCCACTCGGTTTATGAAGGAAGGCAACCTCAGGTAGTATTTCCTCTTCATCAGCACCATAAGCATCATCAACTTCAATAACACTTATATTCTGATCCCTATGATTTCATATTTATTACATGATTAATTAAGCATTGAAATTCAAATGAGGAAATATCTAGTTCATAGGAACTCAATATAATTTAGACAGGTGGCAGATAGAGACAGGTGGCAGCGGGTTATTCACTATTGGCAAATTAAAAATTAGAGCAAGGGAGGGGGGTGGAATTAAACAAGTGTTTCAACTCATTGCAATTTTGTTGCCAGAAGAAATTTTGGCGTTTCCAAGGAAATGTGCTGGGAGCCTAGGAAAAATACATTACAAATAAATAGCAAGGAAATTTTGTTGTCACAAAGGAAATAGGAAGGAAGTTGCCTTATTTCTAATAAATCCTAAGAATACAGCAATTTCCAAGAAAATCCACTTCAGAAACTGCCAAAAATCCTGTCATGCAGAAACTGTTCTGGGGGAGTGCCCCCAAATCCCCTATTAATTCTACTTTGAGTAAACTCTCATTTTGACCAGTGGCATGGGAAGCAATTTGATATGTGGGGCATCTTCCTAAAGTAGTGTATAAAGCTTACCTGGTATTTGTAGGGGTAGTTGCCGTATTCTTTGCAGGACATAAGTAAAGATGTTCCCTCAACTTATTCATAGGGAATATATTCATACAATGATTACAGCTCTCTTCTATGATTTCTCCTTGATCTTTGGCTTTAACAATAGCTTTTAAGTCAAGGTTGCATTGTATTGGGCGAATATATGCTCGTCCTTGTCCGACAAACCGTTTGAGAAACTCAATGGTATACCCATTTTCTCCCTCAGCTATAACGGAAAGTTGACGAGAACTAGCCTTTGCGTGCATAAATTCATATCCAGAATGAATTATTATTCGACGAGCAACTGTTGCTTTTCATCATTATTAGGAACATCTCGCTGAGTGGTGCTCGCAAGACAGAAAAACTTTATTGATATTTCTTTCACTGATTTTCTTCTTTTCGGGGCCTTTGCATGATGATTTGTAGCTGCTCTTCGTTGGGGCGTATTGCCATTGGACGCATTTGTTTGAGTATACGGTGTAAACAGCCGCCGAAATTCATCCCTCGCTCTCGCCGGCCTGTTGTTTGTCTCCGGCTGATTGGTGACTTCTGAAGCTTCTGTACTTCTACTTGTTGAAGGCTGTGAGCTTTGATTTATAAGGCTAGATGCCGCTTGTGACAATAGACGTGCAGCTTCGGCCAGGTCTGATTTTTTGGCCATTTAAATAAAAGTTTTTTCGATAAAAATCAGTATTAGTCATGCGACATACGAAGTAAACAACGACATTCACGCTGAAAAGTGAATAATTTTCAATTCCACATGGCCGCGCTAGTCCCAGACCTCTGGCTAATGAAAAATTGGAGCTGAATAATAAAAATAAGCTGAAAGCTGAATAATTAAAAATCTTGGCTGAATAATAAAAATAAGCTGAATAATAAAAATAAGCTGAATAATAAAAATCAGCTGAATAATAAAAAATAAGCTGAATAATAATAAAAATAAGCTGAATAATAAAAAATAAGCTGAATAATAATAAAAATAAGCTGAATAATAATAAAAATAAGCTGAATAATATATAAAAAATAAGCTGAATAATAATAAAAATAAGCTGAATAATTAAAAATGAGCTGAATAATTAAAAATATTGGCTGAATAATAATAAAAATAAGCTGAATAATAATAAATAGGCTGAATAATAACAAAAATAATCTGAATAATAATAAAAATAAGGTAGCTAATTATAAAAAATGGATGATAATATCGTATTTATATAATTCTGGCGGATATGGCACCCCATATTATCCAGCCTATATTCAGATCAGTGCTTCTGTGTAGTATTCTGTGGTGAAGGAGTTCATCGAAAGCACAGTATCGCGGTTGTCAGTGGTAATTACCATGAGCATTTAGGACCATATATGGCGTCAGCAAGCCAAAATCCGCCATGTTTTTTGCTTCACTTTTCTGCCTGGCAAACATTAGCGGCACGTCCTCCAGATATATAAAGCTCAGTGGCGCTGAAAGAAAAAACGGCGCCTGCGCTATTATGTCAGCAGTTGAATAAAGAAAGGTGATACTTCATGTGGTTTTTACAATAGAATCTATTGAATTTAAAAACAGCTCTCAGCCAGTGTGACCAGATTTGGTAATTTTAATTACTTTTGGTAATTTTTGGCAATTTTTGGGACTTTTTTAGTAATTAAATATTTTTAGTAATTTTTTGGTAATTTTTTGGGAAATTTAGTAATCTGTTGGTAATTAGATAAAAGATGAATTTCTCAAATTTTACCAATTGTTTTGTATGAACACTGTCACATCTTGAGAGAAAATAGTGTCCTCGTCAGTGCTATTTAGGCACAGGCGGGAGGCAGTTCGGGCAGCTCAGCCCGCTGGTGCCTGTCGCAACTCCTGAGGCCTGCACCTGGATAGGGCAAACAACGTTTTTGCAACAAGCATCACACATGCGAAACGTGAAATTTGGCAAACAGAAATTCTCAAATGTTTCTGCAACAATGTTTTCTATTTTGTACAAAGCAGGGGCGGCGGAGCGGTTTGGGTATTGGGGGGGGGGGGGGGCAAGGGGTCTTTTTGTCCCCCCCCCAGCTCTGCAGCCCTGCTGCCCCTGGCCCAAAGCTTGAAATCTTGGGTTAATAAATTATAGGAGCAATATGAATGATATTTATACTCATTATACTCCCTAAGCATTATGGTAGTTTAATGAAAACTGATTTATGAGCTGTTTTGGGAAGTGTGCAACTTTTAGTAATTTTTTTCTGGATTTGGTAATTTTTCACAGTAATTGGTCCTGAAAAAATCTGGTCACACTGCTCTCAGCCTGAACAGCTCTGAAGCAACCCAATAGCATAGATGCCAATAGCGGGCTACCTGTGATGGACAAGGCTTTGATCCCTGGTTAAATTTGGCTTTTGCCTATGGATATGTAAGCCATCAATAATTACTGTATAAGTATTTCGTCTATTTCGGGTAGTAATCTAGGATTTTTAAACATAATTTAGAGCATGCCATAATATTATGTGAGACATACATACATACGTACATAAAATTATATTTCAACACGCTAGCCCCAATATTAACAGTGCCAGAATATATAAAGAAACAAAACCAAAGATATAACTGAAATTAAATACAAAAAATTAAAACAGAACATGCAAATATAACTATTACAAATTATCAAATTTAATGATCAAGCCATAGTGAACCTTTCCTAATCTATGGAACGGGACCTCCGAATCGAAAAGCCTTTTAAATGAATATAAGGTATTGGCCTTTTTGGCATCATTAGGTTGAATGAAACAATATTGGTATACAAATATTATCAGTTGTTGTGTTGATAATAATTATATGTGATTGGTTAAAAACAGAAAACAGTTCTTGATATTTTAGTTTGATTGGTCTAGACATGAAAAGTTTTCAAGACTTAAATAATATAATTCTGCAAACCAATTGGTCCAGAAGTGAACATCATGCACTTTACGGTGCGTTGGTGTCTGTCCATACCGTAAAACACACGTACGATTACCACATGGATACCAGTACCCCTCAGAAATATTTGGTCCAACATAATTCTATCCCTCAGAAATTTATGATTTTTCACTACCCCTCTGAATACTTGTCCATTACCAGTACCCCCCAGAAATATTTAGGCCAATATATTTCTACCCCTCGGAAATTGCAGAAAATCTCGTCCATTACCACTACCCCTCAGAAATATTTGGTACAAAATATTTCTACCCCTGAGAAATTTATATATTTTCACCACCCCTCAGAAAATCTCGTCCATAGGGGGGGTGTGGATATTAAATGGAATGGCCCAACAGTCAAACATGCCTGTACTTCATTTTGATTTATATTTCTGCTGTTAGCATGTATTACAGCATCTGCCCGGTCAAGAACTGAATTTAAAAACACAGGAAATTCTTCTTCCACACTAAAATTATCAATCTCTGTCTCAAAATCGCCATGTTCATGGCTAGGAATCGGTTCGATTTCAGTTAGAGCAGCCATTCTGCCATTGTTGTATTCGCCGAGCGTGGGTATGATGCATAGATATAATAAACCCAGAGGAGGTATCGTCAGTATACCACAATGCATTGCGGTTTTGGACACATTGATACATATTATCAATTCGCCGGCGCGTCTGTCTCGCTCATTGTTCGGTTGCCTTTCGCTGTAAACACATCTCTCTGAATCTCTCCTCCGTAACATTGTTGTAGAAAAATGGCGCATTTTCGCTCTATTCGTGGCAATAAAGCTTCAGTTTTGGAAGCACGAGATGTTTGCCGAATGCAAAAGCCCAGCATTGATAGAGATGCATTCTAGTTGTGTTTTTAAGGTGAGTTTTTTACTCCAAATTACTAGGTTATATTGAAATTATAGATATTCGAGAGGACTTTGTAGAAACCTGAACTGTAATCTATTATATAAAGTCTATATTGTTTAGAAGATAACAAATTTCCTATGATAGTGAGTCATTGACTTCTGACAATGCATCTGTAAAAGATGTATTAATATTTATGACTTCAAATCCAGATTAGGCTGGAGAATCAAAACAAGTTTTGACTCTATAGAAATTAATTTTGTATGCACTATAAAAAACTTACTTTGTAGAAGCTTTGTTATATTTAAAACTGATTTGTTATTATTACATCTTGTAGTTCTTTGACTTTGATGATACCCGGCAAGTATCCAGTCCAAAACCTGATATTGTGGGAATTTGATATTTTGCCATCGACTTGAACACTCAAGATCCTGACACAGTGATTGAAGAGCTGGATGCTGTACTCCCACCACTGAATTCCATGTAATTGCTACTATCAACATATGAATCCTGTCTGCTTGGTAGATCTTCGAACTCACCAAGAGTCGACAGAAGATGGTGATAAGGTTGTTGGTGGTAACAGTTATTGGTTATTGTGGGGTACACAAAATCCCCAACTTAAAAGAGCTCTGATCAGAAATGAAATACAATCAATTTCTCCTGATAGTTTAAAGAGAATATATCAATATATGCTTATAGGGAAAAAGCATTACTTTACCATGGGACAGAGATGATCCAAGCAATAATTATAACAGTGACAATAAATTGCTAATAAAAGCTTGGTCAATGAAAATTATGTAATGTGTGGCTCCAGTGTATGCAGTGATAAACAATATACTTGAGGGATTATAGGATCAAACTACTGTACCTAAACAAAATACAACCAGAATTTTGAGGGACACCTTCATCTGGAAGTTATAAATGCAAGCCAAAGAAACTTACAACTAAAACACTGCCTAAAGTACTAATACTACTGTACTATACTAAAGAACAGCTAAAAACACTATCATTGGTTGATAGGGACTTCAGAGTTATAGGACTAGATATTAGATGATTTACTGTCTAAGCTTAGGTAATTCTACCCATGTGCTATTTTTGTCACTTCACAAATACTGTAGAATGATATATAGTGATCTAATGGCATATGATGAGGGTGCACTGGAATTCAGTTCTGGCTGGTACCCTCATTTTTTGGTCTGACCCTGTGATTTAAAGTGTATGCCTGCCTGACACGACATCATTAATTGAGACATAACCATAAATGGTTAAATATATAACTCAGTCCAACCAGATACAGTTCTGGTGCACTTCTGGCATAACATAAGTTATTGGTTATAAGCAGAATACAGACACAGTCAAATTGATATTGAAAATCATTTATTATTTTTCAAAAAAATCACCTGAAATTAAAGAAAAAGCATATTTTTTTAAAATGTTGCCATATGGTTAGAAAAGCAGGAAATAGTGCTTTTAATGTGCTTACCCCTACCTAAACATACTGTATAAAATATTGTCTAGAGTCATAAAATTATTTATACTTCTAGAATTTAAATATTTACATGTTAACTAATTACAATAAACTTAAACCCTAAATTTTCCCCGTTAATGTCAATCGTATAAACTAAGATGATAGTTCATAATCTACATTTATGGTACAATTTGAAAAAAAGTTAATATGAAACTGATGAAATATTGATAAAGTTTAAAACATGCATTATAATTACTTCACTGTACAGTCTGCACTATGAGAAGCCTTTATCAATATTTCATTAGCCTTGTAATTGCTTTATATTATCATGAAAGATATACTATCATGGTGCATTTATTGATGCATGCTGCAAAGCAGAATTACTGTACATTTAACATTTTATATGGCTGTTGACTGTTGTGTAAAACCTATTACAAATAGAAAATCTGTTGTTATTATTAAATGCTGACTACTCTTCAGCAGAACTTTTTCCACATGTTGGATCTGTTTTGGCAATTGATATGAATTCAATAAACGCTTTATCTTCCTCAAAGGTCCATTTATGATGTTTTACTGGGGAGTTTATAGGAGTCAGCCTAGTCTTTCTGCTGGGAAACTGTAAAACAAGCAGTAAGGATTAGTACTGCTCTATATTTACTCTATAATTTACTAGACATAACCATTATAATACATGTTTCATTTAAATATCTTTTAGTACTCCTACTGTATTGCACATATAGTTGTATTATTATGCACCAGCCAATGTAAACCCTCACCTTTATCAGCTTTTTCAAACTGAGTATTTAAATGCCTGATAAGATGTCATCAGATAAATTGGATTTGTTTTTATGTCAAACCCCCACCCAACCCAACCTATAATTTCTCATGACATTCAAAACAAAACTAATGTCCTGCTGAAAGGAGCATATAAAGTAAACTGCCTAATACCCCCACATAGCTCTGGGGTTAGAGGGCCAAGGGTTATAATACATTGACTGGTGCAAATATTGTTTGCTGATTGTATAATTTTCATGTACCTTTGCTTTTGATGATGTTCCAGGACTCTTAAACAAAGCTTGGCTGGAGGTTGAGTTTTCCTTACGAGAAAGTCTTCGTGTCTTTCTATCTGGTTTCCCTGGCGTATCACCCTTATTAATAGAACTGTATACCCGCTTAGCAGTATCATTTTCTTCATCAACAAATATGACAACATCGTCATTAGATTCCGTTTTACTCCAAAATACTTGAACTAATGAACTCTATAATAAAATGGGAAAATACAGTCATATATATAACCATACCTGACTTAAAGGTAACATTGAACTCAAAACAAGCAGCAAAATATATGCGTATGTTTCAAAATTTAGCATAATAGTTATTCATACAGTAATTTTCGTCGCGCCATAATTATTCCCACGCTGTCTATTCCCGCCATCGGGGTTAGAATATCGCAAAAATACCCCATCTTCAGACCGCGATTACTCATCGGTTTTGAGGAGCAAATTCATGTTTTAAAGTATCAATAGAAAGAATAAATATTCCTGAATTGGCTGATGTGATTTTTTTCAGTTTCCTCATTAAAAAGTATAATTTGCTCCTGGCATATTTCAAAGCCACTTTTGTGGCGTGTCCACTGACCCGGAACATGCATAAATACAATGCGTGATTAGCATAACTAAAATCCTATAAATATACGAAACAAGTCAAAAATACTTTAATTAGATAACTAAACAAAACAATCGTAAAAACATACCTTCGAAAAAACGAGATCTTCAGAGCCAAAAATTGCAATATATTTCAACAATTTTTTACCAAACGTTCCTCGAAAATCGCAATTGTGAATATTAATGAAGCGCAATGCATTGCGGGAAGACCACGATTCCTCCTCTGTAATAAACCTAGATTGCTGATTCATACGCAGTGAACTCCATAAATTTCTAATATCTGGAACGATAACATTCAATCATTCAGGCGGAAAAAAGTGAAGCCTAAATCCCAGTCCTTTTACGCGGTCCGTACGTCAGTTTCAGTCCCTCAAAAGTCAATTTCACGCGGTTCGTACGTCAGTTTCAGTCCCCCACAACTTATTTACTGCGCGGTCCGTACGTAAACTCTATTTTTGTGTTATTTTTGGGGAAAAAAACAACAGTTTTTTTGCAAATCGAAGTAGTTTCTACTTTGTAACTGGCTAAAAAAGATTACAGAAGGAAAACTAGGAGGAAAACATATCTTTGTCACTGAGTGACTGAAGTAAGTTAGTTTTCTCAGTGACCGTTTGGGATGAATTATATTAATATATCGCTCGCCGAAGCTTGACATGAAAATGTCACTTGCTCAGCTCGAGTCATTTACTGCCATATGAGGTGGTAACGTGATGTTACATATAGGGGCATGTTACATATAGGGGCATGTTACATATAGGGGCAAACATAATGACGCAATGTTTAAAGTGACGTCATGGTTTCTGAGTCAATGTCAGTACGTCATGTTACATATAGGGGCAAGGGTGAAAACCTTATGTTACATATAGGGGCAAGGGTGAAAACCTTATGTTGCATATAGGGGCAAGGGTGAAAACGTTATGTTACATATAGGGGCAAGGGTGAAAACCTTATGTTACATATAGGGGCAAGGGTGAAAACCTTATGTTACATATAGGGGCAAGGGTGAAAACCTTATGTTACATATAGGGGCAAGGGTGAAAACCTTATGTTACATATAGGGGCAAGGGTGAAAACCTTATGTTACATATAGGGGCAAGGGTGAAAACCTTATGTTACATATAGGGGCAAGGGTGAAAACCTTATGTTACATATAGGGGCAAGGGTGAAAACCTTATGTTACATATAGGGGCAAGGGTGAAAACCTTACCAAAAGAAAACAGTAAGTGGTACAGACAAGAAAGCTGAAAGCAACTTCGATGGTTGTGAGATTGTGTCTTCTTTTTTGAAAGATTACGCACAGCGCATGTATTAACATATCTATACGGAACACCAGTATCCAAACAATATAACAGTTATTTTAAGGATTTATTCCCACAGTCGAAAATTTTTCAAACATACTATTATCTACATGTGATATATAGATCATATAGATTACAGTAGTAATTCCAGTACGAGTCGAGAGTCTCAAATCTACTGTCGTTTTCCAGATAATCCAACTCAGCAACATAACATAAATGGTACATGAATTATGTGTTCTACAGTATATCATATTGTTCATAATATTTATGCTTGTATAAAGTAGATAACTCGCTATCAGAATTGGCGACTTGCACTAAGAGGTCACGTAAGCGCATTTGATCATATTGATGATATGTTAATTTGCGTTAATTTAATTATTATTATTATTTTGTTTAGCAGGTATGGAATTAAAGTATTGGAATTTGGAATGATCAATGTTTTGAGTAAAACGACAGAGCTTTTAATGTTTTACAGAAAACGCCGATATTGTAACCGGTCACGTGAATAAACTAAAATTCTAAATGCATGTAAAACATGTCCTCCAAAACAATTTTTACACCCAAACCTCAAGATAAAGAAACATAACAAGAAGACGGCTTGATATTGCGTCTATCAAGTTTTAGCACAAAGGAACAGCTTAACGAACACCGAACATGATAATGATCCATTTATTTTTGCCGCTATGAGGGATTACTTTGAATTGTCATACAACATAACGGCCAAAAGCACGATTCCGATATTAAACTTCCCATAAAACATGACCTTGAATACGCTTTATAATACGCTTGAATACGCTTTTCAATTACATAACGGACATAGCATACCAATTATTTAACGCCAGTGGAGGTTCTATTACCTATTCTTATAATACAATATGTAACATAAGGTTTTCACCCTTGCCCCTATATAGCCAACATGACGTACTGACATATAACATGACGTACTGACATTGACTCAGAAACCATGACGTCACTTTAAACATTGCATCATTATGTTTGCCCCTATATGTAACATGCCCCTATATGTAACATGCCCCTATATGTAACATCACGTTACCACCCCTGCTCTTTACTGCAGACAAGTACTTCTGTACTTTAAATGTACTTGGTTTAATACATTTAGTCATTAGATATTTTGAGGAATATTCGGAACATTACTTAGAGGATAAAAGTAATGTATGTAACAGGCTTTACTTGCTGAGACGACTGGGATTACAAAAAGCAATAAAAATAGCAATTAAAATTGGGAATGGAAAATGAGATTATGGCCCCTCTTACAACCCTCTGACTTCTTTCCCCAGTTTTTGTTTCCTTTTATAGTATTTTTGGGGATCACTTAAATCTGGGGCTCATCGAGCAATTCCTCCTGGGCAGCCTTGGAAAATATAGCTTACTAAATGTCATGTTAAAAAGAACCATAAATAGAAAACACTAACATATTGCTAATCTGGACATTCATTCTCACTAGATGACATGTCAAGAAATTTAGTTTTGGACATGCATTTTATTGAGGTTCAACAAAGTAGGAAAATTTGCCATTAATTACTTGAAGGATTAATATATTTTTACTATAGACATGATAATTAATAGTAGTATAACAATGTACAGATTTCATCCAAGCATACATGAAACTGTTAAGTTTAATGAACTGAATTTATTTTATAGAGGTTTATATTTCACGACCACCATGGAAAGTCTGGCCGATGCATACTTGATATTTTTCAGTACATGAACAGGTTGCACACTGTTACTGTATTGTTAAATGTTAAGTTAAATGTTTTAAAACAATACTGAAAATCAGAAACAACACTCAAATTTGCAGTGCACTTGCCACAATTTTGCACACTACACACTGTCACACTTGAATTTTCCCTGCTGCATAAATGTTTCCTTGTCGAAATCTGCCATATATTACCCAGTCTGGTCTCATGATCTCCCCGGGAAAAGCCTAATCAATATAATGTTCAGAATTCTTCCTTTCATGAGTAATGCTGTACACCTGCCATTTCATACAGTGAGTTCAAATAGGCTGCATTGCACACATACCATGTGTGTGTCAAATTTTACCTCTAGGTGATATTTGGCACCAGTTAACAGTTTGATCGAAGTGAATTCAAAACACTGGGACGACGCAAAATGCAAAAAATATGGTTTTCCCCGTAGAGTTTATAGTCTTTTTGCCCTGAATGGCGGCCATCTTGGATTTATCATGCAGGTCACGCACAGTGAACTCCAAAATAACAGTGCCTACGCCATCAAACGTGATTGATTTCACAACGGCCAAAGTTCAAAATAAGTTACGAAAATAGAAAAAAAACTTGAAAAGCTGTTAAAACCTGCACGATAACTTATTTTATCCCATATTTTTATGGCTTTCATAAACTTTTTGCACAAACTAGCTTATACGGCTTATACGACTGACAAAAAACAAAATATTTTCGCTGTTTGAACAAAAACAGTGAGAAAACTAACTTACTTCAGTCACTCAGTGACAAATAAAGATATGTTTTCCTCCTAGTTTTCCTTCTGTAATCTTTTGTAGCCAGTTACAAAGTAGAAACTACTTCGATTTGCAAAAAAACTGTTGTTTTTTTTCAAAAAAATAACACAAAAATAGAGTTTACGTACGGACCGCGCAGTAAATAGGTTGTGGGGGACTGAAACTGACGTACGGACCGCGTAAAAGGACTGGGATTTAGGCTTCACTTTTTTCCGCCTGAATGATTGAATGTTATCGTTCCAGATATTAGAAATTTATGGAGTTCATTGCGTATGAATCAGCAATCTAGGTTTATTATAGCTATGGTATGATGGTATGGTAATTGTAGCCTGGGGACGAGAGTCGACAGAACGTTGAATGTTTTTTGTTGAAAGTTGAATGTTTTTGTTGAACATTGAATTTTTTTGTTGAATGTTTTTGTTGAACGTTGAATGTTTTTGTTGAACGTTGAATAATTTTGTTGAATGTTAGTCATTGAAGGTTGAAATTCGATTGGTTGAATATTGCTACAAATGGCTTGCCATAATTAGGCTTTTAGCTGTCCAATGTCCAATTAAGCATTGAATTAAGCATTGAATTAAGCGTTGAATTAAGTCGAGACTTAATTCAACGCTTAATCCAATGCTTAATCCAATGCTTAATTCAATGCTTAATTCAATGCTTAATTCAAGGCTTAATTCAAGGCTTAATTCAATGCTTAATTCAAGGCTTAATTCGAAATCATTAGTTTACAAGTGATTACTGAACCTTCGGTTAACATAGCGTACGTATAAAAAATGTCAGTTTCACAATAAGGCAATACGCATACAGACCCGGTGTTTTCTAAGGCCTTACAAGGCGAACTACCAGAATTCATAACGGATATGTTCAAACTTAGCCACAATGACGTGTATCTTCTAAGGAGTAATGACAGTAAACTTTATTTAGAAAAACCCAACACTGACTTCATGCAGGGGCGCACATTCCAAAAAAGTTTGGGGGGGTGTCCATTGTTCAGGGACCGACTTTTTATATTTGTTTGACCACATCAAAACATGTATTATGAGTTAATGTAAAAATAGGTGTAGTGCCAGGAGAGTAGAAGGATTGTTTAAAAATAGGGGGCCGGACCCTCAACGAGGCGCCACCATGGTTGGCGCCGACGGGAAAATTTTGAAAAACTTGAGTCTGTAGATCGTCGGAAATAGCATTTTCAGAGTCTTCTCTACCTCTTTCGTTATATGCCCTTTCATTAATATATATAAGATTTCAAACACTCTAGTTTCGAATTCAAATATTATTATTTAAAGAAAACGCCCCCCAAAACATAAAAACCCAATTAGAAACTGCATTTTTACAACATGGAGTTTACTTTTACTCGAGAATACTGACGTGGAAATAGAACGCACAATGTGGCAGAGCAAAAGTTAGAAGGTTTTGCGCATTCGTGTATGGCTACGTCATCTTACATTTGACTATATTGCTTTAAGAGGAAAATATATCTCTGGGTTTTGCAATGTTGATTTCTTTTATTGACAATTTTTGTATCGTTTATTATACGTTTTTTAGACAGGATGTTTCGGACCAACTCGGACCGAATTAGTGGTGTCATTTTACAATTTGGGACCGACTTTTTTGAAACTAAATTCACAAATTATGGGGGGTGTCACACCCCCCACACCCCCCCCTAATGTGCGCCCCTGACTTCATGAAGAAATCCTTTTCATACCGAGGAGCATGGACTACAAGGGTCACCGTTATCAAATAAATTGAAATAATAATAATGGAGAACAGTAGGATTTTAGAAACAATGAATGAACAATAGAGAGTTAAAAATTTTACGGTATAAGGCAATAATGGGAAATGAACTTGCTATTTTAAAACTGTAATGGCTGTAATGTATGAAGATTCTTTTGGGATAAGAAAGAAAATATTGAGCAAAGTCTACCAACAAAATTCGACTCTGCCGTTTGCCGTTGCCCTAATGAGACATTGCAATCGCTGCATCGTGGTACGCCTTTCCGAACGGTTCGCGACGCCATCTTGTCTTGATTCTTGAGGCTTGGGTCAAGCAGAGCGAGCCGTCCCATTGCCATTGGGTCAAGGCGATACCATTGCGTTTGCACCACTTGGTCGCAAACCCCGAAAAGGCATATTAAGTGTTGTGCATTTCTCGTGCAATTTAAAAAACACGCTCTCATGGGGGGGCCATCATCGAAAGGGGACGTAACAAGTAGGTGGTGTATTACAGGTGTGGGAAATTGAAGGGGGTCTGGGGGTCCTCTCCCAGAAAATTTTTGTATTCTTGAGTCTCTGCATGTGGCTTAATTTCCTGCATTTTCAGAGACAATTTTTGATATATCCCATCTAAACGTTACGGAGCCAGGTTTTGTTGTGAGAATACCATAACTTTCCTCTAAACTCAGTTCTTCCCCTTTTTTGGTTACATTTTGAACAAAAGGGACCTTCACTGGGGGGCCAAAATAGCTTACTGGGGGGGCAACATGGGGGCTGGGGGGACTTTGGCCCCTCCAGTACATTAGTTAAAAAAGGTCCTGTTTTCAATTGAACAATACAGGTTAGGTAATAGTACCAACAAACCGCACAGTTTTTCGAACTAGTTTGTAGGCGAGCCTGAACACAATAAAATATTCAACCTCTTCACAGGCTGTAAAATATTCCGCGCGTATATCCGCCCCCATGCGTGCTCTTTGTTGATAATTGCGTGTTGGACTTCAAGTCACAAGTTTTTCACGTGAACCGGCGAACGTCACAGACTTTGTTGACGTATGAAAACAGAATATCCTGCTTTCGTCTTTACTCTATTTCTTCCGATCTCTCGCATTTTTAAGTTACATTGTGTTAAAAAAGTAAAATGTATCTACAGGTTTAATAAAAGGGCAAAACAGATGTGTGAGGTATTACATTCGAGCAGAGAAGTGCCAAAAATTCACAGCATTAATGCGAAAGCGCCAAATTTCGGTCACGCAGTCAAAGTACAACATAGTATGAACGGTAAAATGCTTTCGAAATCACGGTCAGGATCGGAGGTAAGAGACTCATTTAAAGTTTTAGTTTGATATAAACATCTCGAGGAAATATCTTCTTTGCTTTTTGATGTATTATGCTACGAAAATTCGAGGCCCTTGATTAATGTCTTGTGACTCTTCATGTTTCGTAATTATATTTATATTTTATATGAATATTCTATTTTATTTGTAGTATCTCTTGGTCGAAGTACGTTACGCAAGAACATACAGGCATATAGACAAAGGAAAATACACAGATTATGAAATATATATAGAGGTACTCAAATACGCTTTATAATAGATAATTTTATAAAATTTAGAGAATGCGAAATGCCATGAATCATTCGTCCGAGGCTGACGAAATATCATAAAATTAATTACATTCGCGTATTTTGTTTTAGACAAATAAAATTGCTTTCTCAAGACGAACTTCGACTGTAAGAAGACGTTTCTCTGAGTTTTTGTGGCTGAGAAAACAACTAGCTAGTGTCGAAGTGAACGGTTTGGGAAAGTGAGTACATTTCGAGGCGAAAATGGAGCCAATGTTTACTTAATTATATATTCTGTGAACCCACGTAGTTTCAGTATGTGTTGCCAGGAAAATGCGAACCGGAAAAGGAGCGAATTCGCGGTTTCTCATTCATGGAAACTTCAAGTAGTTTAGCTGGAAAGAACATTGAGAGCCCAGACTGGAAAAGCGGTGGTTTTCGACGCGATCTCGGGCGCCACGCTTAATTGCTGGGGAATTCGACTTTTGAATACCCTGCTTGTACCCAGGCTGTCATCTAATTTCATTACTGTTTTCTTGTATCTAGTACAAGTAAAAGCCATACAAGGTTCGGTATAATATACCATTTATAGACCTTTCACTCAGGGTATTCCCAAACAATTACCCTTCGGGATGAAATATCCCTCAGGCTTTGCCCTCAGAATATTTCATCTCTCAGGTAATTTTTTGTGGAATACCCCTCGCTCCAGGTCTATAACTGATAATTATATTAACCCCTCCCTCAATTGCTTACTATTAATTGTAGCTATTCTAATAGAAGAAATTTGTTAAAATGAGTACCTATGCACCCACAGGAATGAACCCATGCCACTGACCTATAACAGTATAGGTCAGTGACCCACCGAATATTTGCTACACTCTACCTACACTGTCACCGTACGTTTTTGAATATTATAGGTAGCATAGTGTTTTCCGTAGGCATCCCATAGATAGCCACTGCAAGCCCACAAGGGGTGCAATTACAAGATGTCTTTGGAGGAGGCTGTATACAGCAAGCACAAGTCAATGACTTCTGGGTAATCTGGGATGCCATAGGTCAATGTATGTTCTGGAATGGCATATTAATTGCATAAGTTTATTTACCTATTCCTGAACTGCTCTGGTCAATCTCAGGGACAACGTGGTATGCTGGCCCAATGGCCGTGCAAGAAATTGGTAGCGATAAAATTGGTACTGATGGTCGATCATGCCACAACTGGAAATCACTGAGCACAGTAACATTGCATGGTCCGAACCGAGTCTGACCAATTGTTATAACCAAAAAATTGGAAGAAAACTAGTTAAAAATAACACCATTTCTTGACATGTCCGATCTTTTTCGTCAATCATTAGAAATGTGCTCTAAGCAATCTTGTATATTAACCTTGCAGAGGAAGTGTCCCAGAATTACCTCCCAAGAAGATGATAGGAAGATTCCACCCGGCATTTTTGACACTGCGGCAGCAAGGACTACAGCATTTTCTTGAAAGGTACTTATTCCTGAAAGAATCATCAACATATGCTTTTTCAGTATTAATTTTTCATGTTAAATTACCCCATGATGCATGTCCTGCTTTGTTATTGGGTCATTCAGGGAAACATCAATACCTCCCCAACAGAGGAAATAGAAAGTAAACTCTCCCCCTAGTTCAGACAGCCCATATATCCTACTTAGGGTGTGGATATTTTTGGAACAGCCCATTTTACTCTTGAGCCAGAGGATTTCACTCATCAAAGGGAAGTACTGGATGTCAATGGATTAAACTTTTAATTCTCTTCATTCAGTGTCCTAAGCATCAACAAATTCCTATCGTTCAGTGGTCTTCACTTGTTCTTACAATCCCCCATGACTGTTGAGGAAATTGAAGATTTTCTGGATGGAAAATATGATGAAAAAACAGTGGAAGACATGATGGAAGATTTTGGATGTGCAACAAACACGGACAACCCGTTTAGTGTATTTTTAAGAAGTGACAATACAGGCGTTATTATTAGTAACAGAGCAGGACGATCTGTATCGTATGACAGACTACCAAGTACTGTATCACAGGATGACAAAATTTTAAGTCGGTCATCTGTAGAGTCGTCAGATGTCTCATCAGGGAGTTATCCTGGCGTGTTTTATTAGCAGCAGGGAAATTGTATAAATTTTAAATATAAATGTATTGTATTGTAAAGATTTAATATGGATAAGTGAAGGTTAAGTGGGGATGCTAGACTCCCCAGTTTTGTAAAAATAGAAAAAGGGGCTTTGATATTTCTTATTACAGTATAATGGTTGCTGGTTATGGTTATGAAGACAGAACACAAGAAATACCATATCACTTCGTTTTATTACTTTTTGTCCAAAAACATATCAGATCCTAAAGAAATGCAAGCTAGTTTTAGAAACATTTGCAAGTTTCCCTCGCCATTAACGCAATTACTGCATTTTGATGACCAGTGGTACTATGTAGAAAGTTTACATAAAATACAAATATGTAAATTATTGACAATAAATTTGCTATTTATATTTATACATGTCATTTGACCTATTGTTTGTGTTAATGAGAATTCCTACAGTAGTAATTTGTGAGATATAAATTTCGGACAGCGACTATCCGCAACTTGTCATTCTAGATGTCATTGCTCACTGCAAGCAACCAGAGAAGGATAGCTTATACCAAACTCTTATTATTACATGTTGTTAATCCTGAAAGAGATTAAAATTATTAGCAAAAACATGTATGGGTGACACTAGCTGCTAAGTATTAAATTAAGGAGAATAAGGAGTCTGATTCTTCTCACACTGATAACTGCTGGTTGACTATCATAGGCATAGTACTTAAGTTAAGAAGCTCAAACCTTGACCAAAATGTGATGGTCCAGTGTAAGTAGTATTCCACAATAAGCTGTACGGTTTGCCAGGTATGCAGATTAAAACATGTGCACAATTAAATAATTCAACCAGTCTCGAAAGCGAATTTAATTTATATGTATTCAGAGAACAAAAGGGTTCGGATAATCATGGTATTACCTTATACAAACCATGTTCCATAATGTATTCAATAACAGGATCAGGTACAACATATTTAATACTCTCATCACGTCTCAAGGCAAGCCTGCAAAATACATCCAATGTTTCTTTCAACAGCTGTAAATTGTCCAAATCAATTAGTAGAACTTGATAATTTGTGAAGACACCGTCATCCCACTCAGACAGAATATTTGTCTGAGGGATCTGATCATTATCTAGAATTCAAATTACCTCACTTTGGTTGAACTGACGTCATTATATATCCATTCCTTAACTATAGATATGTTGTTCTAAATAATTGAGAAACAGATTTTTTCATCATTTTAAATAAATGGAAAATAGGTATGAATGTGTGCATGTGCATTTATTATACCACCAACAATGACAGCAACATGAACAACAACAACAGCATCATCAACAACAGAAACCAGAGAAAAGATACAGGATTAACAATGTAACTGACCTTATAACTGGTAAGAAGGTCGGATTCGTAAATGAATTTCTCAGGATCTGAGCCATGTCTTGTAATCACAACTAAACCATAATCTCGAACAATTGCAGCCATCTGGTAAAACAGAAACAGGAGTTTTTCAAACACAGTCCACATGCTTTTCATGTGATAAAATGTGGAATATGTGGTTCCAGTGTAGGTTATGCAATAAACAATATACTTCAGGGGTTACAGACTGACTGACCACAACTTAGTTCAATTATACCTACATGTTCTTCATCCCACAGTCCAGGTACAGCAAAAGACTCTAAGAGATCACCACCACACAATAATTTCACACGAGGGGCATCTTTGCTGTCAGATGATGCGTATTTCCTTCTTATTGTTTCCTCTGTATGTTTTAAAACATTCAATGTTTGTGACCAGTTGGTCTGTTCCACTTCCCAATTATCAACGCTAGGAAAAATACAGCACAGCAGCAGTAAATACTTTTTCTTACTACTCAGTGACTTTAATAAAGGCATAAATAATGATGGTTTAATTTGATCTTAGGAAAAAATCAGAATTAGACTTGCTCCAAGGCTTACTTACTGTATCCAATCAGACGTTTGTGTTGCTAGCTCTGCCATGCAAAACCTATGATGACCAGACACAAGTTTCTGAAATTTTTAAAGAAACAAACTTAAGTTTTTGTCAGAAAAATAACAGTTCAAAAACTCTTGCACCCCTCAAGAATACTACAACTTGTCCTAGTGATCTCATGAATAAAAGGTGGTTGTTCTGATGACCATGTAGACATAATATTACCTTTGTCGTAAGTTTCTTGTAGGCGTCGTTGACTGGCGATATAATTCCCTCCATAACAGAGAATAATCCAGTTCTATGAAGTGCATCCCTTGCCAGTTCTGAACGTTGATAATGCAAAATTATTTTGTTGATGGTTCTTAATGAGTGCAATTGGTACAGGCCTCCTCTCCTGGCAGCAAAGACAGGCTGTGTCGCATAGATGAAGGAGAGGGGTGAGGACCGAGCATGGACAGAGGGGTAACTCCTCAATTATTCTAGTGTGGGGAGATTTTCTGGAACAACCCATATGGGGTCATATATTTAGTATTTTAGTATGTACGCAATAAGGGGGAGGGGCTATCGTTCTTTGTGTACACACTGTACAAGAGGGAGCGAGGGCGCGGGGCTACAGTACACACGGAAAACTGTGGTAAATGCACTGGAAGTTCCAATTTCCCCAGAACATCAGTTTTACAACACTTACCAAACATTCTCAAGTGCATATTTGTGATAGGATTGAACGAGCCGCATGAAAGGAAAACAATTTTCTTTATTGCTTCTCCTGCTGCCATTCTAAGTACTCTTTTAAATCAAACCACCTTAAAACCAATATATGTTTGAGGTAGGCAACCTTATGTCACAGCAAGAATTTGCCAATTTGGAATATTAAAACCAATATATATTTGAGGTAGGCAACCAAAGAATTTGCCAATTTGGAATATTTCCAAGATATTTGCTACTTGGAATTTACTTTTTCGTGAACTTTATTAACATCAAAACGCTTCTCGATTCCCTTTCCATGTGAAAAATACGGTATTCTTTTATTTTTTTGTCATAAAGAGAACTTATTTTGCAAAGATTCTTAAAGTTCTAATCACTTCTAAAACAATAACAACAAAACGACGAAAAACATCTTTCAGAAGTAGATCGTCACGTTCGGATTCAGTCGGAAAATATGCGCAAGATTTTTTTCAGTTCTTTTTTGAAAATTTTCGCCTTTCACCTTCGATGCACTGATTAATTTGGCAAACTGCCTTGATACATAGATAATATAGAGCCAGCGAAATGTGTCCATAGATATATTATGAATGTGTCGTAGTATATTCTTTGCGTGTTGGCGCGAGTTACTCCTGCAACAGGCGGCCGGAATCATGTGACTCATGTTCAGGATCTTGTTGGATATAGATTTACTGTAAGGGGAAAATTTACAAAGTGCTAGTTATAAGATATCATAATTACAGTCACTGAACTAACAATAGGTTTTAAGTCATGTCAAAAAGACACGTTTACCAATATGAAATCACTATATTATTATATAAAATTGTAAAGAACGTAATATCTTAAACAATGACGTCATGGATGGTCATGAATATAATATCTAAGCACAGAGATCTAAGCCGAAACGTTAAAAAGCAATGAATGAACTTATTAGTTTATAGCCTATTTTACACTCTAAAATATCTTTATGAGTAGTCGTCTGTAGTTCAGTGTAGCTGTGTAGACACCGTTGAACAATAAACAATACCATATTCAAGTACCATGTTCAGGACTAGTCAAGGCGTTAATGGTTGAAGGATGAATATAGAAAGAATATTAGGCACTAATAGATTGTTGCATCCTTTACTGTCAACCTCTTGAATATTTTACACTATAGAACGCTGTAGTGGAACCACTGGGCGATGGTATCAAGGGTCATCAAGCGTTATACCATTAATCTGTGGTTACTCCTACGTGTGTTGATGACGTATTAAGGTCAATTACCATTCACTTCGGCAGAAAGTTAGAAAGGTTGTGAAGTTCGGCACAAAAAGGTCCTTGGCAATTTGTTTTAATAGAACCAGAGGCACGGTTAAAGGCAATACGGCGACGTGTCTTGATGACGTGTTAAACTAATGTCCACTATGACGACCATACGATGAAATGCGATAAGGATCACGATCACTTTAGTATAAAAAGACGCGTACTATTAAACGCGTGGTCTTGTATTATTTGCATTGATGAAGACTCACGGATCGAATGCTAAATAAATATGGTGCTTTCTACAGAACAAGACAGTCATTTTTATACTGGCCACGGAGACATACAAAGAACAGACAGAGATCATTATCAATTTGTTGTTCGTCAAGAAATTAAGAAGTTTGGTAAGTTAGCAGAAAAGGCCTTTGGCTATTTTTTAAGCTTTTTAGTCGGAACGGGCCTCCTTTTTTAATTTCATTATTCATAAATTCATCGACTGAACATCAATATACCGTTCGGTAATATACCAACAATGTTTCAATAATGAAATTTTTTGAAATACTTTTGATTTTTTTCGCGGCAGCGTTTTGGGCCTTTCGGCTTTTGGGCCTTTCTTCCCTCCGCCTAAAGAAAATATCACTACGTCAGGTTTTGATGACGTATCGATAACCTGAAGTCCGTTACCATTCAGTTGGGCACGAAATTTGTCAAGAGGGTATTATGTTGGGGAAGAACAGTAATACGATATTAAATCTATTTTTTGATGTAAGAACATGCACAACTGCAGGAGACAAATATTAAAACTATATTTTATTTCTTTCCTTGACTATCTTTTTTCAATTTTAAATAAATATGAATTGTCCGTTATAATTTCCTCAAAAAATTCCTTACGTACTGAATTTCCTTTAATTTGCTCCTTATTTCATACACTGATATCATATACTTCTGAATGATCTCATCTACGCATATTTTTCGTGATCACCATGACAACAAATATGAGCCCCAACTGACTGCTGGCCCTTCAAAACTCCCGCAGGCGAGCAAAAATGGAGGTTGTTTTTGGGAGTTGATATGTAGAAAGTAATGCTTATTTCTACCACTTAAACAAAGGCGAGCTACTTCATTTTTAAGCTTATGGTGAACTACATATCCTTAGATTTACTTAGACGTAATTTTTTTGAGGAAAGGTGAGTTTTAAGATCGCTTATTGTCGCTTGTAAAGAACTGATATGAGCTCAATAGTGCCATATTGTGTGGACTGTGATGTTGGGGTTTATCAGGTTTATGGGCTTTGTCTATCGAAATCTAGGGCTTTCCGCGAATTATTTTAAGTGTAAGGAATAAGTGTATAAGAAAATACTTGATTTGTAAGTGTATGAGGGAAAATACTATATTTTGGGCACAATCCAAATGATTTCGTGTGGCGAGTTTGTGTCCGGATGAAGTTCGTGGTCTTCAATTATTCATGTAGCTTCAACCGCGGCCAAATACCGCTTTGTTTGGACTGGATTTATAACTTAATTCTTAAAACATGTTGACTCTTAATATCTTTAAATGCATTTCCCTTGCAGCCAATGGCCTGTAATAAAAATTGAGCTCGAAAATTAGCTCTAAAGTTTCAAAACACGCTTTGAAAAATAGGCACTATTTATTCCTTGCCGCGTAGAAACCAAACTTATTTTGAAAGGCTATTCGGGTCACTTCAAGAGGATTTTAATGACATGGCATTTTTGAAATTTAACTGCGTTAGATTTGTTTTTCAAAATGAATACTAGAACAACTATGTTGTTTATATGTGGTGAAATATAAATAATATTATATGGCTTGTACAAGCCAGCTGGTCAATAATACTCACAAAACTGGGTTTCTTTAGGGATAAATATCGGATTAATGAATAGGCGACTTCCCTCAGAAATGTCGAGCTCGCGAGAGTCGAAATCCGAATTTATTGTCGGTAGCAAATACCGTTTGGTCAGGAAAATTGGGAGTGGATCTTTTGGTGACATATATTTGGCTACTAATATCACTAATACAGAGGTTAGCCATTGTTAATTTCTACATAATTTTAACTAGATTAGCTTGGCAAAGAATTGTGAATGCGTGCTAAATCATTTCTATTTTCAAAGAATGAAACAGGGCGTGTATTGTGTACTTTTGCGTGTTCTTGTTTGTAAAATATTAGTTATCAATAAAAAGCAATATTTTATAGAGATTGTTTTGAATGAGGTTGTTCAGATTGTTTCACATCTTTATTATTTGTTTGGGCAGCCATTTATTTTGATTTAATATTTATTTTGTAATGAGTATACATTTTTTGTTTACTAGGAGTAGTGCTATTTGATACTTAATGTATACTATTTGTGTACAATTTAGTTATACAGGGAAATTATTAACTTATTAAAAGCATTAACAAATCAACACTAAGTCAGTCGAAATTCAAGTAAAAATTTGTGATATGAATAAAATTGGAACATTTTTCTTGTTTAAATTTTTGCAACAAAGGGGCCAATAAGCCAGTTCGGAGTTTTGGGGAAAATGCAGTTGAATCATAACATGTAGCTGAGACTGGAAGAATTAAAATAAGCATATCAAAGTATTCAACTGTTCAATCATCATTTCAATATGCAAAAATTGCTCGAAGAACAATTACTTTCTTCACAGTTGACTCGCTTTAAGTTAGAAAATGTATTCCTTTATTAAGTGCAACCTTTCTTTATTTTGCTTACACAGAAGACAGTTCTACTGTGGCTATATGTGAAACACTAATGAATGATTGAACAGTTGAATACTTTGATATGCATATTATAATTCTCCAGTCTTAGCTGCATGTTATCATTCCACTGCAATTTTATCCTGACGCATGAACACGTCATTTGGATGTGCAGTTGAAACTCCGAACTGGCTTCTATAGCCACATCTTTGGGAGGAGGGGAGGAAGAGGCATAGATTCATTGCCATACAGAATCCACTGGTTGGAACGTATCCATGGGCTAAGTGCACTAGTGTTACACCTTCATTATGACCTTGGAAGGATATGGGAGGGATCAACATCTGTGGGTAAAGTTTTGATATTTTCTGGAATAACAGTGGTCAATGTTAATTTTCCTGGAAATGAGGTCATAAAAACCTTATAGTTTGTATAGTAACAACATGTGGTTTCTAGGAAGTTGCAGTGAAGTTGGAATCAGCAAAAGCTCGTCATCCGCAGCTACTTTATGAATCAAAATTGTACAAAATCCTTCAAGGTGGAGTGGGAATTCCACACATAAGGTGAAATCTACTTTCTAAATATACTATTCTGCTCATACAAGTGATGCACAACTTGTAATTATTTGCATTCCCCCACTTTGGGTGGCAGATTCCACTGAGCAAATTAAAAAAAATGAAATCCAACATGGCTAACATTAAATGTACACAACTTGATAATTATGCTAGAACAACAAACTATACACCAAAATCCTTATTTATCAAGGATTCTAGTGAGATATAGCTTGGCTTATACATGTAATTCTCAGTATTTTGCAAGATATAATATCGATTGAATCCACGATAATGCCACCCAAACTAGTGGAATATTTAGCAAGACATAATATTCTCTTGTGACTGCACAAACAGAATATATGCACTTAAACAGTAATCAGATTAGCATGTAAATGAGGCTAAATTTGTTTATCAAACATGTTCATTTTTAGGTGGTATGGGCAAGAAAAAGACTACAATATTCTAGTTATGGATTTATTAGGACCAAGTTTGGAAGATTTGTTTAATTTTTGCTCACGAAGATTCACAATGAAAACCGTTTTGATGCTTGCAGATCAAGTGAGTCATGGACGAGGAAACACTGCAACTTAAAACTGTAGCTAGATATTCGTATGCAAAGTGTTCATTTATGAATTGCATTTATTGTTTTGATATTTTTCAGATGATTGGTAGAATAGAATATGTGCACAACAAGAATTTCATACACAGAGACATAAAGCCAGATAACTTTCTAATGGGAATTGGGAAACATTGTAATAAAGTAAGTTTGAATCATATAAAATTAAAGTTTATATCATGTAGCTGTAAAACTTCTGGATCTTTTAATTGATATGACATTCTTTATACAGAATGGAGCTATTATTTATTTGCTTTTGATATATTTTGGATTATTTTTCTTTTTATTGTAGTTGTTTTTAATTGATTTTGGTTTGGCCAAAAAGTATCGAGATAGCAGGACGAAGCAACATATTGCGTATAGAGAGGACAAGAATTTAACTGGCACTGCAAGATATGCCAGTATTAACGCCCATTTAGGGATCGAACAATCGTAAGTTCTACAAAAAATTAATGTATGTAATACTACGGTTGTAAATCTATGATTCAAGGTTGAATACTACGGACCAAAAACAATTTCTGGTGTCCGTTTAGCACTTAAAATCCATGTATTTTTCTGTTGACAAACATGAACAGATGAGTGTTAAAGCCTGGGATAATTGTTTTGCTCCCATATTCTACAGGAGACGTGATGATATGGAATCATTAGGTTATGTCCTGATGTATTTCAACAGGACAAGCTTACCATGGCAAGGACTAAAGGTATTGTAAAGACTGGTACTTGCAATATCTCGCAGTGCACATATACACATTATGTCTTCTGATCATGCAGTCCTTTGTGTTCTTTAGGCAAGCAGGGTTATATTACCTTTCACCTTTTCTACAAAGGTGACTCTTTTCCACTCGTCGCAAAAACCAAAAAGAATTTGTCTTCCTATATAATTAGCCACAAAAGCGAAGGAACATTCAAGGAAGTGATTTGTTGTCAACTGTTTATGCTCTGCAAGACTTTGTCGCCAGCGCACACCCGGTTTTGCTCCCAACTTCGTTGCTTGACCAAACATGCTCACAAAAACTTTGTTACCAAGGAGCAAAGTTATAGTGTTGTGATAAAAGACCTATTTCCTATGTCTATTTGCAAAGCGCAGACGCCTATATTTGAAATGCAGCTTGCTATTATACAATTATTATGGAAACCATTGTATACTTGTGGTCAAGTCTAAGGCTCTTTCTCACGTTAGGCTGCAACAAAGAAACAAAAATATGAGAAGATTAGTGAGAAGAAGATGTCAACTCCTGTAGAAGTCCTTTGTAAAGTGAGTGTCTTGAACGACTTAAGTTGCATTGTACAGAAATGTAGCAGCGATATTAGCTAAATACCTGGAATACTACTGTATCAAAGTTTTAAGTGTGATGAATATTGGGGCATGTCACTAAGTCGCATATTTGTTTTCACTTTTAGGGTTTCCCTGCTGAATTTGCAATGTATTTGAATTACTGCCGTGGTTTGCGGTTTGAAGAGGCGCCAGATTACATGTACCTTAGACAATTATTTCGAATATTGTTCCGCACATTGAATCATCAATATGACTACGTATTTGACTGGACTTTACTCAAACAGAAGGCTGCGCAACAAGCTTCGAGTTCTAGTACGGCCGCTGCAGCAACGCCAGGCACTGGAGCCAAGAGGCATGAACGAGAGGCGAAGACTAGAGGTAGGATCAAGTCGTATTTCTATGATTACATCGTGAATACTAGACTTTGTCAAAGTCCCTCGTCTTTAGAATCGTCTTGAAAAGACGTCTTTAGAAGTATTTTCGAAAGAGTAAGGAATTTGCGGAAGTCAAATTCGATTTTGCTCTCGACTAGCAGAGGTTGACTTGGAGCAAGTCTACATGAATACCTGTTGGTTGAGACCTACTCTGTTCTCTTTCTAGGTCGCTAGGATGTCAAGTAGTCAATGGTTAACAAGTTACAGTGCCTAATGTTGTTTTCACGAAATAAAATCCACGCAAAAACATCGAACTACAAATTGGATGAATTCCAAATATTACTTTTTGTGGCCATGATGGAATACAAAACATCACAGAAAAACTAAAAATACTCTTCAACGTGTAGCACCTCTTTTTGGAGTCACAACAGGTTCTGGTTTTGATCCGGGACCAGACAACGGTTGGAATGTTTTTTAAACTGTAAACTGGACTTGTTCACTATATATATATACTGTTCATACGTCATATTATCCATTAGTGAATAATTTACACGAGTTAGTGTTACATTTTATATTTTAAGTATGGAACACGGGGGTGGGGAGGGGGCAATTTGTGTTAAGCATGTTTTGTTCATTATGCACCCAGTTATGGTTAGTTAATGCAACGCAACTCCCCCCCCCCCCGCCCCCCTCCAACTGATTGCAAGCACATTCTCCGTCAAACGCGGTTTCCATTTGCTCGCAGATGTCAGGATGGTCTGAAGATGATCGATACAATCAGTGTCGACACAGTACCGGTATCTGACAGTACAGTCACAGAGTAGAGATCATACAGAGGTGGAACGGGCCGTCGTAAACATTTCGTGTACCCACCTGATTTCAGGCGGCCGGGCAAAAAAATGATCAACTGCGTATGCTCGGCAAGTTCCCCCCATTCCAAGTTCCCAACATTCCCCAAGTTCCCAACATTATCGGCTCTTTAAAGTTTCACAATCTTAAGGTCTTTCGCATTCTCACGCACTTCTAAAAGGTAAACTGCAGTCAAAAGCGAGCCGTGCACTTTAACTGCGCATGCTCGGCAAGCGTCTGAAGGCAAGCGCAAAAAGAAGTGGGTACACCCGTTACACCTCTGTATGATCTCTACTCTGTGGTACAGTGTATCTCTGCATACTCCAGTTAATAGTTAAGGTTACTTGGTGTGTACGGCACACCAAAACAAGCTGGATTGAGACTATTTTACATCCGTTACCAGGTCACGACACCTGCGACGAAATGGAAACCAGATTTAATGATACTATAGTGATTAGAGAACTTTTCCCCCGCGCCATTTTCCAGGTTGATAGGGGGGAGATTTGTACTGTATGGTGCATAAATAAATATTGGTTCCGAATCGTAAACTTTTCGAGCGTCTCACTAACAGTATTTTTCATCCACTGATAACAAAATGGGAGGAACAGAAATTCGAAATGCGTGCAGTGACCTCTCCTAATAACCGTGGCGGTGAAAATGTCTACTTGACATTTGTCGCGGTATTTTGATTTGAGGCCTAAGTAGATGTCAACAGGCGGGCGATGTCGTAAAGGTGCGTTTACACGCTGTGATTTGTCGGGCCGATTTTAGGTTTTGGTGAATGTTAATGACGAATATTTTCAGTTGATGATGTCGCCAGATGACGTTTACCACGTATTTTTCAAATATCATTAACGTGCATCTGAAATCGGCCAGACAAATCGTAGCGTGTGAACGTACCTTAATTAAGTTGACATTCCCTATATTATTAGTCCGACATATCGTTGTAAACGTGCCAAAAACTCGTATTTCACCGAATTCATAGTTGTATAAATTCTGTATATTTTTCTTAATATTTTGCCTTTATTGTTACCTAGTCCAGGCTTACATTGTGTGAAGTTCACAAATTATGTACGTATAGTATGTTCTAGATTCCATTCCTTTGTACCATAGAAATTAAATATACTAAATAGGATGAAATATTGGTTGTAAACTATATATGGTGAATGCATGCAAGTGCTTGGTCCATGACTTTATATACTATCCCGAAATGCTGTCACAAGGATTATGCCAGTAAAGGTCTGTTCGCACGATCCGATTTGTCGGACCGATCCTTCTCCTAACGTATGTGATTTCACACAATACAGCAACGACCACACTTTTCGCCAGGCATGAGCCAATAGCCTTACTCTTGTCAGCAAATCCAGTAAAGGACGTTTCACATGCATACGTTAAGAGGAGAATAGCATCCGATTCGTGTATATTCAGGAGGAAAGTCCCGGGGTCAAACACGTTAAAATTACGTCATCTTACGCACTATGACGTAATCGTGGTGCAATTAGCAACATTGTTTGGCAAATATCACTCCGCCTCTTTGGAACATCGATTTCATAAACTAATATGCTCTTTTACAAGAATGGTTCAAAAATTTGCTTCACATCGTTATACTGGTCTTGTTTTAATGGGAGCAGTGGTGATCTTGTCGGACCTCCGTAATATCCAAACATTTCCATAGCACTCTTAAGACCTGCAATCCCGTGTCTAGCTGTCACCTACAGTGAGAAAATTAACAGAGAACTTTATAGATAAGTTAGATTAGAAGTGAACCACGCCCTATTTTCCAATCCCCACACCTGCTTGCCAGCGCGCAAATGACAAATCGCGCAAAAGAAATATGGCGCGCAAATGACAAATCTCATAGTCCTACTAAGAATGAGTCGAACGCTCCTTAATAGAGTTTCGAGACGATATTTAGATTTATAGGACAGCAACGCGACCACGCCAGTAGTGGTCGTATAAATGACGTGTAATTTTTAATTCTATTTTACGTAGTTTAGAGTTATTTTTCCATGTAAGAGCATTGAGCGTTGTATAATGCTCCTAAAACGTATTTTATTATTATTAAGGAAAACATTGACCTGTGACGTCAGAAGAGACGTCATTTTCACGTTCTGACTGCCGTCCCAAATCTAAGTACTTAGTAAAGAGATAAGTCTAGGTAGTCTACTTAGTAAAGAGATAAGTCTAGGGAAGCTTGCGTCCTTATGTATAGATGTTAGATGTATAGGCAATTAGGCATGGGAAAACAGGGCATCTTACAGCAGGGAAAGGTTTAAATCACACAGCGTAAGTACATGTTGAATGTCAGTATTTTCTGCAAGCTGATGAACGAGTACCGTTTCTTTTGGAACTGTTCCGACTAAAAATTCGACCCAAATATTGAATAATTACAAGTCTCTTGTAAACTTACAGCAGTATTTGGCAAGATTAGCTTATGTTGCAGTTCTTTGGCTTTTTCGTGGTCACCCAGCTTATGTAATTCCGCCAACTTACAAACTTCTCTGCCTAAAACATTTGCCAACGCACACACTCCACCCACAGCACCTAAATATTGCGCATTGAAAAAATGAATAAACTCGTGTACATTGAGATTGGTTGGTTTGATCTCTCCTGTAGTCTGGTCCCCTCCCCTCTACTAACCCTTAGCCATTAATTATAACTAACACTCAACCATTACATACACCAGTTAACAATCTAACACTGACCAGAACTAACAATATACCATTACTGTACACTGCCTGCCATTACCTAAACTAAGCGATGCATAGAGAAAGGATGCAGAACCAGCCAAGATTTGAAATCTTCCTTTCAAAGTTCGGTGAATGACACTTCCAATTTTTGTGATCTAGGTGTAAAAATGGTTAGTTTTGATGAGCTGTGTGGATAAAACCCTGAATGTATAAGTACCAATAGCTGGGTAATTTTCCTCTGTTTATGGCAGTTCACTCCTTGTATTACATTTATAGTTTTACTCTGTAGCATCTATGTTATCATACATTGCCTCCACTGTCTTTAAGTCCAATAATATTTGGATGTCTTGATAAATTAACAATGGCTTCTTCAGGAAAATCAATGCCAGTATTCGCTGGAACGCTGTATAAGATCACAGGCACTGGACATGAGTCTGCCACCTATTGAACACAATTTGAGTACACTTAATAGAACACTGGTTATGGTTTACTAAGGACTTGCAAGAGTTCATTTATTATGCTGAAACTGAGGTGCCCTTAATGCACTCGTTTGTTATTTTACTCTGTTGAATGAAGGATGATTTTAACCATGTGTTGGGTGTAGTCGTAGATGGATTAATCATATTTACCTATACTATATAATACAAGGGACCTTGTTTAAGTTGTTCTTTGATCATTATTATACATGTATATAGAAATTATACGAGTCTCTAGCACTCTCTTCTGTTCTATTTCCAGTTGATGCAGAACTATCTTCTGCTGAGGGGAACTCTGTCATGAACCACAGTCCAGTTTATTTATGCTCGAAACTGCATATAGACACTTGCTTGTATGATACACCACATTTCTCATGAAAAACTTTAGTTTATCAGGCTGTATACCTTGGTATAATGCATTTCCAAAGCTTCTCTGGTCATACCAGATTTATAAAAACATGGAGTAGCAACAAGGACTGAGTCTGCTCCTACAGATGCCATCTTTTGTGCCATGCATATGGTTTGATTTGTACCTGTATGTAGAATGGAAGAATATATGATATAAAGCAGCAGGAATATGTACATTCAAACAGTATGAAATGGTCTACCACTCAGGCATTGATTCACGATGGCGAGCCATTTGATGATCACTTCAGGCTGTAGTGGATACCTTGAGGTAAGCGAAAACTATATTTGCTCTATCTATATGATATATATATATATATGTAAAATTTATCTATTAGTTTGAATACATTGTAGATTGCTATGCAAGAATTCAATATTTATTCAACTCTATAGGAATATACCAGAAGAACATTACCTTCACATGCAGCACCAGCGATTATTAATTTTTCTTTGGGAGCAAATTCTCGAACTTTTTTCACAAGTTCAATTCTCTCATCTGGATCCATATATGCAAACTCTCCATTTGATCCCTGTACAACATATCCTATACGGAAATTACGGCGGTTGACTGTTGTGTAAAACTACCTGGAAATATTTTTCAGGTAGTTTTACAGAACAGTCAACCGCCGTATTTGCTATACTCTACACACACTGGCACCGCACGTTTTATATGGAAATTAGTCCCAAAAGTTATTATTAATAGTTCGAAATAGCCATTATAGTCGTCAACAGCAGTTTCTAGTGCATAACAGTCGCAGATGAAGACATCATAGGTGTACAAGTCCAAATTTTTAGGGGGGAGGGCAGAGAACATTTTTCCCAACTGAGACTGTCTGACTTTTAATTCAACCTTACTCCATCCTGAGGTACAAAGGTAAGGCTGAAACCTGTCAAATGCTCTTGACAAATGTTATAGTTTCATGTGATATAATTAAAGAGAAAAGCAACTGTTCATTTGTTCTTTCAATGTTTCATACCTCTAAATGGGATCTCATTCCATTTATCAACATTTTCTTTCAACTTTACATAATCAATCTCTTCCTCTTTATCAAAAGGTGTAGGAATTGGAGGGAATATTCCACTTATATCCATTATATTCTATATATTTTTATAGAGTTTAGAGTATTTTTGTTATTATTATATTATTTTTAAAATTGCAGATTGCAACATTATTCAGATCAGTGGAGTCTTTGACTGAAGTACTTGATCTTATCATGATCTTATATAGACGAAATGGTTCATCCAGAAAATGTACATGTAATGCAGATCAGTGGCTCACTGAACTGTATATAATACTGGATGAAAGTCTATATTTTGTTGGCTTCTCACATGATTGAATAATAAATAAAGGGTTTTGTAGATGGAAAATTATTGAGTGTAAATCATATACATTTATTAGTAACTGTGATTAGACCTAACCAGGAACAGTGCGAAAATGAAAGTGTTGAACCATCCAGTTAATTTGATGCAGATCAGTAGCCCGCTGAACTGCATGAAATTGACTGGATGGATGAACCATTTTATCTATACAAGATGAAGTACTGAAGTGAAATGCTTCCTCCCACGCGTGTTTCTATAGGTTTTCACTTGTTTCCATCTATCAAACTGACGTTACGCAATTTTTCCGATTTTCATATTTGTTTTTCTTGATTTTTGTTCATCAATTTGGTTAGGGTCAGTGGCGTAGCTGGCTCAAAATAATGGTCCCGCCGAAGGCGGTACCCTCGCGCCAAAGGCGCGACCATCCTGGGGGGTCCCCCCCGGAACATTTTGAAATCTAGAACCTCGGAAATGGCATTTCCTGCGATTTTGAGGGTGGAAGGATGTCACTAAACAAAGTTTCAATACACCTCTGAAAGGAGTATTTTGCCTTGGTAAAATACAAAAAATGCCATCTGGCTCAGAGAAGATCTGTGTGGGCTCAGAGAAGTGCTGTTAAGCAAAAATATTGCCCTTATTCTTAAGGAGTTGGTCGCTCGTTAAAAATAAAGTACTTCAGCAAAGTATTAAAAGAAAAGCATATAAAAAGTAAAAGTAAAGACAAATATCCCACCTGTTCTCAGTGCTTACATCCGATATATTTCAGAGTTTAGCTACACTGCATATTTCCGTTTCCGTGAGTGGGAATTTGTTCGAGGTGAATGTTCAATGAAAAGGTAGCTATGGACTGTTATTTTAAGTAATCATTACTGTGATTCAGTGACTGTAAATTTCTAATATGGTAGTCAAACACTTCTTACCATATATACTGTAAAAGAAGCTATCAAAGTCATTAACAACAAGTGAATATTAGTAAATATTAGTAAATATTCTATTCGATTTATCTCAATTATCTTTTAATTACACTATAAATATTTGTTCAACTAGGGGCCTAAATGGTTTCCAAAAGGCTCCTAGCCCTAGTTATTCTACTTTTATATAAATTACTGTAAATAATGCTAATTGAATTGTTTTTTTGGGAATAAAAATAAAAATATATTTCAGGTTTCAAATAATCTATTTATTATCAACATGACAATATGCATCTTCAAATTGTCATTATGGGAGATTTTGTTGTCCCATAATGACAATTTGAAGATGCATAGAAAGCTGACATTTCTTGAAATGTCAGAATTAAACATCATCTCCTTGCAGCTTTAAGGGGTTATTTTGATAGAGACCAAAAGCAAATTTGTAGGTAAAATTTAACAACATAATTTTCCATTTCAGACGCCACTCCACTCGTGCGCCGAACTTAGTTGTATTAGGTGCGACGCTGGAGCGACACAAGAGCGACAGTGATTCAAACAGCATATAAAATATAATGTTGTTGGCAAGAGAGGAGGGTAATTCGTGCGGAAATTCCAAATACAATTCAAAAAATAAGTAAACATTACAAAGTGGCTAATCTAATCCCAATAAATTAGATTGATTTAGGTTCTGCACATTGGAGCAGCGTATGAATCAATGTCGCTCTAACGTTGCATAATGCGACAGGCTCTGTCGAACTTCTGCAGAACTTATGTCGCTCCAAATTCTGCTGTACCTAATTGATTCATACGTCGCTCTTCTGTCGCACCTAATTTGTCATTTAAGTTTGGCGCATGAGTGGAGCGGCATCTGAAACCGGCCTAATATGTACACAAACTATTAAAATTGAGGGTTGACTAACGACGGGACGACCCTGAAGAACCCATCTCAAAGATTGCACCTGTATGTCCTTTGCTGGACATTGACCAAAGTTGCCAATAAACAGCTGACAGTGTAGGGTTAGGGTCAGTCATGTACAAGCACCATGGCTCTGCTGGTTTATGTTAGTATATACAGTATTAGTAGCTTGATGTCTTGTGCAGTCATGGAGGAATATGTCATGCTTTTTGTTGTTCAGTTTTGTAGTCTACTTGTACCCCTCAGTCCTCAGCTGACTTTGTTTTGCTTGGGCAATGCTGAAAAGTAGCATGGGATATTAGTATAGAAGAGTGATGCCGTTATGCATGATTGAATGCTTCAACTAAACTCCCCCCCCTGGAATCCACTTGAAGCAATTCAGGAAATATGTGTCAGGCATGTGCGGGACAAGATGCAAAGGGAAACCGAAAAAGTTTGTGATTTTGAGTACAGCAGGCCGAGCTTTGTAGAAAACCAGGGTACCTGCGTACGAGGCAGGTACCTTATACCCTGGGCTTCTGCTCAATACAATGAATTAAAATGAAGGAAGAATTTTTATTGAATCTTTTAGTTAATACATTAAAAATTAATTTACCTCTAAATTTTGGTGCAGCCCCTAGGACTATATTAATTCATACTTATTTTTACAAGCATACTCAAATTTTACAGAGTTATGCAAGCTTTCAAATAGGGAGCATAGCTATATATATATATTTGAGATTTGTGCTTGTATCTTACATTTCAAAAAAATTGTGAAATAACAAAGTTTTGCATTTAACATTGAACAAAAAACCACATATTTCTAACATGTTGGACAATAACCGACTCCAATTCGAAGTCCATTTTTAGTGTGCATTCTCACGTGTAGAAATAGCAACTATCGCTATTGGTCATTGCAAACCTACTAGACTGTATACTGTGTTGACTAAACTATAGCAACAATTATATTCTACATTTAAATTCAATTCAAGGGTGCAAATAATTATTCTGCTCCAAGTTGCAAGGGCCCAAATTTAATCGCTAGTTCCCTGCAATGAGTTCTCTTCAACCAGGACAGCTTCGCGTTTTTTTGGTAGAATCATAAATTGTGTCGAATGCATTCCTGCTACGGTTTTGCAAGGTCGTTTTAATGCACCATTCTTTTTTATAGCAATAAACCATTCTTTCACTCTTGCTGAGTTTTTCTTCCAACCGCAGTTTCGTGAGTGGCTTGAACTGTAGCTGCACCAGTTGTTCTCTTCGTATCTCTCGTTGAAGAAGGTGTTCATATTTTGATGGACATTAAGCTGTAAGAGAAGTAACGAGTGTTCTGTGATCAGTGTTAGTGGCGCAATAGTGATTGCGCATGTCTAGTCTCTACAGTGGTGTAACTTAACGTTTTTGACCACTTGCGATCAGGGCAAGTTGGACATGAGAAATGGTTAGTGCCCCAGGGCCTTTTTTAAGAAATCATCAGTGGGGGGGCCATCATCGAAAGGGGATGTAACAAGTAGGTGGTGTATTACTGGTGTGTGAAGGCGAAGGGGGGTCTGGGGGTCCTCCTCCAGAACATTTTTGTATTTTTGAGTCTCTGTGGCTTGATTTCCTGCATTTTCAGAGACAATTTTTGCATATCCCATCTAAACGGAGCCAGGTTTTGTTGTAAGAATACAATAACTTTCCTCTAAACTTGTTTTTTCCCCTTTTTGGCTTATACTTTGGACAAAAGGGACCTTCACTGGGGGGGCCAAAATAGCTTACTGGGGGGGGGGGCAACATGGGGGCTGGGGGGGCTTTGGCCCCTCCAGTACATTAGTTAAAAAAGGCCCTGTAGTGCCCTGAATAGAATTCACTTGCCATTAGATTTAGCTTTGGTTCACATAATAACACAATTTGAAGCAAATGATTGCAGTAAGCATGATATGTCGATGGATAACTACAATTTGCATTATATAACACAATTGTCCGTCGAGGCGTGTTCATGTATTTACATTTTTCAAATTATCTAGCAGAATGAATAGTTAACTGGTCTATATTTTCCTCATTTAATACTGTACTTGAGGATAATAACTTAGAGATGGTCAGCTTTTTTCTGGCAAAGCTGAAACAGAAAGCAACTTGCCCGATCGGGCAACCAAGAAGAAAGTTCTACTTGCCCGCAATGATTTTCACTTGCCCGGGGCAAGCGTCAAGTTAAGTGACACCAATGACTCTACAGCCTCGATTCTTGCAATATTTAATGTCTGTCTATTATTTCGCCTCATTCAAAATCCAATATGAAAAGTGACTCTACCACTACACTCGGTACTCCAGCTTCCTCCTGCAGAAACACAGGACCAACAAATGATGCAAAGAATAGCTAAAACCAATTTATGCATCCAGTACAATCATAAAAGTTAGTTTAGATTAGTTATAACCTTTTTATTTTATCCTTAATAGAACAAAAGTGATTAAACTCTCATGCCAAGTTTAACAGCATAAATGGTCCCATCGGTTAATGAGTCGATAATGGTTTAAATGTGAGTAAAGGAACTATTTCAGTTAACCACACATATGCAACCGGGGTCTGAAACTGACCCAAAATATGCCACGTTTCTAGGCAACGTCTTCGACTAACAAAACTAGCAATCAGGAAAGTTATTCACTTACGGTTGAGGATAAACGTCCTCGGTGATTGAGCGAGAGATATCTCCCTGTAGCGACACCTTTCAAGCGCCTTAGGATATGACCATATACCTGCGCTTCAATAATGGCTGTGGAAAAGGAGAAATTTAAAGAAATAATATGTCAAGAAATTGCCTAACACTGCAACCATTAACTATATGTGTCTACTTGTTAAGCCCCGTACAAACGAGCAAGGTTTCCTTGACAAGTTCTTTAACGAGTTTATTTGTTCGTGTGTGCGGCAATTCGGCAAACAAGTTTTTTTCCACCAATTTTTCAAAAGCTGAAATGTCAAGGAAAATTTGTCACTTTTTGGTCACGCACAAATATAACTTGTCAAGGAAAACTTGCTCGTCTGTGCGAGATAAGAATAAAATTTCTTTTAGTACACTATAATTCAAAACGGCTTTGGATAACCATATATACGGCATACGTTTTCTATTGTTCTACAGTAGATATTAAATCGTCTTATAGAACGAACTATAGAAATATCAGTCCATCATGCTTCTGTAAGCTGGAACAATTCTAGTAGCTAATGTGAATTGGGCATGAATAATTTTTCCAAACTTACTATGTTCAGAAGACACATTTCTGGTGCCAGCAATTCTTCCACTAGGCTGAATCTCAAGTAGAAATCCAGTTCTGCAATATAACTGAACCTTCATCTTTCCCGATGGAGTGTTGTTCTTAAACTGACTAAGGTCGCGTGGTCTTCTCTTTATACTTTTGTCAGAGAACAGTCCATTTATGTAACTGATGTAGCTTGTTAGCGTTTTCTTGTTTGATGTTAGTCGAAGTCGTTTTGCATTGCTTGGAGTCGATGTTATGAGCACTGCGCTGATGACAAAGTGAAAAAGGACGATAACCTGGAAAGAGAAAAGCTTTTATGTGAATGCCAGAATTTATACTTGTGTATTTTAACCTGAATTTTCATTTAAGGTCTCGCTAAGCACCGTCATGCAGTAGATTTGAGAAGGTCGTCAACCGACAATAAATTATCAAAATAAGAATCAAATTTAGAGTTCATTCTTTTCATTCTATGTGGTAGTTTTGTCTTTGAAGGCCAATCGAGAGATGTAGTTCAAATTTCCTTGTTCCTATCAGAAAATCAGATACCATTTCTGAAATTGACCATCATCTGATGACGCTTTCTGGGACTCACCAATAAAAAGAATCAATGGTGTGAAAGCACCACCCCCGCCCCAAACACGCACCCACATCCGAATAACGGTGCACGCAGGATGGAAATGTGGGAGTCCAGTGTGGGTAATATCCGACAATAAGCTGCCGTGGTTTGTGTCTGAACTACCTGATATTAAAAACGTGTCCAGAGGGCTATAACGTGTGTCGGCTACACCAGAGGTATTTCCTGTCCCACACTACTAACTCGGTGAGGCCTTCACGCTAAACCTCGAAGTGTCTTTAATCTTTTTCAGGTAGTTCAGATATAGACACCACGGCAGTTCCAACATACAAACTCCTGCAGTAAAGTTATCAGGCACGTATCTCATGCACGTGTTGCCAACTTTCATGACCTCTCGCTAGGAGAGAAAAATTCAAAACTTAATTGAGACCATTGAAATTTTTTAGAAACGGTGGGATTTCTGTTGGAGTCCGGCGCAGTCATTGATCCTATTATAAATGTCGAGTTTGTAATTTGTTCCCAATGCAATTGAAGAAACAGGGTGTTAAGTTTCAACTTGGAGAATTATTTTTCACGCGGTTGAACAGTAGGTACGTACTCTATAGTGTATCATATGGTAGACTTGCTCCATGTCCGCTGTTCCTATATAATAAATAATGTAGTTCCGCGCGCTATTGTGCACGTTTACACTGTGTATATCATGTTAGATGTGGTATAGTGGGACGACGAAGAAAGCGCGACTTCAAGCAAGTCTGAAAATCTGTGTGATTTGGTGAAGTGATCAGTGACAGACCAACTGACCAAGCGCCTTTCACCGTTTACCTTTCATTTGTACTGGCGATCATTTTTGTTGATAACGTGTATTCGTGTGAAAGAAGACGGTCTAGTTTAGTTCATTATATTTGCCACTCTGAAGTGGACGGAAAGCCTTAACAGGTTTTGCAGCCCGATTGACCAAGGTTCCGAGGGTTAGTGAAGGGTTAGTTTTTAGCTAGGTTGAGAGGAAAATCCTCGAAACACAGGAGAGAATCAACCAATCTCAACTTACATGAGTTTATCAAGCGCAGGGATGTTACCCAACCTAAGTAAATCCCTGACCTCGACCTGCTGTATAGCCGACTTAACTCACAGAGGTAAGAGACAGCGCGCTAACCGCATCTGCCACCCGTGCTTCCCATGTCGACGTCGACGCTCTATCGAAGGTCGTGGATTTTCTCTGAGTATTTCGGTTTCTTCCCATATGCATGGGAAGTTTACTAGGGTTGGGTAGGATTAATTATATAAGTATAGATTATGAAAGTTAAATATATCCTACTAATCTGGTCATTTTACTAATCCTTAAATGTTCTCACGGCCTCAACGTAAGCCTACATCAGAGAATGAATAAGAACTCTTAGTTTTAAGGATTATTCCTTTCAAACAGGGAATTGGGATATAATACCTTTGTCTTTGAGGATTATTGTAAGAGGTTTTTGAAATTTGAAAGACTTTTAATAGACAAAGAGAGAGAGAGAGAGAGAGTAATATAAAAAGATTGGATTGAAACAGTGCGCGTTCTCCAAGGCAAAGTTAAGTCACGGGTTATATTCTTCATAAATTAAACATTTCGTGCATTTTCCAACCAATCTTCGTAGCTCTAAAGCTAATTCGTCAAGCGGGGCGTTGGCCTTGGCAAGATTAGAATGATTATAGATTCTTTAAAGTTCTCCGACGGGTCAGGACGGTGAAACTAGTTTATATTTTCTATCCTAACTTAGGCTGTCCAAACAACAATAACAATAATAGTATTAATTTATATAGCGCAATTTCAACATACCGTTGAAACACAACGTGACAAATCAACTGAATGTCCCAATCGGAAATTGAAGTCAAGATCTCTTTGACACACTCAGTCACATAGAATATTCTCTGGTTATATTTTATCTACTTATTCAACATGATAATCGCCTGATAATCGTGAAAACTGACATAGAGTAAGAAGCTAATTTGCGCAATGCGATTACACATTGATTACGATTGCGCCCTACATCCCTATCTCAAACACGCAAAGATTGTCGCAAATTACTTGGCAATTAGAAAGATATTTTTAACAAGATCACAATTAGATAGGAAATATAACAAGATTGAGTTAGATAAAAATATACAGCAACTGTCAAGATGACATATAAAATAGCGCGATTTCATTTTGCACACCTTGCAGAGCGCGCCTAAAATGTAAACTCACAGACAATGATGTCTGAAAATTTCCGTGTTCACGTGAAACCACATACTTCAATCTCACGACGATTAACAGATTATCAATGGTCAATAAATTTCTGTCCAAGCCGGGAGTGGCGATAAGATCCTGGGTACGAGCTTGCTTTCTCCCACCAACTAACCTGCGAACGGGCATAGCCTGGAAGAACGCGAAAATTTTCCAAGGCGAATATCTGTAGGCGAAGCTGCGACAATCAGATTCTTTTGAGTTGTAACGAGTTGAATGTCGTGACTTAACTGCATGTGCACGTGACGATGTACTTGTTATAAGTGATATGTACAATATTTGTTGTTATACGAGAAGGAGTTATGTGATTTGAAACACCGAAAGTGTGTTGAAAAACAAGACGCTACACTCTGAACGACTGAAGTGTTTAAAAATCACACTGAATGTATAACTTCTCAAATGAATCGGTATTAAAAGTGAAATTAAACGCGAAAGTTGACTTAATTTATGAACGTTTCTCGTGAACGAGTCTATCTCTAAGACCTCTAAGACTTACTGGTTCATTACATAATCTAACCACTGCATTAATTAACAATCGTTTTACATAGATATAGTCGATGAAAAAAATTCACTTGCAGAGCTCTGTGGCACCGAAATGAAGCGTATACCTACCATAAACCATTTACTAATGACAAATGGAAATGAAATGCAATTATGATTTAATTGGTATCGAACGCCTTTAACTAGTGTTACAAACTGACTAGCTATATATTTCGACATTGTTCAGCAAACCTAATTCCTTCGACAAACCTCATTGTCCTAGGTTGATCCAGACAGCTTACCTTTACAAAAACTTGGAAACTCTCCATCATTAAAGCAAACTTATACAAATAACAAAGTTCATTTGCCGATAATCATCTGTGTCGTTTATCTTATAAAACAAAGTCAATTATGAACCATTTATGAATGTTTCAAAATCCATCTTTGTAGGTTGCTGCCCGCACATTCACACGTAATTGAACAAATTCTAAGAGTTTAAACGCACTTACACTTAAAAGAAGGCTAAAAGGATAAAGGATTTCCTTCATTTTATTGCACCTACGTCTATAATCCCCGTTCCGAAAGACTTCTCTTTGCGCACCGTTTTCAAAAAATTAACCGCGCTAATTATTTGGAAACGATTCAAATGAACCAACTAAGCTGTGTTTGTTTAGAAAAAGCAAAGGATTTACAGTGTTTTACTTACCTTTAATGCACACATATTCTTGGTTTTTTCAAGCCAAACTGTGTCGGCACAAGCCCTGTCTCGCTGTTGTTTGTCTGGAAAGTGATCGTTGCTTGTTTTGTCCCTCAGACGGTTGCGTTATAAACTCGCAGTGGGCTTGGTGTGCGAGGCTTCTTCAGGTATTGATTTGTCGGAATGTGCTTCGTTCAAGCTGAGCTACGGAGTTTCATACTTGAGATGACGCACCATGCACTTCCTTTAAATATGTCAAGAAAGTTCACCCTCAAATCTGCTTCGGTATGGCTACGACGCACAAGAAATCTCAGACTGACATGCCATTACAGCCGCGCGGCTCTAATCCCCATAAATTCTCAAGTGCTTTTATTAGACGAGGCGGCTTTTGGAAGCGCATAGTTTGCGCAAATTGCTTTTATTGACTGATATACCTTATCCCCATCATAAGCCGCCCAAAAATAATTGAACAAGGTTTAAAAGATGTACTGCATTGAAATTAAGGAATTTCCTTGAAAAATTATATTTGCCTTTAAATACACTTAACCAGGGATTCATTCGCATACAGTGTTCTTGCATAGGGCAGGCAGGTCATTGGCATTGCATAAATATGTCCCAAATTATAACAAATTCATATTGTTTAGAGCAGGCAGAAAAGAAAAATAACTTTAATTTGTCAGTGACGACTTCAATTGAATACATACAAAACTAAGCTCCATGACTAAGGCATGTGTGATCATTCGCCTCCAAAACACAGCGTGCTTCGCAAAGAAGACGAATTCTACCTATCCACGATGCTAACACATTGAACAACATCTTCAATTTTTGAAAACTAAGATCGATATGTTGCTTAGTTTTTTGAAAGGTCTTTGAAAATCTTCTCGACCTATGGTGACAATGAATGTCTACAGTAATCAGGAGACAATCGATAGATACTACTGCAAGTAGATATGACTGTAGTTTTGTCAATACTGTAAGAGATTGAAACGATTCCTGAAAGCTCTTGGATGCACTCGACAAGATTTGTTTCATCGCATCTCATGCAAGAATTCCCAACTACTTATTTACTCATATAAGGAGCCTTTTCTTTTCAATGGACAATGAATAGAAACGGGTTCATAACCTTGAATCAGCTGGAAAACATTTTTATGTTTCAGATATACTGTACGTGTCAAATGTGGGGTTTAAGTGTTGGCTGTCGTTAACAGCAAGATGTCTTCGTTAATTGCTCTAACTACTTGAAAAGAGCGTCGCCGTTTCGAACGAAGGCCATTCGCTTGGAAGTTAGTAGACTAACTAACTGACTTATTAGCTACTAACTTGTTTCAGACAAAGGACGCAGACTTTTGTTATATTTTTTCAGATAGTGAGGTAATTACATTCTTAACAAAGACATCTTGCAAATTGACTGTGTATGCCTCGAAATATGACCTTCTATTGAAATACTCCCTCGGTATTGAGACACACTGAGTGCGCAAGGAAGCTGCACAGTTGTCCATGAGGTCTTAAACTGAACAACGTGATCACAGCAAGGTTTATATGACGGTAAAAAACCTCCGAACATCTGTTTCTTCACTCGTCGCCATCTTAAACATAGATTTTACCGCATTGTGACACACCAACGCTGTCTGGGGTGTAGCCGCCAGAGTTTCGGTAAAGAAAAACATCCGAAATATCGGCTTGTAAGAAGGTAAAACGTCTAATGTCCTTTCAACAAGGACGATGTGCTAGAGATACTTTGCACATGTTGTGACAACAACGCATTAAGATGGTCGAAAGGAATTTAGAAATGAAGACTAAGCTTTTTGGGCGTTTTCTACCTGTAAAAACATGCGAATAATCGTGTTGATAGCTGGCTGTCCTTTAGACATTTTTGCGCCAGTCTTATTAGTGAACTACGACGAATAGTTTAGACTCAAGGCTAGGAAACATTGTTGCCAAATAATTTTAGTATTCCAGTATAAAACTCATTTCAATGCTTAATTTGCTTGCGGCTAAACAAATCATGTGCTGGAATCTGAAGTCCTTTCTTCGGGCTTGAAACATTGGACCCGGCTGCGTTAATGCAGAGAAACCTATCTCTGTGAGACCCTGCGGAATTTTAGGCAAGCGTGAGAATCTACCACAAAGGAATAAAGAACTTCTATTAAATGCTTAAACGTTTCCCCCATGCATTTTCCCACTTACTGAAATGGCGTTGCGCTCGCAAACACTTATTTTCTTCTGTTTTCAAAGACTTCTTTGTAAACACTTAAGTTTGACCTTTCAGGTTGTTGTTTTCATATTGCGATCTGATTTGAATTTATCCTGTTTTAGAGGTATTGTCCATTGGCATTGTGAATAAAGAAACATGCATCTTTGTTGGAAACCTCGCATCTCAGGTGATTCTTTGACACAGACTAGGACCTCTCTCATCCGTCACTAAACATATTTGCAAAGTTTCAACCAGTAGCACTAAACTAAAGGTGGTACTACAGAAAAAGAGTGTATTTCAGCAAACTGGATTTCTCTTCCATTGCTAGTTCCACACCCATTGCTCGTCATCTCATAAGCTAGTTGTCTCCAATGAGATCGAGTTGGATTAAAACAATCCCACATGGTCAGTCGTGGTTAATTTCAAGCAACGCTTTAAGCCTTACTAAAATTTTAATCCGACGACTCACGCCAGACCCATCAGCGACAAAGTGCATTGAATCAATACCCAAGTTTAAGTGCAGACCTCCATGATAGCATACTTGAAAGGTGTAAACTCGAAAAAAAGTTCAATATCTATATTTTAACGCCATATTTAATTTCACTGTATAGACAAGGCTGACAGCTGAGGTAACATAACTTTCACTTTGACAACAGAACAGAACAGTAAAGCTAAGTAAAGGGTAAGGGAGTTGAAGCCACCCGTTATCCCTGTAGTTTTCATAAACACTGCTTGACACAGTTCTAAAGTCTAGAATATACGAATTATAAATGTTTTCGTACAATTGCAATATATCTGAACATTTGGCTACAGAGCACATCAGCAAAGAAAAATAAATACCCATGGCATTATGGGTATGCATCGAATCACGGGGTATACATTGCTGGCAAAAGGCCTATAAGCCTTGCCTAAGCCTATTTAGTAGAATCATACTAGTATATTATTGCAAATGCTGTAATTTGATTGGCTACGCTACTCGCTATCTAATTGTCCATAGATAGCGAGTAGCGAAACAGCCATCTCCTCGGCGCGATTTTTAACGAATTTATTTAAATAAATTATGAAAACTGAACGTTTTGAAATGCTGTTTTCTTACTGGTTTCTACTAAAACAATTAGATTATTCGCTCTCGATTTCTATGAGATGATAGTTCATTCGGGCTTCGCCCTCATCAACTATCACCTCATAGAAATCTTGAGCTCATAATTTATTGTTAAATAGTTGTATTTTTTTACAACTGCTCGCGGTTAGGTCGAAATATGAATATTCTTCTATTTCAATTTTCAAAGCACAAAAAGAAGCTAATATTTCTATATAATCGTTTCGAGTTTTAGCTCTATGGTCGCCTCCAATCTACCCTGCGAAGAAGATTCCCTAGGCCCTAATGCATACTATTCTGTCATCATTTGAAATCACATTGACTGTTTTGATCGAATACGAAATTGTAAATGCAATCCCGTAGTGCTAAATGCAAACACAAACAAAGCAAAGAAAAAAACAAAACAAAAAACAAAGCAAAACAAAACAGTGATTAATGTTAATTTGCACCTTCACGTTATGCTTCGCGCCGCCATTGTTAATTGAATCTTAATCAAACATCATAACAGTGATAATTAAGTACAGAACCATGTTAATTAGAACAATTAGAGCGTGATTAGAACGGCTGTCAGTGTTACAAGCCGCACTATTTGTTTACACGTGAAATGAACACTTGCTAAAAGCTCTGTAATGTATATCAAAATATTGTCAGTCTCCGCCCAGATCTGAATTGCATGGGGTTAACTTTCGGTTGAAAATTATTGGTTTTCATTTTCCTATGCCTCTCTTTGCACATTCTAATTGCACGTTCACTAAGGGTTTTAGCTTGGAACGACAAATTATTTGCCAGAAAGGATATGTAGTACAATATAATACTTGTTTGAACAAACATCAGTATCCTCCATTAGGTTAATCCATTTTGTATTAAGTTTACATTTGTCTTTACAATCCGGATACAACAGACAGTGCCGCATGGCTTGAGGGGACATTTATTGAATTCCTATTTCGAGTGAACCACAGCAGCCATTTGCCTTGTATTTGCACAACATGACTCTAAGGTAGTTTACATATCATGCTCCTCGATCTTGTAATTTATGTAATCCTTGAGAACTACTAAATGGTAAACCAAAATGCCAAGTTAGGCTCCCAGCTGTGTTCAAGAAGGTCATAGTGTTGGTCTTCCTGTTCTTAATGCGTGGCAATCTATTGAAGCTCGCGTATTATAATTTAATCCTCCCAAGTTTAAAAGTCTAAGTCAGTGGGATGTAAGGAAATGTTAAAAAGATTACCTGGCTTTGCATATCAACATCAGAAACCATCGTGAAAACCATATTTAATTTTCTTACTCGATTGTAAAACTTAATTTCAGTTCGGTGGAAACGCTTCAAACATTCATTCATTGAGCAAATGTTCTGCTTTAATTCTTTTTCGTCTTTATAGAAAGTTTTCAAAATTCTGAAGAAGATTATCAATGTTCTATTTAACTTTTTGGAACATTCTCTAAATTAAAGTTCTCATTTTATTCATTTCAGTTTATTTTATTTGCAAAATTCTAAACAATTAATACGTGACTCCTTCAAACTAACGTTCCAATGAATGCTCGACAGTTTGGATCACTTGAATTTTTCAAATTGTTTTAATAGATTATAAGACATTTTAGAATTGTTTTGAGGTAGAATCGTTTCATGAGCTCTTCTTAATTTGGTTTTGTTTCAAAACACAGACCCGTTAGGAACGTCCTAAGCTATGCCAAGTTCAGAGCACAGATCATATACCATATAATGTCATAAATCCATAATGTATTATGGATGGTCACCTGTATAGAAGTATTTAATAACACTCTAAACACCACAAATAAACGCGACATTCAAATCACTCAACATTTCGCAGTAATCCTAAAATACACACCATCCACTGTCTGGTTCAGACTCCCATACATCGGCATAAAAGGACACCGCAGTTGACCGCGCGGTAACTTTTAATAGTTCAGTTATTTTAGGGCAAGGCAAACTAAACTAACTGCATTAAACTAAATATCTCGTATGTTCAGCTTGTTGATTTAGGCGTCTCTTCATTTTAATCCAGTTTTCGCGCTAATAGCCAATTTAGTTTTATGGATATTAAGTACAAGTGATGTGTCAACATAAGATTTAAATATTATTGAGGATTAGTTCCAAAAACTATTGATATATAATTATTGGCTAGGCATCAATATCACACTGCGTCAATTTAGACCTCATTTCTATGACATGGGGTGAACTGGTTTTCCCACACTGCAGGAATGGTGGACTTTATGGTAAATCGATAAACTTTCGATGTATAATGAAATTAGCATTAGGGTTCATGGCTTTGTGGTGAAAAGCAAACCTATCGCGTTTTTTAACCGAACTTTTTTTTAACAAAGTGCCTTTAGGCAATGAATATATAGTCCTAGAGAGAGTGTTGTATCATATAACGTTTCCAATATGTTTTTTTCTTATATTCTGTTCAATTGTTCGATATATATTTTTGTTCTTCTTTTGTTCTTACTAAGGAACGTTCAAACATTCTATGTGAATTCTTTTCACTATATATGTCTAGTCTTAAAATATTGTGGAAAATAACTCAAATAAAAAGATGGTAGCTCAAATTGCAACATTTCTGAAGTTGAGGACCATCTGCTTCTCCGCAACGTTCACAGAAACACACCAACTGAAAACAGTCCGCGCGCAAGGATTTAGGGCCGGTAAAGTGATATAGTTCATGGCGTTTCATGAGTTGTCTTTCGTAGTGTTTGCTTTCATTACTGAAATTGTAAATACTATAAGCTGAGTTCAGAGTTTCGGGATAAAATGCAGTTGAATCATAACATGTAGCTGAGACTGGAATAATTAAAATATGCATATCAATGTATTCAACTGTTCAATCATCATTTGAATATGCAAGAATTGCTCGAAGAACAATTACTTTCCTCACGGTTCACTCGCTTTAAGTTAGAAAATGTATTCCTTAAATGCACCTTTCTTTGTTTTGCTTACACAGAAGACAGTTCTACTGTGGCTATATGTGAAACACTAATGAACGATTGAACAGTTGAATACTTTGATGTGCATATTATAATTCTCCAGTCTTCGCTGCATGTTATGATTCAACTGCAATTTTGCAGAACGCGTCATTTGGATGTGCAGTTGAAACTCCGAATTGGCTTATTAAAACAATAGTTGTAGTTTCATTTTTCCTGTCACTCAGAAGAGTTCACTGAATAACTCAGTGAACTATGAGAGTGCTTTTAAGTGGCACAACGAAACATGTTTTTTTACGTTTTGACATATTTTCAATGTTAATCGTTTCTGGTATGGTCTTAATTCTCTAAACTATGCGACAAATCTGGTAATTCCTCTACATCCACTAATGTGCTGCCCATTTTCTGCTAATTGCGTTTTGATGTCATTGATTGATTCATAAATCATGAGAATGCAATGATGCTGACATGCTGTTTGGATTGCCAGGAAGAGACTCCATGATTTTTAACGATTTTTTCCTTCCAAGTTTTGCACTGAAATAATTTTATGATACCCTATAGTGCATAACCTATAACCTAATTATACAGAACATTTGTGCAAGGTGCAAGCACATAGGGTACCAATTCTTCCGTTGTTCAGTCTTTTCGTAATTGTCTAGACAAATCAGCAAGATGCCATGCATGAGAGCCCGGCAGGCAAGCTGAAATCCTTTTACGATCCAGCCAGGTGGCTAACCAGACCACGCCAATAGCCTCTGTTTTCTGTAGTGCAAGTTAAACTGCATCCAAAGTACTTTGTAAAAGCTTAAGGTGCTCTGCGGAGGAAAGAGATCTGCACCGCAGTCTCGTACTTAGTACCCGACAATTTCTCAGAAAGTCCACTGGAAGGGAGCACAGCGGAAACATGAAATTTTTCCCACGTGGGCCAATAAAATGTGTTACAAAGTTTTTCAATATAAGAGCAATAATATATCTTACAAAAAATTGTGATTCCACGACAACACTGTTAAAATCTAACAGTGTTTATTTATTGCACTCAAAAATACAAAATATATATTCACCTGCACGCGTATGTACATCTTGTAATGTCAAAATTCATCCAATAGTTACCAGTTAGAAGGCCGAATTAAGCAACATGTTTGCCTTACCAAATTGCAACGTTTAAATACTATAAATAGGTTATAACGTATTAAATATGTAAAATATATGTTATTAGTTATCCTATCAATTCTGTGCTCCAGTCATTGTGCCACACCAGTGATTTAGCCCCGTGCCGACATCATTCTTCTACGAGAATTTCTCGCTTCAGTGCCCAGTGGTCAGTGCATGTTGATCACACAACAGGCAAAGTGATATATTTTCCAGCGGCATATCCCTGAGGGTCTGCGCACGCAGGAACCTCTCGCGTCGTGTTGCCGTATGTCTTGCCAAAGCGATAACGGGCACCTAGGATGTAAAGCTCATTAGTGTTAGTGTACTTCGCAGTCGCCTCGTTTTGTCCTGTTATATATTACCGAGATTTTTATACAAACTTTCTCAAACTCATTAATAATTCATGAGCAAAACACAAAGGAAATCACCACCGTATCGTTGTCTTGATACCACGGTAATAAACACCCATAAATTAACTCGACTTTCGCGTTGAATTTCTCTTTAAATACTGGTTTGTTTGAGAAGCTATATCATGCACTCGAAGTCGTTTATTATAGTGATTTAAAAACACCTCAAAGTATGTTAAAAAACTCGGCTAGCGCCTTGTTTTTCAACACACTTTTCGGTGTTTCAAATCACTATAATAAACTCCTTCTCGTGTAATCGTGTATGATATATTAATTACATTTGAACGGGAGCGGAGAAGATCCAAGAGAAATCAAATAGAATAAGAAAAATATTTCTAACAACACTCAGCGTGCTAGGCGATTGTGCCGTGGTTTTAATTTCACCCAACAAAACACTCGTACATTAGCTTACACATGACCCTGTATTTTACTTACATGGTATATAACCAGTGTACTTTGGTAACATGCCAACTTTTCTATACAAAACTCCGAGACTTGGGTTGCCTTTGGAACTTTTGAGTCCTTCAGGAACTGAGAAATCAGGTCTAGAGAATAAAATACCCATGAATGTGAACAACAATACGATTTATTCCAAGCAATCCATTCTGAAGAGCAGGTGTTAGCCTTCCGGGGAGCATTTTACCATTCCATATAAATACGCAATATCTTACCTAGTCAGGTCTATTCTCTGCGTCAATAAATGTTCCTGTCTTAACCTGGACCTTACAGATTCTTCCAATCCTTCCCCCGTCCATTTCGTGTACCGTTGACCCAAACCAAACTGTTCGATGTTTGGTACGAAACCTGTGTAACCTGTTACGGGGGGTTCTGTGAAGACTTTTCTGTCAGCTGAAAAAAATATCGAAGGAATTTTGTATGGTTCTTTTGTGCGAGATCGCATGGAACAAAAGGCGACACTTTCCTTGCGGTAGTAACTTTTAGAGTTTATTGTCCTTCTTAATGTGTGAATATATTAAAATGGTGTTTCCACAAAGTGAAAAAGAAACTTATCGCTACACAAACAACGGGAAAATAGATAAGAGCTTACTCGTGCGATAATTCTTGCTGTACATTGGGTTGAGATCCGGATATATGGCTGGGTCCTGGAAATCAAAACGTTTCCCCAAAGTAGGCGCTGTCGCCGCCGTGCGAGCGAGGTCTTGTTGATCTGATCGTTGTTTTTGATTAGTTTGAAGAAACTTCTCCAATGCTTCTTCTGTACTTTCCTTGTAGCGAGAACCAAATATATATCCAGGATTGTGGATTGGAACATAACCTTGAGAAAGAAAGTTAAAATATAAAAGGAAAGTCATAATGGTGGAAGGTAAACCTGCCATTGTTGTATTGCTGCTTAATATGCCAACTAAATTTCTTTCCTTCATTTTTATTTTTTCTAATCTTACGTTTATATTTCCTTCCTATTTTCTTCAATTATTTCTTCCTCTCTTCCTCTCTCTCTTACTTATTTACTTAATAGGACCTTAGAGATCTTAGTAAGAATTATAATCTGCGTAACATTGATACTGATCTAGAACTTCCAAGGCCTAATGGCTCATACTATTTTAAACGAAGCTTTAAGTATAGTGGTGCAATGCTATGGAATGGTCTCCCCCAAGAGGCAAAGAACTGAGGCGACTTCGCTCTGTCAATTTAAACGAACAATTGCCACTTTGCCTGTCTATACTTTCAATACTACATGTAGTCATATTTTTTAATCTTTACTGTAAAAAGACTGCGTCCCTTATAAGAACTTTTAACATAGTGAAAAAATCATTATAAACATATTCGGCATTATGCTATTTTCTGACTCTTTCTCAAGTCCAACAAATCTTACAGTTTTTGAATTAGATAATTAAAGCTCAGTAAACCATTGCGTATTTTCAAATGTCGTACAGATACGCTACCTGTGTAACCGGGAACCATGTTTGCAGTTAGTTTATTATCTCCAGTTGGTGGAGGTAGTTGAAGTCTCGTTGATGTTGAGGTAACTGCTTTGAGGGGGTTTAACTTCTCATTTTTTGTGTGCAGCTGTGAAAAGACAGAAAATACAGTACGTAAATAGCGTTCAAAGTGGTCTGCATTGCTAAATCACGGCACATAATAACAATATGTTGGCGAGTATCGGTAACCATTACCGTAGCTATAGGAGCAAGTAGAATTAAACTACATCTCTCAATTCTCTTCATTGGCTTCCAAATGCAAAACTGCTGCATAGAGTGAAAAGAATGAACAATATTCTCTCACACGGATAACTGCCGGGTTGACCACCATCGCCTTCATGATAGTGTTTAGTGGAACCCGCCTGTTTAACAATGAAATATCAATGTAAATCTATTGAGTCTTACCCTCGTTAGTTTATCTGTGTCAGCTCCATATGTTCGACCACATTTGAACCTCAGTCGTGGACAGTAACCAGTGTACCTGACAAAATTCATTGCATATTTGACATGTTAACCTTACCCAATTTTGTTGGTAAGGAATTGAGTAATTGCAGGAATTGAAAAATTAGAATCAGACTAATTAATTTAATCATTGCTATATCGATATAGGCTAAATCACTGTAGCTAAATAGATGGCATCCGGTCCTTAGCCAACGATAATGTACAGTACATGCAGGACATATATCCTGTTTTTGAAATAATTGGACTTTTTAGTTGTAGGATATATTGATTCTGTATTGTATATATGTACTTCTAAAACTACGACAAATGTACGTTAATATATGAACATGTTATATCAGAGTGTTGTAATTACCCATGCAATACCAATACATATACACATGCTTGATATTCATCTATAGAACCCACAGTTTTAGTCTATATACCATTAATTCAACTTACCCCGGTAAATTACTGGATTTATACGGTTTTGTCACCTCTTCAAAACCCATGATGATTGTGAATGACACTCGATAGCAATAAAAAACTAACTTCAACAGTTGTCCAAAACCCGTGCGTAACCTTGGAAACAGGACGCCATCTAGCTGGCCAAATGCAAACATCACTTGTGTTTGATTGTCTTCAAACGAAATTTGCATTTTGAGTAACCAAGGGAAAGCCGCGTGTAAACATGAACAATGTAATTAAACACGTTTTGTGTAAATCACGGAGCTCGTTTGTTGTTTTCGTCCAACAAATTTTGTGTTACCATATATATGCGAAACGTGGGATGTAAGAATTTAGATAAAATATAACTCGTGGAGTGGATGTTTTTGAAGTATCTCGATTGATTATTCAAACAAGACGCTATTAACGAAGCCTTAAAAGATAATTGATTTAATATCACTTGATATGAGTGCAAACACAACAATATCTTATATTTAATGACTTGTCTTGTAAACGTGGTCTTTTATGTGACTAAAGTACCGTGTATTGCTGTCTCAAGTTGGGAAAATTTGTTTGTAGAAGTGAAGCTGAAGAAGATTAAACATGATTAGTGATTGCATATTTAGCAAGACATTACATGCATTTCAGTGACGCGATTTCGGTTTCCTAGCCTCTTGGTACTCGCCCCACGAAAGGAGCAAACAATTTATGAGTGATACCCCCTCTCTTTTGAAGGCAAGGGTTGTCATGTCCTGAGAAATTTCTATCTTGTCACTTCAGACTTCCCTCAATTGCTGAAGAATTCGGCCTTGGGTAAGGGCAGGTAAGCTAGCCCGCGTTATGTAGAGGTGCTGGGAAAAGCAGGTGGAGTGAGAAAAATGATAAAAGGAGGGGGGAAAGAGAGGGGCGAAGGGCTACTTCCCTTTCCGTGTAGTTAAATCATCCAGCTCACAGCTAACAGTTCCGATAGCCAACAGCCAACGTTCGCTCCTGTGTATGTGAACGTTGGCAAAATGTGAGATTTTTTGAGGGTGGTCACTGAGAATAGCTAGCCTACCACAAGCGTAAGCGTATATTTGAGTTATAAATAAAGGGACGAAAAGATTCGCCATGCGCATGTCCCTCCGGCCTAACCCGACCCATAACGATTTTAGTACGACCATGGCAATAGCCGCTGCAGCTTGCTTGCGGGCGTTTAAGAAGATGGCGGATCATTCACCTCTGATGTCAAGTACGGATAGTATTATTATAAATTCAGGTACATTGATTTTGTTTTTGTCCCCGATGATGTATTTCATGTGCAAGTGTTTCATATTGAAATTCTAGATCATTTTGTGCTTTAGCACAGTTTTGCAAACAGTCTAAGGTAGATTTTAACAAATGGGACAGTCCGGTGTCAACTGTCAACTAGTTGCGGAAGGCGGAAGCTTGGAGCCTTTTAATATGCCTTAGCATATAAAGTAATCTTCATTTACAATAAGGCAAACAATATAAGGGTGTTGTTATTTTTGCGTGGTTTGTTATTTTCAAAATGTCGCTTTAAAAGCTTGCAAGTTTTGTTTTGTTTTTTGTTTTGTTTTGTTTTGTTTTGTTTTGTTTTGTTTTGATTTAGTTGTGTGTCAGGGGCTGTCAGCATATATTCAAAAATGTCAGATTGCTATTTATAATCATGTTTAAAGGTGATGTAAAGTCCCGATGTAAACAAACCGGCAACGTCCGTTTGTTTACATTTTAAACATGCTATATTTAAAAAATTATGATGTGTTCTGGTTCAGAAATTTGGCCATTGTTTACATTGCGGGACCCCCCATAGCACATGCGCAGAATGAACTTTACATGGTCTTTAATATTTATAGGTGGTTTCACTATATATAAGCACTATTATGCAACAAGTAGTGGTCAATCTGCAGTAATTACAGTATCATATTAGTGAATTAATGTTAATTCTTGTCATTATTTGCAGTAGTCTTGTATTTTCAGGCAAATAGGTAGAATTGAAAGATGTAGTTTAATTTGCTTGCTGCTATATTAAAGTGTAAACATTTCTGAAGTTGAGCACCATTTGCTGTCCTGTAAAGTACGCTTATTGAAACCTACCAATCAGTGGAGGAAATTCCCGTTTTCCGGTGGGGGGCAAAGCCTCCTAAATTTCCGACAAACCCCCATTTACACTTGAAATAGGCTTTTTAGCCCTTTTCAGGTCAACATTTCCGACAAATTGACAATTTTCCGAAAAAGTGGGGGGCGGTCTACCCCCCACCCCACCGAAATTTCTGCCACTGCTACGAATATTGGACATACTTTATGTTATTATTACTACTATATTTTTAGATAGGAGGAATGTGAGATCAGGTGATGGTCACTGTAAAAATGCTCTGAATGTTGTGTTGATATCAGGATTTATAGTTGTTGGTGGTGTGGCATTGATTGTCCTTCTTTTAGTCCGTCCTAGCATTAAGACCAATCCTGAAGTAAGGGAAATAATATTGTTTTGTTTAAAAAGACACTCTACAATGTCTTCTGGAATTAACATATTTCACTGAACTTTTTGAGTGCATGCTGCTTCTGATAATAGTAAAAGCACTAGGATGTACATGTAAAGGGGGGGGGGGGGGCAGTAATGAATTTTCTTCATGGGTACAGTGTGGATGTTTTGTGGAATGACAAATCCTAACCTACAGTAAAACTGTGCCAAAATTATTGTGATATCATCAGACAGTCACTCACCCAAGATTTTTGTGTTACAGTATGGTGTGGTATTTGATGCGGGCTCGAGACACACATCAGCATATGTTTATCAGTGGCCTGGGAATGAGAGACGGAGAGGAACTGCTGTTCCAGTGAATGAAATTTTTCATGGAATTAACAAAACAGGTAAATAAATGAGCAGGTTGTGGTCCTGATAAACAACACCATAATAGATGTGTCAATAGTATGTTTGCAATATATAAAACATTCACAGATGATATGTATGTGAATTACAATGACAAGGCCCTACCCAGTGGTTGAGATGCTGGTACACTTGTTTGGGCACCCAAATGTGGTGCTCAAATAATTAAGGAGCAACATTAATTCAAAAGAAGGTACCCAACAGAATGTTAAGTAATCACATTTCACAATGGACTGTTCTCAAATCTCAACGCCTCTTCAGCCCTACGAATTTTACTGACTAAGTCAAAGGGAAGTGTGTTAAATCACATATATATGATTGAATGTTTCTTACTATTAACTTTATGACAAAGAGCATTCATGAGGAGACTTTAATGCATATTACTATTAACAGTCTACAGCCACAAGTCGCTCATTGCCCAGCTCCATTTGAATATTGGCTACGTCCACAAAAATAGAACCTACTGGCATGGCACGCTGTGTACACAACAAGCCACACTTTCAATGTTTCAACTTGCTTCTAAAATCTAAATATTTCTTCCCAGGAATATCATCACTTGTTGACAACCCAAGTGATGCAGGTTTATTGGTGGCCAATTTGATAAAAAATGTCACAAGAGAGGTTCCACATGACAAAAAATCTTCAACTCCTGTGTACCTTGGAGCAACTGCAGGAATGAGATTGGTGCGGTTAGTATAACATCTCAACATTATCCAAGTTCTCATTTGTTTATTTTGCTTGTACAAGCTTCTAAAGTTCAGGAAAAAGTCCCGAGTCCCACATAGGGCTTGGATCCATATGAACTCTACATTACTATAGCCTGACACTTTGTCAGAAGCTACTCTAAAGCACGTTTTCCACTAGGTAAATTTGTTCATGTGAAGTGAAGCGGAACCAATTTCTGCAATGTGGTTGGTTTGTGGAAAAAATTGGCTGTGAAAATTTGTTTTGCTCATTGCTCAAATTTCATTTGCTTCGCTTTCCTCTAGTGGAAAACCAGTTTAATGGAACTCAATCATGACAATCCAAAATGGAATTCCAAAAACGATAACCTTTGTCAGACTGTGAAATGCCTTAAATTGGACAAATTGCAACCTCATACGAATTGTTTATATAGATTTAATCTTAATCCTTTTAATCTGCAGTGAGATTTTAATATTTTCAATCAACTAGTCTGTTGGATTTAGCTTAGAAGTCTTGAAAGTTGAAATTAATCACCCGTTTGGTGAGAATAGGAGGAGAAAGATTTTAGTCATTTGAGTTACTGTGGGGGAAAATACTCATTAATCCTTTTCTACAGTAAAGTGAACCAAACAATCTCAAAAGAAATTATGTCTTCAATACGCGAAGCATTGGCCAAGTCTGGTTTTCAGTTTAATGCTAGTAATGCAAGGATTCTCACTGGAGACGAAGAAGGGTCCTTCGGTTGGATCACTGTGAATTATTTAAAGAAAGTTCTGCAGGAAAAACACAAAGTAACTTCAGTTCATTTGTATCTAGAATATTTTATTTAACGCCGTATGCTATAAATGTATAAATATCAATATTTTAATATTCACATGAACAGATGAACTTCGATTTCTTTTTGAAAGGAAGACATCAAGCGAACGTCTGGGGCATTGGATTTAGGTGGTGCATCAACGCAGATCACATTCGTCCCTCAGAATGCTTCCCGAACTAAAACACATCATTTTAGGCTTTATGGCAACGACTACTCTGTTTATACGAAGACATATCTCTGTTATGGACTCACTGAAATTTATAGAAGATTTCTTGGACAGCTGGCGAAGGTAAGACATGTTAAAGTGCGATCGAATCAGTTTTGCCCCAGAGAAAAATTGGCAACCATCTACGAGTTCATATCATAGTTTTTGTATTTGATGGCAAATAAATAGAATTGAGAGAATGTATTTTAACCATCTGTTGCCTTGTAACGCTAATACTTTATCCCAGCCTGATAAGACAGTGACACCCCTTAAATTTTTAGCAACTCCAGGTTAGCTTAACTTCTAAGTTAACGGGAAAATTGAAAAGCAAAAACAACGAGTTAAATTTTAACCACAGTTCGTTTTTCCGTTGAAAAATGTTTATTCGCATAAACACTCGTATCGACTAATACAACTTTCTTTTGTCCAATCAGAATGCAAACTACTCGGCTACGATACCCAATCCCTGTGCTCAAAATGGGAGCAGTTTTATCCAATCAGCGTCAAACATATTTCGTGTTCCGTGTAGTTGCCAACCGTCACCTAATCCTTCTCGTACCCAGTTCACGTTCTATGGTTCAAGTAACGATTCAGAGTGCAATGGAAATATTATGAAGCTTTTTGATTATCGTTCTACGTGTCCTGATGCTAAACCATTCTTCAATGTTAATGATACTCAACCGCCAGTTACAGGCAGTTTTCTGGTGAGTAAATACAAAACAATGGACACTCCAAAAACGGTTAACATTTCTATTTGAATAAAAGTCAGTAAATTTTGGGAAAACATTGATTATCTAGTGATTATCTTTGTGAAAATATTGATTATCTATTGATTATCTAGTCCTCAATAATATTGTTAATGTAGGCATTTTCAGGGTATTATAATATTGCAAGAAACTTGAAGTTATCAACCACACCGACAATGGAAGAATATAAATCTGCATATCAGGCATACTGTAGCAAGAAGGGAACTGAGGTGAGACGCATAATGATAGTATGAATGAATTGAAGTAAAGGATCTCATTTGGATTATATTAACCATCGCTGTTAAATACTCTTTCACTCCCAGCTCTTGAAAATTGTTCATATAGCTACTTACACTGGGACGTAACGCTCCAGGTATTATAATAACTGATCATATTATTCTCCTGTAGATAAAAACGTTCCATGCTTTTATCAATATAATTCCGACCTGCTTTGCTGGTCACTACATCTATGCCTTACTCACACACGGCTTTGGATTTCACAATGATACTTGGAAAATCTCTTTTGAAAAGACTGTAAGTATATTAATTGTTTCGAATCGAATGATTGTGGGATTTGTAAAAAAATCTGTCTAGATGGGATATATTAAAAAGCTGTCACTATAAAAAATGCAAGAAATCAAGCCACAGAGGCTCAAGAATTCAAAAAATAACTGGGGGAGGACCCACCTACGACCTCATACACCTCACCACCTCTTCGTTTAAAGGTACGTGCAAAGGATGAGAGGTGAAAAACAATCCCCCCCCATCACTTTTCTAATGGTCCGCCCTTACAAACCTTGTTATCATCTTGTATTATTAGGTGGACAAGAAATCTCTTGGTTGGGCACTGGGCTATATGATTAATGCCACGAATCTGATTCCATTAAACAAACCAAAACATGTTCGAATTAAAGACGCCATTCTCATACCCGCGGTTGTAGTTTGTGGTATCTGTATATTGATCGGTCTAATATTATGTTTGAAATTTTCTTGGAAAAAGGGACTGTGTAAGACCAACAGTGGGTCTGTGTATTCTCAGATATAAATGTGGTAGGAATTTGGTTCGTCGAAAGGTCAGGTTTTGAATGGCCATGTTGGGAAACTGTCGGAGTGATAAGTCGTTTTTACACTGCAAGCGTTTGGCCTAATTGGGCTAACGCTGATTGGCTGATTAAACCAGCCAATCAGTGAGGGCTAATCAGTAAAACAAAAACTTGACCAAGGTCAGGACTAGGCTTGTCGTGTAAAAACGGCAATAGATCGAAAGCTCATCTTGTTCACAGACTGTATGGTTACACGAGGCAATTTTTGATGCAACGCAATTTCATACTTTGAGCCATGTTACTGTATGTAGAAAAGTACTGCATTTAACTTTGCAGATATTTTTCATTTGTTTCTTCCATACTATTTCTGGGTTTCAGTAATCGTTATGGTGCTCAACGTCATGACAGTTCACAGTTGACATTTATATCAACAAGCAAATTAATCTACAGATAAGGAGACCTAACATTATTACGCTGCATTACAAATCGCCACGTGGTCATTAAAAGCAGATTCGAACACCAAGAGCGTAGAATTAACAATCAAAATCCAGTCTAAATTTTGAGATCAATTTTGATCAGTGGAATTACGCAAGTCAAATGAATTGTGAAGTTGCATTCATATAATGAATTAACTATTTATATACAGAAATTATATAATTACTAAATTAATGTAATTAATTTTTATACACGTTTTCTACATAAAAGCGATGATTAAATGTACGAATGTGGTTGTAAAGTCGTGATCATGAATGTGTCATAACTGTGTCCAGTTGTTCAAGTGCCTTTGAGGCTGGGGGGGGGTAGGGGAGACAGTGGTGGACACTTTGTCAAATATTTGGGGTACGAAATAACTTTGCCACCATATTCCCACTCTCTTGCAAGGTGCTTCAGTCCTTTTCGGCTCAAGTTTAATACATATATGCTTAATTTATAGAAGGACATTAGGCCTCCATGGTTGAACTACCTTGTTGCAACCGAGGCTACAACTATCTTCAGAGACAGGGGGATTTCCCCCCCCCTCCTCTCTAGTGTCCACGAATTAAGGATTCAGTGCCCTTCAGGCTGGCAAAAATATAGGTATTGGCGAATAGTGGTATAAAACTTAAGGGCGACCACCTTTTTTGCTGTTCCTTGTTATGAACCATTGGTATAAAATATGTCTATTTATAGTCTACTTTTTTACTTTGGAAAAACAGCGCCAATGTACCTAAATCGAAATGTCTCGCGCTAGACTGGCTGTCTCCTGTAATCTGTTTATTGTTTTTACTACTATTTCATTAGTTTAATTGTTTGCGGCTATTAACTACCCTAACAGTTTTAAGAAAGATTTCAGTCGCATTTATATAGGACGTTTGGGGATTTTGTGACAAGCGAGAAATTCTAAAAAAATTCGAATTGAAAATTAGAATCCAGGATAAGAATCCAGAGTCACAATGTTCAGAGTGTTCGATAAATAGAAAGTCCAAACTCAAATCGAGGTAGGTGTTTAATAATATTATATAAAGTATAGTGCTTTATAGAGATTTCGAGCACTGATAAAACTGATAATCTCACATGTGAGATTATTTATGATAATCTCACATGTGAAAATTATCGCTTTTGAAGTTTATATCATGTTCAACACTCGAAATAAATCTGGTATTTCCGCGCACCCATGTATTATTTTCTATTAAAACCACCAGCGCGCAACGCGAGTGGTATTAGACCTAATAAAATAAACACGTACTGCGATGAATTAGATGAATTTTATCCGGTAAAAAGCCACTTCACGTGACATATGGTTGGCATGATTTGCCAAAAAGCTTATGAATTATTAATGAGTTTTTGAATAGTTCATGAATGGTCAGAATTCAGAATGGCAGAGGTTTGCATAGTCGGGTTAATAATCCGTTGTAACTACACAGTCTATACCCTGGTCTACACTCCCCAAATTCTAACGTACTTTTTGTTATCAAGAATAAACAACTGACATATAGCAACATTACAACTGTAAAAACAAGACTTCAATTTTCTAAAAATAAAACTCGGTATAACAATTGTTGAGGACTTGTTTTGCAAAAGTACTTAACATTATTTTATATCAGTTAAATATAATGCGCCATATTATACCAACTGGAAAACCATTCTATTGTATTTGACAGCTAGAAATAGAACGACCAATCACGTCGCTCCAAATTATGTTCCTCATATTTTAACTTCACGGCAGCTGAGAACTGGTGTTTTCCGAAACTGCTATAAAATTCTGCCACACATCTTTATCTGGTCATGCTTTAGTTTTAAAAAACATTTTGAAGTCAAAAAGCTCGAGAAATTGTAGAGCAGAGGTAGTAGAAATTTGTTTATTTGTGATACTCGTTCGGAATAGTACGGCGTTGTTCACGGCAAAGAATTTGAAAAATTTGACTTGACATTCTTGTCGTTTTTGAGTTAATAATTCAAGGTAAGTTTATAGTACTACTTTCTAGTATTTTTCTAGCTAGTATATTGCGAAGTCTAATCAATTTTTGCAGTCTTAAATTTGCTTTGGATTTTGTTTTCATATTTTAAAAATAGGAATCCTAGCTGCCTGCTAGTGTAACCAATTTTCCTGCAGAAATGCATTTCTGCATTCTTGTTGCAGAATGCAGACAAACATTAAATAATAACATGTTTACAGATACTGCATTGCTACTTAATTCAACAATTTATATAGTGTGATCGAAACTTTTTATATATTTAGTGAATATATTCAATTTTTATGTATTCTTTGTGTACTTTGAACTTTCCATATTTTGTTTCTATAAGAGTTTACATAAGGTATTTTGTTTTTTGAAAAACAGCAAAATGTAATTTTCATGATAGCAATTATTAATATGCATTTGACAACTCCCAGTTTTTGACAGAATGACAGGTTTGTCTAGTCATTCACCTTGCCTTTAATAGTTGTTTTTACGAAAATACAATGGTAAAATATTAACAGTGATGTCTAAAGTCTTGTTAAAACGCGGAACGGCGGGACTAATTCCAGCGTGGTGTAATTTTGACTTCTTTTTAGAATTTTTGACAAGATTTATACTTGAAGGCTGTATTTTCTCCGAGATTATAGATTTAAGAGGTTGAATTCATATTTTACTATCTTTTTTACGGCTGTACTTTAATTGGTTCAGGTGAAATTTTTTAGACAATCTCCCACTTTGTTGTAGACCTAGTGGGACATGAGGATTTTGATTGTTTTGATTTTGGTGCAACATTGCCTATATCTTAGGTTAAATTTTTTGTAGTCATATGATGGTGGTAATGGTAACAGTAGTAATGGTGGTTGTGGTGATGTTTGTAGTGGTAATAGCTAGTGATGAAGGGTGTGACTGGTGATGATGGTAATGGTGATGATGGTGGTAATGGTCGTGGTGGTCAAGAAGCTGGTAATGATGGTGATGAAGGTTGTGATTGATAATGGTGATGATGGTGGTGGTGAAGATGATGGTGATGAAGGTTGTGGTAATGGTGATGATGGTGGTAATGGTGATGATGGTGGTAATGGTGATGATCGTGGTGGTGAAGAAGTTGCTAATGATGGTGATGAAGGTTGTGATTGGTGATGATGGTAATGGTGATGATGATGGTGGTAATGGTCGTGGTGGTCAAGAAGCTGGTAATGATGGTGATGAAGGTTGTGATTGGTGATGATGATGGTGGTGGTGAAGATGATGGTGATGAAGGTTGTGGTAATGATGGTGATGATGTTGGTGGTGGTGTTGGTGATGATGGTGTTGGTGATGTTGGTTAGTAATTTTTTAGAATTAATATTTTAGCCCTTCAGACTTTGGCTGAAGGGCTACCGTTTTTAAATAATTGTAAATAAATAAATAAATAAATGATGGTAGTGCTTATATTGATGGTGATGGTGGTAAGGTAATTGTGGTAGTGATAATGGTGATGGTAGATCAATGGTGATGGTTGTGGTGATGGTTGTGGTGATCATAATAATGGTGGCAGTGTTTCTGTTGTGTTTTATGAATATCAAGGTGATAGTGATAGTGAATCAGTTAGTGATAGTGAATCATAATAATACTGATAGTGGTCATATTGTGAACTTGTCAACCAATCTTCAATATTTATTCGCTATTTATTCCATATTTAGCTTGCACAATAGAGCTGACATGATTTCACAAAGAAGATCACCTATCCTAGAAAAACTTCTTTCCACTGGAAATTACCCAGGTACTAGCACTGCAACCAAATTTGAACAAAATCCAGATGGAATATACCAACCTGCCGAATTTTCATGCCAGTTTCCCAGAATGAACATGGAAACCTCATATTCCAAAGAGTTAATTGACGAAACTTTCGCACTTGAAACGATCTCAGCTCGAAATCTGGTTGTCCCATATTTTATGGATTTTGCCAAGGATAATCTTACTCAAGCTTCAGATATTTGGACTCAAAGTAGTATAGGTCAAAACGGATTACATTATTTCAATCCTAGTGTCGTGTGGTATACTGAAGATGACCATCCCATTTCGTCCTTACCAGCTGAGACGAGCGTCTCTGGCGTGCCAAGTTTTCTGTTAAGAGTCCAGGAACCAGCCTCGTTTGCGATGACACCTCAGCCAGTTCTAACTGATGTATACAACCCCATTGATACCAATTTACAAATAGAGAATAACCCTATCCCCTTGGAAAACCCGTCAAATATACCATGGCAACCATTTTACAACCCAACATCAAATCGTCTTCGACATTTAACTTTACCATTTACTCATCTTCCTTGTGAACGAGATAACTTTTTTCCGGATTTGCCTTCCGAGCTGACAAACCAACTTTTTCATTATGACTTTCCTTGTGCAAATCAAACAGAAGAAAGCAATACAATTCCAACACCATGTTTTGATCAAAAGTTAACTTTACCACAATTCGCTGACTGTTACAGTCAACCGCAAATGCAGGTGTCTGGCGATATAATGGATATCCCCATCCAAACCTTACCCAATTTTTATCCGCTAAATTTTGTGCCACCATCTTTTTTCAATCAGTATCTCGTAGAGACCCAAACCAACTCACAAATATACAACGAAATTCCACCTGCCAACCAGCCTCAGCAAACATCAAATTACTTGTACGAATTCAACGACAATAACTTGCGTCATCTTTCCAATATCCGTGCAAACACATGTGAAAACAGACTACCTTTGACCAGCGTAGATAGCGATGCAATTCCTAGAAACCTAGAATTCTCAGAAAATTCTATGTACACGCGGACTAAACCCTTATCACATCAGCCGCTTAATCTCAACGTCAAAGAACCACGCAGAAAAACCTCTTGTATTCTCGAAAGAGGCGTCGAAACCTTTGTTCCAAAATTCTATGAAAAATTGAAAGTGGAAACGGTTGAAACAAAAACAGAACAGCCACCGTTGTGTTTGGTTAAAGAGGCAAGCCTATCGGAACAGGTAAAAGCGCAAGTTGACGAGTTTATGAAATTACGAAATACGCGACGAAATACAGGCATACGAAATTGGAGCTGCCCTATATGTGAACGACAGTTAGCCAGAGCGTCGACTTTAAAGATCCATTTACGTCAGCATTCGGGGGACCGTCCCTTTAAATGTCATTTGTGCCCGAAATCGTTCGCTCAGAAAAGTTTACTCAAGTCCCATCATCGCACGCACAACGGCGATAGGCCTTATTCGTGCTCACATTGTCATAAAACGTTCGTTCACTCGAGCGCGCTCAAGACACACACGCGCACGCATACTGGAGAACGGCCTCATCAGTGCCCAGTCCCTAACTGTGGCATGGCATTCTCGGACAGTTCGACGTTATCGAAACACGCCCGCGTTCATAGTGGCGAGAGACCTTATCTCTGCAATATTTGTGGCCGGCGGTTTTCCCAGTCTGGAAACTTGCACAAACACAGGCGAACCGTGCATAAAGTAACAAATGGCTTAATGGTGAAAATCCCGGAAAATACCAAGATATTATCGGAGATCTTAGGGAACGATGAAAATACTACATGTGCAACGACTAGTATTTGAATGGTGAGAATCAATTATATAATTAGAACAAGGGTATAATATTAAGGCCGGTCAAACGAGGATGCGAGTTGATGAGAGTTGGCAAGCGAGAGTTTGCATGAGAGTTCAATTCTCATGTCCCGGCCAAAACGAGAACAAGAGTCGCATGAGAGTTGAGTGGATATTACCGCGCTCACCTGTCAAACGAGCAAAACCTCTAATCAACTCACGTTATTCAATCATTTTTTGTTTTGCATCTATATAGTATACTGTATATCTCATATTCTTTCAGGTGATATCAATAGAACGTACATGATTGAAACCTGATGGAAAAATACCCAAACAGTGAATGAAACATTCGTTCTAGATGCAAAGAAATTATAAAACAGCTAAGTAAACGTCTCAGTAAAGTGAACTACAAGTTTATCATTTTTAGATTAGATAATTAGGTTTTATTCTTTAGATAAATTTAGGTGTAGACTAGGACTAGGGGATCTGAATGGGGGCTTTTGCTTTTATAAGTTTTAAATATAAAACTCCATTAATTTCCTCCGATTTTTTCTTGCCAAAATGATGGACAAGTTGCGGAAAATATAAAGTTTGACCTCATTCAGATCCTCTTATTTAGGTAACTTTAATTATAATTAATTTGGTTGGTTTTTAATACGTTGAGTTTTTTAGCTGGAGAAAAAGGAAAGTTTAAAACGTCAATTTTGTTCAATTTTGTTCTGAACTGAACTTAATGAAGAATAATAATATAAAACTTAATGGATTTCTAGTCACAATGGTTGCATATTTGAATGAAACAGGCCGTAACCGCGTTCTGTACGAAGTCGAAGGTTATCCGCGTCTGAACGCAAACAACAAAGTGTGGCGGTGAGGCGATTTTAGCCCAACGGATTTGGCGGTTAACGGTGAAGGAGTTATCGCTCGGTGACGGGAAATCGTTGCATTTTATACGCGGTTTTCGGTTGGAAATACGCTCTAAGCCATGAATAATACTTTTGAATAATAAGACTTAGTTAAAAGTGCTGAAACAATACTCAAAATATGTTGGCATTATGCACAAAACTATTCTCTTGCCCTTGAGAATAGATCGAATGAAAACCAATCGAACTGAAAATTTGGGGGGTATTTCCGATGTAATACAAAATTATAATATTTTACATTTCATATTTCCGTTTTCTCCACTGGACGTTCTATTCAGAGCCTGAAAAACAAAATTCTTCGAATGGTTTACATTTTAATTCACCCGTGCCAATTAGAACATCCGGAATTCGAGAAGCTCGCTTATGAGTTATGTCGACAAAGCCGTATATGCCCTTATAGCAGGTTTTTCGGCTATCCTTTTCTCCGCTTTAATATTTTCACACGGTGGAAATAGTAGAACAATACTAAAGCACACTAAAACGTCTACATATGCAATACTTAGTCTATTCTTCCGCACAGTAACTCTCTCACAAGTCACAAAGGAAGCAAGAAGCAAATTGAACTATTGAAGGAGCGCGATGCCTAATTAGGAGAACATTTTCATTTAAAACAATAACTGGAAAAGATAGATCTTTTGTCTTAAAAAGGCAATTTCAAAAGGGCACGTGCCGGCCCACCTGCTTCCTACTTCTAAACCACAACTGGCTGCTCCAAAAAGTAAAGTCTAAAGATCTGTGTTTATTAGCAACATTACGTCATTAGTCAAAGAGGATATGCCGTAATTAACAAAAATAACACAAATGAGACAAAGTTGTGAAAACTGAAAACTAGTAAGTGGAAGTATGGAACTTGTGAATAATGGCCTGTGAACAATTTTTGTCGTGCCAACCTAGCTAACCACAATTGGGCCGCCCAATTTTATATACTAGTAGAGTGTTTTACAGCGCCCTGATAATACAGACGGGTGATCCGTCTGTATAACTGTTATAAAGCAAAGCCCAAGATAATCGGCCTAATGATCCCTAAGAGTGATTCGTCATATAAACGCGGCAAATACAGGCAACAGATTATCCATCAAGACAAACTATCTTGTAGGACAAACATTACATGTAACAGGGCCTCTTGTAAACTAGGGAAAGCCAGCCCCCAGCCCCCGCGTTGGCCCCAGTAAACTATTCCTCCCCCCCAAGTAAAGGTCCCTTTTGCCCAAAAAAAGATAAGAACCGTAGTTCAGAAGAGTGTTATGATATTCTCACAACAAAACCTTGCTTTTGTACCAAAAGCTCAGTCCGTTTAGATGTACTATTTCAAAAATTGTCTCTGAAAATGCAGGAAATCACGCCACAGAGACTAGCTCAAGAATACGAAGTTCGCACACCTATTATACCACCTTCCTGTTACTGTTAGGTCCCTTTTCGTTGAAAAAAAAAGAAAAAAAGGCCCTGACATGTAATATGTAAAAAGGCCCTGACATGTAATATGTCGAATTATCAAGAACATATCGTTCAGGCATGATTTAAACTTAATGAAAGAATAGTCAATAGAGTGGGAGATACGACAAACAAGTAGGCGTAGAGTAATCATTTAAACAGACAGTTTAATGTGCGCAGTTTGCCCTTTGACTCAAGTGGTTTTGACGTTGCAATATAATGGGTGGCAAGGATAGATTTATTCACGGTTCATGCAGCTGCTTTTCAGTCGTTTAATATAGGCAACTTGAATTTAAAAACTTTTTAAAATATAACTGTGTTAAATTATCATTTAAACTTTCTAGCAAAACATGCAATAATTGTGAATCGTGCACATCTAGTTCTATTAGACTGTTCTCACGAGTGAGATAAGCACAAGCATAAGGAAAGACAAATGATAAAACAAAGGGATGCAGTGAAGTACTGAAGTGTGTAACATAAACGTCGACATAAGCATAAACATAAGCCTGTAAGCATAAGCTAAGCCGGAACAAAATACATTTTAAAAGAAATTATTCCTGCGTTGTCTTTTTAAGCCCTAGAAGGAAAGTTTTCTTTTGTATTCCTGCTTACAGTGTGCTTATCTCACTCATGTGAACCAGGCTAAAGCCTGTTCTCACTTTACAGTATCAAAATGAAAGTGGATATGATTAGTCGGATCATAAATATCATGCAAACATAAAAGCTATTCACAAAACGCCATTTTAACCTATAGACTAGGCCATGTTAGTTTGGGGACATGTGTCGGTTGCTTCCTGAGGTTATCGAAAGTTATCGGTTCAAACAAACCTGAACATGATATTTTAATGATTATCGATGATTATCACATCTCGTGGCTGTCCTTTTGTGACGCATTTCGACCTTGACCTTGTGTTATTGAGATTAAAAACATATACTTCGTGACACGTACTTAGTTTCAAAAATTCGAAATTATGTAAGAAACCTTCCAAATTCTGTGTAAATTAATATTCAGGCTGGGTAAATAGAAACTGTTTAAATAAAATAGCTTCACGCACACACTATGCCTACTTTCAACTCATAGCCATGATTTTTGGCGTATAGTTAACAAGATCCGGTCTGTTTGTGTGGGTGGGTTTATCCTGTGGTGACCCATACAGACATGTAGACTAGCAACCGATGCTGCTTTAGCCGAAAATGTTTTTAGCTAATACTATCATTTTGTATTTTTGTATAAACATTATCTTGGATTCAAGTATTTTTCAATGAGAATCAATTGAGTCTAATTTGTTAAACAACTTTGTACTCACAGCCAGACACGTACGGCTTGAAGTTGTTTTGCAAAAGATCAAATAATTGTTTAGATTTGGTCTAAATTACAGACTCGCCCATCCGTTCTGCAACTGAATTCTAAAATAAGATAATTTTTGTGTGGGAGGGGAGGAAGTGAACTTCAAAGATTTAAAATTTTGTTAAATGCCCTTTCGATTGTGTCCTTGCTCATAGGTCATATGTTGAAAATATTAGGCTGATATCTGAAGCTATTAATATTTAATAGATAAAAGAAAAATGTTACGAATTCGTTCGAAAATCTTGAATGTTACAAATATATATTCAGTTCTGTTCTTTTCCCACGAAATTAGAACAAAATGTTACAATTCTAATTCGAATAGAAAAATTAAAACAAAAATGTTGCAAAAATTCGAACGCTAGCCATATAAAATCCTATTAATTTTTATCGACAGGTAAAAATTGGCGGTGTTGTTTAGATGTGGAAAACCGGAAAGGTCCACCTATCAATTATTAATATCGCTTTTAAATATCAGCGTAGCAGCAGCAACAGCAATCTTTTAGCATATTTTATCTCAGTTTAACTGCCAATCAATATCGAAGATAAGATCGACATGGCATAAACTTTAACTCTGAAGTGCAGTGGCTGTTTTTCCGGTTATTTGGCGAATTCTATTGCGTGTGTCTTTAATAATTAACAATGATGAAAAATAATAAATAGCGTGCCAGCCTACAGGCATTAGCGCCTAGTTGATATTATCAATGTGCTAGAACAATACTTCGGTAACGCCGCCTTGTGAAACTAAACAGCGATTGGTTGAAGAAGTGTTTAATATTACTGGGAATTTACTCGCTGCACGAGATCAACCACAGTGAAATTTATTCAGAAAACAGGAAGATGAATTTGGCAGGAAGTCAAGCCGTCATATCTTCAAATAGAGTCTTCACAGAAGGTATAAAGCCATTCGTTAAAGCCATGTGGTAAGTCTTTTTGTACAACACATAGCAGAGAAAGTATTAACAACAAGATCTTTAACAGAAAGATAGAAAGCTTTTGACAATAAATATTCAAATAAGTGAGTATTATAAATATTAAAATACCTTAGCTATATTAGATTACGTGGACAAAACACTGCTCGTATCAAAATTTATGTGCTATCTTTGCAAGTTTCGTTTAATTTCATTTGTCAAGTTTAACCTTGGTAAAAGGATCTAGGATTATGGTGTTTAGTAGTTCATTTGCCTACAAATATTGCTTATTTTCAATAATCTTGCTACAAAAGGACAATGGTTAATATAAATTCCAAGCGGGCATGTTCGGTTAAAAAAATAATTACCATGCCACGTCTAAATATTGTATAAATTCCCCTGTTCTTTCGAAAGTAAGGTGAATATTTTCATCCGTAAATATGCTGCAATTGTTGCAGGGTTATTTATACTAATTTCACGATGTTTTGTTCAAGCAGGCTGTGTAATTATCTCGTCGCCGATGAATTAAGTCTTCGATATGATGCAATTTATAAGAAGGCCTGCTGAGTATCAGAATCACAAATCGAAATTCAGAGTCATGGATACAAAGCCAAGAGCAGAATCTGTCTCGTCTGGTCCCCCGAATACCCCACGAAGAAGGTTGTCCGCACCTCAACAAAACAAAGATGATCAGTCTTGGAGACATGATATGTTGATGGCATTACAGAACAGCGCTAATCCGGAACCAATTCGTATTGCGTGCATGAAAAGCAATGTCAATGGGCCAGCTCATTTTGGAGAGCTATTTCATGGTACTTTACCAAGAGAAGAAGTCACAGAGTTACTATCTGGTGGAAACGGACGATATCTAGTTCGTGAGAGTAACAGTTCACCCGGTGATCATATACTGTCGTTCAGTACAGGCGGTAATATACTGCATTATAAATTGTTCTATGATGCTGACACAACAAAATACCACACTGAATCTGATGACAAAACATATAAATCGCTGACTGAACTGATGGTAGACATCTTGCACATGTTGCGAGTCATCCATCAGTATGGAAGTCAGATAAATGGAAGTGGAAATGAAATGAGAAAAGGAAAGCGTCCATCGTTCACAAAACCGCATAGTTTTCGAATTCATCATTATATGCATCCAAAGTGGTGTGATATTTGCCACACATTCATGTGGGGCTTAATGCGTCAAGGCATGAAATGCCAAGACTGTGGCTTGAACGTTCACAAACATTGTGTCAAAGATGTCGAAACTAACTGTGGAACCTGCACCGTTGAGACCAGAAATATACCAGAGCTGAAGAGCAAACGTCACGGCCGACTGTCTAGCGATCAGGGCAGATCTGATGAACTCTATTCTTTACTTGAAGAACACATTACATGTGGCTACCAACTAGACTGTCTGAAATATTTGTCAAGTCTCAGACAACCAGTGGCAAAGTTTGACTTAACCACCTTAATGAATCCATGTTATTGTGACAACTGCTGTCACTTGAAAGAGTTAGACACTCCTCTTTTTAAAACTGGGTCACCACCTCAGGCTTACTCATTACCACTGGGTTGGTGTCGATTCCGACTGAACATACCCAAGGAAGCCGCAGAAGTACTGACCACATGGAATGTCGCATATTATTCACTATCTAATGAAATGCTGCCAAGCATTCTTGAGAAAGGTTTGGGCAATAAAGCTGATTCTTCATGCCCCGATGGCAATGTGTTTGTAAAGATGACACCGTCAATAATTTGTGCAGACCTTGATTCGCCTGTGGTAGAGTATCAAGACTCGGATGAACTTAAGGTTGCTAAGATTGTTTTACAAGTGTATGTTAAACCTGGGTCATTTCAGACCATGGGACGAGCTGGAGGCTCACCATCTGAAGAGATTGATCCATATTTCCAAAATAAGGATATTTACTGGGTTGTACGAGAAACTGATACGGTCATTCCGTTTGGCATTTTGATCAAGAGAATGAGAACAACCCATAAGAAGAACTTTAAATAAACGATCTCCAGTAAATAGAACAGTTTAACTATATGTAATTAATCATAGGATGTAACTATATGGTGTAATGGTATTGAAATATAATTTGTATTTGTTTATCACAGTTAAGTTTTATTCTTGAATGTGCCCAAATGCGTACTATTATCTATTTCACTCTCTCGAATGCCACATGATGTTACTCGTCAAATGAAAAGTGTTTGGCATTAATGAGTTAACTGGGTAATTATGCCAAGACATTGAAACACTGAACACATGACTTCTGTTTTGGAATGTCTCTAGTTTTGCAACAGAGTGCAATGTTGTCAAAGTGAACTGTATATTAATTAGTGCCTTTCTTCTCGATTAAAAAATCACCCTAACTTTGCTCTTCCAATTCTCTGTATTAAAGTCCCGGACACCTACACTGACTTCATTGTATGACATGTATTATGCTTTAATGCTTTAATGAATTACTCCTAAAACAGTATTAAACTATACTAGGAGGATTTAACTAATTAATGTATGGGCTATTAGTCAAAACAGTGAATTTATGTGCAAGCCTTAACGCAAACAGCGGATTCATTGACATTACTCTTTAGGCAAGTATATATTGACACAACATGTTGACTGTCAGTCTGACAAGCTTGTTATGAGGAAAAGCACTTAAAGCAGCATTGCAGCACGACAGAGCAAGTTGTTTCCGACAAACCCTCCATTTACACTCAAAATAGGCTGTTTTAGGTCAAAATTTCCGACAGATTGTCAATTTTCCGTATAGGTGGGGGAGCAGTTGCCCCGCCCCCACCCCACCGAAATTTCCGTCACTGAAGTTGTTTCAACATTAAACAGAAATCTATTTCCATAAAAGGCAAAGGATGTCTTATATATTTGTCCTAGACGTGGCGTATAGACGTTACGCCTTCCCCAAAAAATCAGTATTTCAGGAGTTCCTATTAGATGTCTAGTTGTACTTGTACAATGCCGGACATCAGCCTTTAAAAATGTATCATACATGTATATATCAGATCAGTGCCGATATCAGTGCATAGACTGCATATAATACGCAATAGTAGACCTAATTGCGTGTTACTTATTAGTTACTACGTCAGAACTATATCAAATACTGTTCTTGTGATCATAGTTTTGATAATGATTTATGTTGATCCTTTTTTGAGAGTAACTCTTTGTCTGTAGCAAGTGACCTATAGACGGTCCTAGAAGAACACTAAAAATGATTTTTTTTAACCTTCACATGTAAAAAATGGTTTGGAATTGAAAATTTTTGCCCCAATATCCAGAAAACAATCCTTTTTTTCTAAATTAGAAAAAAAATATAGTGGCCACCATTTTGATATTTTTCCCGCCAATTTCCCCCGGGCGCCATTTTGGAAATTTAAGACAGTTTTTCGCCAGAAAATGGCAACAAATAGTATTTTGCAAGACTTGTATGCACAAATTTTACAATCTGAGGAACAAGTCAAAGAAAGAAATGCTAAGTTTAAAGCAGGTGGGTATGTGAAAAAGTCAAGTTCCTCTGCCTCTGGGCAAATTATTAAAACTGGCCGAATTCAAAGTATTGTATTGGTTTCGTTTCTTCTTTTTGCAGTAAACGAGAAAATTGCCTTGACTCAAGCCAACAATGCAGAAATAAGGGACGAATTAAAATCGCTTCAAGGAAGTCTTGCCATTCAAAATAACAAAGTAGCGGAACAGGAACTTCAATTAAAATGGCTGAAAGAGAAAGAAAAAATAATGAATGCCCAAAAACAGCGCTTAGAAGAGACGAAAATGGAATTACAGAACAAACTGGTGCGTTTTATAGTTTTCAGAATGTTTCCCTGGAGAACGGATTTACTTTGGGAACGCATTTGATTTCACAATCCACATTTTGGCAATAAAATATTCTTACAGGTTTTGTATATTGTTAAAATTTTAGAATAATGCGCAAGATGAAAGGCAACGTGAAAGGTATATGTGTATGGGACTGTCAGGGCCGCCCAGATTGGGGGCAAAGGGGGCAACTTGCCCCGGGGCCACAACTAAAGGGGGTCCCCCAAATAGAAATGAAGTCTATTGGACTATTGTAAATATTCTCTCAGAATGCAGATCTTTGAGGATGGAAAATAGCTAGGGTCCCAAAATTATTTTCGCCCTGGGCCACCAAATGTCTCTGTGCGGCCCTGGGAACTGTATCTGACAATCTAGATCTGTTTAACAGTGATATACAATATCACACATTCCAACTTTTGACTGTATGCTGAAAAACGATCAATGTACACTGAAAAACTTAATACGAATGTCGAATGTACACTGAAGAACGTTAGAACAGTCAATATTCGAACTACAGAACAATATATTAATCTGCGTAACAAAAAACCTGCTCACAGCTCGAAATATCGATAGGACGAAAAATCATAGGGCTGCGAGCTGGCTATACAATTTTACAATTTTACAATTTAAAGTTTATAATATACCTAAGGACGACGTCCTTACTTTGTTAGCGTTCACTACATAGTTCTTAGAAATGACGGGACGAATTCACGGAACCGTACCGGTACGTAAATTCGTCCTGTTCCATTTGTTGAAACGGAACAGGAACTCCAATTGACCCTAGCTAGCAGTGCTTACGTCACACAATTTCAATCATTGTATGACAGTGGCATGACGTAAGAACTTCTAAGGTTAATTCGTCCGGTTTTATTCATCCTCTGCGAAAGCGTGCAAATTTGAGCACTTTTCCGAATTCATCCTGTCTCGTGTCAACGGAGCGTTATTTTCATATTTGAATGAAACAATAACAAAATGTACCATGTCAGCTTGTGCCGTTACGAATTTCCTATTTTCCCCGATACTGGGAGTAAAAGACCATTTGTAGAATTACTGGAGCGTATACCATTATATACACATATAGCCTCAACTTCATTCTTTTGAAAACAGAGAGAGACTTCAAACATTACGTAAGACTGAATCATAGTTAATAGAAATATGACTGAATAAAATTGAAAAGAAATCAAAGAATGAAGTCGAGGCTATGCGTGTATAATTCAGCAAATCATTCAAATTGTGTATATATTAAAACCTTGGAAAAAATATCGTTACAAAAATAATGAAATTGTTGGTATATGTAAACGTGGACACGTTTCAGATTTTATCAAAAAACTGATGACGAAATGGATAGCTCATTGTAGCAGATCAGATGACGACCGCTTCATAAACAACTCACGTTTTTATCGAAATGAACGCAAAAAATCAGGTGTGACCGACTCAACTTATAGACAAGTTATTCTTCAAGCAAAAAAAACAAAGGAATGACAGAAGCAGAATTTATCCAGAAAGCTATGAATCGAGAAATATGATGTTTGACGGACACCAACCTCAATTTTCATCCAAGCATGAAAGAGGAATTATAATTGATTGATTGAATTCGGACTTTACCGGATATCCAATCAGTGCAATTAGCTCAGTCCTAGGCGAAGTCGATATGACATTTCATATTCAAAGATGAGTCAGGCATGTAAGAGAAATTTGAGTTTAAAGTTGACGAAATTCTATGCAAATTAAGATCACATATCCAGTTACCGTCACAGACACAGTACTGATTCTAAATTTTGGCCATCTCGCTCGATAAAACTGAATGTTGAAGGTGTTTGTAGATGAACTGTACTGAGACTTTTCCTGCCTTCTCATTCAATATCTTTTTGTTTTGTTTTAGAGAGAAATTCATTGCAGAATGTGAAGAGTTTTCATCCATGTATGACTTGACTGGGGATGGGAAAAGAAATAGAGATGCTGCGAAAAGAACGAAGCTTGAGGAATTAATAAAAGACACAGAAAAACTAAAAGCAGGTGTTAGATCAAATAGACGATGAGCTACTTTTTCACATCCTATATAGGTGAAGCCGAAGACTGGGATTGATTGTTATCCAAAACTTGAAATTTTATCCAGTTCAAAATTTGAAATGACATCTCCTTCTTCCTACTTCAGTGCTGGAAAATCATCGGCAGCATCACTACCTGGGAGTAATGTTTCGACTTTGCTGGACCATCATTTGAAAAAATCAAAAATATTTATATATCCTTTATATGGCGTTAAATTTGCTCTTAAAAATGACATTATAATGCATTTTTTAAGACATTGATGTGATCCAAAAAGAGAAAGCTGAAGTTGGTGTGTTGGAAAAGAAGAAACAAGAGCTGCTTAGTGTAATCAAGGAATTAGAATTAAAACATAAAGGCAAGATAGCAAATCTTTTTCATCTTGTTAGTAATTTGTTCGTGATGTTGTGTCATAGTTGGCTCTGAAATCTATGAGCTTTGCCCAAACTAAAACATATATCTAGTGTATGTTCCTCAATGACATTATTGGGTTTCTCTTCCCCGCCAAGGTTCCCGCAAAGTCTCTGCGGAAGAGAGCGCTTCTCTTCACCGCCAAGGTTCCCGCAAAGTCTCTGCGGAAGAGAGCGCGAGTCATTGAGTAATTTTGTATTGTGTGGTATCTGTTAGAGGCTGATAAAGCTGTTCAAGCAGAAAAAGATGGGACAGAAAGACTAAGGCAAGAAAAACAAAAGCTCTCAGAGAAACTTAGAAATGATCCAGAATTACAAAGGTTAGATTGAATCATTGATACAGCACGGTATATAAACATAATAATAATAATAAAGACTTTATTTAAACTGTTAAAAATCCCATCAGCAAAGCTGCCGGTATAAACGGGAGAACAGTGATTACAATTATCAACGTTACACTTATTTTATATGCAATATAATTTATATGCATATTCTTATACACTACAAATATGAGACTTATTGTCAAGTTCTAAAAGATGCGTATAAACAGTACGTTTAAATTTTGAGAAGGATATCATTTCTCTAATGTTTAAAGGTAAAGAGTTCCAGTCTTTTGCACCAGCATACTTGAATGTTGATTGACCTATTGCACTGTTCACCTTCGGAAGATCAAGCAGCGCCTCAGGTTTCTGTTATGCATGCAACGTCTGAATTTGAACGTATCTCTCAGTTGGCTAGGGCAGTCCAAGTTATACAGTATCCTGAAAATACTTATAAAGCGTAAAAATCGTCTCCTGCTATGCAATGTCAGCAGCTTCAGTTCACTGCGCATCGCTTGAGAACATTTTCGCCTGCCTTGGTGAAGGATAATCCTCGATTCTTCAGTTTCTCGACCCGCCTCGTAACGCCACATAACATAGACATAGTAAATAAACTATTTGGAACTTGCTTTTTTTGTAGGTTAACTGCTGAGTTAAAGAAATCTAAAGAAGAGAGCTTAAGTTTGGAAGGAATAAATGATGCCATGGATCAAGAACTCGATGAACTGCGACAGCAATATTATCAAAAGCAACTACGAAAACAGAGAGAACAACGACAGCAACAGGTTGAGCAACACAGACAGCAACAACAAACAAGAAAGGAGCCACAAAAGCAGTTACAACACAGACCACAGCCAGGGACAACCTCGAGATCCAAGGATTTGAGCAACCCTAGCCAACGAAGTGTGTATTTCGCACAACAAAAGCAAGGCAAGGGAATCCAGAGACCTTTGTTTGAAAGAAAAAATAGTGATACGTCAAAATAGATGGATTCTTAGATTACAGATTTTGGGTGTTGAACTTAAAGTAATACAGCGAAAAGATACTCAGATATCTTAAAAACATCTCTATTTACTAAATCAGATATAAATAGACAAATTTTCACAAAGTTTATTATTTCACTGTTATAAATGTTAATGTCAATCTGTGTCACTGTCGTCACTGCATGTTTCAGCCTCAATTTCATAACTCTGCTCTGTTACACCAAATTGTCTATTCCTTGCTGCTGCAGCGGCTGCTACCATCGAAGCAAATGGGTTAGCATGACTCATTTGCCCAATAAACGGTTGATGATCGGTACTACAGGCATTTATTGGATTATAAACAACATCATGGTTTTCATCAATTTCAGTCCCTGCATTATCACGTCCTAGGATTACTTGCTCTACGTTCTCGGGAGGATTTGTCACAACTGGTATCATATTAAAAGCTTGTTCTTTAACAGTTGTATCATTAACATATAATTTTACTGATTCTGTTTCATCCATACTACTTTTCCCTTCCACCTCAGATTGAGACTCCATAACAGGACTAGATAGTTTATCTAAAACGTCAATTTCTTCATTCTCTACTCTATTTCCAACATGGCCTTCATCCCCAACAGCGCCAAATCTCTTTAACAATAACACTCTTGGAATTCCGACCATTTTCTCTGCGTCTTTTGTTGCTAAAACAGACTTCAATTCCTTAAGAAGATGTCGACTTTCCTCCCTCATTTTCTCCTCCCTAAGTAATTCTTCTCTTCCTAAAGGTGACGGATTTTGTTTTTCATTTTCGCACTCAGACGTTGTTTCTCCTTCAAATATCTGGTCTGGAACAGGCTCTGCTTCTTCTGACAAGTTGAATATCTGAACATTCCTATCTTCTTGTTCAATCGGGTTTACGTTTGCTTTTTCTTCTGCAATATTCGTCTGTTTTTCACTCGAGCTAAATGTAATCTCCTCAAGTCTACTTTGACTTTCCTGCCAACATACGTTGATTTTCTCTACACCTTGACCAATATATAATATCTGCTTGTTGATTTCATCTAGATCGTTGCAAACAGGGTCTTCAATCGACTCTGAAACCAGCTTATCTAGTTTTTCTTCAATTCCAATGGAGGTTTTACAAGCCTGTTGGAGATGTAAGGTCATGCTACGTAGAGCCATTGTGAAAGACGCGTAAACAGTTTTATCACATGGCACATGTCCATGGTTTTCATCAAAGATACGTGCTGGAATATCCACTTTATGAAATTTATAACACTTATTTACATTATCAAATAGTTTTTTCCCTTGTTCTAATAGATCTCCTAAACAACTATCAAACTCAAACGACTCATCCTGCTTTCTCCCAGGCTGCTTTAAATAGATTATTGCTAACATCAAATTTACTGCTGTACAGAATAGCAATGACGATTGCCTGCTGCCAAGTGTAACAAAGGTTTTCTTTAATGTCATTAACGAATATTCATTTGCTTGCAAATTTTTCTCACTTTCAATTAAGCATTCATTCTCAATTTTGCTAAGCTCTTTTAGAAGCCAACTTAAATTGCCATAGTCAGTATTAAATCTTGAATTAGAGACGTCTTTAATTTTGTTACGAAGTAGGTCAAGATAACTGTTCATTTCAACAAACAAGCATTTTCTTAGTATCATACATTGTTTAATTTGAGACTCTAATCTCGTTACTGGAGCTGCTGGATTGACGATTATATGGCCGCGAGCGATCAGCTCCTTTTCTTGAATAAACAAGATTACCTTTCGTATTAACACAAGAAACTTTGCTGTAAACTGAGTACACTCAAAAAGTAAACCCAATTTTTTCTTAAGGATATAAATTCTGTTCTTTACCCGTAAAGAGTACAACTTTAAAAGCAGCCAAATTGATACAATCGATAGAAAAATATATGAAATCATTTTAAGGTTGGGCAAGTTGGTATCCAAAAGTAAGCCCAAAATGATAGCAGTTAGCAATGTAACTCCAATCATAAACCTTCTTGTTACAAAGTTAAATGAAATGGAGTTATTTACTTCGGTAAATTTGTTGTTATTTTCCTTAATTTTGCGTTCTGAAGACACAACACTGTCCGTGTCAAATGTGGTTTCTGTACATTGTTCAAATCTGTACAAAAGTTCCAAATGATCTTCTGTTAACAATCCGGAGGATTTTATCATGGCTACACAAGAACTGTAGCATGATACCTCTTCTAATGCAAAGGAAGGCAGAAAAATGCCCAAAATGAGTCTCTTGGCCAAATTTATGGCCCGCTCCTTTAAATTTCTGTTGCTCAGATTTTCGCCATTATTTTGTCTTAGACGCCCGTTGGCGATTAGCTCGGCACGCTCATCGCTGTTATTTAATGTTTCTACGTGAAAATCTGTAAATCCAACTTCAGATAAATGTCTATACAACGGAGAATTGTCAAAAATTACGTCTTCATCGTCCGCCATATTGAAACATTACCCGATTTTAGGGTGCATTTAATTATTAGGATAACCTACATTGCGGGTCGATTCAAGTTGAAGAACATTTTTTTGAAATCGAAAAGGAAATTTTGCTGGACTCTTGTAGGAAATAAAAGCATCACAATTTGATTTTACAGGTTATGCAAGAATGCAGTCTGTTCGAACACCGTGGTTTGAGTAACCAATAAACTAAATACTTACGTGAAAACAAGTTTATAGTAAGTATAGAAATTAAAATTAAGTCTAAAAGAGATCTGCCCAGTTCCTTGGAAGTTTCAACGATCGAAAAAGGACTTTTTAAAAATGTTATTGTGGAAACACAAAATTGCCACATTAATAAATTCAACATGGCGGAATACAGAGGAGTGAAAGATGAAAACGTCTAGTTTTTAACTTGGATTTTGTTGCTAGTATGTGGTGAATTTCTGGAATTCTTTCAAAAATAAGTATGGAGGGAAATGCAAGAAAAAGGAGGCTAGAAGAAGATTCAAATAAACCAAGTTATTCCAAGGTATGTGGTGTTGAAGGAAAGTTTTATTTGAGCGGACAGACTGCGGACTGAGCCAGGTATTCAGACCATGGGCAGATGCCTATTAGGCCATATTTACTAAAAAAGATAGAACTGGCTTGTACAATAATGAACAGTTCAACAATGATATGATAAGCAACTCTTGTTGTTGGTTCACTTCACCATTCCAAAACACTTCTCAAGTTTTGAGTGAAGGGCTGAAGGTCCTTCATAGCACTCTTAATGAAGTGTTTTCTGTTCAAAATGCTGAGAAGCATTTTCATCGGTTCAAGTTGATGCAAACCTACACCAAGCATTGCCTTTATTTACACAGCGATTGACACTGAACCCCCAATTTTCATGACTTTTGTCAATTATATTAAGCTGGCTGATTGCCTGATTCAAAATATCTAAATTTCTTTTTCAAATACCACTTGTACAGTTGTACTACTAGATTCTGCTCCTAAACTAAATATTTCTCTTCATAGCGAGCTTTACAAAAACATGAGTCAGATTCATCTGATGAAGAAGCTTATACTCTGTACGTACCTTTGAGAGATCGAAGAAAACAAGAGGTAATGATAAATTAGGCATTCTACCCCTGCAGCCACGTCTAAAATAGATATGTCTAGTATTATATTACAAACAGAATTTTGCTTTCTGAATTTGAGCTATTGGTTGCAGCTAGAAAGACGTGCAAAATTGCTGAATACGAGGGAAAGCAGCAAGAATGAGAAATCTGACAAAGGCACAGACAAAGATAAGGTAAAGTATCTCATGTTTGTCAAGTGCATATCAAAGGTTTTTATTAATCTGATTAGCCAATCACAATGATTGGGTCAGCTAATAAGAATATAGACAATATTTTATCATGTGACTGTTCACTCTTTCTGCAAAGATGGCAAACAAATTATTTTTGTAATTCAACTGAAATATTACATTATGATACTTGCAGGTTTTTGAAAGTTCCACAGCTGCCCTTCCTAATGTCAGTCTTCTTGACCAGCATAGTGAACTACTTAAGAAAGCAGAAAGTAAGATTTTAGTTTCCCTTTTGTAATAAATTGTAATAAATTATTATAATATTGACTGAAAACAAAAGATATAACATGCAAACTAATGAAGGTTTGCATTTTTTACTACCAGCTGTAAAAGAAACTGAAATAGAAAAGCAATTGAAGGAAGAACAGAAAATCTTGGAAAGCATTGCTGAAAAGAAAGGTAATATTGTGTTATTGTGCAAGAATGAAAATAGAAAACTCCATGTCACAACAACTATATACAAAAAGACTTAAAATTCGGGAGAATATGTTTCAGGCCGTAGGACCATGTTTTCATGTAGCACACAAGAATAGGTACCACAGTCAAAGATACCTCTCTAATACAGACAGTTTCCAATGTCCTGGCATACATAATTCTCATATATCTTATTTTTAAAAACCAAGCAATGAAATGGCAACCTCTAAATCTGACACTTTGCTGTGTGTCTTCAGTGTCTATATTCGAGGTTACAATATATGACGGTTTTGAAGTCAACTTTTACAATGTGTGAGTAAATGTTCATCTTTCTATTCACTTTTTCAGCATTGATGGCAGTTAGTGAAATCGCAAAAGGAGTGGTGTACACCGATCCCATAAAAACTGGGTATGTGTGAATAATAATAGTAACAAAATTTCAAGGATATATGTACAAAAACAAATCCTACAGTACATTGTGAAAATAGCACCTGTGTTTGAAAAAACTTTGGGAAATTTTCCATCAACCAAGCCCTTGTCCTCTTGGTCAAGAGAGTTGGTGGCTTATGCCTATATTCTAAAAGCTCACTTACACTCATCAAAGAGTGGAGGTTCAATCTGAGCTTCCCTTGAGTATCAGTGCAATTTTTGAATACTGTAGCTGGAGAGTTAGTGCCGTACCATACTATGTGAGTACTCACCCTCCAGCTATTCAAAAATAGCACTGACACTCAAGGGAAGCTCAGATTGAACCTCCACTCTGTGAGTGTGAGTGTGAGTGAGCTTTTAGAATACAGGCGTTAGAGTGTGTTTCCTACACTACTACTTTAAATGATACTATATAACCTGTATTTTCATCTATGATGGTTAGGCTAGAGAATCAACCGAAAAATGTTTAAAATTAATGTTCATTGTATTTAGGTGGCGACCTCCAAGGTATTTCCAAAACATGTCTGAGTCGAAATTTGAAAGAATTCGAAAAAAGTGGCACATTTTAGTCGAAGGAGAAGATATTCCTCCCCCCATTAAACATTTTAAGGTATTAAATATTTTTATTATGAAAATCTGATGAAAAGAATGGGTAAAAGTAATTTTGAATGTACATGTAATGCTATATTGTTGCATGAAAATGAAAAGTATTTTACTCTACGTTTCTGAACAACTTCGGACCCGCACGCAAATTCGCCCCATGCCATTTGTTCGAATGGGAATTGGTACGGTTTAGCTGTGCTCGAATACGTCCACTTTTGAATTTCCAAAAGTTAATTGACTGACTCATTTGCATCTTGGTTAACATTTCCAGGAAATGAAGTTTCCTCGGGCAATCATCAATGCTTTGAAAAGAATGAAGATCCATCGTCCTACTCCAATACAAGTACAAGGCCTTCCTGCTGTGTAAGAATTTAGGATACTATCAGTATTTGTTGTTACAGTTGCTCAATGAAAAAATCTGATCATCTAACCGGATTGTATAAGTTATATAATTACACGAACGTGCGGTGCCAGTGTGGGTAGAGTATAGCAAATACGGCGGTTGACTGTTGTGTAAAACTACCTGAAAAATACAATGAGAACTTCGACGTTTCGAGCGAAGGCCCTTCGTCTGGAAGTTAGTAGAATGGCCTCCAGACGAAGGGCCTTCGCTCGAAACGTCGAACTTCTCATTGTATTTTTCAGGTAGTTTTACACAACAGTCAACCGCCGTATTATATAATTACAGTATAGTTAGTGTGAAAGTTAACCAATCAGAATCACGTCATCGGTGATTCCTCGTGTCCAAGTAGTATTTCCTTCCTTAGGGCCTTCCTGTTTGGTTGGAAACCAGCTTAACTAGTTTTTCTTCAATTCCAATGGAGGTTTTACAAGCCTGTTGGAGATGTAAGGTCATGCTACGTAGAGCCATTGTGAAAGACGCGTAGACACTTTTATCACATGGCACATGTCCATGGTTTTCATCAAAGATACGTGCTGGAATATCCACTTTATGAAATTTATAACACTTATTTACATTATCAAATAATTTTTTCCCTCGTTCTAATAGATCTCCTAAACAACTATAAAACTCAAACGACTCATCCTGCTTTCTCCCTGGCTGCTTTAAATAGATTATTGCTAACATCAAATTTACTGCTGTACAGAATAGCAATGACGATTGCCTGCTGCCAAGCGTAGCAAAGGTTTTTCCTTCCTTTGGGCTCGTTGGTGACTGACGAGCCCTATCCTTGCTATGAAAACTCAAGATTTCAAGGATTAGGAATAGTATACTGTATGGATACAAGTCGCAGTTGGTGTGGAAATTGATCCACTTTTATGAAACTAATCAGCGCCGATATTTCAGTTTAACAGGTCGTGATATCATTGGCATCGCCTTTACAGGATCTGGGAAAACTTTGGTATTTACTTTGCCAATTATCATGTTCAGTTTGGAACAGGTATATAGAAATATGATCGATGCAAAATATTTGAAAAGGTGAAAGAAACGTACTGTAAACACTTATAAATGTTTCAACATCCTACTGTTTCATTTTGTAGGAGAAGGCTCTTCCGTTTGGACGAGATGAAGGACCATATGGCCTCATTGTTGTGCCTTCAGTGAGTGTAAACTAGAACTGTGAACTGACTTTGTTTGTCATTGTGGGTGTATTGGTATTGGTATGTCCAATACGAGTTATCTTTCTTCTTTGACAGCGAGAATTAGCAAAACAAACATGTGATGTTATCCAGAATTTTACACGAGCTTTGGAAGCTGATGGTATGCCTCGTTTCATTTCATTGAAAACTTTTTATGCATTGTGAATTATAAGTTAGATATAGGTTACAAAATCTTGCAGGTTTTCCGTCCATTCGTACTGTTCTCTGTATTGGCGGGTCATCTATGAAAGATCAAACTGAAAATATTAGAAGGTAAATATTATTTCGAGGTGGCGCTAGTGCTTGTTTTTGAATATCAAAATAATCCATTGATTTCAAGAATTTGATCTTGTTTGATCTATTGAGTACTGTTTTATCAGATTTTTGTTTATCGCCAGTTTCAATTGTGCACAAAGCACGCTGAAAGTTTAAAAATATTTTGATGTTGTGCACTAGGGGTGTTCACATTATCGTCGCTACACCTGGTCGGCTCATGGACCTTCTTGATAAGAAGATTGTTAACTTGGATATATGCAGGTATCGTATTGGTTGTAATTCCGAGTCATGTTATGTCATATTCAACGTTTAAGTTGTTTTGAGATTTTGAAGATGATTTTCTAAATCTCAAGGTATTTATGTCTTGATGAGGCGGATCGAATGATTGACATGGGTTTCGAAGAAGATGTCAGAACGATATTTTCTTATTTCAAGGTATGTTGAAAATTTTACATGCATGCAGTTGTCTGATTATAATTTCGCCTCAGTCGCATATGAAGGGAGTGTTTTCAGTTTGACCTAACCTAAAATCGCAGGTTTTCTGTAATAACAATGGACCAAATAGGGATGGCTCTTACTGGACTTTTCTTCTTTTAGTGCCAAAGACAAACGCTGTTATTTAGTGCTACCATGCCGAAAAAGATTCAGAACTTTGCAAAAAGTGCTCTAGTCAAACCAGGTTAGTATTTTTGAGTGATTGATATCTCTTTGTCTGCGCGCAAGAACCAAATATCTGCCATCTTCCCGTTTTCTCTTATTTCAATCATATTTTAATTTCTAGTCACTATCAATGTCGGTCGTGCGGGTGCGGCAAATCTTGATGTTATACAGGTACTATTTGAAGCTGTCCTGTCATTTGTGCAACTGTATAAAAGTGTGTATACTGTAGGCTTACGACTGTTGTACTGTACAATCTAAGGTAACTAGTCTATCCCACAATTGCTATAACCGTAAAGTTACCACATGTAAGTAACTTTCATTGTTATATTCTTGTATTTTAGGAAGTGGAATACGTCAAACAAGAAGCCAAAGTTGTCTATTTGTTGGAATGTCTAAACAAAACGTCTCCTCCAGTGAGTAATATTCTTTGTTGTAAAAAAACTGTGAATTTGCCAGAACTCGATTGGCAAGACTGGAGTAAATCAACAACTATGTATACTATGTACTGACGTTCTTGTTATCATATACTTAGGTGTTAGTTTTTGCCTCAAAGAAATCTGATGTCGACGATATTCACGAATATTTGTTGTTAAAAGGTGTGGAGGCTGTTGCAACTCACGGAGATAAAGGTAGAGAAGAGTTCTGGTCGGTTCTCTTCAGTGGTTTGATGCTTTTTCACCGAGTCCTTCGGTTTTCCTCCTTCACCAAAAACTAACCATTCCAAAAACTACACCCTTTACTTTTAGATCAAGAAGAACGCGAGAGAGCGGTGTCTGCTTACCGCGAGGGACGGAAGGATGTTCTAGTTGCCACAGACGTCGCTTCTAAAGGTCTTGATTTTCCAAATATTGTTCATGTCATTAACTACGATATGCCTGAAGATATTGAAAATTACGGTAAGAAAAGTGGAAATCAATCGATCGAAAACCTGCGATCTTTGTTGTAGTCAAACTAAAACGACAGAACGTTGGAAGTTCTCATATTGTGTGACCAGGGCGAAATTTTACAAATAAAAGGCACATACACTAAACACCGTGCTACCAGCATGAATTCATTGACCACAATTGCATTGAATGTTGGACCTTATTGTGTGTTTTGTAGTTCACAGAATCGGCCGTACTGGTCGTAGTGGCAAAACAGGAACAGCGACTACGTTCATCAATAAATCTTGTGGTAAGTTACATGATTGTGAAATTGTTGCCCAATGAGAGATCGAGGGGTTCAACTAGAACTAAAGTATTTGTTCATTACATGTAATACCCCGTGTCTTTCGTTAGATGAATCTGTGTTATTGGATCTGAAACATTTATTGGCTGAAGCTAAGCAAAAGATCCCGCCATTTTTGGCCGCGTTGGAACCGGAAAACGAAGAACTGCTTAATGTTGGGGGTGAGTAACAGCTTCTTTTCCTATATAGACTAGTTTACACAAGTCAAATGCCCACACATAATCCAATGAGAATTATCCTAATTTCCAATTTTCTGGTTGTGTAGACGAACGTGGTTGTGCATATTGTGGTGGTTTGGGTCATCGTATCACAGATTGTCCTAAACTTGAAGCAAAACAGATCAAGGAGACTGGAAATATCGGTCGAAAGGATTATTTAGCTACAGGGGCGGCGGACTGGTAGACTGTGCCAATATGGACATTTTACCCATATGGACATTTTACCTACATGGGCATTTTACCCATATGGACATTTTACCCATATGGACATTTTACCCATATGGACAATTACCCATATGGACATTTTACCCATATGGACATTTTACCCATATGGACATTTTACCCATATGGACATTTTACCCATATGGACATTTTACCCATATGGACATTTTACCCATATGGACATTTTACCCATATGGGCATAGGTGTACAGCTTTCATGCCTGCAACATGACGTCACTGGTGTACAGCTTTTAGTACAGGCAACATGACGTCATCGGTATACTGCTTACCGCGATGCCCGCGAATGTCAGGTGTACAGCTTTTATGCAGGCAACATGACGTCACTAGTTGACTGCACTTCTCGCGCGGGGCAAAGCGACCGTATTGGAAAACGGCCTTAAAGCTTTTACACGGACAACATGACTTCATTTTGTTATTTGGGCACTTTAGTTGTAAGTTTATGCTTGATTCGTAGTCAACGGGACGATGGCGACATCTTCGTGACGTCAGCAGGAAGTGTACTTGCGTGTATTTTATATGATTTTTGAATAAATAGAATGACGAACAGTTTAACAATGATAGCAAGAAAATGAATTTTGAAAAGAGACAAACGAGAAAATATTATTGAATGTAGTTTTATTGTTTTTTTCCTACCGGAGGAAAATACCCACTGGTGAAAATACCGATAGGTCGAATCCCGTATAGCCATATCCCGTATGATTTAAATCAATATGGCGCGGACTTTTGTTTGTTTTTGAAAAATAAATCGTTTTATTCAAATTTTTCATGGAAAATCCTTAAATCGGCTCTTGGAATGTCTGCTGGGAGACGTCGTTTAGAAAATGCTATTCAAATTGGAAGAGATATTGACTCTCGGCTGGACGAAAGGTATGCAGAAATTTGGTGTTAAAAGTATTGAAAAAAAACTTGTTTAATTGTTAATGCAAATAACAAACACATGTCATTTTAAATATTTTTAGCGATTCCACGTCGGGTTTAAGTAAAATTTCAAGCGTTCAGGATATCGATTTCGGCGATATTGGTGGGGCATTTTGCATTAATTTCTCCTCAGATGGCGAGTATTTTGCTGTGGGGTGTGGAAACAGTGCTATACAGGTATTTTCTAAAAAATATAAACCAAAATATTTTTAGAACTATAAACAGAAGAACTAACAATTTCCATGGTGACTAACTGTCAGAGGTTGTCAATTGCAATTAATGCACCTTTCACCAGCCACTTTAATATGTGTGAAAGTTTAATATCACTACAGTATGATAGTGGTTAGCTTCCTCTACAGGCACCGAAAACATACTGTATGTCTTACCAAGGGCCTGACTGGAAAGTTTGGAAATCGTGCAACCGAGATTTCAAAAATTTAATAGTAAATGTATAGAGGAATCAAAATTGCGCGCCCGATATCTCGGTTTGGCGATACAAACTTTCCAGAGTGGACCAAGGGTCTGCACCAGTCATGAGCCAAGGTGGCCTGACAAACCAGTGAACAATATCACCACCTTTGCTGTTATAACAGTGTTGCCACCACATTCACCACCAATGCTATCAACACCAACAAATTAATATGATCAATAGCAATAATATCACCAATGTGAATCACTTCATTATCACCCTTGTTACTACAACTACTGTTGCCACCACAAACCACACTGATCTCTACCAATACCACTAACACCAACAAGTCAATACCAGTACTACCGAAACCACCTCACAGCTATTATTACTACCATGAGTAACCACACTGGCCTTTACAACGCAACTAATCTTACCATTACAACTTGCCAGCTGACCAATATTACCATTGTCAACATGAACCATCAAATGTCACCATAGTGATCACACCTAGTAAAAACTCCACCACCAATAGCTGAACAACCACATATTTCCTGCACGTTTAACAACAAGCGATGCCGTATAACCACTGCCAGCAACATAACCAGTATGACCATTGCCAGTAACTGCATCCGCATTATCACAACATCAATCTATAACTACAGTCAAACCTCTATTAAGCAACCACCTGTATCAAACGGCCAGGTAGTGAAGTCCCGGCTATTTACTCAGTAATATTCTGTAAATATGACCTGTATTAAACGGCCACCTCTAGTGACTGCGGCCACTTGTGCACAGTCCCATTGAACGGATTAACCTGTATTAAACAGCCAGACTGAATTTACATGGTGCTTTTTAATGTTTCAATTGGTTGTTTCATGAATATAAGTCTGTGACATGTTAGACAGAAGGCTTTTACCGAAAAGGATTCTGTAATTTGTTTTGTTACTGATTGTTTCTGTTCTTGGTTACTCAATACATGTACTGTAATATGTAATTGATGTTTTTCACGAGTTTGAAGCTATTTCATGTGCCTACGCTGTATTTAAATACTGTACTATTTAATTAAAAATAATAATAACTTGATAACGCCCACTACCCAGAGTCTATTCTTAGTGAACCTGCATTAAGCGACTGCCCTGTATTAAATGGCCAGCAACTCATTCCCCAAGGGTGGTCGCTTAATACAGGATCGACTGTACTTGACTGAAAATGTAATTGTCACATTATGCTTGTACATTACTCCTTTGTTACTATATACCATTTTAATGTTCAGGTGTATTCTGTGAGGCAAGGGAAAAAACGACGACCATTACGTCATGGATCAAATTTTGGTCTTCCTGTTACCTGCGTAAAGTTTTATCCATTTAATTCTAATTTTCTGGTAACAACAGGTATAAATTTAATATAGGATTTTGTAATTTGTATTTAACTTTTAATATGTGGAGTTTGAGGTCTTTATCATTGGAAAGACTGGACAGTTCATCTATACAGAGGAACTGGTGTTGCATATTTGCATCTTGAGGGATAATCCGTCGATATGTATCAAATTAATATGGTGGTAGGGGCTTTCAAAATTAGCTGGAACCGACCGCCGGAACTCCGACGGGTATTACAAGGTTTACCGCCGGCTACTTTCTATAAAACATTACTCTTCATGTACTTTTCAATCTGTATTTGTCATTGCACTTATAACATTTAATCATTGGTAAGAGATAGCTACAAAAACAGATGTAAGGTTAACTATTATTTAAAAACCAAATTGAGCTACAATTACAAATACAGTGTGTGGTAAACGAAGTAATTTTTGTCAGAAATTTGTTTGCTGTTTCGTAACACTTATTGTCATTTTAGCATCTTTTAATGACACATTCCTTTTCAACAAGAACATTCATTTGGCCTTTTATACTGAGACTTACACTACTCTAAAAAGGCTTAGCTGATTACATGAAGCAAAAAGCTGGAGTGAGCACACTTGTAATGTTATCAAAACTTATCCAATGTTTTAGTCAAATGATTCCTTCATCTGCCTACTTTCTCAACACAGCCGCTTACTTAAAATGATTCTGAAAGCCCTGTGGTAGAGGAAGTATCAGTAAGATATCAGGCATGGTTTGTTCTCAGGACTCTTGCAAGTATAGATGCCTCTTTAGTAGATCATACAATTATTGTATGTACAACCACTTCGTAATTTTTTCACTAGATTCCCAAGGAGATATCACGATCTGGGATTTAACTGAATGGACACAGCGAAGAAAGATTTATGAGAAAGGAAATGAAATTGAGACCATGGACTTCTCTCATGATGGAAAGATCTTTGCAACAGCAGGGAAGGTAACATGTCACGCTCGCAGTACATCCAGCTGTAGACATGGGAAGCTGCAGAATGATTTTTAATTGTTTTTTTTAAACAGGACAGAACTGTACGTATTTATGACAGTGATCGTTTGGACATCATTAAAGATTTTCCCGGAACTGGAATTTTGGACGAAGACACGTGAGTGTTGATCAAATAATTCAAAAATTACACAATGATACAAAATTGATCAAAGTTTCTTTATATGACCAGATCTGAGCTCACGGAATTTGGTCATGGACGAAAAGTGTTCGCCTTGAAGTTTCATCCATTTGATGATAACGTATTCATTACTGGTGGCTGGGATAAATGTATCAAGGTATGATATTTAAGAAATAGAAAACATTTTCCGTGTTTCTATTTTTCACTTAAACACGCGGGGGGTTGTGGAAAGAAGGAGAAGAAAAAAGTGGGAAAACGAGAGGCCGCTTTATAATATATAATAACTCAAATTTTTTTTTTTAACTTAATAATTTTAATTTCTCATTAGCTACACGCATGCTTTGACCTTTGCGTGTCATTTATTTGCAAGAAAACAACTCTCTGTGAAAAAATTAAGTCAAAAAAATGTAAAAAAATAATTTGTTTTTTTTTAAATAGTATTCAAAGTTTTATAATTCGCATTAAATTTGCCGTGTTTCTATACAGTTATAGAAACACGCTTCTCGACCAATCAGCACGCGCGTACTATAAATGTTATATTATAAACTGTTTTGTTTGAACCTCGTTCAACCGAGTTTTGAAAAATATTTTCGTACTAACTCTGACACTGTAGAGAACAACAAGAAATCGTTGTATTGAGCAGGAAACACGTCTTCGAGTTTCTAGACCGCCGCGCTCTCTAGCTATCACGTCAACGGGAATTGGAAGCGAGCTTTATCCAATTTAAGTGCACGAAATGTTGGCGCTTTCTCGACTATATATGAGCAACTAACCCTAGCCCCCAACCTAACCCTAACAATCCCTAACGCCTATTTCGGTTGCTCATATATCGAGAAGAGCCGAAATATTTGTGTTTGCGAAATATTAACGCTTGTCTTAGTCGAAATATTAACGCTTGTCTTAGTCGAAATATTAACGCTTGTCGAGAAAATGCATTGTTTCAATTCTATAACAGAATTATCTTCAAAGCTGACGTGGCAGAGAACAGCGAAAAGTTTGTTGTCTCGCTCGGGATTCAAATTCCCATTTTTGCGTTTCTTGACCGCCGCTTTTGGAGGACGTACAGTGTTTTAATTCTATTACAGAATCATCCGCACTGATGTGAAATATTTTTCGGGGGTCTATGGGAGTTTGAATTCCGAATGAGACAACAGATTTTTCGTTGTTCTCTAGTTGAATATAAGTACAGAAATGAGTGCCTGGATGGAATGGAGAACAGTGAGATTTTCAAAACAATGAATATACAATGAACATTTCGATCATGGCACCCATACAACGCGAGTTTTCTTGGCAAGTTTTCTTGAGATTGCAGTAATATCCTGGACCAGATAATGACGTCATACGAAAGTGCTACTTTCTGGTTTAGGTGTGGGATGTCCGCAGCGCACATTCAGTGAGAACGATATGGGGTCCGTACATCTGTGGAGATGCCTTGGATATGTGTGTGGATAACATTCTTACTGGATCTTGGGTCCCTGATAACGCATTACAAGTATGCGACTAACGATCAAAGATTTTAACTACATGAAAAATCAGGGATTAATCCAACTTGATCTGAGATGCGGGACGGGGGTGGTCATGAAGTAGGGTGCGATGTCGACCAAGGCAGGGTGCGTCATTACTGAGGACCACGGGCAGTGTCAAGTTGAGCTTGTCTGACAATGTTTGAAAAACAAGATTGCCTAGAAAAATAAGGTTGTCAAAGAGGCCCACAAAGGCCCAATATTCTATTTTTGTTTGATAATTGCCCTACCAAATCCAAAATCTGGATTTGATAACCCTCCTTCACCGTCCTGGCCAAGGCTAGGGGTGTGCCCTCACCCCTTCCCAGTGTGAAAATCCCCTTCCCAGTTCCCAGTGGAAATCCCCTTCCCAGTTCCAAGGCTAGGGGTGTGCCCTCACCCCTTCCCAGTGTGAAAATCCCTTTCCCCTTCCCAGTGTGAAAATATGGAAATCAATGAAAGTTGATTTGAGCATATGCTTGAGAGTTATCTCATTGTAGATCTGGGATTTTAAAAGTGGTGAACTTGTTGAGACAATACCGTTTCCCTCAGAAAAAGGAGCATTTCTTTATTGTGCCCGGTTCTTAACTAACGACTTGGTAGCCGCTGGAGGAAGTGGAACAAAGGATTTAAAGCTTTTATACAGACATACACATGAGGTTTGTTGTTTGTCGTTATTATGAAGTTTATTGAATTGGGTGAAAAATCATGTAATATGATCAGCGTCTTTAGTCTAAAGAATTCTCTCTGGAAACGGGTAAAGAATAGTTAGACCTAAGTTTGTGGGTAGTGTTCTGCCTCTCATGGCTTAGGTAAAAGGATGCTTAAGAATTTTTCTCTAAATCCTGGCAGAATCCTGCAAGGAAACAAACCTTCAAGGATCCTTGAGATCCTGACCAACCTGTCAAGGCTCCTCTTCTCCAAAGATCCTTGCGAAAATCCATGAGGATTTTTGTAAAATCCTGGCAAGATCCTGGGAGAAAAACTTTTCTTTTCCTTTAGGAAATCCTTGCAGATTTTTGTAAAATCCTAAACGGATCTTAAAAGGAAATTTTTTCTATGCTTGAGGATTTATTTAATTCCTTTCTCAGATCGCTGGTTGCTTAGACAATGATGGTCGAACCATACAAAGCCTGGATTCTGCAGATGATGGTCATTTACTGGCAATGGGTAGTACTGGTAACCATATACGACTGGCCAGTATTCTATGACCATGATTCACCACTCCATTCATTGTTGCTAAAATGTTACCATGTTTTGTCATGGAGTGTTACGTATGGTATTGTAAAATATACATTTTCAAACACATCCATATCTTAGAAGGATTTTATACACACTCGTAATTTGAATACATGTTAGATGTTTTGAAATAATATATCGCTGATGTACAGTTTTAATAATTTTTGCTATTAGCTAGATTATACAGATTACAGAACTGAGATGTTTTAATATACAAAATTGAAATGAATATATTTGCGGATTAAAATATGGTTGTATGAAACAGGAGCTTAAGAATTCTATAATTGCATGTTAATACCAACAAGTGTTTGTGTAACGTTGTTTACCCGGCCTAAGGATTTATGTGTCAGCTTCAGTGAATGGCTAGGCCCAAGGGTCCCCAAAGGGCCCCCCCTGTGCTCCCCTGCCCCTGTGCAGCAAATTTTTAAATTTAAAAAAGAAAAAAATATACATATTTATATATTATTTTGAAAAAATGAATTATATATATATAATATAAACTTTAAAGTAAATAATACATTACAGCATATAGTCGATTTCGGGGGGGAAATTTTAACTCCCCTGTCGACAAGAAAAGAAAGAATTTCTGTCGGAAAAGGTAAAATATTTTGACGAACACGGACAGACATCGAAACGTGCCCCCCCAAAAAAAGGGGGCCAGCTACGGGCCTGGTCAGCTTCCTCTACAGCAACTCTATGGTTTGCAAAGGGAAGCAAACGGCGGAATTACGCAATATTTGGCTGAGAAAAGTGGTTTAAATTGTATTACGCGCACGAATGCATTATATTACAAAGGTATTATATTACGCGCACGAATGCATTTCTCTTTGCACAACTCATCCCTAACCATAGCGTTCTTGTGACCGTAACATAACGATATAACCGCAAAATGACTGGGGGCAAGGAGGAGACTTTCACCAGATATCCCTCACATTCCCATGTTACAACCCACGTGCCTTTCAATTTCCTTTGCTGATCTCATTTACCACAATATGTCCTAGCAAGTCATACAGGTTGCACATACATTGCACATAGCAATATGAATGAGAACCTCGCATCTTTGTTCGTTCATAATGAAGGAATTGCAATAATTGAAGGCGATATAGATATTGTTTTTCAATCTGCAAAAAGCGAGCTAATTTGTTTCTCGAGTTAACGGCATAATGCAGCTGCCAAATTGAATCGAAAACGAAGCAATCTAGATTAGTCATTAGCCGCATGGCAGCAGCGCTTTTTCACGCTAGCTTTGTCTCAGAAATTGTTCATTTGCGTCGCAGACATGGCTAATTATAATCTGATAGCAAAACTACGCCCAAGTCATCAAATTATTTATATTGGTTAGCTAACATTTAGATTTTGTCTGCAGCACGTCTTAGGGCAAGACAAATGAACCTTTAAACTATGATTTATTCTTGAAAGGTACTCGAAAATGATGATTTTGAAAAATAATTGTCTTGAAAATTTTAATGAACATATTAATATATATGAATATATGTTTATATACGTCAATTTTGCTGCTAAAGTTTAGATTGTGTTGCTGAGATGCGGTTTCGACGTTTAACTATGTTTTTCGTTGGGTCATGAATAATACAATATATAATTTATATATTATGTGGAAAATCTCGAATCTTCCACTAAAAAGAACTCCACGTTTTTAGTTTTACTTTTAGTTTCCCTTTTGTTTCAATATTATTTCTATTAAATTTCCTTATATACACAAACTCACGTACGTTCACACGTTGTGATTTGTCGGGCCGATTTCAGATGCACGTTAATGAATTCGAAAAATACGTGGCAAACGTCATCTGCGGTGACATCATCAACTGAAAATATTCGTCGTTAACATTCAGCAAAACCTAAAATCGGCCCGACAAATCGCTGTGTGTGAACGTACCTTAAGCGTTCGTTTTGGCTTTGTGGTTTTGTAAGGATAATCATTACGAATCATGCTTCACACGGCAAATTACTAGTGATATAGTTCCTTCAAGCTTCAATCATGCTGTAAAATTCCTACTCAAATATCAACACGGCAGTCCGCAACTCTCGCCAAGAGTCCCGTTCAAGATATTTTCACTCCCTTCTTAGATCCGTATTATGTTAAGAGGTGTTCATGCATATAAAAGGTCTTCTACAGATCTTAATCCCAGGTCAAACGAAGATGATAGTTGGCAAGCGAGAGTTTGCATGAGAGTTTCATCAACCCTCACGCCCCGGTCAAACGAGAACAAGAGTGAAAGGTCGCATGGGAGTTGAATGGATTATACCCATCAGTGATTATACAGCCAAACGCGAGCGAGAGTTGCAGCTCTCATTGACTCTCATCCTCGTTTGACCGGGGCTTAAAATCATATCGTATCCTTCATGCGGAGAGGTGAGTATGTTGAGGGTGTGTCCGTCTTACAGGCGTTTCCATATATAGAGGCGTCTTAGAGTGTTTCTTAATTAAGAATGTCCGTCTTATTGGAAGATGTCCATCGTAAGAAGATCACCGTACGATACGTTCAATCGTTGTGGTGCTCTTAAGGAGATGTCCGTCTGTTTTTGAGAGGTGCTTGTCTTGTAGAACTGGTGTTTCGATCAAAGAGTTAGAGAGATGTCAATCCAACCTCGTACCCAGGGCCAGGGCTTCTGCGCTTGTGTGTCAATCCAGACAAGTCTCTAGTCCTCTGTGCACGCGTTCTAGGCTGATGTCAGGCACTCAGGCTGATGTCAATCCAAGGGAACCATCTTTCAGAGATGTTCGTCTTATAGTTATAGACCTTTCCGTCTTGGCAAAGTGTCCATACCTTAATAGACAGTGGCGACCGCTTTAGAGGCATGTTTGTCTAAAAGTCGTGTCCATCTCGACAGGCTGTCGAGAGAATTTAAGTATGTAAGTAAGAATTTAGAAAAATCGCCTCTAAAGTTGACTTAATTTTAGGCAATGTCACTCCAGTTGATTTTTATATTGATGTTTTGCTGACATGAATTATTCATGTCATAGAGCAGTATTCAAAAGTATGTTGATATCATGCAACTGAATATGCGGTTACGTTTTTGGATTTGGAAAGTCTAGTACCATATAATATGATAATAATAGAAATATATAAGTTTCAACTGAATTCTGGAAATTTTGCGACATTACATGTAATCGATATCCCTGTTTCAAGTCACTGAACAGACAAGACTACACAAAAATGCGTGCTTCGTTTTCGGGGTACAAATTAGTAGACGCCTACAACCATATCGTACCGAAACGCAGCGTATCCCTTCGTGCTGTGATGGAATAATGACTTATGTGCAAAAGAACAGCAGGGGGAGCCGAGGAGGCGTGGGCTCCCCTTTGGTATTTAGTGCTATACTTACTGCAAAAACAGGAATTATGCCCCACATATAATACCACTACCTTTTAATCCCACAGGGCCCCCCCCTTGAGCTCTCTTACATGTCCCTGTGTGCAAAAGAACATTTTACAAGTTCATTACGATAAGGTTGAAGCGGAAACATGCTTTAAAATATGCCTATACAAATTAACATAAATTTAAACTTAATTATTCGGTAAGTATAGAATAAATAAAGGTAAATTAGCAAATAAAAGTAGAATGATGTTAAAAATACATCTGCCGTTAAACGTCAAAATTAATTCAAAACTGACGCTAGTCTAAATAAGATCGAAGATATATTTTCTGAATTGAAATTGGAGTTTGGGTGAAAAGGCTACAGATATGAAGGTTTGTACTTTTCACCCAAACTCGAATTTCAATTCAGAAGATATATCTTCGATCGTCGATTTCTGTCTTGTTTTTCAACAACTTCTTTCTTGAGTTAACAAGATGATGCTATTCTGAGTATATTTTTCTCAATATATTTCTTGAAAAGCTGGAAATTGTCTGGTGGTAAAAGATATTGTACGTTAGCGCACCTACTTTTTCAATGAGCTGATCATTGGAAAATCGATCTTACATTGTTTTAAAAGTTTCAATATATCCATATTTTCGACGCATTTATTCATGAATTTGTTTTTTGAACACTGAATCGATTTTGATTGACATTAATTCGAAAAACCTGAAAAATTGAGGCAATCACAAGCTCATTCACCTTGTCTAGTTGTCTGTATATTTGCCGAGCTATTTGCTTCTATATCAGAATAATGTATTATTACAGTCAGTGATTTATTTTCAACAATACGTCATTGTACAACCGAAAAGTGGCAGAGGAAAAGTGGCTGGTGTTTGCAAAAAGTACGCTATTACAATTTTCCACGCAAATAGTAACCTGATCGACTAAAGGAGATTTCATTTGCGCCTGAAAAATAGGTTATATATTTTGCCCAGTAAAATAGGAGTAATTTAGTAATCTTGGCCGAAAAGACAAGTCAATAACAAAATTTTAGCGGCTTCGCGATTTTATACAATCAACAGGCCGTGAGTATTTGTAATTGTAATACAATGATGTTTGGCTGCAAGCCAATCAAAATCGAGGAATTTTGTCTGTTATTGGAGTAGGCGGCCATCTTAGGAAAGTGGGTTTTGCTGTCGTGAGGAGCCTATTGCTCCGAAACGACTTTTCCTTCATGGAATTGGAAAATATCGTTGCGAATACAGTCTACATCAAGGCGAGGGAAAGTAAGGCACATTTTGATAGCTCTATATATCATTTTAATCCTAATAAATGTTGACATTTGATCGCAGTAAAGCTTTGGCCTTGCGTTTTAGTGCCGACTGTGAGAGCAATAATACAAAGCTGGACATATTGAATCTAGAAATATATACACACATATAGATGTATATATAGCAAGCTCTACATCACGTTCTTTAAGATGTCGGCTTGATCTTTACAGACGAATTGTAAACTTGTGGTTTTCCTTGCAGGCAAGGCCAAAGGACGAAGTAAAAAGTGGCGTTCCTTCTTACAATTTCCGCACATATCGCTCTGTCTACATCTCAAGAACGAACGTAAGTTATATATCTCGCAATGTACCGTATGCTAATGTAATCTGTTGTGTCGCCGATTAACTTATCCTTAAAATATCTTATTTTAGTCGACCTCAGCTACCACCAAATATACAGAGAGCCGATTGGTAGAGATCTGTTTTGTGAATTTTGCGCTTCAAATTGCTTTGCAGATTCTAAATTATCTCGCTTGGACAGCTTTTTACGAGCTCTAGTAAGCCACTCTTGATTGTAATTTAACCCCCTATTTTACGTTGATGTATACCATACATTTGTACCGTGTAAATTGTCGAACAAATCGATATAGTTCTTATCGACGTGTCTTTGAAATTTGTGGAATTTCAACGTTTCCATTGACACATCACCATGTCTTATTTTATACACGCAGATTGACTATGAAACCGCGGCAGAAAGTCAACTTAAAGATCTGGCCACCCAACTGACTAAGGACTTTTTAAATCCAGAAAATGGAGTGAGTAAACTGTTGACTTTATACTGGCTTGCATGGCCATTTTGTCTACAAATGTTTAAATACATTAAAAAGCAACTTGTCTTCCAAGGCATATCTCTGTTGCTGATCTATAGGCCATCTTTATTTGTTTTTGGTTACATTTTAATCTAGACAGCTCTAGCTACATTCCTAAATCAACCAAAAGCTAAATCCTTGTGTCCGGCCGGTTGAAACATATAAAAAGGATACAAATATCAAACATTTGCTCGAAATATTTGCCCTTGTATGTTTCAATGTTCGAAAGAAGTCAAAGAGCGCAATAATAATAACAAATTAGAATCCTAAATTAAGCATTCGAATGGCTTTCGAATACAATTCACAGCAAAAATATATAGTTGTTTTTTGGTATTTATCGCAGGATATCTAATATATTCGCTAACCTTCCTAAGTATTTCATTTTGGCATTTGACAGTAGTCGCTCGGGTCATTATTACACAGTCTTGTCGCTTTGTACAATGTATTTGGGTTTTAATATAATAAAATCGGTTTAAGGTTAATGTAATATCCTTGACTTCCTGGCAAAAGTGAAAGAAACATTAACATTTCGTAGACAAAAAGCTTGGTCAATATTGGATGCTGAAAGAACAGAACCACCTCAAGTTTAATTTATAAACAAACTTTGTGCATGTCTTCAGGCAGTGTTTTGAATTTTTCTATAAATTAATTTCTCTCTTTATATTCTCCCAAAGTCCTTTGACTGAATTTGTTTCTCTTTTTCTCAATAAAATTTGTACTATTTCCGACAGAAGTTTGGAAAACAAGCAAACTCGTCGCGTTTGACTTCCACGGATAAAACTTCCGGCGTCTATAGTCTAAACTCAATAGCGGAGCCACCTACTTCTTTATAGCATAATAGAAAACTATAATTTATTCCGTTCAAATCATTTTCGGATTATTCAATTGCAATCTGGGACAATTTCTACGCGAGAAGCTAGCGCTTCAAGTAGAAATTATTGTTGCCTAAGAGGGGCAAGGAAGAAAAACGAACTTAGTCTATATTTCATCAAAATCATGGTCCAGATGTTGCATCTCTACGCAAGTCTAGTTCACAAATTGGCATCTGATTTCAAGGCCCACCTGTGGTCTTAGAGTTTTGCCCTTATATCAAACAACACAATGTGTTTTAAAATTTCCCTCCCCAATAAGCACTATCCTAATCTCTACATAATTTTTCGAAGAATTAATTTTAGTGCACTTTACAGTATATCTTATTACATGACATACTGTTGGAAAAATTGTGAATTAATTTGAATGATCTTTTTTAATCTAATCTCAACTTCAGCTTTTCTGATTAAAATGTTAATTCGTATGTTTGGATAATTTATTCAAAGTTGTGTGTATTATGGAGTCGATATTTTAATGAGGGCTCCAAGAGATTTTGAACCAGCATGATCCTTTAACTCTTTCATGGCCAAGGGATCTTCAATTAAAATTATAAAATAAACTAGACAGAAATATTTTTTTTAAAAGAAAGTCACAGAGTTTGGCCTTGTTCATATATATAATTGCAGCTTCTAGAATTTGATAAGAACATAAATAGATGGGAAGATTAGAAGATAACCAAAAGTTTTCTAAATTTGAATTATATTAAATGTGTGACCATTCTGAGTGCTTGACCACAATGGGTGTCCAGTGCCCTACCAAATGCCAGTGGGTCATTCCAGAAAATATTAACACTTCCTCCACTGAGGAAATTGGGAGTAACCCCACTCAACTTTTTGGACATCAGGCTAATACAGTTACCATTACCAAAATTGATTCCCCACCCTCTCCAGACAGCACAAATTCCTCCCCAGGGGGGTGTGTTATTTCTGGAGTGACCCAATTTGATGAGGTCAAGTGAGTATGATTAGGTGATATGTCAGAACTGGTATTTTGAAGTGATTAGACCTCCTAGCTCAGTTGGTGAAGCGTTGGGCTGTACTAGCAAACCAAACGTTGTCTGTTCTATCCCCATCACAGTCAAGCAATTTATCATCTTGCCCAATGTGCAGCCAACACTCAGAGTAGTGTCCTCTAATATAATTTAGCCGAGTTCTAATCTCACAATCATAAGTTTGAGTCGTGATAGAAATTATGAGCAGTGATAGAAATTACATCTTGTCTCCTTGGAACCATTTTTCAAAGTCGGTCTGATAATTAACAATAAAAATGTTGTTTGTAGGACATCAGTTACTTAGATGGCATCGTTGAAAATAGTACCATAGTGGAATTTAATCAACTCTATAAAGCTGAGAGTGATGCACTTCCATCAGATCATTTTATTAGTTCATTTAAAAGGTAATGCAAAATGTTCTCTGATAAGAGAAGCATAGAATGGAACAAAAGTGACCAAATTAATTATGTATGTAAGTTGGGTGACAATTATGCATGGGCCTGCCATAAATCCCCTATTAATTAAGCCCCCTCAATTATTCCCCTCCCCCTTTTTAGGAAGAAATTAATTAAGCTCCTCCTCTCTATTAAGCCCTCCCCCTTTCACAACAAAGAAACTAGTGTGCATTGATTAGATATAGTAAATGATGTCAGTTTACTATGTTTCTCACACATTTTGTCAAAATCAATAACACCCCCATCTAATTAGTTCCCCGCTCCTCCAATAAACCCGCTTAATTAAATATGCCTGAAATAAATAAGCCCGGGGGGGCATAATAGATATTTTTGGTAAATATACATTTGTAAAGGGAAGAAAATCAGTACTGTGTTTGTGGTTTTACATCTGATAAAAATCATTAATTTACATAACATTTATCTTCTTGACTTAGAGTAGATAATGTAGATTTTTGAAATGACTTCCCCAATAAACATCAAATGGTCTTTCAATTTTTAAGCTATACAAAACAATCACAGTAAATTTGCTGTCAGATGTACTAATCGAAACTGATAAAACACCCTTGCTCAGATTATACATAGTACAAAAAATAAGCCTGATCGTAATAATTCTTATGAAAAATTTTCGTAGGGACAAAATGTTTGAAAATGAATCTGAGTTCTGTTTCTGTTTAGTTCAATTGAAAGTTATTTTGGTGGTGATCCTTTTGAAGAATTCAAAAAGAGCATGTACTTTGAACGTTATCTTCAATGGAAATGTTTAGAAAGGTAAAAATATTTCAACTTAGGGGTTCAGTGTCAGCTGCAGTGTATTGAATATCAACAGGGTAAGATGGTTCTCATAAAAATGAAAAAGCTATAAAATGGCTGACAAGAACCATTACCTAAAGTTGTCTATAGTTAGAAAGGTATAAGTGGTTTGTATTAATTGAACCATGATGTTGTACAGTATTGCTATTTTTCATTTTTCTTCAGACAACCTGTCACAAAGAAATTATTTCGACATTATCGAGTACTCGGAAAAGGAGGTTTTGGTGAGGTAGGTAATCTAGTTACCAGAACATAAATGAGTGAATGAAAACAATATTCTTTGAACATTATGGTTGCCTTCATACCTTGCATTTTGAGGCTTGCAAATAGTCCTTTGCATAACAATTAGCATAACAATGGTTTGTTTCATTGTTTTGAAAATCCCACTGTTCTCCATGTCTCCAGTCAATAATTGTTTTGATGTGATGCAAACAGCCTATTGTACATGGGATTTACATTGTGCCTTAGCTGGTTATTTTGAACATTTTACTGTAAAACTAATGTTGATAACTGAACAGTGCTGTGATCAAAAATAATATTAGTTCTACACTACTAGTGATGCTTTATCTAAACTAGTCAACTTGTTTGCCTTTACACCAGGTTAATTATTTCATTAGTCAAATCAATTAAAATCTTATGAGGACATGCAATCACTCCCTATCACTTTCCTTAGCAGGGGAACAATCTAGCACCCTTCTTAAATTCTGTGCTACAATATCCTACAGGTGTGTGCATGTCAAAGTAAAGTCAGTGGTAAAATGTATGCAATGAAGAAACTAGAAAAGAAGAGGATTAAAAGACGGAAAGGTGAAGCAATGGCGCTGAATGAAAAACAGTTACTTGAGAAAGTAGATTGTAAATTTGTGGTAAGTTTATGCTATGGTTTCATATTTTGGTGTTATCCAGACTCCAGAGTAATATACCTAAAAGATCTGTCCGCAGATTAAGGGTTAAACTGTCTCCATATTTCTTTTCAAGGTGAGTTTAGCATATGCTTATGAAACGAAAGATGCTCTATGTATGGTATTAACATTAATGAATGGTGGTGATTTGAAATTTCATGTGCATAATATGGGCAACCCTGGTTTTGAGGAAGACAGAGCATATTTCTATGCAGCAGAGGTCGCCAGTGGTATCATTGCATTACATTCGAAAAGAATAGTATATAGGTAAGAACGCTCCTCAAAGAAGTCTAGTAAATGTATTTGTGTTAATGCCATGTGTTCTTTGATAGTTCTTGTGCAAAGATGTATGGGCATGTACTTTAGGATTTAAACGCAAGTTGGGCTTGTAATGCTTGTGTGCGACTCACCTGTGTGAACCGACACAAGCATTTAGACGCAGGCGTGTGTTGCTAGTGCTTGTTTCATGTGTGTAAACCTGTTTGTATTTATATTTGCACATGATTGTGCTCAGACTATTTCATTGTGTGGGCCTGGTTTTAAAGTAAAGTTTGCGTAATGGACAATGTTTTTTCTCAAGACTAGTAATTAAAACATTGATGACAAGCTGATATCATTTCTTGTACTGTAGGGACATGAAGCCAGAGAATATTTTACTTGATGATGATGGTCATGTCAGGATTTCAGATTTAGGATTGGCCATAGAAATTCCTGAAGGGGAGAATGTGCGAGGTCGAGTGGGGACTGTAGGATATATGGGTAAGATATTCTTAGGCCCCCAAGGAAACGTTGTTTCCACAAAAAAAATCACTTGGGAAAAAAAATGTTTTGTGAATTTGCGGAGTCACAACAAAGAGACGCAACATCCGTTAGGCAAAAAAAAACTTTTGTTTCTGGTCAGCGCGCGCGTCATTTTTAACTGTGCGCGTCAACGGGTTTTTTTCAAATACGGTCCATCAATATCCTTACAAAATGAAGTGCTCTTAAATGAAACCTGCAAATTTGTTGACAGTTTAGTACACCCGCCGATTTTTAGTCCGCTATGCATTTTGTTCGTGTTCATTGAATTTGTTCGTGAAGAAAACAAAAATAAACAATAAAAAATGAATGAATAATTATATTGATTTGATTTTGATAAGGGATTAAATCGGCGGGGGGGGGGGGCCACACTGGTTTAGTTAGTATTAAAAGCATAAAGAATCACTAAACACTTAAAAAAATAGAAAAATACTCACCCATTTTTCTAAAAAAGCGCCTCCTTATTAACTCTTAACAACTCTGCACAAACCCACTGACCAGAAACATAATTTTTTTTGGGCCTTAAGGCGATCTATTTCTGTAGTTCACTACGCCAACGAATTTGCATTTGTTCGCGTCTTCCAGTACGTTGTACTCGTCGTTAGCGGATTTTCAAAGTTTTCTTTCATACGAGAGATGATGACTCCTATGGATGCTTAGATGGATATTTGTGTTTATTTCAGCTCCCGAAGTTATCCAAAATGAACGCTATACATTTTCTCCTGACTGGTGGGGTCTTGGATGTCTTATTTACGAGATGATCCAAGGAAAAGTAAGTTTGTTTTGTACATATATTTCATCCTTCTTAACATGATAGACTGAGTTGTGGTGTCACAGTGCTTACAGCATGGCCTTTCACCTTTGACAGCGAGGGTTTTGACTCCTACAATATGCAGGGCTCAAAATAACGGCCGAATTTTAAATCCTTATGATAAAGATTTCCCCGAAAGCACTACAGTAACACTGATAACGTTGCCTTTTCACATAAATACACGGTAATTGCTAACGTCTTGAGCGTTTAGAACGTCACCATGAAACAATAAAAGCGATGTCTCTGAACAAATTCTTATGATTTGTTTCACTGTTAGTATATGCGTATTAGTGACCGGTCAAAAACAGATTTTGACCGAGCTAAAATCAAGCTGACCGGTCATCTTGACCGGAGACCTATCGGCCGTTATTTCCGCATGTGTGCGCGCAATTTTACCCCATTCCTGTTTGACTCTACCAAACACCGTAGATTTGCATTCAATTTCCCCCTGTAGTAACACTTGATCAATAAGGGATGACGATTACTGGATCTCTAGGGAGAGCAGTTTAGAACTGATAGAGCTATCCGGTATAAATGTATTTAATAGTACGTGTAGTTTAGGTTTCCTAGTGTGGTAGGAAAATACCGAACCAATATGGGATGTCCTCATACCGGACTTCTAAGGAGAACTGTTTAGAACTGAGTCTGAGAGAGAGATCCAGGATAAATAAAGTTAATTTAGTTTACGTTTCCTTCTGTGGTAAAACTGCATTGACCAATAAGAGATCGATCTTACTGGACCCTAGGGAGATCAGTTTAGACCTGATAGATCTCAGTATCCAGTAGAAATTGTGATAATCTGGTTAGTGGAGGTGATGCACTAAACTCATGCATGTTCAATGATTTTCCAGTCTCCGTTCCGAGCGCGGCGAGAGAAAGTGAAACGAGACGAAGTGGAGAGAAGAGTTAAAGAAGATACTGAGGAATATTCAGACAAATTTAGTAGTCATGCACGACATGTTTGTTCACAGGTAAGAACACAACATGTCTCAAGATCTAGGCGTCTAGCCATTACTTAACTAGACTTAGGTTCTTTCAATGAAGTGTCTTCCATGCGCTAGAGAAGCGAGAAAGACATACCGAGGAAAACCGCTGGAACTCTCTAGCGCCTCGCGCCACCTCTTACCATCTAGCGTCTTTCGAAAATAACTGGAAAGCCTCTGCGGAGGAGGTTACGAAGTGTCTCCATTGACAGCTGGGGAAGCTAGCCATGGCAGCTGGTCATGCTATGCAAATAAACACGCACTTAGATCGTCTAAAGACAATACTGACCCTAAGCTTTGTCCTTGTAAAGTCATCCATGTTCTCACCTTGATCACTGCCGCTTGACCACCATCTGCTGCTCGATAGTGCTTAGTGAAAACCACATATGAAGGGTCTTAGGTTTAGGTGGATGGATATTCCGAGTGAAATATTATATACAATTATCTTATGAAGGGTCTTAGTTCGTTTCCGTCTGAGTACTGAGGAACCGAAGGAAAATTGTTGTTGAATTTTTGTTGTAAGAACAAATGCAGTGCGTAACTAACTGTTTTAGTAAAAATATCTTGTCTTTCTTTAGTTACTTGCTAAAGATCCGAAGACACGACTTGGATGTCGTGAAGGAGGTTGGGACGAGTTAAGAAGACATCAATTTTTCAGAAACATCAATTGGGCGCAATTAGAAGCTGGTCTTATAAAACCGCCTTTTAGTCCTGATGTAAGTTAAAGTGGAGTAAGACGAGCAACAAAATTGCTTCTACTTGAAACAAAAACTGATTTCAACGCATGTTCATTAAAACTGTTCACCGATAAGTAACCAAACGTGAGACAACATTCGTAAACATTTCTAAAATCAGTTTTTGTTGCAAGTTGCTGAACACTACTTAGCTTGAAACCAAGCAATACCACAACCGGTTTTACTTGCTGCGTTTACTGAATACAACTATGCTATTATACTTTACGGTATTTCTTTATTCAGAAAGTGTAGGTTCGGAAAGCATTCTGCAGTCGGTTGTACGAAGCTTGTTCTGCAATGTATAATATATATTATTTTCATTTACGTATAGCCTCGCGCGGTGTACTGTAAGGATGTCCTTGATATTGAGCAATTCTCGTCAGTCAAAGGAGTAAGACTGGATGATAGTGATGAAGGATTTTATCATAAATTCTCTACTGGTTCAGTCGCAATCCCCTGGCAAACAGAGGTATGTATACCATAGAATTCCGAAGATAACGGCCTCCTCTCTAGCCTGTGTTCCAGTCCAAAACACAACGGTGTAATGGACTGGGACACAGGCTACCCCCTCTCATACAGGCTCGCTACTTTTGGAGGGGCCGTTACTTTGACGCTGTTGTGAAAAATATATATATCAATAGCGATTTTTGAGCCCTAATACTATACTGGCAAAATTTACGAATTAAACACAACCCGTATTTCTTCAATCAGATGATCGAAATGGAATGCTATGTAGAATTAAACAAATTTGGTGAAAATGGAACGAGGTCGGCAGATCTTATTGGAGATCACCCCCCGGAACCTGAGAAAAATCCCGGATGTCTCAGTAGTATATGTGGTGGAAAATCAAATAATAAAACGGTAAGGCTAATGTCTATCCACAGTTTTATAACAAATATACTTGCAGGGAGGTGAGTCCGGGATTTGACGCACCGAGGGTGGCTGGTAGTGGTCTTCGGACAGCTACCAGCCACCCTCGGTGCGTCAAATCCCGGACTCACCTACCTCCAAGTATGTTTGGTTTTTATCTCATGCCATTTCGGGAAAAAGTACTGAAGAAATTACGCATTTTAGTATATAATTTCTTGTTTGGATAACGAACATTTTAGCCGCCAACATACTACGCAAACAAACAAACTGCTATATCGATATACCTCTGCAATTGTTAAAGATTGATTTGCATTCAGCACACAAACGACAAGATAGATGCAGACTATTTTCACATCGTCGAACATGACTTGGTCACAACCAAATAGAAACCATGCATTACTAGTAGCCAGTTCTCTGTATCAACACAAAGTCACTTCTGTTTAACCAGGATCGCTCGTCCCGTGCGCGAAGAAAGCGATCGATTAATGGAAAATGTGGCCTTAACACATTCTAAATTTCATGTGCATATATAAGTTGATCGATTTTTGTTCTAGACAGACGCGAGAGAAACAACCGCAACAACAAGCATCAGCTGAGATTCAACCCATTCCTTCGCCACAATAGAATTCAATGTACAGACGGGTCGTAATTTATGTGGTGGAAATATTTTTAACTCCGACCAAAATACGTGGATCATGCACACTTGTGCTGTACACGAAGACTCGAAAACTGATCACAAACATTTGCAAATTACTCAAAGGCTGGTCCGGTTAAAATCTCGTAAATATTAGATACAGAACATTTGTTTGTCCAAACATGTAATTTGATGCACTAGCCGCGCTACTCAAACCATTTTAGTTGCCAGCATGTAACAATGTAATCGACTTTAAAGGCCCCTTCAAACCATTTCAACCTCGTGGACGGTGTTGGATGAAAATTTTGAATAAAGGCAACCCTGGTGGCTGATCCAACGTTACCCAACATATACTGTTCAAACAGACGCAACAATGTTACATCCAACAATGTGAGATGATGTTGGACTGACATGTTGGACTGGTTTGAATGGGCCTTGAAGTACAATGCACCTGATGGGTTAACTGATAGGTGTATACGGGAGATTTAATCTGTTGAGGGAACGCATTTAGAAAGATTATGTTGATAGAGTTCACTTAGACTACAAACACGTATTCTGTATCTAAAGGCTTGCTAACTTTATCGTATCTGATTTTCGCTTAGACGTGTGTTGAAGCACATTAAAGTAAGACTGTAAAGGCTCTTTTCCACTCATCGCAAAACCAACTCGCAAGCCCACTGCGAGTGCTTGCATCTAATTAAAATTAACTATCGAGCATTTTGATTGGATAAAAGTACTCGCAGCGAGCTTGCGAGTTGGTTTTTGCGATGAGTGGAAAAGAGCCTTTAAGAGCTGCTGTATTTGCTATGTATCGTAGGCATATAGTATTTCTCGTTACTTACAGTCCGGCTGGTGTACGTTTCATTATCCTGTAGCGAGAATTGGATTCGGGAAAACTGTTGGTCTGTTCAGGCCTTTAACCTCCTTAGCTTCGCATGCAAAGTGCCCATTTTAGATCGTGTGATGTTTTCATCTTACGACTCTGTGTGCACGTTTCTCGTTCATTTTCAAACATAAAATGCTAGTGATAATTAAGAATACGGGAAGACACACGTAAAAACGCACAAGTTGTAACAAGCCTGAAGCAGACTTGTACCAATGCTGTTTCAACAACTTGTTGTCAGGATGTGTTCGCCTGCTTGTCTCCAGCTTGTTTACAAGTTGTCAACGGCTTGTTGACAACTTGCTACAAGGTTATTGACTTAACAGGTTTGTTACAAGTTGTTCAAACAACTTGTTACCGTCCTGCAATTCAACAACTTGTTAACAAGTTGTGAGTGACAACCTTGTAGCAACTTGATAAAATGACAACATTGTTACAACTTGTTGACAAGCTTGCTACAAGCTTGTCGTGAACACATCTTGTCGTGAACACATCTTGTTGACAAGATGTGAGATTTTTACATGTGTAATACAAGATGTAAACGTGCCTGACGATCTGAAACGAGTATTTTGCATACGAAACTAAATAGGTCTAGACTCTAGAGACACTTGATGAAATTACTTGATCGTACATGAAACAAAAGGTGGAAATCAATGTCTTGGTTGAGGAAAGATTCAGGTTGTGATAGTACAGTTCATGTCTCCGGTCATTGGAGCTGGAAGTGTAGCAATGCGTTTAGTTTAATCATTCTTGATTTCTTGCCATTGTTTCATGTGCGTTGAGGCAAATTCTCAAAGTGACTATTATTTTCTGGCTGGTCCATTGTTGGCATTGATTGTACAGTTATAAAGAACAAATTGGAAGCATTTTAGAATATATCTTGTTAGCGTTTTATTATTGACAGAATCATGATCATTACTATTGGTATTACCATCGTGTCTATCTTTTTCATAATCATACATCATCATCACCCTCATCATTATCACCATTTGACCACAATCTTCATCGCCATTACCATCACCACCATCATTATCATCACTACCATCTTCATCGCCATGACCATCACTACCCTTATATCGCCACCACCATCATACCCCTTGTTACAGCGGAACCAAGGGGGCTTATCTACAGAGATGAACTCTCTCATATCTATGAATGCTCATAGCCCTACTGCTTTTCCACCAAGAAATCGCGGGTTGTTCAAAACTGGAAACATTGCCACCACCATGTGAATATTTTCACGTATTGTTCTACACATTGTTCACGAGTTGTTCACAGAATTTCTCGTTCAACAGAACCAGGAACCTTGATCACTGTTTGAACATACTGAAGGATGAAGAATATTCCAAAGTTGCCACAAGAAACAATCAAATATTTTGAGTAATATCACAGAGCACTCGTGTTGGAAGAAAGGTAGCACTTTCAAATCACGCCTGTATCAAGGGTCCTGAAAAAATGAAAATTTTGATGAACTGAAATGTCCGCAGGAAATAGCCAGCATTACAAAGTGTTCAAAGTACAAAAACATAAATCTGAAAGGTAGAAAACACTCTTCAAACAACCATTTTAAAAATGGAGGTGCATTCATGTCTGGAGCAAACATTTTCTATATTTAAAATTTACCTTGCATAAGAGTTTTTGCTTCCATTCGTCAATGGCGAGTGCGGAAAATGTCCTTACTTTTAGTAAGTTTCCATCGTCCTCTAATGAAAGAAGGAGTATGTTATATATTTGCAACTAAACGGTATCCATTTCTACTGGAGTTACAAAATGGTTGCAAAATTACCAGATGAGACAGGACTTTCTCTATGAAATTCTTCAAGAGATCTTTCAACACAAAGCCTTGCTCTACTTTTGAAATCTTCTAAATTTTCGTTTAGGCTAAAAGCAAGAGCAATATATATTTTACCATGCGATGATACACACAAGTACCTGAAGGTGACATTGCCTGAACTGCGCAGCAAACTAGGAAACCTTGTTGCGGATCCATTGTTTCTTGACCATGTTTTGCGAACGTGGGAAAACCTGGAAAATATTTTTGCTCCATGGGAAGCAAATTTTGTTTCCGCAACAATGTTGCCAAGGGTGGGCAAACGGTAAAACATTCAAGGAAACATTCTAAATGTTTTTGCATCAATGTTACCAAGTTTGCCAGGGCCTTTTTTAAGAAATCGTTAGTGGGGGGGCCATCATCGAAAGGGGACGTAACAAGTAGGTGGCGTATTACAGGTGTGGGAAGGTGAAGGGGGGTCTGGGGTCCTCCTCCAGAAACGTTTTGTATTCTTGAGTCTCTGTGGCTTGATTTCCTGCATTTTCAGAGAAAATTTTGATATATCCCATCTAAACGGAGCCAGGTTTAGTTGTGAGAATACCATAACTTTACTCTAAACTCAGTTTTTCCCCCTTTTTTTGCTTATACTTTGGAAAAAAGGGACCTTCACTGGGGGGGGGGCAAAATAGCTTACTGGGGGAGGCCAACATGGGGGCTCGGGGGGGGCTTGGCCCCTCCAGTACATTAGTTAAAAAAGGCCCTGAAGTTTGCCCAGAGCTCATATTGTAATAGTACTATTATATGGTAGCAACAATTTCTTACCAACTTGCGGCTTCTTCATTCAAAGGTCTACCCGTGTTCATAGTGTAGAAACAACTCTTCACATATTTTAGTACATCACTAAAATGCAACGAAATTATCATGAGACATGTGTTTTGATTTTGACCGTTTCTGCTCCGCGGCTGTAAAGTCCTTGTCGAACGAGGATGAGAGTCGTTGAGAGTTGCAACTTCGCTCACGCTTGATCGCCAACTCTCATCAACTTTGAGTTGGTTCAAATTTTGATGAGACTTTTCCCTCGTTTGACCGGTACGCGCGGTAATATCCAGCTAGTCAACTCTCACGCAACTCTTGTTTTCGTTTGACCGGGGCATTAGAGTTGATGAAACTCTCATGCAAACTCTCACTTGCCAACTCTAATTCTCGTTTGACCAGGGCTTAACTACACCTTTGGAAGTAAGAGTCACAAAGCATCCTATTTGATAGAACTTTTAGTAGAAGGTGCTTGTAGATGGAATATTCGAACGAAACCTAGACCTAGCCAGGAGCAGTTGCGAAATTTGCAACTTAGGCCCTCTGGTAGGAATTGAACCTGCATGCGGCCATGCGATTCCGGTGCAGCGCTCTAACCAACTGAGCTACAGAGTCCAGTTGCTGAGCATTAACCGCAAGTTCGTTGTATATATGATGGGAGTGATGCCAGTATTAGGGATGGGTAAATACATACCAAAATCTGTACCGTTCGAATATTCCATCTACAAGCACCTTCTACTACAAGGCATCCTACCCTATATGATTTTCTTCTTTATTCCAACAAGGGAACGCTTGTTCAATGTTTAGTACCCTTGAAACAAAAAAGGTATTGTGATTAACGCTTTATATAATACTGATAACAAATAAATAATTGAAGTAACAGATATGAAAGTTTTTCTTACCCATTCTTATGGATTTGTGGATGAAAAACATGACTGGTGAAGCGGATTAATGGAGCAGCATTTGGAAAACTATAAATTTAAAAATCAAGTCAGGCCTAGGACGGTTGAATTATATAGTATCATTGTTTAGTCCATGTAAAACAATTTGTTTTACGTTGTTTAGCGCGTGTTGCTCTCTAACCTAAGTCCCGTTAAGCACGCATAGTGCGCAAAATATTGAAAGGTTTTTAGACGGGTATGCCGCGCAAAAAATAAAGACGCGCAAAAATAAAGACGCGCAAAATTAAAGACGCGCAAAATTTAAGGCGCACTATGCATCAGAGATTAGGTGTGATTTTCAGGCTATTCTTGATGTCTGCGATATTTCAATATTACCTGTAATATTTTGATACTCTTGAAAAAAATACAAGGTTTGCAGTTCACAAAAGACAAATTGGAAATTATAGCGACATGAAAAATGATATAATTATAGGAGGTGCGCAAACTTTTTTGGGAAAGTGGTTAAACTGTTTTGGGAAAGTGGTTTGCAAACTGCTAAACATTAATCATATTATGGACAAGTAAAAACTGCTTGAACCAGTGATAAAAAGCAATTTTATAGCAAACAAATAGTATTTAAAAATAGACTCTATTTTGCATTATCATTACATATACATACTTGTCTTGAAATAAAATATCAAATCTGAATATTCCTTCACGAAAAGGACCAGCCCTTAAAAATATTATCCCATGCCATACTAAAAAACAAGTAAGAACTGGGATTAGAAGAAATCTTTGTTGCCATTTGCTTTTGAGAGATGTGTTCTAACATGCACAAATAATCTCTTTTTACATCAGGGACATTCAGTAGGGATGGGTGAATCAGAATGTGAAAAATGACATATTTGCTGTCATAATTGTGAGAGCACCCCTCTATAGGGGTCTGAACATGAAAACTGGACTATTGAAACCTCAACTTGAGGGAGAGCCTCAACTTGCGAGAGAACCCCAACTTGTGAGAGGGCCCCACTTGGGTTTGGGTCCCCGTGCAAGTTGCCCCTTCTGTCCTCCAGCTCTGGCAGGTCTCTGCAATTACTGGGTGGGGGGTTACATATTTCTAGAGGGATGCAACCTTCCCCTCCTGAGCATGGAGACGAGAGGTACATCTGCTTTTGAATATTTTTCTGATTATTTTGAATATAAAGTTCATAGAATGTGAATGATATATTATTCTACCTTGAAGTGATTTTATTGATGGTATTACATAAACTCCACCTGGAGGATTTTTACACAGATATTTGCTGAAAAAATAACATAATAAAAGTAAACTTTTATCAAGTTTATATGGATAATGTCACAATGCACCTGGTTTTGTAACCTTACTACCAGGGTCACAGAATAGGAAATGACCAGAAAGGCCACTCAGCAGTGCAACGTGACACCCTATTTTTATGCAGTTATCTGACCAGAATAATGGCGGACCAGCCAGTTCAGCGTGTTTATTGGTCAAAAAATGCAATTGACTGGCTAGAATAATGGTAATGAACATGCGTAATGCGACATGCGCAGTGTCAAAAACTTCAAAGGTTCGGCCTCAAGTGGCCCTTCTAGTCATTTCCTATTCTATGCCAGGGTGCCCACACAATAGCTGCACCCCTAGCAAGGGGGAGGTGAAGCCTTGTGAAACATGTATATCAAAAGGCCTTTCACATGATCCGATTTGTCAGATCCGATTTGTCAGATCAGATTTTCCTCTTGACGTATGTGATTTACTGGATTTGCTGACTAGAGTAAGGCTATTGGTTCATACCTGGCGAAAAGTGTGGTTGTTGCTGTAATGTGTGAAATCACATACGCCAGGAGGAGAATTAGATTCCGACAAATCGGATCATGTGAACAGCAAGGGGTGGGGGGGTGAGGTGAAAGAGCTGCTTCCAAGATGTTAAGAGTAACAGACCATTATATAAAGGGAAGGGTACATCAGTACATGCTTGCTCAATTAATGAGTTTTAAATTAAATTAATATTATACGTAAATATAAAGGAAAATTTATCCCATGTCAACGACATGTAAAATCGTGTAAAATTCACTTCAATATAACACGATAGACTCACAATTCCATTAATATATCGTGTTCTTTAAAGTAACTTGAAAAATCCTCATGAACTCTCGCGTTGTTTACTTGGTTTTGGTTTTCATTGTCAGCTAAATTAACCTCGCAACTTGCGGAGCGTTTCATCGTCTTGCCAGGATACCCAAATAACTTCTTAGTTTCTCTCTTGATTTTATTACTTAACCCAAAAACCCTCATGGATTTATTTGGCGACGATTCACGCGAAGATTGAATGTCCGTACATTCCGATTCATTCTGATTATTAATATCCTTTTCATTTGTCTCTTTTGAATTTTGCGTTTGACTATCTTCCGTCGATGGCATCCTACTCGTTTAAATATTTGTTTAGTCTCTTGTAAATTGGCCTAAGGATTTATATTCTTTCTTGAAAGCGCGTGAATATTTAATTTCTATTGTCAATATGAACACGTATCATGAATGTTGTTTTCATATTTGTCCTGAACACACATTGTCAAATATTTTCAATGTATCGCCAGAGATGTATCGCTTTCATTTTCAGTTAATTATTAACCAAATATCAGCAAAAAATTCCAAGTCTAGATTACAGGAAATCTTTTGCCCTTTCAATTGTCGAATTTCAAAAATCAATCAATTTGTTATAGTTCTGACCGTTGACTTGTGTTTGCATGAAATAAATAATTAATTAGTCATTGTCATTTTATCTAGTCCCGATGTAAACAAACCGGCAACGTCCGTTTGTTTACATTTTAAACACGCTATATTTAAAAAATTATGATGTGTTCTGGTTCGCTATGCTTTAAATAAATACAGATTCGAGTTTCTGATTTAGCGAAGATGTCGAATTTTAGTTGAAACATGGCCTTTACTGTAACAGTATATATTTGTATCAGCACATTTTCGCTTTACGGTTTTTCCTTTATTTTCCAGAGTATGCTTTGAATACATATTTAGAAACTCTTCGTGTTTCTAATTATGCGTTCTAGGTATAGTATTTTTGTTCTAATGGAAATTTAGAGTTGCAAATAAGGGTAAATAGAACGGATTGAGACTGTTGGGTCAGGTAAAAGACAAAACGAAAATATTCATCTTGAAAAATCCAGCATATACACTTTTATCAAAACAACAATATTTTGCAGTAATAAAGTGACTTTTAGAATATCTTAAATTCATTTTCTGAACATTATTTCCAACCAAATTCATGAAATTAATTGACCGAAAACGATCACTAGTGCCAATCCTCTTCTCCGTATCCAATATGGCGACCGCTGTAGACGAAACTGCAGCAAATGCTGCTTTAACAAAAACATTTGACAGTAAAACAACAGCAGATCTTGAGAGAGTGACGGATTATGAAGAAGACAAAGAAATAAGCCCAGTGAACATTGGAAATGTAAGTGTCATACCGATAAATATAAACGACAGTTAAATATTATATATATATCAATATCATGTAACTTTTGTCTACAGCCTGTTGCCCATGATATATTTATGTTTGCTAAATATTCTAATAATAATTCAATAATAGGCAATCTCATTTGTTGATGATACATATTCAAAGGAAAAAGCTGTCAAGACTGAACGGTATAAAATACATTATAAAAGCATTTATATTAATAAGAACCATATAAATCTTAGGGAATAAGAATAAAACAATATTTTTGTGTGTTTACAGAGAAAAGGAATTGTCAAAAGTTGCAATTAAGAAAGAACATGTTGATTTGATAGTAAGTATTTTAAATACCAATCATGTGACAATGATTGAAAGAAGAAAGGTGTGAAAGAAAGGTGTGAAAGAAGAGGTCTGGGCCATAGGCAGATTTTCAGATTTTGCTCTGGGGGGGGTGCCAAATATTTATGGGGGGAGGTGAGTGACAGGGTGCGTAGTGCCGTCAAGCAAGCTGCAGCAGGGGTCTGGGGGCACAGTTGGCAATGGGGGCAGAAAATTTTGAGATTTTTGGTCTTATTTAGTTCAAAATCCTTGTTTTTAGTCTTACTTAGTTCAAAATCTTTATTTCAATCACACGAGGGTGCAAAATATTTTTGAGGGGGTGTGCACCCCCCGCAGCCCCCCAGAAAATCCGCCTATGGTCTGGGCATAGTCATTAAATGGAAGTGTCTTTTACTTTAACTTATTTATGCAATAGAATACTAATTAGTCTAATTTATGCAACATATATTACATATTTTTACATTATTGTTAACCATTTTAATAATTACCAGATGCGAGAAATGGAAATCTCAAAGTCCGCAGCGGAATGGAGTCTAAGAAGCCATGGTGGAGATGTTGTGAAAGCATTAATTTCATTGACAAATTAAGTACAAACATAAACATTATTTTCTATGTGAGAAAAAGCTGCAAATGAAAGGAATAAGAAATGGCATTTTGCAGTTTGGGATATTTGCCTGGTGGAAAACATGCTTGACCTAGGAATTGTCCAGCCTTGCACTTTAATTTGAATTGCACTGAATATGCATTGGCTAGGAGAGAGCTTGGGGATGTTGGGCCAAGATTAATTTCATCCTCCCCAACATGTCTTGAGCATATTTTGTGCAACATTTTCTAGTCTACACCTGAGTGTAAGGCTGGGAAATATGAAACTATACAGTGACAGATAATTAGTTGTCTATATTCTACTATTCTACTTATATAATAATGCAACTTTGGGTTGATCTAGGCTTCTAGAATAGAAGGAGTTTTTTAAGGCAGACACCTTTTCACCACCAACAAATAAATTTTAAAAGCTTTAGTATCCACAGGTTAATTAGGACTATTTATGGGGGCTGATTGTCCTAGGAGGGTGCAACTCCCCACACTGTAAGGAAATTAACCTGCAAGGAAATTAACCTGTAATAGACGTCTTCCACTTACTATAGTTTTAAATTTTTAAGTCCCAAGACCAGGCAGAGCAATACATTAGATGTATTTTAAGCTGCACTTCTTTTACAAATCCTCACAAAAATTGTGTTATTTTTCTCTGAAATTACTTTTGATAAACAGTGTATGGTGTCAGGAAAATTTTTTGAGTAAATTTGAATACTCTATACAACCTGCGGGTATGAACGAAATAACCGTATCAACATAAAATAAATCAGTTCAAAAGCTTGTTTTGGTGATTTATCCACAAACGTTTTATTATTTTTGTGCTCCAGTTTTAGCGAGATAAATTGTTCACAGTAGGGCTTAAAACATATTTTGTGGTGTAAAACACAGCTGAGAATGGAATGCACCTTGAAGCAGTTGTTGAAATCGTCCTGTCATCAGTTCACTGAAAGAATATCACCTTGGCCTTTGGATGAAGCGAGAACCAGCTCGTTGTATCCGGCCTTTCAGCTCTTTAAGATGAAGAATATTCTAGGTATTTTAGACAATGACCCGAACTTCCGTGCTGTGACTAAATATTGGAGTTCAGTTTAGGTCTTTAGGAAGCGCACTGATCCAGGCAGAACCTGAAATAGCGGTCGGAAGTCTGACATTTTCCGACCAAATTACCGGTTACAGGTAACACAGAAAATTGAAAGGCGTATGCGACGCATGCGCAGGTTTTTCCCCGACCAAATGCTCATTCTAGATAAACATAATAGACAATGAACCTATTGATCGAACATCTAGGTCCAAAAGGTCGGAAATCTGAATCATATGTTATTAGAATTATCCGAAAATACAATTGGAACTCTCACCTTAACTGACGCCTATCTATTACGGACAGTTAACATTTCCTATGCCCCGACAATGTTTTCATATATTTTCTTTAAAAATGACCTTCTCTAATGGGGACGAACACTAATCTCGGCCGCAATGCTGAACTGTATTATGAAGTAAACATCTCTATTACGTACTCAACGGTGATGATAGTTTGTGTTGAGTACAATATCCTGTTTGCAGTTCCAGAAATATCGTTTCGTTAATAACTTAAAAGTGATGTCATCATTGTGACCTTTCTAATACGGACTCTGCAGCTCTGCTGCGGTTCTTCGGTGACTATACTGGATAATTCTGACAATTAAATACAGAGATCGAAGAATGGATAATTCGCTGTCTCGAGCAGGGTTTGAACTCACACATAAGGATTCGGGCTCGCGACGCTATGACCCTGTAGAACCATGCATAGAACCTTTACTTTATCATTCATTACTCGCAGCATGGCGTTCACTGTGACGTCATATGCCCTATTGTATATCGCATCCGGTGTAGAGTTGGTCTTCCTGGTTTATAAACAGACAGCGCAGTGCAAATTGTCAGTAAACCAAGCAGCCAGTATATTGATACGTGCGAGACAACGAGCAACTTATTGATCGTTCAGTTTTTATGACCATGAAGGTAGCGATCAATATCCTCCTTCTTTGCCATGCAATGCAAGTCGTTTCATCGTCGTTTGATCTCTATAGCTCCATGGATGACGCACGGAGCGCAATTATGTCCTTTTACGAGCCGACTCACGTCGAACCTCAAGTAAAACCATCGGTAAAGCCATTCAGGCCTAACCCAGTCCTAGAGACTTCCGTCAGATCCAAAGAGAAAATTGTAGTACCAGAAATAACGTCTAGTGAAGACAGTCATTTGATCCATAAGTCAATAGCCTTTGGCAAGGACGGCGTATCAAAACATAGCCTCTCATTCAAAAAATTCCCGAAAGTATCCACTAAGCGGACAAGTATACGTCCTAGATACAGACTCTGGCGGAGACCTATCCCTATCGAGCGCAATATCGAGCGCGAACTTATCCCTATCGAGCGCGAACCTCTCCATAAGCTCGAATCGTTCCCTATCAAGCTCAAACCTCTCCCTAAACCAACTCAAACTGCAATTAAAAAGTCTCAACCTGTTGCCTCGAAACGCTTCTCGTTGAACAAGTTTGCTGAAGCTATCGAAGACATCGAGAAAGCGTTGGCGGATGCGCAAATTGTTGGTCGCGTAAAGCACGACGAAAAGCGATTGAGCAAACTGAGAAATCTTATTAAAACGGCCGTTCAAAAGAGAAGTTATCGTTTTGCGCGGAAGGCCATCGGTGAAGCGATGTTCACGATCAGGAAAATAAACGAACAAAGGTAATAATAGGATCGAAATATAACCATTTATGAACAACTTGTTGATCGAGTTTAATATAATTTAAATACAATCCTAATCCTGAGCCTAATCCTAACCTTAACCACAATCAAACCCTCACCATAATCTTAATCCTAACCATAATCCTAATCCTTGCAACATAATTATATGACAATATGGAAAAGTACTATATTTATGTAGTGTTTTAGTTTATATCTTTGGCTTTCAAGACGTTTTCATTTTTCGGTTTCTATTTATTTGTTTATTCATTAAATTCGTCTTGTACACATTATCATTACATACATAACTGTACACAATTCATCATGGCAAGGAATCCGCAACAGCGTACGCCAGCTACTGCTGGGCCAATAGACACTTCCTGAATTTGCTGGCTGGCAATGAAAACTGCTTATTTCGAGGGGGAAGTGATTAAATCACTGATTTAAAATCTGGTGCACCTTCAGAAAAAGCACAACTTTTTTTTTAAAATCACGAAAAAATCCGTAAAAAAAATCGGAAAAAAAATCACAACAAAACTAAAAAAGTCGCATGATTTTTTAATCTCGTGCACTTTGTAGGAGTGATTTGCCCCTCGGCTTATTTAACAATGGACTACATTGTCCGCCTCGATTTCAAGCTATTTGTTTCGTGTGCACTCAAGCAAATTCGATAAATGTCTGTTAATACATAAATCACATTAAATTACGTTTTGATTTCTACTTTACTAAAGGAAGGCAGGAGGACGAGGCAAAAGGACCATTGTCGTGTCATCGAAGGATTTTCTTGGCAGCGTCAGACGGACAATAGGTGTATCAGCTTTCAATGATCTTCTAGCCATGCAAGGTCAAGTTACACTCATGTTTGCCATTGATGATACAGGCAGTATGCGGGAGGAGATTGCAGCTGCCAAGAAAATTGCAACATCTATCGTGAATCAGCAACGCACCGAACCTGTCGATTATATCTTATCCCCATTTAATGACCCAGGTAATTAAACTATTAATTAATTAACTAATTAATGACCCAGGTCATTGTGACGATGGTTTTACAATTCAGTCAATTTTTTGCCTCGTACTATGGCATATTATTCAATGATTTTTTTTCGTCAACACCGTCTACTACGCTAATAGTCACCATGCATTATCAGAGAAACTATTAATTAATTAACTAATTAATGACCCAGGTAATTAAACTATTAATTAATTAACTAATTAATGACCCAGGTAATTAAACTATTAATTAATTAACTAATTAATGACCCAGGTAAGTGGCTAAGTGCTACATTGATCAAGTTTCGAATCGTAGCAATTGTCACACCAGGCGAAAAGCGCAATTTAAGAGCCCATTAAATAACTTTCAAACATGACATCACAGAAAATAATCAAATTTATTTGCTCATGTCTCGTTGAAGTTGACCACCATCTGCTGCCCCATATCGCTTAATGAAACCCCATTAAACTAATAGCTTGACTTTATTCATATTTCCCCCTTAGGAACTGGTCCAGTGACCTATTGTACAGAAACGGAGAAAGATAGGTTTGTGAAAGCAATAGCTTCACTCTCTCCTCATTCTGGGGGTGACTGTCCTGAATTGACGTTTAAAGGAATGACAGATGCTATTGATGAAGGCCCTTATCCTGACTCCCCCCTGTACGTGTTCACTGATGCTGGGCCGAAAGACAAAACAGATGACGATATTCAATATGTGAAAGAAGTCGCACAAGATCAAGGAATTGTTGTTAATTTCTTTGTTGTTCAGAATACTCGGTGTTCAAAACATGCGGATATCTCGTCATTTAAAGAAATAGCGCAAGCAACTATGGGTCAGGTTTTTGAATTAAAAGATGAGAATGAACTTGAGCAACTTCAAGGTTTGACTGCCACATCACTTGGTGGAACAGCTGTCGTAGCCAACGCTATTAGTGATAATCAGTCTGCGCGCAAGAAACGAAGTTCTTCAACTTCCAATTCCTATTCCATCACGGTTGATGATTCTATAGATACCCTTATTGTATCAGTGACAGCTGACCAACCTACAGCAGGCGGAAATATGTGGAGTGTGTCGCTGACCTCTCCTACAGGCACGATCGCGGGCGTCGCTACCAATAGCCTAGATCAAGGAACTGTCTACCAGATATCCAAACCGAATGTGGGGATTTGGAACTTGGGAATCAATGCTGATTCAAATGTGAATTATGATTTCTTTGTGAAGGGTTCCAGTGCAGATAACATTGATTTTGAATATTACTTTGTCAGGACTACAGTTAGAAGAGGCGTGGCTACTACCATCCCTATCACTTCACCTTTGCTAGGTAAGATCTCTACATGTAACTGAAGTGATTCTTCAGTTTATTGGCTGATAAGTAATAGGATTAAAATGGCCTTTTGAGGAGATCAGTTTGTTGAACTGAGTCTGATATATGTAGGTATCAGTGAGGCAAGTCATAATTAGGATCATAACGTGCCGTAGCGTTTCCATTGTGTAAATAGTTCCCACTAAACAAAAGTTTTGTTCCGAGATTGGAACGGAAAACTCGCTTTACTTGTCCATATGTGAAATCTACGGAACTGTAATTGTATGAAAATAATTGAACTATTTTAGGAATAGTTATGGCTTGGTACTCAGTATTTGCAGTACGGTCGAGTGTTGTATGTAGGTAGTTGTTCTATTGTGTAATTCCTGGTACTGTAGTTGCTAATAATTAATATAATTTTTATTGAAGATGGAGAAGCTGAAGCCATTTTGACACTGGGAGGAGTAGCCAACATTGACCAAAAAACGTTGAAAGCAGAACTCGTGACCTTACAAGGCGACATCATCAAGACAAGCAAACCCGTCTCCTTAACGTCCAAAGACAAGAAAGGAATTCGACATTCCTTTAAATTCTTCCCACCAAATCAAATTTTCAAACTCAGACTGAAAGGCATAACCAAAAACGGAAATCCATTTGAGCGTATCTGTCATACACCCATCAAACCTGAAACGCTTCTTGTCAAAGTTCTGTTCGCACGAAACGACTACACTATTGCACAAGGAAGCACAGGTTATGTCATATTTACGATTGAGAACTTTGGAAATAATGACGTTGTGGACATTAAATCATTTGGTAGTCTAGGAACGGTGGAGCGACAATCGCGAGCGATGAGTCGAGTTCGTAAAGGTCGGAGGACATCGTTTTCCGTCACATTCCGAGGAAATGCGAAGGCAACAAGGGGTGTTACAGTTACAATTGTTGTGTCGGTGAAAGGAAGAAACTCGGGCTCCAAGTCTGTCATGTCTGTTCCATTGTTAGTTGTATAGGTTACCATGTCAACATTAAAAAAAACGTGGACGTAATTGAACATTTTTAGACTAATTCAATGATAAACATTGAAACATAGTATAAAACAAAGTAGAATAATTTTTTACAAAAAAATATTCAAGATTTTAATATATAATCACTGTTACAACTTTACATCATTAATTAATATAGTCCTTGATCCAACACATTTTTTCCCAATCTATGTGTACATATAAATTTTTAAAAAAATCATTTAAATCTTACAAAACTACCCATCGCATTCGATTTCATCGTCTTCCTCCAAATTACTGATATTATTCTCAAGTTTGGTGAAATTATTGCGTTCAGTTTTCAACTGTTTGATGTATTTTTCAAAATCTTTGCCATCGCAGCGAGTCTCTTCTTCTAAAATATCTTGTTCATCATCATTAACTGCGGGCAACATGGCGTCGTTCATTAAACACAGATCGTTTCTGTCTCGTCGCGTTCTTTTCGGACTTAACCATTCATCAATATATCTATCCATTGTATGATTCCCTGTTTCATCGTCTGCCTTTTCATGTATCTCTTCGTCCAATAAATCGTCCACAATTTGGGATTGTAGTTCCTTCTCTGACAAATCCGTTTTATTTGGAAGCCACAATGGTCGTTTGACGGCCGGCGAACTCGGAGCGCTCCGTGGATGAATCGGTCGGTCGTAGCCTTTCGCGACAATCCTCCGAGCTACAGGCGAGGTAGGTTGACTTTTAGATGCAGTTGAAGTGAAGAGAGCCTTGCGACACTTCTTGCCGGGTCGCGGTTGATACACCCAGTTGGGATTTTCATGTTTGTGTTTTTCTTTCAACTCATTCGCTTCGTCAAAGTAAGGTTTTTGTTCACTGCCTGGCAGCTCGTTCCAAATATGACCCAGTCTCACGCTGATTTCTGCATTACTTGCATTGGGAAATCTTAAAGGAAGAGAAGGAGAAAGTGTATTTTAAAGTGAATTTTATTTTACCTATAAAGCTTGCTGTCAGTTTGGCTTAAAGTCCGGTCCAAAATCAAACTGGGCTTAAGTAAGTTTGTTCCCTTTGATATATTAAGCGCTCACTTGTCCACAGAGAATATAAAAGGAAATAGATTGAAAAATCGTGTATTACCTTTTCGCAATTGACGCTCTGTTCTTCTTTGCCCATACCATGAAAGCATTCATTGGTCTCTTCACATGGGGTTGGTTACTATGGTTGCATTGCACTTGTAAACTTTGATAGGTGAACGGCATTCTGAGAATGTTTGACTCATAGGATCTACATCAGGCGGAGGTATCCACGCTTTGAACGTCGGCTCACTTTGTGGTGTTCTTGGTGATTCATTTTCTTTTAATGGCGGCGTTGTTTGTGATGAGCAAACTGGAGTAGTTGTTGTAATTGGCGAATTGGGTGTACCAGCTTCGTATTTCATTGTTGGTGTCTGTGGTGTTGGTGAATTGAATGTACTGGCAGCTACACTTGTCGGTGCTTGTGGTGGCGTGACCACTGTGCTGGACAAACCAATCGAGGATGGTGTTTTGACCACTGTTGTGACCAAACCTATCGAGGATGGTGTTTTGACCACTGTTGTGACCAAACCTATCGAGGATGGTGTCTGTGGTGTTGTGATAAGTGACCTTGGGGTACCAATTGTATATATCGTTGATGCCTGTGTTGTTGTGATTGGAGATAGACTAGTCGGGTGTCCCGTTGTGGGTGTTTTTGGTGTGGTCATTGGTAACTTTAGATGACTACCATCTTTTATTGTTGGTGCCGTGACTGTTGTCTTAGCCGTTGTAGGTGTTATTGATATGTTATTAGGTGATACGGACAAACCATTTAGATCTTTAGTTGTTGGTGATTCGGGCGATACTTTTACTGTTGGTGATGTCTGTACGTTTGGAGATGACTCTGTTGAAACGATTGATAGCAATCTGAGGGCGGAACGAATAGGGACCGTCGTTATGGGTGCGGTCGTTGTAAAGCCGAGAGATCCTACATGATATCTTGTTGATAACGTACTTTGGCTGAGACAAGCTTGTTCAGGTAATGTCTGTGTAGTCAATGGCTTTGAAAGAGATATTTGATTTCTCTCTGAGCTAACTTGCAGCAAAGGGGAACCTGTTTGACTCGATACTTTTACTCGTTGTGTTAATTGTTTCTTATTGGAGGGAATTTGATTTTTAAGTGTTGGTGATGGGGTGACTTGTGGCTTGAAGGAACATACCTTTGGTATTTGTACGGTTATCGTTTGTTTAGGGGAACAGACTAGATTGGTTGACTCATTACCCTTCTCCGAACTCGAAACGCGTTTCACTACTGCACTTTGCGAAGCATTTCTTTCGTTTAGGTGTGTGCTTCGTTTGTTATTGTTCGCTTTTTTCAATTCCATCTTTATGTCTTCAGTGTGTTTTTGAGAAAGTTGACTTGCAGTAATCTTGGAAATTTGTGGTGAAGTTGGAATAACCTTATTTTTTCTCTCAGTTCCGAGAATATGTTCATCGCACGAACTGAATGGTTTTTCTGATTCTTTTTCCAATGGTTTGAATGCACAATGTTTGATTTCCACGGAATATTTGCAAGAAGTACTTTGCGGACTATTTTTCTCTTCGTTGATACGTGGTTTCGTTTCCATTGAATTTCCATCAAGCATTTGTTTCTCGTATTCATTAACTCTTTGGTCTTCTTGACGTTTGTCTTCTGTCATATGACGTGTAGTTCTAAGACTCGAGTCTTTATCTTGGTCAGATAATTTCGATGTTGTGCCAGGGCTGATTCTATTTGGAAAGTACGTCAAATATATTATACATGTATAATGCACAAAAATGATGATTTGAAACAACGAAAAGTATGTTGAAAACAAGCCCCTGTTGACTGTATTGCCGAGTTTAAACTTCTCATTAAATATCATTCACTAATGGCGTTTGTATTCAGTGATAGTAACTTTCAGTGAAGTATTCAGTGAAGTATGGTAACTTTTTCGTGCGTTCCAGACTGCTGTAAGTGTTGTTTTGGCTAGCTGTAAAGGCCGTTTGAAATCAATATGGAAAACAATGATACGTTGCAGTTTTTAATAATAACGATACAGTCATACAGAATGCCGAGTATTGTAGATTGTTGTTTTTAAGCCAGGTCCCATGGTATTCTTATAAAAAAATCATGATCTTATAAGAAATTAATGATCTTATGGTGAGAATATATTGTAAAAGATACTGTTTTAAAGTTTTTACAGCATTTGGAAAGTGTAAAGAAGAAGAAAAACGTAATATACCTGCAACCAAGACTTGAGAATACAGTTGTCGTTTTCTCGCTTTTGTTTTCCAAAAACTGTTTGGGAATTTTAAACATTTTTTACATTTGAATAGCTTCTCTCATTTGTACAATCCTCATTTCCACTTAGAAACTATTTTACAGACACCGGTCTTGAAAAACTGAGTTGTTTTTCACAATGCACTAGCTTGTCAATCATTTCAGAAAAAATAATTTGGCTTCATATTGTCATAGCAACGGAATTTAAATTACCAAGTTGATGCATTCTGTTGCTAGGTAACAGGATCGAAAACTCAACTCCATGACCACAGAAATCCACAAAATATATTATTGTAGCCTGGGTTAGCTGCGCATACCTGTGGTAGGCCACTGATCTGAAAAGTAGACTGGATAGCGCAACCCATTCCAGTTGTATTTGCCAAAAAGCAGATTTGTGCACAGGCCGGCTACGACCCCGTCACTTTCGGAGCCAAATTTGACTTTATAGTTCATAAATACATTTTCCTCGATAACGATACCATCATGCATCACTAATCATCAGTCTTAGTGACTAGTGTACATTTTTTGGTTTTTGCGCAAATAAATATAATTGTCTCACTCCATATAATTCATTGTACAATTTAACGTTCATAACTTTTTCGTCTTTATATATTTTTACTTATTTTATATTCATTTCTCTCTTTCTACACTCATTCAAGTCGTCCCTAATGTTTTTTGGATCGTTTGTTATTTCTTAACCATTTTGTATTAAAACAAGCGAATAAACTCTTTCCTTTCTTTCTTTTTTTGTTCTGTTGTTCATCATCAAAGTCATGCGGTCTTTTTAGATTTGATTTTGAAAAACCGTTGACAAGAGGCTCTTCATTGCTGTCTGAACTGTTGTATTGTATTTCATTTTTGGGAGCATTACGTAGCGTTGACGTTGTATACGTTTGATATTCTTCTTTACTTTTATCAGTTTCAGTGCCATGACCTCTTATTGCTCGGCAACAATTTGCACACAGTTCATTATTGACATTGCTTAAGGATGGAATGAGATTTCTTCTATCCGGCCTATTTTCACGTAGCTGTATGTTCTAAAAAAGCAAAATAGATTATTTTGAAAACAAATTATGTGCTGCATAGCCTTCGCAATCCTGTTATAACAACGCGCAAGACCATAACTTGTTCCGCTCTCTAAATTGCAGTGACATTTAAAAGAGTACAACTCCCTGGGCTAACTATAAAACACGAACGTGTGGTGCTAGCACGGGTGGCGGAAGCGGTTAGCGCGCTGCCTCTTACCACTGAGTTGAGCCTGTTTCACAACAGGTCGAGGTCACTGTTGGTACTCGCATGAGATCGGCAGTGTGCTCAAATAACTCATGTAAGTTGAGATTCTCTCCTGTGCTTCGAGGGTTTTCCCCGGGTACTCCGGTTTCCTCCCTCTAATACTAACCCTTAGGAACTAACAATGGGGCTACAGTAATTGGCTGACGCTGTTGTGGACTCCCTGCCATTGAGGCGAAGTTGAATAAAAAAAAAAAAAAAGTGTAGGTAGAGTCTTTACGAAGATACTGCGGTTAAGTTCACTCAGTCTACCTGAAAAATACAATAAGAACTTCGACGTTTCGAGCGAAGGCCCTTCGTTTGACCCTTCCAGACGAAGGACCTTCACTCGAAACGTCGAAGTTCTTATTGTATTTGTCAGGTAGATTGATCCAACTATAAAACATTGTTTCCTAGCCATGTTTCTCGAGGATGGGGGCATTGTTTTCCTAACAAAAATTACCCTTGGGAAACCAAATAAGTGATTCTTTTGGGAAACATTTTTGAAAGCAAATTTTGTCCTCGACATAAATATATATTCGTATACCTCGTGTTCCATTTTTCTATCAAACTCTCTAATTGGTGGGCTGTTCATGACTGTCAGACAAGATCTGAGCGTTTTTTGCAGTAAGACAAAATAGAATAGTTGTTCCATTTCAGCTTCGTCAAGTCTTCCATGAAATGTCCAGTTTTGATCTAAATTAGACGTTATGTTTGATCACGTGACAATAGTAGGGTAGACTCCCTAGAAATCGAGTGAGGGCCATCCCTCATTGGTCCAAGAGCAAACCTCAATACTAGGAAAACACCTGCGGTGTTGTTAGAGTGGAAACTGGAATCACACATTCACAGACTGATAAGAACAGCATTCAAGTTAGTTTAGTTAGCAAAACCTGAAATTATAATTCCATTGAAAATGAAGGTGGAATCGCACTTTCCTACACATTGACAAGGCGCCCTCAGCTCAATTTCCCAATCTAGCATTGCCTGGGCTCAATGATGGTATAACCCTGGTGCTATTGTCACATTTACAAACCACTTTTGAGTTCTTGATGTCTTAATAAATCATATCTCAGGATATTAAAAATTGAGTTCGTTCTTCACCTTGAGGAGACAACTTCTGCATGATTTTTTCAAGAATCTTTCTCATATTTGGATGATCATCTGCATAGACACAAATAAACAAAATGAATATAAATTCCACCATGCCACGCAGCTTGTTAACTTACTAACCTTGCTCCAGCTCTATAAATTTGCTAGCAAACGTCATAAACTGCGCTTCATGTTTTGTCTGCAGCTCTTGAATTTCATTCCGTAACGTTTTGACAGCCTCCTGTAAGACGTCTACGTTCCTTCTGTTCTCCTCCGCTCCACTCATGTCATCCTCGTCACAGGCTGTCACATCTGACGGGGATGTACCTGCACTAAACACACTTCCTATTGCTGAAAGCGACGACGATTTTGGTGTTGTACTGTCACTGCCGTACGACAAAATCTTGCCGAGTCTAGAAATGAAATACAATCAAACCTGGACGACAAAGCACTTAATACAGGGTGACCACTAACGCACGTCTAATACAGGCAGATCTAGTTTGATTTTTGTCTTTAAAGTAAACTTGGGGTTGTAAATTATCAGTAACAAGATCTTAATAGACAGTAGAACTGTTAAATTGGCAATGATGCCAATGAAAAGTTGTCAAAACTAATTTTATCATATTGTAGGAGGGTAGCAAAATGTGTTTCCGCGGCAATTGGGAAACATTCAAGGCAACAATGTTACCAAGTATGCCTTAAAAAAGCTACCTGTGTTGATCTGCGTTCTCATCTTCACCGTTGGCGCCATGATGCTCAGTCATCGAGGCAGTATTTACAAACAAACTACCATTCTCAGTATTTTGTGCTTCTTTCGCATCCTTGCCATTCTCTGATATCTGTAATTTCGTCAGTTCATCCAGAGTATTTGCACTTTGTACTAACGCACTTCGAAAACTTTTTATCGACTCATCTTCTGTCGTACTAGACATCCCATAATCCTCCCCGTTCTCCTGTCCTGTGTCCAGCATTGCCAGCAAGCTTTTGACAAGGTCTTCAATAGCCAACACAAGCTGGGATGACAATACCTTAGAAACAATACATGCATGCTTGGAATTAGATAGTCCTAAACCTCGTTAGCGCGCTCCCTCTTACCACTGAGGGTTTTTCTCCGGGTACTACGGTTTTCCTCCCATGCCACACCAAAACTAACTCTTCCACCTTAGCTAGTTAGAGGCGCCCCTAGTAAATTCGATTCGGTCACATTTGAGCTGTGTCTTTCTTAATTCAGCTCTCAGTTGCAACTAAGGATGATTATTATATACACCAGCTCTGTATATGAGGTATTCTGCAATCTGATTAGTTCTCTATTAGCAGGATATTAGCTCATATCCTGCTAGTAGAGAAAAGTAGAAAAATGGCTGGCAGATTTGGACAATTAAATGAAGAGGAAATTCAAGTTTTACTTGAAAAAAGTACGTCAAAATGTTCTGTTCATATCCAGAGCTTGTGTATATAATAAAACAGTTATTCTACTCACTCTTCTCGTATATGACTAATAGCTACAGCTCATATACGACTCGAGTTCGTAGAATAACTGTTAAATAACACCCCCTACAAAGACCTATATTCTAATCTTATTCAACATGGCGAAAATCCATTTGTTCGTCGAATCTCTGGGGATTGGTTGCAAATATTTGTACTATTATAGTACTGGTAAATCATGCACACGACCACTTCGGCTATGCTTTAGTACAGTCGAGCTTCTCTACGGACACCTCTCTAATACGGACACTTTGCTCTGTCCCTCCAGTATCCGTATTAGAGAGGTTCGATTGATTACCTCAGCCTTCAGCAGATCTTCGAGCAGGACTCGAGGATGTTTTGCTGGCGAACGCACACGACCTGGTGATCCATTAAGCAAACTTTGAAAACTCTGTAGTCGTACTCGCTCATATAGACGGACGTCTGAAGAATTTTTTGACAGCTTCGAGGGACTGCAAGATTGCTAAAGAGTTCAAAAAACGTTTGTCAATAGTCGAGTTTCACTTTGTGTTATAGGAAGAAGAGGATGGCGGTCAACTGCAAAACTGCTGCACGACAGTGTTTAGTCAAACCCACCTAAATATACAACGTGCAAGACAGAGCAATCTAGCATGCTTTTAATTCTGGTTTTTAATTGTTGAAAGACGAAAATTTTCCTGAAATTTGTAACGGCATCTTGACCAGAGCTCTAGAGAGCATGCGCAAATATGAATATGGACCCCCTTTTAATGAGCTTAGTTACGGATGTTGGATTATGTTGGAGCATACATAATGAAGATTAAAAGCTAAACAGTGAATGTGGATGTTATACTTAATAAACTGTCTAAGACGTCGTATCTTTTGTCTAATTAAGAAATATACCACAACGTAAAGAGTTGACTAAACCAAGAAGCGAAACGAAAGAATAAACCTTTACCTGCTCAGACATGAAGGTCAATATTCTTGATATACACAAACAAACGCAGTAGACATCACAGCACTGTTAAACAACGTCAAACAATACAGAGCAGCTGCATTTAGTCGCATACAACAGCACTTTTAGTTCTCTGTAAAGAAATATAACCGAAAATTAAACTTATGACAGAAATGATATGTCCAACCAACAGTCCAAGTAGAATTTAATCGCTTCAAGTAGGACTCTAGGACCTTTAGGGTAAAGTAAATATCGGTTAAATGCCAAATATGAAAGTAAAATATCCGATAATGTTGAATGAACACTTACTTTCACCAAGGCACAAACTGGATAACACAAACAGATGATCGACCTGTTAAATTTGTCTGTTGTTTTTATTTTATCCTCAAACATTTAGTTTACAACAAGTCCACAACCGAGACACAGGTCATTCGGTCAATTTAATTCTCACAAAGCATACGCGGAAATCGTCCACTCGAAAGCAGCTTGTCAGCACTGAGAAACAACGTTATTTGCATAATATTTATGTACATATAGACCTATATACATATTTAACAAATTGTCTCACTTTGTTTTGAATTGAAAGAACATTGTTTTAGCAGGAAGCTCGTCACGCAGATTGTTGGTAGTGATGGCGCAAAGACCTGTTTTGATTGTAACTTGAGATGACAAGACGTTTCGTATTTAATTTATATTTATGGTTATTGATTGAATGCCATGAAATTGTCAATAGCTCAGCAAGTGAAACCATTGAGCAATAAGGAAACAATAGTCGCAATAAAAGTTATTTTTTGATGGAAAATTTTTGCACATGCATGCCATAAAAGTTCTCAGCAAAAACGACTTTCAACTGCGTAGCTCAGCCAGGTTTCAGACATTCTTTAAAGTTTTTCTTCACCTTTTTGCTAACCCTAACAGTTAATCTGAATACCGTAACCCTTATCCAAAATGACGCCCAACGTTATTGTGACGTCATTTGGATACTTGTATGGAAAGTTACCCGAAATGGTCGTGGCTCTATATTGTGTATACTGATAAGGTAAATGTACTCTTTACTTGGTTGGTTGCTCAACATGGAATATTGTTCCACGTACTTTTCTCACGGTATCCAGTTAAAAACATGGCATCCCATTGGGTGAATACTAAGATTTTTCTGGGCATCTCGTTCGATGGGATTCGAATGGTAGTTGATGGTGTTTGTGGATGGAATATTCGAACGAAAATTTATCAGTATGCATTTTTAGACCTAGCCAGGAGCAGTTGCGAAAAATGCAACCTTAGGCCCTCTGGCAGGAATCAAACCTGCGGACCTGCGATTCCGGTACGGCAAATATAAGACTTCACTAACACCATTTTCTCACTAATCACCATCTGTTGCACAAGTCATCGCAAGGCATGGGAAAGAGAATGACTTGTTTGACAAATGACAGTGTAGGATCAATTTTGTAGAAATATACACGATAAAACATGCATGTTTAGCTTTGTAATACAAACAAACCACTGTGTTAATCGCTTTCATAGAACACTTTATGCTTTTCACAAGTCAGTCACACTCACACTCCGTGTTTCTTGACTTTCTTTTATATCGTAATTATTCATCCCTTCTTTCCCATGCCTCAGGAGTTAAAATAATACCGGAACTTGACCACACCCGGAACCAAACTTAGTACTTCCATCTTTATACTAAACATGGCTATAGATTTGAAGACGAATAGTGCTAGCCTTTCGAAGGCTTGGCAAGACATTTTTGATGATAAGTGTGAAACAGATTGGTGAGTGATTGTGTATTAAAGTTTAAACATTTAAAAATGAAATTTTGGCTGTAATATGGCTCATTTACATGTTATAATTTGCCAATTATACTTCATTATCTAGGGCACTGTTTGGCTACGAGAAAAATAGCAACACTGTTAAAGTTGTGGAAACAGGAGGTACTCTTCTTTGTCAGTAATATAATATTGAATCCAGAAGGCCTTATCCAAAAATATAACCTGTTTTCTTGTAACACAAGCTAATTTGTTTACCACAAGTTTAATATTGCAACACGGTTTGTAATATTTCGTTTTGGGTTCTGGATTTTGTTTCAAGATTGAGTAAAAACATGAAAATATAAACTTTCAATAGCTAATTTATAGTTGATTTTATCTAACAAAAGCTTAAATTAATTAATTATAATAATTTATCCTGTTCAGGAGTAGATAATGATATATAAATGTAGATACTAAATTGTCAGATTTGTTGCATTTGTGCTTCACTTCCGGTTTTGTAGTTTTATTTGAATTTCTTGTAGAGCTGTGCCCATCACTGCATTAGTCAATTCTGTAATTGATTAATTATTACCAACAGTTGATTAATAATTGATTAATCATTGTGCTTGTCAACAAATATCAGGTTGCTACAAGGTTGTTACTCACAACTTGTTAACAAGTTGTTGAATTGCAGGGGCCGGTTGTTCAAAAGCCGGTTAGCCTAACCCTGGGTTAACGAAAATCTTCAAATCAAACTTCCCAACAGTTTGTTTATAAAGTTTTTGCAGAAATCTTTTCTGGATCAATAGAAGTTTTATTTTCTAAAATTTTGAAACGAACGGCCATGCAGAAATACATAACTCAAAACAGTGGGTTAAAATTTAACCCAGGGTTAGCGCTAATCGAGCTTTGAACAACCGGCACTAGGACGATAACATTAGCAAGTTGTTGGAACAACTTGTAACAAGTCTGTTGAGTCAACAACCTTGTAGCAAGCTGTCAACAAGCCAATGACAACTTGTCAACAAGCTAGAAACAAGCAGTGCAAACGCATCCTGATAACAAATTGTTGAAACTGCATTGGTACAAGTCTGCTGCAGGTTTGTTACAACTTGTGCGTTTTACGTGTGTGATGGGTTCATTCATATTTATGGTATTTAGATGGAGGTTTAGAGGAACTAAGTGATGAATGGAACAGTGGTAGAATATTGTATGCTGGCTTGAAAGTGATTGATCCTAATACAAATCTACCAAAATATGTCCTGATAAACTGGGTTGGTATTCTTGACCTTATTGTCCAAAATCAGTGGTGTTTAATTCGCCACCATTACTATTGTTCCAACTGTTATCACAACCAGTAGCACCACCATGTCATCATCACTACCATCATCGCTATCACATATTATTACCATCATTACTTAAGCCTCACCGACACTATCATCACTACCACAACAAAACAATATCATTGCCACCAAAATATCGTCATCATCATCACAATATAATTACCAAAAAATTTAAGTACCAAATGTCAACACCTTTATCATCAGTACTACAACATCATCATAATCATCATACCATATTCACCATCATCACTAAAGCCTCAACACCATCACCATTATCACCATCATAATGACCATAATCACCACCATTACTTAACCCCACCACCATCATGATTATTACCATAATGAAACCATCACACCATAATCACCATAATTATTTAATTCTCACCACCATTATCTAACCCCACCACCAAAATTATCATAATTACCATTGTAAAACGGTTTAACCCTCGTACCATCACACCATAATCACCATCATTATTTAGGCCTTGCCACCATTACTTAATTCCACCACCATTACCATCATGAAACCATCACACTGTAATCATTATCCACCATTAGTTTAGCCTCACCAACATCATCACCAGTACAATACCACCACCACCATCACATCATAATTAGCTCCAATCATCGTAATTACTGCTCACAACCATAATTTCACCACACTAATGTACAATAAGAAAAATCGTCACCACATTGCAGATTAATTATATCTTGCACTTTTTCACTTTAAAGCAAGGAGAAGGGGCTCCATCATCAAGAAAAGGAATATGTGCTAATCATATCAGAGATGTGGAGAGATTTTTCAAGGTAATACACTTGACTTGTAGTGGATTTGTTAATTTTGTATACACAGTAATATGGTGGTCAACTGACATTTGTTCCTAATAGTGTCAACATTTCTGAAGCTAACCACCAATTAAGTTTAATTGTGCCTTTCCCTCCAGGGACATCACATAGCAATCATCGCTCGTAATGAAGATGATGTGGAAGAAGATGTTATTATTGCAAAAGTTAAATCATCATCAGGTAAAATTTTTTGATATTCTCACACCATCATATATTAGGGATGGACAGTTGCAGATTAAAACATTCTCTATTATCATGTGAAACTTTCTTGTTCGTCAAGCCAGGTTTAAGTTGATTCGCCAGGTTTAAGTTGATTTTTAAGTTGATTTATCCAATCACGTTTAACCATCCTCACACAGATTGGGTGGGCTATTTGAGACCTTCAAATGGTCTGCATTATTTACAAATGTTGAATTAGTTTCACATTGGCATAGACGATGTCTTAGTTGCAAACAATGGTATGTTATTAAAACATCTCAATTCTTTAGGAGCAAACTACAGCTATCATAAAGAAAAAGCCAGGCCTGTGGAGGCACCAACAGCTGTGGTGAGTTTGATCTGCCTAATCTCCCTTCTGCTATAGTTTAACTTAATTGCAGCAACGTTCCAACTCTATTTCATTGTGTTCAAATTGTGTTTGTATATAGGGGTCGGTTTACCAAAGGCAGAATGTACGCAAACACACAGATATGGCTAAACGAAGCCAGTTTTGGTCTCAACAGGAGGTAAGGAACAGTTTGAATGTGTAATACATATAATCAATATCATATTCATGTTTGTACTCAATATGGTAAATAGTAAAATGTCCATATGGGTAAAATGTCCATATGGGTAAAATGTCCATATGGGTAAAATGTCCATATGGGTAAAATGCCCATATGGGTAAAATATCCGTATGGGTAAAATGTCCATATGGGTCCATATCAGTGGACATTCACCCATATAGACATTTTCTCCTATGGACATTCACCCATATGGATCCCATATGGACATTCACCCATATGGACATTTCACCCATATTGACATTTTACCCATATGGACATTCACCCATATGGACATTTTACCCATATGGACATTCACCCATATGGACATTTTACCCATATGGACATTCACCCATATGGACATTTTACCCATATGGACATTTTACCCATATGGACATTCACCCATATGGACATTTTACCCATATGGACATTCACCCATATGGACATTTTACCCATATGGACATTTTACCCATATATGGACATTCACCCACAAATAGATCTTGAAAACAACTGTTGCCTTGTTTTCTCTACGCTAGACAGACGAAACAGAACGTCAAGAAGGGGAAGTAAAGAGAAAAACATCTGAAAAAGAAGAGATGGAAAAAACGCAAAGAAAGAGAGGTGCGTTGTTTGAATTACTTCGGCTGACTTTTAGTAGTAAAACACTACACAGGGTTTGCAAACGTCTTCAACCTTGTGGATAGGTTTGCCTCAGTAGGTTTGCCTCAGTAGGTTTGCCTCTGTAGGTTTGCCTCAGTAGGTTTGCCTCAGTAGGTTTGCCTCAGTAGGTTTGCCTCAGTAGGTTTGCCTCTGTAGGTTTGCCTCAGTAGGTTTGCCTCAGTAGGTTTGCCTCTGTAGGTTTGCCTCAGTAGGTTTGCCTCAGTAGGTTTGCCTCAGTAGGTTTGCCTCTGTAGGTTTGCCTCAGTAGGTTTGCCTCAGTAGGTTTGCCTCAGTAGGTTTGCCTCAGTAGGTTTGCCTCAGTAGGTTTGCCTCAGTAGGTTTGCCTCAATAGGTTTGCCTCAATAGGTTTGCAGTACTGCTAGTCTGACTGAGTGCTGACTATTGCTACTAATACTAGCCTGACTAGTCTGGTACTGCTTTGCAATGTTTATTCAGTGTTTCACTTTCAACCTTCCTTGATGCCAGTTAACCTTCCTCACGGGAGGTACGCGCATACCCCCGGACCTTTGTTGCAACTCAGACACCACGTTTATCAATTTGGCACAATTTTCGATCCTTAAACCTGGGTCTTCATCAGTGCATGATGAGTGCAATCAATTCTATTAGCAATGATGAATGAGTCCATCCTTGCGGATCGAAAGATTAACGTGGTGTAACTGGTGTTTAACAAAACAAGATAGGGTCATTTTCAATGTATATTTCACAGCAACAAGAGGCGAAAACGAGAGATGAAAAATATAGAGAAAGATCACGAAGTATTGAAGAAAAGAGGTAAGAGAGCGCATTATCTAGGGTCTACATTCATTCACTTGTACCAGAATGCGTCGTTTTTCATTTTGAATACCACAAAATCGATCAGATACCATGCATTCTATTGTATGAAGAGTTCGCTGATGGATGCAGACGAGGTCAGAAACTTCGCTACAAAGATGTCCTCAAACGGTATATGAAAGCTGCTAAAATTGATGTGAGTAAATGCAGTGTAGTCGATCATTCCGTAGTGCAAGGGGTCTATTACAACATCGGAGACTTGAACACGTCACCTAGTCCTCATCTGCACCGTTGGACAGCGTGAGATGAAGAAGAAGACTTGTATCAGAGTAGCAAGCGAAAGCATACGTGAAAGAGATCGCAAACACTTCAATGTTTCAAGCGAAGGTCCTTCGTAGAGAGTAGAAACTAACCTCGTAACGAAGGACCTTTGCTTGAAATGCGTTTTTGATATACTTAAGAGAAATTTCTGTTTGAATTCTATGTTTTTCATGTGTTCTATCTGACCTGCCTCTCACCGCCCTGCTTTATTTATGCAGGAAACAAGAGCGAGAGAGTGCCCAGAGAAAGGAGCAACAAAGGAAAGATAAAGATGCGGCCAAGGCTCAAGCTTATACCAAAGAATACGAGGATGATAAGTCCAGAGCTGCAGCTGCTGGGGGCAGGAGGCAGGTACTGTATGTTTTACACAGAATTATCTTCATCAGAACAGTCTGAAACGTTGTTTTATAAATATTTTTAGATATTTTAACCTCGAAGTTAAATTAAAGATTTTTCAATTCATTGCATTTCAGGAAGCTGAAGAGATGATAAGAGCCGGCAAAGCATCTAGACCCCAGCCTCCTGTTCCTCAAACGCGACCACGTCATGAGCCCGAGCCTGAACCCGAACTGGAGCCTGAACCCGAGCCGGAACCGGAAATCGAGCCGGAGCCTGAACCTGAGCCTTGTTATGAACCTGAACCCGAGCCTCGTTATGAACCTGAGCCTGAACCAGAGCCTCGTTATGAACCTGAACCAGAGCCTGAACCCGAGCCTGAACCCGAGCCTCGTTATGAACCTGAGCCTGAACCCGAACCACGTTATGAACCAGAGCCTGAACCCGAGCCTCGTTATGAACCCGAGCCTGAACCTGAGCCAGTAAGTATCCCACTAGCGTAGAGTGTTTTAAACTGTTGATTTGTCTGAAAATTTACTCTTCTAATATGTGATTTTATTGATCAACTTATGATTATGATTTTCTGATTAGTATTCATTTTACGATACAGTAGTTTAAACTGTCAGTTTGTCAGTTAAGTGAGATTCATTTTCGGCATTAATGCATGTCACCTCTATGATGGGGTTTCGATGCTTGCGATATGTAGTTATCTGATTTTAATTTCACCCCATGTCAGGTCCAAGGGCCTGTTCATATGATCCCGCTTACCGAGACGTCTCGCCTACCTATGATCTCGCCTCCTAGTACTTTTACTATAAAAATTTACATCGCGTTCATATGAGAAAGCGGGCTGGCCCGCTTGGCGAGATATCGTCTCTGTGAGCCCAGACCATAGGTAGGCGGGATGAAAAATATTCTATATGAACACGCCAGCCCGCCCACCGGGATGGAATCGAGAAACCAAATTTCCGATTTTGCCGCTTAATTTGACGATTTTTACGTAGTTTTATGTTAGTTTTACAATCAAGCATGAAATATGTTGCTAAACCAATGCTTTTTATTGCAAAAAAATAAAAGGCAACAACAAAATCGTTAAAATATTTGTGTTGCGTGCATGAAATGTACATGTTTTGCAGCGCTAATTATAGAACAACACTGTAATTTCATCTCGGCAAGCGAGATGAAAAAATCCATATGAACACACGAAAATATTCGTCCCGCTAGGCGAGACGTCTTGGCAAGTAGGATCATATGAACAGGCCCTAAGTCGAATTCAATTCGGCACATACAAAATTCGACGTTTGAAACAGGCCTTAGTAACGCTGGAGTAATAAGAGACGGTCCTTATACTGGATCTCTATAGAGAACATTAACTTTGGATACAAAGGAAACGATAAATCAAATCTTCGTTTCCAGGATCATGAAAACGAATATGATGTTCCAGAAAGTGGTCCAGTTGCAGGACGAGATCAGTCGACTGGATATTATGATGCTGCCGCTGACCAACAAGATGACGAAAATCTCTATGACAACGCTGACGTCATGGCTGAAACCGCTCAGGTGAGTGAGGATTTCAGGACGCAATTTCTAGGTGCATAAATTAAAGACTAGGTTATTTAGTTTAATGGTACATGAATGTGTGCTGTATATTTTAGGATGAGTCAAATGATGATAGTGGTGTTCGTGCCCAGGCATTGTACGACTATCAAGCAGGTATAAATAAATACAACATTTACATGAATTTAATGAATAAATATAGTATTTAATGAGGATGTGGTTTACAGAGAGGTCCCATGTATTGTGAACAGACCATGTAAACACAGTATGATAAATATATACTCCCGTGGTTTGTGTCACCTGGAAAAGATTAAAAATTATTCGACGTTTCGAGCAAAGTTCCTATGTCAGGACGTTAGAAGCCACTACGATTGACTTTATCAGCCACTTCCACTTTCTTCAGAAGCCACTTCCATTTTGACTTTATCAAGCATAATGGGTCTTCTCTGGGTACCCCGGTTTCCTCCTGTCGTAGCATTTTTTGGACCTGATAAATTCAGTATAAATAGTTCTTAGTTTGATAGTAAGTTGGTTGTGATTGGTTGTGGATGGTTGTTGTTGGTTGTTGTTGGTTGTGGTTGGTTGTGGTTGGTTGTGGTTGGTTGTGGTTGTGGTTGGTTGTGGTTGGTTGTGGTTGGTTGTGGTTGGTTGGTTGTGGTTGGTTGTGGTTGGTTGGTTGTGGTTGGTTGTGGTTGGTTGTGGTTGGTTGTGGTTGGTTGTGGTTGGTTGTGGTTGGTTGTGGTTGGTTGTGGTTGGTTGTGGTTGGTTGTGGTTGGTTGTGGTTGGTTGTGGTTGGTTGTGGTTGGTTGTGGTTGGTTGTGGTTGGTTGTGGTTGGTTGTGGTTGGTTGTGGTTGGTTGTGGTTGGTTGTGGTTGGTTGTGGTTGGTTGTGGTTGGTTGTGGTTGGTTGTGGTTGGTTGTGGTTGGTTGTGGTTGGTTGTGGTTGGTTGTGGTTGGTTGTGGTTGGTTGTGGTTGGTTGTGGTTGGTTGTGGTTGGTTGTGGTTGTGATAATACATTATTCTAATTACGCTTAATAGCTAATGATCTCGTATACATTGTCTAGCTGACGACACTGAAATCACGTTCGACCCAGGTGATATAATAACGGAGGTCAATCAAATAGATCCAGGTTGGTGGCAAGGGAGAGCACCTGATGGCTCTTACGGTTTGTTCCCTGCTAACTATGTAGAGATCCTGGAGTGAGGTATGAAATAATACAAGAGAAATTTGGTGAGCTTAATGGTTTAGTAAGACTTTATATTTGTAGGTTATTTTTATACGTACAGTAATTGAAATTATCGCCAGAACAATAATGTGAACTGAAAATGGCCGAGGAGTAGAAGAAGTGCTTTTGGGGAACATTTTTTGGGGGAAAATTTGATGTTGTATACTAGTAGATATCTGCATATTGGGTATCTATAAAAATTGTTAACACCAAATTTTCAATGCCCCAAAAACATAGCTAGGCGGATTTTCTTGGGGGTGCAGTAAGGGGGTTGCATGCTTAATTTTTGGTACAACTTACAGTAGTGGTACAGGGAGTTGGCTAAAAAATGTGCCTAGTTGATCCGCCAATTTCAATATTTTGCATACCCTGTTTGTTATAATGCACCTATCTTATACAGTACTGTAGAATCTACAGATCAAACACAAGCCCGTAAGAACACGCCATTGTAAGCGTATAAGCGTACTTTTACTATCAGCCAGTACTATTTGCACTCTGCACGTAATTTAATGTATTACTGAACTATAGATGGGACGTGATTAGTTAAATACCAAAAAAACTGTGATAGTCAACTGCAGTGTAAAGAAAATAATTTTTGATAGAAAAATAAACGAATAAAATTATTTACAGAATTTGAAAAAAATCTGTTTGTTTTGTGAGATTGTTAGTGATTGGGCAATGTGTAAAGTGCGTGAATGCAATTCGAAGCTCCGGAAGACAGTTGTTGCGAATGTCAATCTCGGACATGCTGTATACTGCCCCTGAACGAAAACAGAACGCACAGGTTATTTCTAAGCATATAGCTGTTTCGCTGTATCCCACAGCCTCTGTGCTTCGCCTGACCATAGAAAACCTCGGGATCAGGTCAGCATTGAGGTTACTTTTGGACGAAACTAAAAATATTTCGATGATAGATAGTCTCTATAGCGTGCTGTTGTAGAAATTCTCACGACTGTTAACTCCCGCCGCCGACGATAACGCAAACCCACGCAGATAAAGTACAAAATAACTCCATATCATACTAAAATAGCACGAATTAATCTGGTAAATTTACAATGGAACTTGAGTTTACATATGTTTATATCAACATTCTTATAATTATTTAAATTGTTACAAATAAGCGTTGAGATATTTGCTGGTTATGAACCCATTGTACTGTAAATTTCTCGATATATGGTTTGTATCACAGCGCCTTTTTCAAGAATTCGTCAGTGAAGGAGGGGGGGGGGTTATAAAGGAAAATAGACCTAACTAGGTGGTGAACTGCTAGTGGGGGGTGAGGTCCTCCCCAAGAAAAGTGTAATGCGTTTCGAACCCGAAGCTTTCGAACAATTGCACTACCAAATTTAGATATGATATATTCGCTACAGATAACCTCTTCATATGCAAGTAATATTAAAATAATTAACACTATGTACCGAAAATAACGTGTATCCAAAATGTAATTATTACCATATCACATGCATAAACAGTGTTGGTGAAAGTATAATAGCAATTAGACTAGACTTGGATCAAGTCCGTCTCTCTAGAGTCCGAGGGATCGACTTGACCCAAGTCTACAATTAGATTTTCCCCAAGTAATTTGGTGTATATTGACTTCGCGGGAGATATGAAACAGCTGACCAATTTTGTTGCACGTACGAATACTACAGTGTCAGTGAGATATCTCAAATTACTGTGGCTAAGAATATCACCAAGCACAATCGTTGTCAACTACTGTGTTAATTGGATGAATTGAAGTGGGCTGACCCGTCTTGGTGTGTTCTCTATGTTGAGATAAGGAAATTAGATTTCCCCATAACCGTGTTGGTCGAACTCATTTTGTTCCAAACCCATGCAGTTTTAATGATATAATCAAATTTCCTCATTTACTGTAATTAAAAAAGGCATATAATGAACCCCTTCTCGCTCGAGTTATATATTTCGAGAGTCACAAATATGTATGGAATGAAAGTAAATAGGTGTTATAATAGGAATATGTATTGTCAGACTGATGTATTGTAGAATTTTTCAAAGGAGCTATATTTAGAAAATATACTAGGTATCAGAAAATCTTCGCTCTTGATAAAGGGTAGGGGGGTGGTTCGGTAAACGATAAAGAGCAGGGGGGTGGTTCGGTTTATGATAAAGGGCAGGGGGTGGTTCGGTTTATGATAAAGGCAGGGGTGTGGTTCGGTTTATGATAAAGGGCAGGGGGGTGGTTCGGTTACTGTCTGACCTTGACAGTTTGTTTCTGGGTTTAACTTTTTTCAATTTATGATTTTGTATAGATAAAATCTCTGAGGAGATCGTTGAAAAGCAATCGTATGAGAACAAATATTATATCAAATATTACTACATTTCACTGCCTGCAATGCTAAGTCTACTAACTAGTACACCAGCTGACTTCATGTTAGTCTTAGGAAACTCTGATCTCAGGGTTATCAAGACCAATGCCTTTGTCCTTGGTAAAAAGACTCTACTCGGTTTAAATGAGCTTCCTTTTCTATATTAAAGCTGAAAATTCTGATGGCCGTCTTGTCCATGTGCTGACAGACTACACTCGTCGCAACTGACGTATGTTATCGTTTTAGATATATCACGGACAGGTCTATGGTAAATAGCTTGTATGTCATTGAGTTAAATTTAAAAGCCAATCCAAAATTAGCTCCCCAAACGCTCCTTGTTGCGTGCTCTTAAAACAAATCCTTTAGAAGTGTACCATTTGAGGGAAAAACACGAGCCATCTGACTAACATTCAATAATAAATCGCAAAGGTAAACATATTTTACAATCAGGAACTGTTGACAGGCGAAGGTATCGTTTAGACAGATTGTTTTTTCATTAAATCACCTGTGTATATAAACACTAGCGCAATAATCATTTAACATTATTTACGTTAGCTTAACAACTGTTTACCTTTGCAGAAATAACAATTTCAGCTTGATGGTGTACACTTAAGTACATATCTAAGTACACCGGGTTATATTGGGCTAATATGGTTGCAGCTATCGAATATCACCCTGTATAAAATATTAGGTTACTGTATAAACTGTATACCCATGCAGGTTCATTATGTAGATCTGTTTGCACAATGTCTAGCCATATAAAGAGAGATTTAGTCACAATGGGATGTAAAGTTGTTAGATATTATTCATTCTGCATTGTACACCGACAATGCGCTTTGTTGTGGCCAGAGCAATTTCGGTGTGTAACTGCTTTATAAGAACATTATTAGCGCGAAGTCATGCGGTGTTGTGGGCGGAGAAGTTGCCCGTAATACACTTAATAACTCCCGTACATGACAACCGTCTGGTTTATTTTCAGTCTACATGTCATATTCGTACATGCATGCTAGCGAGCTTCATTGCACGAACGTTTTTAGCGAAGTTTTGACACTTGCGTTACGGTGGGCATTTTCTAAATATCTTTATATCTCGGCCATCTGATAGTTTTTCGAGCACAGTATTTCAAAATGCGACGAAGGCGAAGCGGTATGGTTCTACAGCATGCCAATGTTATACGAGTCGTAATTCTGGGTAAGAAAGGTGTTGGGAAGTCAGGTAATTGTTTACAATTTCTTTACAATTTCATGTTCATATAATTAAACGTCTTATCTACTCCTGAGCCATGGATTTTAGTGCGTGTATTCACAAAGATTGTGGACTGGTTGTACTGTACGGAGCTCGCGCAGTCTAAATCATCCAGTCTCGCACATCTTTAGAATAAGTGTACTTCAATTTCATGTTACTTAAATATATAGTTGGATACCTAATTGTGCCACCCAGAGTGAAAAATCTTATTTCGGCTGTTCATGTATAGACATGTTGCTATTTTGGGCTTTACTAGATAAGCTTCGAGTGTGTGTATATACATGTATTAAGCCCAACATTTCCCATCATTGGACAACTGAGGATCTTTTGGTTCTATTTAAACATCTAACTTGAACCAAATTTAAGCTGATTTAACATCTAGCACACCCAACGTTGGGTACAAATGGACTAAGTCGGATGCTTTTGGATTACTATTTTGGATCGGTTTAAAAAGGCTCATAAGTTTGAACCAAATTTCACTTCAACATCTTCTGATATCAGCCATCAAGTAGGTCCAACAATTGTGGTAGTGTTGAATCAACATGTTGTATCGATTTTAAATGTCCTTGAAACACAGTATGGTGTTGATATTGGTCCAGAATGTGAATATGTAAGGATGCAACTAATTACGTTTATTTGATTGCTTGCCTGATGATGTTAGGAGATGTTGGATCGTGTCCAACAATATACGATAACTGGGCCAATTAAGTAGACCTTCCAAATTGGTTTTCAGCTATCTCAGTAGCCAATCACTGATGGCCCTAAACTATGCAGTTCAAGCTGTGCTATTTCATGGTACCTAATTCAACTCTTCCATACAGAATTAAGAGGTCTAAATTAAACTGTGTTGGGGGTTTGGGGTAGGCATATCTAAACAAAACCAGCGTATTTACTAATTGGTATAAAAATCTGTCAAATTTTTGGAGCTTGACTTACGAGTTTGTTTTCAGACAGTTTCCTTAAAATTTGGTCTTGAAATTGTCAAGTATACTTATGTCTCGCCGTTACTTAAAAGATTATATCCTGTAAAAGTATGCTAATAACCCCAGTATTGCTGATAATTTGAGATTTATCGTATTTTGCGACATTTAATGCATGCAATTTCGTAAAATATGAAAAGCTCTTAAAGTACATAAGTAGAAAAGTACATATTTGCATTGTTCTAGATGCTCGCCTGTCTGCCGTACCCAGCTTACTGTCTGGTTGCCACTTTAACATAAATTGAAAACCACAATTCATTAAATATAATCTTTTATGAAAACTACAGTTGGTCTCTAAAATTACCCTTCTTATATTAGAAATAGTTCTAACTTATCTGATCATTTTATTGTAAAATTTTTGTGGTTTTGAAGAACAACATTGTACGTTATTTTCGTACATCTATTTCTATTAAAGGCTTAAAGTTGATGACCTTTGCTCCTTAGGCAAGTGGGACATGTCAATTTAATGACTTCGGATCTAATTTACGACACTCGCAGTCTCGCAAAGAATGTTAATGATTTTTCGATTGCTTTGGATATTCATTACATGGAAAGACTAGACATGGAAGAATCTGAAATCTGTATTTAAAATGTTTCATTTTAGCTCTCACTGTTCGTTTCATGACAAAGCGTTTCATTGGCGAATACGACAGTAGCAGTGGTGAGTTTTTACATGTAATTTTGTAAGATTTTGTAAAAATTGCAGGTTTCCTAGTGTTGTGTAACTTATGCGGAACAATTTTGATAAAACATGCGTTAAAATCCGTTTTTGTTGCAAGTTGCAGCGATTTTGTTGCACGTGTTACTTCGCCTTTGCGTTCTACATGCATGATAATTAATAAGCATGCAATAAAATCCGAGCTCAGACTGGAGTCTCATTCAATCTGGATTCAGCTACTGGAACACGTACTTAATTTGCGAGAAACAGACTTCGCGTTTTCCTACTCGAGCATAAAGCCCGGCGCACACTAGTGCAAGTTGTACGCACAGATGTCATCATTCCTCAAACGTGCGACGAAAATCCTAGTGGTGTGTGAAAATATACAGGATTTTATTATCAAAAAAAATGAATAACAAATATCAAACGGGTGTTTGATATTTTCTGTCATCGTGACAAAAATCCTTCGCAGCAGTGCGCATGCGTTATATTCAAAAACACATGGCGGAGTAGTGAACAAACACTTGCAGCTAGCGATAGAATTGCGTAGGCATTTGTCAATTATAGTTAAGTCAAAAACTTAAAATAAAACCTTTCCTACCCTTTCCCACCTCCTAACCTAACTACCAAGAAATAGAAGGAAAGGAATTTAAACAAGTTTAAGTCGGAAAATTATTTGAAAGAAAAAATAATTTGGCGAGAAAAATTTGGGCTGGATGACCGCTTGAACAGCCGCTCTCTAAAACTGTGTAGCGCACGCCCTAAACCACTACGCCACCACACCGACTAGCCTGGCAAATGCACAAAATAAAACCACTATATATAATGCTAAATATACTTTGCGAGGAATTTGAATTTTTTGTCACGCAGAAAAAATCAAACACGTTTGATATCGCGCTGTTCATTATTAATGAGTGACAGTGACAAAACTTGTATATTTTCCGCAGGATTTAGGATTTTCGTCGCACGTAATTATCATGAACGAACGTGCGTGCGCTAATTTGCACTCAGTGTGCGCCGGGCTTTAGTTACAATTCATAGACCTAAAGCACAGTATAGAGACGACCAGTAGGGCCACTCGGCGATGCAACATGTAGCCGGCTTTTTATGCAAAAATATGCAGTTTACTGGCCAGGAAAGTTACTCCAGCTTGCTTATTGGCCAGAAAAAGCAATTGACTGGCTGCCAATGCGTAATGAGCGACCACACAAAATTTCAATTGAGTGGCCCTACTGGTCGTCTCTATACTGTGCCTAAAGGTCAGCGTACGTTTCGTAGATTAAGTCCAATACATTAATGTTTACATAAATTATTCCACCTATCTGACACAGGCATTGCAGGGACACAGCGGAATGTCCGTATATTAAAGAGAGGACGAGAGGTGTCTGTTTTAGAAGAAAATTCGTCTAAATAGAGTTGCGGTTAGTTCTCTGGTTACTCCGGTTTTCCTCCGTCACCAAAACTATTCCTTCCACCTTAGCTGTACTCCGTGATCATGCAGACATGGATAGTATGTTGGCAGCCAAAGCCCAGAGGTCCTCAAGGCCCTTAGTAAGCCTTCGGCTGTGTGCATCGCAATTCAGCTTTCAACTGCAAGAAAAGAATACTAGAACCTGCCTCGTCCCCAGTCGCTTGCTAACAAATAACTAATGAGGAAAAAACGAATAATTAACGAGGAAAACGCGCTCGTCCTTAGTTGCGGGCGTGCGTCTTTATCGGGCTTGCAGTGCCCGCGCACTCCGAACCACTGATCTATAATTACTGATATTTATATTTGATCTATATAATTATATACTATATTAACATATAGAAGAGCCTGCGGAGGAGGCAGTACTAGAACCTCTACCTATATTTTTACTTTGACTTTCTCACACTTATATTGATTGAATCCAGTTATATTTCGGATCCAGTTCCATAATCCAATCACACTTCGGGATTCATAGTATGCTTTATATCACTTGCGTGCACTCGTCATGTTGCTATGGCAACAAATGACGAAGGAATTTGACTTATTCGTTATATGTTATATAAATAGTGAAAACCGCTGCTAAATTTGTCTATGTGCAACAATTGATGGTTCATAATTAGTGCGTCTGTCAGGCCGACAGCCAGCTTCCGCTGCAGAAAATAGAAAATATATTGTATTTTAACACGAAGAGATTTAGGCAAGTGTTAAGAACATCTGTTATTGAGATCAACAGTTATGAACAGTTGGATTTTTTAATTATGAATCAAATTGCTCGTCGTTCTACATTACAGCTGAACTTGCTATGGAAATGATAGAATTGACCCAAGGTGACAATGTTAATCTACCATTATCTAGCTCCTTTTTGTATATTCTATTTTTGGCTATACACTTTTGATCGTTGCACTGGACATTTGATGAACTTCCTTCCCAGATAGACACCTGTAGAGGAGGGGCTAAATACATTCCTTCCTCTAGAAAAAGGTGGGAGGATTAGTAGAGCAGGGGACGTAATAGGGGACTTGAGTCCAGGTTTCCGAGGATGAGAGTTGATGAGAGCGTTTGACCGCCAACTCTCACCGACTCTCAATCGAACTTTGAGCTGATTGAAATTTTGTCAGACTAGTGTTTTGCAATTTCTATAAGAATTAGCTTAACAAAATAATACGTTATGACTGTGTCTATAACAAGAAAAGCTAAGAAGGAAATTTAAACACTTTGTTTATCAAAATTTAAGAATTATTCTCAGGGCTCCATTTCGCGCGATAAATTATTCCTGTCGCGACTCTCATGCAACTCTTGTTCTCGTTTGACCGGGGCATGAGAGTTGAACAAGGTCTCATGCAAACTCTCACTTGCCAACTCTCGTCCTCGGGACCCGGGGCTTTACGGTAACAAAAATGTCACAAAAAGTGGAAGATTCGCGTCAGCCAATCACAGGGCAGTTCCTGTGAACCTCGTGTCACGTTTACAGCAGGGTTGGTCACGTAGCATTCTAAGATCTGAAAATATGCTTATAATGCTATTAATATTGCATGTGTATGTAATCTGATAAAAAAAGTAACTTGTATTTGCATTCGGGTGGTACTTGTTTTCGGTCAGTCTTAAAGTCTTAAATTCGCGCGATTTGATTTCGCACACCCTATTAAATGCGATATAAAATATGCTAAAATATGCAAGCTTAGCGACATCAAAATTCATCTGTACATGATTGTCAAACGTCTTCAAATTTTTAAAAAGAACAATTTAATAGTTTAACAAATTTTCAGTTCACGTGTTTTGTGTTATTGGCGGGTGTTTTTTTTCTAGAATATAATTGATGACAATATTAAACACCATTCAACGACAATAAAGAAATGAATTTGTTCTAGGCATCTACCATAAAATTCATTCAACAGCATTGTTAATTTGGTTCTTGTTTGGTGATTACCCACGCAAAATTTATTTAACTGTTAACGTGGCCAGCTTTCATCAATATTTAATACACCTGTGGAAAATAATCTAAAAATGTCTCGCATAACCTTCTAGAACATAGTTAATGGGTTTAGTTTGTGGGATTCACGTGCATGAATTGAGTTTTTTAGGGATTTTGAAATCACAACGACTTTTTCAGGGATTAGAGATGTTTTTATAGCCTATAGGATATTATATCGGATTTTGCCGTGGGAAATTGAATGGTTTGCAAGTGGTTTTGAGATTTTAAGATTTTTCACATTTTTTTCAAACTTTTACAGATGTTTGGGACATGCTTTAAGTAGAACTGTCGTTGGTTTTCTCTGTGCTTCGAGGGTATTTTCCCCGGTACCCCGCGGGGTTTTTCCCTCACCAAAAATGCAAGTCGAAGGCTTTCTAGGCGCGCATATAGCAGCCACCTTTTGCTCGCCATCACGGAGCACAGCTACGATGGAAGGGCCAGTTAGGGGTTAAACCCAACTCACCCTGTCAACATTCCCTGTGGGAGGAAACCGGAGTACCCGGAGAAAACCCACGACTTTCGGCAGAGCGTTGACTAACTCTTTTCACATAGCTTGATCATAAGTCGTCCCTTAACGGAACTCGAACCCACGATATCAGAGGTGAAAGGCGCGTGCTCTGACGATTGCGCCATCGAAGCCCTTAAAGCCTTTAGTTTGTGAACATTTTGCACGAGCAATTGAATCAAGGATTCAGCATTTCATTAGTCTCTTTCTCGTTACTTGCCACTTGGTGTGAAATGACTCGACGAACGTGCCTAAGTTTATATTTAATAATAATAATAATAATAAACTTTATTTAATGAGGGTAACACTATTACAGAAATTATTGTATTCTCCCTAGTGGCCCTCTAAATGATATTATAGAATAATAACAAACTAATTTCAACAACCGCTCACTACTGTACTAACTAATAAAGGCGTGACACCTTGAAATTATCTATATTATATTGAGTTCTAATATCTCTTGAAATAACAGAGCACAACGACGAAATAGTTTCCTGACTCTTTGTCTCGTCTGTTAAAGAGTTCCACGACTTCATTTAGAAATGCATATGGAAACTTTGGAATGTATTTAATTCTCATACAGCGCTACTTACCGTCGATATTGTCTAAGAAATTTCGTAACCAAATTTGTCTTCTGTGAAATGCATTGTCTATCCCGAAGCCACCCGTAAATTTAAACTACATTACGAATGTGGAATTGAGGTATTTTAATGATCTTGCTGTGAAAATCGAATGCGAATGACTTAAATGGTTAATTGCTTAAGAAATCTTACTGTGTATGTCAATAAACCACACGTGAGGCAGCAGTCACGATTGCCTTTGTGCAAGGACTGTCACTTCGGACCATTTTAGGACTATGAGTGAAAGCCAGATACCGCACACGTCTGTGTTAGCGAAGATTTTTCTATATTTCAATCTGGACATCGCTTCGCAATAAACATTTGAATATTTCATAACACACGTAATTGTGACGTCAAATGTAAGTAAGGGGGTGTGCTTATTATCCTTGCAGCTGAGAGCTAAGCTGAATTGCGAAGGACACAGCTCAACGTGACCAAGTCGAAGGCTTTCTAGGCGCGCATATGGCAGCCACCTTTTGCTCGCCATCACGGAGCACAGCTACGGTGGAAGGGCCAGTTAGGGGTTAAACCCAACCCACCCTGTCAACATTCCCTGTGGGAGGAAACCGGAGTACCCGGAGAAAACCCACGACTTTCGGCAGAGCGTTGACTAACTCTTTTCACATAGTTATCATAAGTCGTCCCCAGCGGGAATCGAATCCACGATATCAGAGGTGAAAGGCGCGTGCTCTGACGTGCTGTAAATAACTGTTTAAACGCACGAAAAATTGAATCGATTTATGTAAAACGTCGAAATATATCTTCTCATAGAAGCCTATTAGCCTAGAAGGAGTTAAAGCGAAGGAACAACGGTTTTAAAGAGCGCGAATGTACGCAAATGTACTATATATAACAATGGGTGTATACTTGCTTTAAATACCATAGGCTTAAGAATCTCAAGCATATATTTGCAGTGTATACAAACAAAACAAACAACAAAATAAGATTCCAAAAATTTCCAGAACTTTCGTCATAATTCTTGCTGGATAGATAATGACATATAGTTTTTTGCAATACTTACTCTGATCTTGCCTAACTTAGATATATCTTTTGTTTTAGATGAGACTTGGAAACATATGGCTTTAATAGATGAAGAACATGTTCCGCTTGAAATCAACGATACGACGGGTGAAGTACGTCCGTTATCTTCTATTTCTTTTTAGTCATTTTCTTCACAATTCAGATTTTAGTAGATTTTGTATTTTCTACACGTATTTATACCAAGATTTATACGTATTTCAGATTATTTAATAAAGTTGTGTACAGTATTTAGAAATTGTTAGACATTTAATTTTAAGTTGGACAATTAAATGGTGCCCCCCCCCTCCATTTTTACCGTACGCCCATATGCACACTCTGAAAGAGTTTGTTTAACTTTGTAGTGTTCAGAAGAGAAGTTGGACCTGTATGTTGGATGTGGAGATGTTTTTATTATAATGTATTCAATCACAGACGAAGAATCACTAGAACATGCTAAGTATCTTGGCGAATCAGTTCAGCGTAAAAAACCAGACGCTTCTGAGAATATCGTGCTTGTTGGAACAAAAGCAGATTTAGAACATTTACGTCGCGTCGATTTCAACTCGGCGCAGGAGACTGCGAACGACCTTCAGTGCCTTTTCCAAGAAATCTCCATCAGTGAAGGTTACGAACAAGTTGAGAAATTATTCCAGGAATTATTGCGGAGATATTCGAAGAAAACGCAGAAACCTCCCGTAAAATCGATTCTAAAAAAGAAACAAAAAAGTAAAGACAATTTTAGTAAAGCGTCATTAGGACGTAAGAAAAGTATGCATAATTCTGTACCCATTGTAGAATAGTTGTTGAAATTATTTGTAAGTAGAGTTTGTAAATATCACTATAGTCTATACTGAGTATAGTTATTATTGATGTGTTTTTTATCATTTTCAGTAGTCTGTTTAAAACACTCTTGCAGTCATAACTCAATTTTGCCCGTAGTCGTAGTCACTTTTCCCATTGTTTTAGCTAGAGAAAAGGACACTTTGTCTTTGAAGAAAACTTGGGGGTACGTGTCCCCTATTCCCCCTCCCCGGTTCTTACACCACTGATCCTGCCCTTGAACTGTGGCTTCTTGAGCAGAACTCCATCGGCCTAGGCCTGCTTCAGGTGTTCGACCTCGCGGGTTGACCGCCTGCCGTGCGGGCTAGGCTGAGTCATGCCCCATAGTTTAAGGCAGCACTTGTGATAGTAACTTCTGGTGACATCCTTGGCACACGCGCGCTGCCTTGCCGAATTTCAAGGTCAAACCGCCATGCTGATTGAAGTGTTCCGTACCAATGTGATGGCAGCAACTCCTTTTGTCTTTGAGAAGCTAAAGATATTATGGTTGATAATGTCAACGACTTAAAAGAATATGACAGAAATAGACCATCGCGTTCATGGTTTTGCGTAATTGGATACTGTTGGCGGTCGGCAGGTTCTCTAAAGATAAAACATGAGCAGTCCATCTATTTGGGCAACACAAGCAAGTGGTTGTAATCCCATATACATGTCGGCATACATGTAAACATCATTTTCATCAACTATCTCAGACGTATATACTGTTTTTGTTAACGAAAAGGTTATGTTAATCAAGATGGAATCTGTATCAGATTTACAGACATTGATTAAATATTCATTTCTTTTGAATTTTCTTCATGAATTATTAATGGTTCACTAATGACCTACTTGGATTTTCTCATGCAATAAAGCAACCCCTTTGACAGTGGCGGACACTTCGCGAAATATTTGAGGTGCGAACTTAGGTTGCCAACATATGACCATATTTTTGTTGCTTCAAATCTCAGTTCTTAAAACCTTTGGCTTAAATTTCATTTCATTTTCTTCTTAAATTATAGCCTATCAGCTTTGTTACACAGTTAGTCAGCTATCATTAAAAGGCTTTGAGAAATTATTGGGGAGATCGCCCTTGCCCCCTAGTGTCCGCCACTGCCTTTTGATGATTAATATTCACAAGTTTGCTCCCGCTTACTCGCAAGAGAGGGAATAAATAGAAATAAAAACAAAATGGAATGTCGTTGAAAAATCCTTCAGACTGTGTTCCACCTTTTGTTCCACCTTGTTCTGTGCACGCGTACGTTGATTAATGAAATGCGCAAATTACGTTTTCACTGACGTGTTTGTCTTGCATGTATATAAACATTCAAATAACGCGAGCACGCGAATTGATTAGATTAGATTGGGTTAGATAAGACTTTATTGTACGAGGGTAAACCACTGATAAACACATAACAGTATCAAAAATACTGATAACCCGGCGACCCTCTATGGAAATCTTGATCCGCATTGGTAAAAGAGAGATTGCGAAACAAGTAAAACAGTTAAGCAATCTCACTAAATCAAAGATGAGTGTAGCCGGTGTATGGAGCCACCTTAAGTATGATATTTAGCCTCAAACCAAATAAGGATCATTTTGTATTACTCTGTTAACAATGTACTCCACTTGACCATATCGCCTACACATTAGATAATCTGATGAAACTAAAGAATCACATCCTACATGAAAATAAGACAATTCCCTTCCTTTTACACCAATTAAAGTGCTCTTTTGAATTAAACAAACATTTATATTTGCAATCTCTTAATATTGTCCAATGTTTGTGTTCCATGAATGTAATCATCTACAAATATTTTAATCCAAAAATACACGGTAATGTAAACAGCAATGGCCGATGTTAATATCTCGGCGCCATACGCTACAAAGCGGTGCAATGAAGAAGCGATTAATACTATTACTTATCTTCTTAAGTGTTGACTAACACACCGGAGATAATTAAATTACCAGAGCACTTTGTTATGTCCAAAGATTCCTGCAGTTGAAGTTGGAAAGAAGACCGAACCGCATCTCGGAAGGAACAAACCGTGAATCATGATGAAAACGAAAAAGCGGACATCGTCAACTTCCAAACACGTTAATGTCGTTGTACTTGGCCAAGATGGCGTTGGAAAGTCAGGTAAGAATTTTAAATATTATCCTTATATTATGCAAGCATGTAGCATCTGTTTTATTGCAGTCAAAGGCTGGTTTACATCATCAAAATTTTTTGTTCAAAGGCCTTCGTGTCAAAGTATGGGTTAATCTCTTTCGAAAACACACTTTTACTCTAAAATTTTTATCGAAGTTTGATTACATTAGATGGTCAAAGGCACTTTTAATTGACGAGAGGGTTGTACTAGATAACAATATTAACAATATACTATAGGTTATATTGCATGCATGGCACAATATTATGTCTATATATTTGTACTATTTGAACTGAACAACATGACAAGGCAAAGGTAAAATGGTATTGCATGACACAAACTGTACCTAAACCCACTTACCCCAGGCTGGACCCTAAGGCATGTTTTCCATTCTAACCCTATCGGCAGAAACGTCGTGCATTTTTCAACTCACTATACAATTTACACAGTAACTAGGCAGTCAGCTATAGACATTACTCAATACAGACATTACTCAATACAGACATTAGCGGAAGCTTTCCAAACCTTCACATAGCGTCACAGGCTTAGCATTCTTCTCTCTCTTCATTCAAGCCCTCTTCTACTGACAGGTAAAACGTCTGGCTTTATAGGCATAATACCAAAGTCTTCAATGACTCTTCGTCACATTTTCTAAAGTCTGATACGGTCAAGTAAAGGTTAAGAACATTGTTTATCGCGAAACTGCGAGAATTTGATACATATCTTCAATCTTCGTGATCATGAACATGCGTATATATCGTAAATTATCGTTATTCCTTACATTTAACGGTTAAAAACAACTGGCTATATATTCTGTGAATTTTATTACTACGACTGGTTTGGTTAAATGAGCTTTCATTTCCAAATACAAATACTATCGTTCTCTTCAGTCTGTCCATTTTCCCTCATTTTTTAGCCAAAAATGGAATACAGTTTTGTTGCTAGATATAGTTGAGCAATTTTGAATGAAAATCGTCAATCTGTCAAGCCTGTCAGCAACTTGCGAAACATCTGATAGATGTTAAACGAAACTAGATTAACTCAAATTGCTTTCATTCTGTGGCATCAGAGTTGGCAAGGATTTTCCTGTATATATTGATTATTGACGATTGAAATTATCTGATGTTAGCCTGAGACCATGCAGAACACAATTGCTTTGCTAGCCTTTACTGATTGCCGGAGGTGCATTTAACTATATCTCGATCACGGATCAGTTGAACGAAGGCTATATGAAGCTCATAGGCGTACGGGTCCAAATTGTTAGGGGGGGAGGGAGGGGAACATTTTTCTCAACTGACACGTACTGAAAATGTCCGACTTTTAATTCAACCTCCCCCGCCCCATTTATGCGTCACTGAGGAAAAAACTTCACACGCAGATCAAAACCACTTTAGCAAAATTGAAGACATTTTTGGTAAATTTATGGTGGTAATTCCATGATTATTTTAATCTATTGTAAAACTGAAAATTCCATAAATTTCGTCTATATTGCTACAAGTTTGCTCTTAAGAAAGTTCTGGATTGTTGATTTACTATTGTACTATTTATTTAGCTTTTTAAGTGTGTAAAATATAATCGGATTGTATCCGTTTAGCATGCACGTTTGTCGAATTTTTCGCTTTAACACTAAGATCGGAATTCAATGGGTTAAACATAGATATGATTCTCATCTTGCGCTATTTATAATCCGATTTGTACCTGCGAAAGTATTTTTATGCAACGGAAAGACAACAAAAGGCGCCAGGCATTAAAAAGAAGGTTTGAAGTTTGACAGAACAATTCAGAAATAGAACGAAAGTCACGTAGCAGCTAACATGCATTGGTACTTGTAACAAAGATTTTACAGTTATATGTCTTAAGATGTTGTCTTTCATCTCTTTCTATGTTTACCAATTACCACTCTAAAAATATGTCCCTTTATTTCAGCTTTTACAGTTCGTTTGAAGACAAGACGCTTCATTTGGGAGTACAGTAAAATAGGTAGGAAAAATAATCTCTTTGTTTTTGAAACTGAAAAATATTAATTAAAGATTTTAAAGGTATAAAAGAAACTGACTTTAATTATGTTTTACGTTTTTGTGTTTTTAGAAGACAGTTATAACCACTGCTTAGAATATGAGGGAGAAAATGTCTCATTGACAATCACAGATACATCTGGACTGGTAAGATTGATCTCATACTCATTAATAATTCATGAGATTAGCCAATCATATTGCTCTATTTTGGTCACATGATGATACTGGATACCTGGGGTGAAGTATTACCGCCGAACGGTTTTCCGTAGGATTTGCGTGATAGCACGACGCGGATTGCGAGAGATTCTCTGAAGCGTAAAAAATACGAGCCGGATGGGCGATATTTTAAAGGCTTTCAGAAAGTTTTCCGAGCAACATCCCGTGTTAGGATCACACAATCCTGCACGGAAAACCATTTGGTAATTATTTTATAAAATAACGACAAAGAAACGGACATTTTAAAAACCCCGCGAAGCGCCTAAAATTTTCCGTGCATGATTGTCTCTTATAAAATAACATGTATATAACGCGTGCTCTGATTGGTCGAAACCCGTGTTTGGATCAGGCCATCCAAACACGGAAGACTATCGTGTTGTTGTTATTTTATAAAACAATTACTTTATGGTTTCCGTGTTTGGATGGCCTGATCCAAACACTTGGGAATGTTGCGAGAGTTAAGAAAAGCTCGCAAAATCACTCGCCTTAGCTTCGGCTCGAGATTTCGCGCGCTTTTCTTAACTCTCGCAACATTCCCGCGTGTTTGGATCAGGCCATCCAAACACGGAAACCATAAAGTAATTATATAATCCTGCACGGGTATTGACCAATCACAGCTCGCGTAGTAAACATATTATTTTATAATAAAGATTCCTAGAACTAGATCAAAATCAGTGCAGTCCTATGACTGGATCAAGAATGACTTGGGAAAATGTCATTTCAAAACCTCCAGATAACGTTAATTCGTTCCGTTATACGGGGTAATCTTGCATTTGGTAGCAACTAAATAGAATTGAGAGATATTGTTTGATTTACTTGTTCCTATAAATGTTAACAGAGATGTGCTGCCCCACAACGCTTTATGAAATCCACCAATACCAACTTTGTATCTTTAGAAATCTGACAAAGAACTTGAAGATTATCTCGGAATTGGAGACTTGTACATAATCATGTATTCCGTCACGGATAGATCATCATTCCTAGAATCCAAACGTCTTGGAAACTTTCTACGTGAGAATAATTCTGGGAATTTTGAGATGGCGCTGGTTGGAAACAAAACAGATCTCGAACATGCCAGAGAAATCCTGGAAAGCGAAGGAACTTCACTTTCGGAGGAGTTGGAATGCAAGTTCTATGAAATATCCGTAGCGAAAAATTTCTTTGATGTGCAATTTATGATGAATGATGCGGTAAAAGGGTTCACAAAATCATCAGATTGTAGATCAAGCAAAACATCTTTATTGAAGGTTAAGGAGAATTTGTCACGGAACAAGTCTTTTATATCGTTCAAAAGGAGGATGTCAATATCATGACATGATATTCGCAAGATCAGAGGAGGGCTTGCCTTTGGGGATGAAGTTGACTGCAGACCACTGCATGCTAAAATCACTCTGAAAACCTCGGTGTGATAACTTTCAACCAATGAAAATGATCACGAGTTTATAACTAGATGCAAAGTTGCAAACGTTTGCAGCAAGCGTGTTAGCAGATATTTCAGTGCGAGGGAAAGAGAACAAAAAGCAAACGCGGTAGCTTTTTAATTGGTTGCCAACAGTTGAGACTGAATGTTATCTCTTTCCATGAGTTAAAAAGTACTAAGATATTGGCTACAGCGCAATCTAAATGTATATTTGCAGAGAAATTGTGAGCATGAATCTCGTTTTACTTTGCCGATATTTTTCTTACTAAACATGCCCAGAAGGCAATAAAGAAATGAATGAGAACAATGATATCTGTGAAGTGAAACGCAGGCCATGTTCATTGTTTTTCTGTACGTATATTTGTACATAACATCGCTCTGTGCAGAACTTGCGTTGTGAGTTGTAGCAGTAATTGCCCTTTTGATGAGCTCAACACATCCAAGAATTTTTGAAATGCACTACACACCGTGGTCTATTCTCCATGCTCTTATACATTGTTCTCAAATGCTGTATTTTGACCAGTACTCAACAGCAATCGCTTTAACGCAGATTAAAATGCAAAAGACGTTAAGAAGCGCAGGTCATTTTTATGTGAAAGTAATTATAAAGTTATCAAGTAACAACCACATCCATCATAATTTTTTTTATTTTGTGTCTGTTCTTCGTACAGCTTTATAAATGTAAATATCGACAGATTTATCATAGTGTACTTCTGAAACTTCAAATGTTTCATTTAAGAGACCAAGAAAGTTTTTATCTCTTTCATATCTTATTTTACAAGATAGCAACACAACTGTATTGTCATCGCTTAATTCAGTGATGGTCTGAAGTAGCTGTGGAAACATGTCTTCGATGTACACAACATCTGCACCAAGTATGTAGTCAAATGGCGGATTAAAGGTTGCGACATCTTGCCCCCATTCTAGCTCACGAACAATGACAAGAGATGTGTTCAGGTTTTCACTGTTTCTCTGTACATTATCACGGGCTAAATTAAGTGCCATTTTTCTGTCCGTAATGATGACTTGTGCTCCAAGGTAACCAACAACAATTCCAACTAAACCAGTTCCTGTAATAATTTATACAACGGAAATGAGTACAGGGTTAGGACACAGTATAGAGACGACCAGTAGGGCCATAAAAGGCCGGCTACATGTTACAACGTCGAGTGGCCCTACTGGTCGTCTCTATACTGTGGTTAGGATTAGGGTTGAAATGAATTGCATATGTTGATCAAATACAAACCTGCTCCAAGTTCAATGACTTTTTTCCCAGCTAAATCAACCATTGTCTCCAAATACTTCGCTAAAACAAGAGCAGCATCCCACACTACGGCAGCTACACCATTCTTCTCCCAATCTTGACTGATATTCACTCTCTGTCCTGCAAACGTGAATTCTCTCGCAACTGTTTGAAAAATTGTAAACAATTTGGGAGGCTCATAAATTGCCAAAGCCATATTATCTTTTGACGATGCTTTTTCTTCACAGCTCATCATTTCACAGGCAAGAATAATAAAAATAAACTTCTGCAGTATTATAAGCAACATTAAATTAATTGTTTTGTATTAAAACTGATTTGTAAACGTGTTTTATTGTAAGTCGCTCCTCAGATGGCCGCCATCTTTGTTTTTTGAATAGGCAAATTGTTGTATGTAGGGTACTTCATGTAAATAGGACAAAGGGAAACAGAAAACATAAATTATAATTTTAAAAATAAATAAATAACCTTTAATTAAACAACAAAAAAGGCTTAAACTATTCTTGCGTGAAATAAAATATATAGATTTTTATTTCAATTTCATATTTTCAGTGGATTTTCAGTTTCTCTTTGTTAAAAGAATATTTCACACAAAGTACGAAATATGGTCAGTGGTAGCAAACTTGACGTACTTCATTTAATGCTCATCATAAAACGTGAAATACAGAGAGATTTAGTTTTGCTGTGTTGCTTTAACTTTTTGTACGAAAAAAAGAACAGTTTCAAGCTAAACGGCTGTTATATTAGAAAGGAAAAAGGTTCAAGTATCTTCCAAGGCAATATAAATGGCGACAAAGCTAGGAAAATTGCTAGATTTGGCTCTTAAACATCACGCTAATATTAGGTATTGAAATAGAATAACATATAGATTTATAGTAGTGTGTCTGAACTGTGTTCTTTAAAATTATTGTAGCGAGTAGCTAGCTGAAATGAGAATCAAGGCTTTCCCCAGGTTCATTTGTGCTTGGCAAGAAGGCACCACAGCTAGGCTATTGTCAGAATTCCAGTTTCCTTCCCCTGCTTTGCCCTCCCCCACTCTATCCTCCCCCGCTCTACCCTCCCCCGCTCTACCATCCCCTGCTCTACCCTCCCCCGCTCTACCCTCCCCCGCTCTACCCTCCCGTGCCAGCCCCTCCCACAGAGGCTGGTTTTCGTTTACCTGCAGCTACATTTACGACAGATGATATGTACAGGTCTTACTACCCTGCTAGCAGTGGTTCTCGGTCTTACCAGCGGAAGAAATTCACCTTTTTTGGGTGGTGTGGCTAAGCCTCCTGAATTTCCGACAAAACTACAATTTACAATTAGATTTGCCTGGCTTGCCTCCCACCCCACCACAATTTTGACCACTGATTTTCAACATACTTTACTCAGCTGTGAGTCATACAAATGCAAACCAGGTTTGCTGCCAGTGCTAAGTAAATGTTATAACTATTTTTATTTCAGTTTCCTAAGTTATATTATTGGTGTGGTTTGGTTTGTCGCACTTCTTCATCCATCATTAAATAGCAGGACATATTTCTCAGAAAATGCTCTCTTACCGGGAATGGTTGACACCCAGTATGAATATGGACGTGCAGCAAAATCTCTGAAAGCTGAAGTTGAGAATCCAAGTGAAATCTACAGGTAAGCAGAAGCAAGGTTAGAGGGATTGTCAAATGGATCCAGCCAATAGACTAATAGATGTAAATTACAGGAAATAACAATCTTCCCCCCAGGATTGGCGTCTTTGCGTGCCAGACGGAAATGCCATATGTGCCCCTAATTGCCCTTGACATATTGATTTAACTGAAATTAGTTAAAAGTTTGATAACATTTTCAATAACTGATATTATTTCATGTATTTTTAGAGACAACTTTCCATTATGGTTAATGGATAAAATGACTGCAATTGGTTTAGAATCATACCTACAAAATTTTACTGTAGATTTTCCTAAAGAATTATCCATCCTGAATGACCAGATTAGTGGCACCAATGTGTATGGTATATTACGGGCACCTCGTACTGCAAGAACTGAAGCATTGGTGTTTTGATACCATTAAAGCCAGGAAAAACTGAACCGTTTTACGAACTTGTTTTTTTGTTGTCACTAGCAGAACATTTCAGGAGTAAGTGATGTAACTTTTGTCTAGGGTGTATGTGTAGGGATGTACGTATATGGCACAGTAGTTTGTGATCAGAGACAATGGGTCATTCCAGAAAAGATCCAGACTCCCCCTACAGAGGAAATTTCTGCCGTCTGGAGGGGGAGAGGGGGAAATTTACCTCTGATAATAGTAAAATGTACTAGGGGGCATCAGAAGGGGAGGGTGGGGGTGGGGGGATTATTTGTAATTTGACTAATTTCCTCTGTGGGAGAGGTGTGGATGTTTTTCTGGAATGACCCAATGACAAATAATTTGTGTGTGTTTAGATAATATATATTGGGCAAAAGATATCATATTTTTGGTAGTGGATCAAAATGAAATTGGAATACAATCATGGTTGGATGAATACCATGGAATACAGTCTAAATGTAAGTTGGGAAATTTTCAATAAGAGCTTGACATACTATAAGTAGGTCCTGAAATGACATTGATCATTGATAACTATAAATAATACTATGAAATCATCTCAAAGTGAAGCACCTTATATGTTAGTGTGACAAGATGTTTCCCTCTATTGAAACACCCCTGAAAAAGCAACCCCGAGAAGTAGCCACCCCTAGAAGCAGCTAAATCCAAAAGTAGGGGCCGCTACTTTCAGAATTTTAATTGTTATCATTTCTGCCATGTATTTTAGATGTGAAGTCATCTCGAATGCTGGGCAGGTCGGGTGAAATTCAGGCAGCCATTAATCTAGAACTAGAGGATCAAGATATTAGTTACATGCAAATTATGGTTGAAAGTTTGAATGGACAGCTACCGAATCTGGATCTTGTAAACATGGTCGCCAGGTTATGCCAAAGTGAAGGCATTCCGGTTGCCTTAAAGAAATTGGTAAGATTTATTTTTTATGTGATTGAATAACATTCAACTTATAGTAAATAGACCTGGGATGATATCTTAGAAGACACTGTCCCAGAATTGCACAAATTTGAATATTTCATTTTTCAAATCACTTTTTACAAACTCCGCTTTTTGTTATGTGCTACCAGTAATTTATACTTTTTTCATAAATTACCCATTTGAGTGAGTTTTGGAGGGAGAAGAGAGGCAATAAAAGCAATCAATCCTAGTGGCTGAATATTTCCCCAACACGTCTTTGGAAGAAAGCTACTACCTGTAGTGTATATACAATTTTTTTGTTTTGTGCACAAAAGTTGGTGTAAAGTGCCTTTCACAGAAGTGCTCTGACGCTTAACATATATTTTTATTCAAGCCCATACGTTATTTCAGTGATGGATGGGATGAGTACAGAAGCTCGCTAAGCACTATGGTATCGATGATGTTTAGTCAGGCTTCAGGTCGTCCATCAGCCAATCATGGCTTGTTTCCCAAATATGGTATTGAAGCTGTTACCCTAAGAGGGAGAAAAGAAGTTGGCACGGTATCTGTGAGTTTTAGAAGAGTGGGCAGGTAGGAGATTCAAAATCATCTGTAAGGGTGGACAAATATTACCTGCTGCAACTTGCAACCAAAACATATTTCAACGTATTGTTTACACAAATCATTTGATATCTTTTTTTTTATCCCTAGAGCCTTGGAAGGAATGTTTCGTAGTCTGAACAATCTGCTAGAGAGATTCCATCAATCATTTTTCTTCTATCTTTTATCCTCAACATCACATTATGTATCTATTGGTCTCTATATGCCCCCTCTTGGCTGTCTCATGATTGGACCAATGTTAGCCGCTGTAGCTTGCTGGGTTGCCTCTGTTGAGGAGAAAGGTATGGTACAAACAAACTGTATCATATGTCAATAATTTTTCAGTGTATGAAAGTTGATGAAAGTACACGAGAATTGACGAGAGTTAATGTCTGAGAGTGGGGGGGGGGGGAGGCTGAGCCCCTGTTCTTTTTTTGCAAGAATGCTTGAAAATATATAATTTTTCCATGGTTTTCATTCTCCAAGCATCACTTGTGACTATTTCAGGCATGAATATAGTAAAGAAATGTTATCATGGGATTGGCCGGTTACTTATGACGTCACCCATACCCTAATGTTTTCACCCTTGGTAACTTGCTCGTCTAGAGAGCCCCCCTAGTTATGAATTTAGTCCTACAGCACTGGTTTAAATCTCTCACCAAAGTTTGATCACGACTGCTAAGTTTTTTACAGTAACATAAAGTTGAACTGCATTTTAGACAAAATCAAAGATGATGAAAAAGATAAACAGAAAGAAAATGGTGACAAGTGTGACAATGATGAAAAGCAAAAAGATGAAACTCTAAACGACGAAACCATTGATAGCTCGAAAGAGAACGAAGAATTATCAAAAGAAGTTCACCCGGAAGAAGTAAGTTTTACATGAAATGCTTTTATTTAACTTAAGCTGTATTTCAACAGTTCTATCAGTTCTAACCTGTTCTTCCTAGCGTTCCAGTAAGGGCATTCCTTGTTGATTCAGTGTTACTACAGGAGGAAATCTAAACTAAACTACTGTAACTTCATACTGGATAGCTCAGTCTATCAGTTCTAAACTGTTCTCCCTAGAGATGCAGTAATGGCCATTCTAATGGCCCAGTATTACTACAGTCCTGTCTACAGAAAATACTGAAGTACCAGGGGAAAACCTGTGCTTTTTGATGGCGGAATTGAACCGCGACCGCAGATATACATGCCCTCACGACTATTCCCCAACACCCCCACGATAATACGTATACAGTACCATATAAACCCCGACTCTTTCATTTGTTATATTTAGTAGCAGACACTAGGGGTGAGGGGCGAAGGGGGGCAGTTGCCCCCCCAATAATTTCTCAAAGCCTTTGAATGATAGCTGATTAACTGTGTAACAAAGCTGTATCAATGATTCTACAACCACGAAAGCTTTGATAGGCTATAATTTAAGTAAATTTGCATGAAATTTAAGCCAAAAAGGTTTTAAGATTTGAGATTTGCAGCAACAAAAGGGTGGTTATATGTTGGCAACCTAAGTTCGCACCCCCAATATTTCGCGAAGTCTCCGCCATTTGTTATATTCCTATTTCTTATTAATATTTTAATGGGCTTCACGGTGATGTTTAAATATTTTTTATTTAGTTTGCCTTCACTCAGATACCTCGTCATTTTGGCAAGGTACTTCGTGTTATTCTCGCGGGACATTTCGTGGGGTTGTTAGTCTACATCAGTCCATACATGTTACGGTTTATTCAAGTGTTTCGGTTCAACTTGGACCCTTCAAATTTTACTATTTTGGTTCTATTTGGAGCGTTGTTGCTTGGTTCAAATCGACCATTTATCATGAGGTAAGAAGGAAAGTATTTCACAGCAAAGGTAAAACTGTGATCGTTTTATATGGTACCACACATGGTGCCAACTCTCGTCGACTCTCATCAACTTTCAACATGCATTGAGCTGGTTCAAATTTTGATTAGAGTTGATGAGAGTTTTTGCTTTTTTACGCGCGATAATATCTAGTCATCTCTCATGCAACTCTTGTTCTCGTTTGACCGGGGCATGAGAGTTGATGAAACTCTCATGCAAACTCTCGCTTGCCAACTCTCATCAACTCTCATCCTCGTTTCACCTGGGCTTTATGAGAGCAAACAGATGATTAATGTTTCGTTCACATGTATTTTCCAGCAAACACAAGGTCTTTACATATACTGAATAATTTAGTCACTCCGATGACGGTCCTCGTTGTTCAAGGATTCTAGCGAGATATAGCGTGTTTTATAACTCTCAGTATTTCGCAAGATATAAGCGAAAACGGCACTCCGATGAAATCCACGATAATGCCACCCAAAATGGAGGATTATTTAGCATGACGTAATAGTCTGACTGTAACAGCCGCATATACGAGTTATTATGATACTAGTTATACTTGGATTATAATTGTAATGTCAGTGTTTTATATTCAGAATAACAAGCAATCTGGCAGAAAGAGACGTGCTCCTGTTGAAGTCCATTGCTTTGGTAATATACACCTGCCAAGTTGGTTGTTTGGCTACAGTTAATTTCTCGTTTGGCTTTTTCTTGGCAATTTTTACCATACCAGCTTTTCTTTTTGTTCGGTCCACGCAAAACAGGTACGCTCTTACGTATGTGTGTGGAATATATCAGGAGTTGTGTATGTTTCTTTCACCTGTGCGACCAAGGTTCAATCCCTGCATTATGAAGCTGTCTGGTTATAATTTCTCCTCAGTCGCATGAGAAGAGTGCTTCCAGTTAATTTGACTGTACTTTTTATGAAATTAGTTATTGGCATAACATGCATGAATAGTTTAACTGAACTTTCAAACTCAAAAATGACTTTTGAACTATAGATTTGACGAAAATTGAAGGAACGACAGAGCATTTCATTTTTGCCACAGTGTTTCTTTAAAATTCCATATACTGGAATAAGGCAGAAATGTAAAATTAGTGTATATTCAAAACAATTCAGAAAGTAGTTATCGTATTCCCTCGAAAATGATCATGACAAATTATTATTTCTTCTCGTTTAGGTTACGTCGTCAGTTTCAAGTTCTGCTCGTGTTTATGGCTTCTCCGCCATGCATTATATTCGTAATGACTGTGATTTACAGTTTTTTTACTACTGAAACTAAGCACATTAGTGAACTGATGCGTAATTCTAAGACATTATTCAGAGACGGTATTCTCTCTTCTCTACGTGATTCAGTGCTAATCGGAACGTGGTCTTATCCTGTGATAACGTTAGTCATCTTGCCAAATTGGCTGCTCTTTTGGTCCATCGCCTGCATGTAGGCATTATATTGTAGGTGGAAATTTGACTTGGTTTGTTGAGGGGGAGTGCGCGCCAAAGTGGTGGACACTAGGTGGGGGGGGGGGGGGGGTAATGAGAGGAGGGGCAACCCTCAGTATTTTCTCACACTCTGAAAGATAGCTGATAGCAAGGTTTCTTTCAACCATGAAAGCATGATATTCCTTTAGTAATATTAGCATTACATTTGACCAGAAAAGATTTGAGAACTGAAATTCGCTGCAGTGCTTAAATTGACACCCCCAATATATTTCGCGAAGTGTCCGCCACTGTTGACGCTCCCCCGTCTGTATCTCTTGCATTGCGTGCATTGAGAACAACGTGTAGAAAGCCTCCTGGGCAGCCAGATGACTGAATATTACAGAGAGTATGCTTAGCTATGCAGCCTATGCTTTAGCCTATATCTGTAAATAAAGTTGAAAAAATATGTGTTTTGGAATTACTGCTTAAATGGCTTCTTCACGTACTGAATGACGCTATGACAGTATGACTTTAACGTTTTATGAACTCATTTAAATGTCAAATGATGGATATAGGCTGTTGTGTCCGTGGATACTTTAGACAAAAACATTTTTATGAAACTCTTAACTTTAATATAAAACTCACTCTCAACTCAGCCTATAACGTTCAATTGGTCTTAAGTTTTGCGTTAACGTTAAACAGCCTAAACATGTTTCTATCTCAAGTGTCCACGGATAGATGCAATCAACGGTTGTCTGCATAGTCTGCGGGCGGATATTTAGGGAAAATATTTTTGCGGGTGTAAAGGAGAAATGCGGGTGTAAACATGGAGGATGATCAAGAAGACACAAATGACTTTAAAGTGATAAAAAGAAAGAAAACCAGTTCAATTTTTGAAATTAATTCTCAAACACAACGCGGTAGAAATCTCAAACCAAAAAGGGGTCTTCCTTTGTCGCTAAAATCAACTCGATCTAAAAAGAATGCTTGCAGTATTAGAACATTTTTAGAGAAGAAACAAAATGGAACATTAGATGGCAAAGATCAATTGGCGTTTTGTCCGGTTTGTCAGCTACCATTTCGTATTTTGATTGGTCTGACTTTTCAGGGCCACGTCCAGGAATGTGTAGCCAATTTTTCAGCGTCTTCTGGTATGGTATAGTTAATTAGTACAACAAAAAAATAAACATGAGTTACTCAATCACGCCTTGCCCTTGTTTAATACATGATCTTGCTGGCAGGCAAATTCCAATTATACAAAGGCTCGGCCCCCCTTGATAAAATTGTGACTAGCAAAATATTTTTATTATTTTCTCACGCTATACGTCATGCAAATATAATATTTTACTTTTACTACATGATGTTTTGAGAATTTGGGCGTATTTCAGCCAGGACCGTATCTATGGGAATTGTATTTGGAGATTTAGTGGGCAGAAGCGAGATTTGAGTCGGAACCAAAAATACGAGTCGGCGGAAAACACTCGCCCCCCCCCCCCCAGTCGACACATACAAATGGGCATGCTGGTCATAATTTACGTTTTAGAGTTGGCCCCCCAAAAAAAATTTTCGGCCCCCCTTGATTGGAAAACCTGGCTACGTCTCTGGCAAGGGGTCATTGACAAATAGATTTTGTCTTGCAATTGCAGACTTCTGTGATGGGGGGAGGGGCGAAGCAAAGAATCTGTGATTACAAAATAACTGGAATGAAAACTGACTTCTGCATAAAAAGGACATTGACTGATTCGTGATGGAGGACAGGGAGAAGGGGGTTAAAGCAATCACGTCCCCAATATGTTCTGTACCTTCCCCCCCTACCCTTGCATAGTTTAGCTATTCCTTTATTTTATAGTTCTTTGTCCAAATGGTATCAACTGTAACTCTATGGTTCCTCATCACTTTAAACAATATTCTCATCAGCAACTTGCAAGTTTACGTAGTGTTAAAATTCCTAAAAATAAAGTAAGTGAAGAGGTGACCTAGATTGAGATAAAGGGCTAATTACAAATACATTTTGTCCTGCAATTGTGGAGTTGTTCAGTGATGGGACTTACAGAATAACTGGGATTAAAACTGACTTGGGACAGGAGGTGAACACATTTGGAGAAAATTTGCAGAACAGGACCATGAACAGGGGGGGGGAAACTGACTTTTTGACAGCCCCTAAACCATACTATCTAAAGTTAAAAGTGTATGAATGTTGTTTTTAAGGAAATCCAACATACTGAATTAACTGAAATGCAAGTCAAATCCACAGAAACACATTTGAAAAGTAGTCTAACTAATTCTTCCCAAGTTCCAAGCACTTCAAGTGCAAAAACTATTGTTACCAAGTCTGATACAAATTCCTGTGTAAACAATTCATCTCAAAATACTATAAATAGTGCTCAAAATGTTGAGCGAACATCACTAATGGAAAATATTCTGGATGCAGAAAGTACTGGAGAAACTGAAACCCAATCATCAGAGAAAGAGAATTTAGACGAAGTTAACGCGTGGCTAAATGATGGTTTAAAATATGAAGATTTTGAAATGAATAGTAATGATTACACACCAACTCTCCCAGATCCTACAAACATTTTGAACCCTGCAAAATGTGTTCCAAATACAGAAATAACAGTTGCAACTAGTTCAGATCCTGCAATTACAAGTACAAGTACTGTAGCAACCTCAAATATAGCAACAAATGCTAGAAGAACTTCAAATACAGCAACAAGTATTGGGATAAAGTCAAGTACGGAAAAGGTCGGTACTGAGTCTCAGAGTATCAATGAAAAATGTACACATAGCAAGTCGCCAGAAACTCAAAAACAACTAAGTAAGATATCTAGAAAACAAATGGACATTGGTGTTTATTTTGGGTTAAAACCAAAACACAAAGTTGCAGGAAATGAAACAGAAGATGTTTCAAGCAATGTTGGTAACGTATTACAGCAAAATAAGAAACAATTCAGTGATGGAAAGTCAACTTCGCAAAACAAGAAATGTCCGTTTTATAAGATTGTTGAAGGTATAAAGGACTATGGTTTCTTTTCAAAATATAATATGATTGAATCAAAATATTAGACGTTCAGATTCGGTAAGTTAAAGTACTAATCTGAAAGATGTTGGTGTTTTTAATAGGTACATCATTTGCAGTGGACGCGTTTTCATATGGACATGTCCCTGGAATATCTGCTTATTTCTTGAGTCATTTTCATTACGATCATTATGGCGGACTTAAAAGATCGTTTTCTAAACCAATTTATTGTAGCCAGGTACAGTACGATCGACGTCACCACTTTTAATAATTTTCAGCCGGACTTAACGACTTAGTATGTTGCAACTCAAGATAGTTGCGTGCCTTTCAATTTAAAGCCTGCCTCACATGAAAGCTCTCACTGCCGCGAGAGATCGTAGCTGAGCAAGTTACTCTGATATGAAACATAATAGATCTTTAACGTGTGGTAGCGTCTAACGATTAACATTTCTATAGCGCAAATTTACATGTGAATATGATCAATTGGGCTTTACATCAAGTGTTATATACGCTTACCTAATTACATACTTAGCCTAGACTATTTTTTATCTTTACAACGATTGTGATATTACTTTCTTAACTGTGTTTATCCTAACCCACCCTGTCAACTTTCCCTGTGGGAGGAAACCGGAGTGCCCGGAGAAAACCAACAGAGCGTTGACTGACTCTTTTCACATCAGTCCGTTGCGAGAATCGAACCCACGAACTCGGTGGCTTCGGTCTTTACGATCAAACTACCTGAAAAATTCAACAAGAACTTCGAAGTTAGTAGCGAAAGGCCTTCGCTTGCAACGTTGAAGTTCTTGTTGAATTTTTCAGGTAGCCCGAAGCTTATACGACAGATCTTTGTCTCACAACCTCGCGAGGTAAAATTCTCAGCAAAAACCATATGCACATGAGAGAATGTGGCTGATCAAATGCCCTCATTTCGCCTTCTATACTCACATGAGACGCATGAAAACGGACGAAACAGCTGAGCTAACCGTACGAGTTCCGCGGTGTAAACAAATGGCCGGACGAATTTGCACACGGTTCTGAATTTGTCCGATCTCCTGTGAACGTACGTAGTGCATTGAACTATAATAGACTGGAACGCTAACGCAGGGGGGGGGATTGAAGCCAGCGTTTTTCTGAGTTTTGAGTTGAAATACTTAACGGCGAACATTGGGCTGTATATGAAATTGAAGCTATTAAAAAGTTATATTTGATATAAAAACTTGAAGACTTTAGGTAAAAGGGAAATACTTAAAACTTTGAGGGAAAATTTGCCGTATTTTACAAAATTGCGGTTGTTTTTGTATTTTTTATCTTCCAGTTTGTATATAGTTCAATGACGTAGTGTGACTAAAGATAATGAAGAGTTTTAGCTGCAAGGGTATTTTTACATTGTTTAGATCACAGCCAACTTGATATTATTAAAGATTAAAGTAGCAGCACGATTTATTCATCCTCTACCTTTAATCACTCCGGCTGTGATTGAAAATATTGAAGTCACATTGCTGGAAGCCAATCAGTAAGTTATCATGAAACATTGAGATTTTCAAGCAAAATAATTGCTGTAAATATTTTACAATCAATATTGAATTAATCTCCGAAAACTATTCGAATATTGGAATATTTTGTTGTTACTTGAGTGTAAAAATATTTTGAGTGTTTGTTTCTAACTTTATTTCAAGCTTCTTTCTTGGCTCTGGCGTGTACGCAGCGCGTGCCTATTTTTTAGTTTAGTACAATATTTTTATTTATAATTTATGGTCAATCTGTATAACAAACACTAAAGCCACAACTGTATTCTGAGTGACACCTCAGAAAGAGAGTAGATTGACGTTCAATGTTGTTGTCAATGAGTAACTGGATAGCTGAATATAGTTAGTATAGTACTTACCCTATAAGGTACGGCACTAACCTCCAGCTATTCAAAACAGCACTGACACTGAAGGAACTGAGTGTGTGAGGGAGTGAGTGTGTGTGAGTGTGTGTGAGTGTGTGTGAGTGTGTGTGAGTGTGTGTGAGTGTGTGATCAAGGAGCTAGAACATCAGAATAGCGGAATAGAATGTAGTATCGTATTAAATGAAACTTATCAAATTTTTTGCCTTTTCATTTTTTCTGTTTTGGCTGCCCTGGTGCTGTCATGTTTTAACTTTAAACTGTCAAAACGCACCGCGCACCTTCAGTGAGTTGTGAGTGAAATGCAAAAATCACAGTTAAAAAAAAAAATGTAAAAAAAAAAAGCTGGATTGTGATTGGTTGTACTGGATGATGAATAATATGCGTATCAAAGTCCTGTTCAAGCACCGTGTTTTTCATTTTTTTATATTGTGACAATAACGAATGAATGCATGATGATGAATTTTTTATGCATATATTATTGCATATAAATCATCAGCTCAAAGTTGTTTTTTTTTCTTGTTTTTGCCCGAATTTCGCGATTCGTGTATTACAGAGTCGGCCTTGTCACTTTGCTTTTTTTTTTTTTGAAAAAAAAAAATTAAAAAAACATTTACAGGTGACTCGAGACAAAGGAAGATGCAAGAAAAGAAATCTCTCAACCAACGCTCCATTCATACGCTATATTTGGATACAACGTAAGAAAAATGACAACTTCATCTAGTTCAAGTCTTGATCAAAACTCTTATCCATTCATCTGACAGGATCAATTTGTTGACTTGACCAGTTTTCAAATATGACCATGTGACCGAAATAAAGCTGTATGATTGGCTAATATCCTCATGAATTATTAATACGTATAGAGTTTCTGTATCAATGTTGGGGTGTTGCTAGCACGGTGGGTCTGATGCTGTTCTCTTATCATTTTGCCTCAGTGGCATATAAAAAGATTGGTTCAAGTTTAATGCTAGCAAAAGCCACAGGTTCCTCCGTGGGTTTTTCCGTTTCTTCGGTTTCCATCAGTACTAGCTAACACCATTGAACTATTTAAAGACAAATGGTCAAACGCTAACAGGTGAGTGAATATTATTGTTATTACAGAGTCGGCCTATCATTGTGGGTATCGCTTTTTAAATTTTGAAAAATGCATTAAAAGACATTTTTTTACAAGGTGACTTTCGAGCTTCAAGAGCGATGCAAGAAATCCCTTTCCTCAACCAACGCTCCATTCATACGCTATATTTGGACACAACGTAAGTTCAAGTCTTGATCAAAACTTTATCATACAGGATCAATTTCGGCGTTGAGTACCAGTTTCAACTCAAATAAAGCTCATGAAAACTAGCTTATTAATACGTATAGAGTTTGTGTATCAATGTTGGGGTGTTGCTAGCACAGTGGGTCTGATGCTGTTCTCTTATCATTTTGCCTCAGTGGCATATAAAAAGATTGCTTCAAGTTTAATGCTTCCGCTTCTTCGGTTTCCATCAGTACTAACACTAGTATTGGATCAATAAGAGATGATCAGGCCTTACTGGACCTCAATGGAGAAAAGTTTAGACAGAACTCACAGAAGTGATCGAGCTACCCAGTGTGGTCAGCATTAACAAAGTATTTCATGTTTAGTTTGAAAAAGCGATTGCCAAATAACCTATACAACAAAGATCCATATTTTAACATAAACGTAGACCAACATAGATAATAAGTTATTTTGTGCTTCCATCTAGTTTTCAAACCTTCTGTTCCATCAACTATGATTTTCCTATTTTGTCGATTGCATATTCATGGTCTGTGTTCGTCATTACAGATACTGTGATCCAAGCTACAGTTTTCCACCGCAATCAGAAACGGTTGAGTATTGTGTGTCAGTAGCGTTAGAGGTGGTGAGAAGAAATGCCAAGACATTGATAGTGGTTGGAACATACACTATTGGCAAAGAAAAGATTTTTACTGGTAATTTGTACTTTTGTTTTGTTGTTTAGTTGGACTAGTTTAGTGCAATTTTGTACCAATATTGTGATGTCATTTCGCGAGATATCTATATGGAAAATGACTAAACATTTTTTATTTATGTTTGGTTACTAGCTGTAGCGAATGCTTTACAATGTAAGGTGGCGGTCCAGAGAGATAAATATAGTATATTACAATGTCTGGAATCTGAACATCTGAAGAAAATTATTACTCGGGATTATAAAGAAGCAAAGATTCATGTTTTACCTATGGCACATCTCAGTCACACGGTAAGAAAAGTATACGTTAAACCAAAGACACAGAATGAGAAATTTCTTATTCTGTGCGAAAGACCTAATTGGGTTCGGGCATTCTCGTGGTTAGGGCATTCATAAATGATTTTTTCAGCAAGTGTTGCATGCGACTTAGTTATATCTTTATACTTTTAACAGAAACTGGCAGATCATCTCGAATCTTACAGCTCTCAATATTCTGAACTGTTAGCATTCAAACCAACTGGATGGACATTTACAGATAGTTGTGAGCATGATCTGAAAAATATAAAACCATCGAAACGAGCATCGGTAACAATATACGGTAAGCCGTGAATAAGTGAGTAGAACCTGGTAGAACGGGTGGTAGATGCGATGCCCTTACCCTGAACTAAGCCAGCAGCTACTTAAGTCGAGAGAGTAATGTGTGTAAAGGATGTACACCATGCACACATGGTTGAAAACTCTCAACTCAAGTATAGTTGTGATTGGTTCTGTCGTTTTTTGGTTTTTTTTTTCCCAGCCTTCCCCCGGTTTCCTCGCCACCTGGCCAACCTGACCTGAAACTCAACTGTTAGCCTTAGCTGCTCTATTATGATATAGAAAGCTGAAGCTGCTGACTAAACACTTTTGGAACTGTCGTGAATTGGCTGAAAACGGCCTATTAAACTAATTTGATAACCGTTACCATTTTATCGTAAGTACTATTTAAATGAAGTGAAGTTAGAAATGGTTCTTGAATAGATATGCTCTTTTATTCTAACATTTGGCCTTCTAACTTCAACTTCACTTCATTGAAACGAATACTTGCGTAAAATGCTAATGGTTATCAAATTATTTAATAGGCCATTTTTAGCTAATTCTCGACACTTCCAAAAATGTTTACTCAAGTTTAAACGCAGCTATCTCAGTCAACATTGCATGAAAATGCACATGGCACATATCAAAATTTACGTTAGACATCGCTGAATGCAAAGCAACTTGTTTAAGTGTAATAGCTCTTTTAGTTTTTAAGTTATACTAAATCAAACAGTCGTACTTTTTTTTGCCCCACCCGGTATATTAGAGCAATTCTCGTAGTGGCTTAGTTCTCGATTTCCCTGTAGGTGTGCCGTACAGTGAACACAGTAGCTTTAGTGAACTGATGCAGTTTGTTCAATTTATTAAACCAAACAAGATTATACCCACTGTAAATAACGGATCTGCTACGAGAAGAGAAGAAATGAAGAATATTTTCAAATCTTGGCTCAGAAATTAAGTTTTAAGTATATATGTATTTAAACGTAATTTTCTATTGTTTCTGTATTACTGTACAGCATATTGTTAGCCATGCAGGATTTAATATATCAAATACCAGGCAGAAGGAGTTTAGAATCATGGTGATTTGAACAGTGCATGGTATCGAGACAACATGCTCATTTCCTTGGCTAATGATCGAGTTTGAGGAAAGTGGTATTCAAAAATATGAAAATGGAAAGAAACAGAATAATGCCTAATGGTATCTCATCCTTTCTTAAGAAATCAACGGAACACGAGTAGGTCATAATCATATAGTCATAGTCCATACTCCATAGAGCACCGTAATGACCATGTAGAATAAAATTATTTTTGCATTGAATATACGCAATACTCCATTAGACTAAGTGTAACATAATTCATGAAATGTTTTGTGGACTATGAGAAATCTAGATATTACGTTTTTCATGAAGGTTTAAAAATTTTCTGTGAAACTGCGGCTGCGGATAACGCTGAACAATTCGCGCGCTGAACTAAACTGAATTTTGCACGCAGACAGGCCCGGTTGAATATGTACCGTTCTCAATATCTTGAACGCGTGTTGCCAGTGTAGGTAGCGCCTATACATGATATGCTGAGGATCTGTAGGGTTAAACTACCTGAAAAATTCAACAAGAACTTCGACGTTTCGAGCGAAGGCCCTTCGTCTGACCAATAATCCTCTCCGAGGAGGGCTGCACTTACCCATTCTGGCCAGGGCGCTTATATACTATATAAGCGCCCTGATTCTGGCCATGGAATGTTGCCCTCCGTTTGAGAGAGCTTATAACTTGCTCAAAAGTAACGAACTTGGTAAAGTTTTTCGAAATTAGTTTTGCATAAAGTAAAAATTTAGAACAAGAGTTTTAGAAAAAGTAGGAGTAAAATAGAAAAATATAGAGAATAATTTAATGGAAAGTAGGAATAGGATATGATATCTGTATATTAGGAAAATGTAAAACCAGAACAAAAGGCTACGGTTATAGTAAATATCGCATCTTTTTTAATTGTTATCTGTTAATACCCAATACATTTTAAACCTAATACAACAGTAACTCTAAGTATTTCAATCTTTGATATATAAGTCATTTCAGTACTACTATCAAACTACATATTTCAATATACTTCTACACAAAATGTTCACGCTACATATTAATATCTCATTAAATAATACATTATCAGTCAGTGCTTTCGCATTCCCAGCAAAAATTGTAAATCCACCCATAATATCATAATTTGTATATCTCTTTTTTATAAATAATTTATATTATGTTTCTGTAAAGGTTCTATTATATACCATGCAGTTAGTTTGTACTCGATATTGCAGTAGACTGTAGGACAGTATGAGTTACAGAACTAGACATTGCCTTTTCATCTGCATCATGAGCTCTGGAAAATATACAATTAAAACACATTATATGATATCAACTGTATTTGGTTGGTCTGACCAGCATAGTTAATAGTTTGTTGTTAGGTAGAAAATGGTCACTAACTCTGTGACTATGTATCAGTCAAGGCTTTTGACACAGGGAGGGAGGGTTGGTTCACATCCTAACTCAGAATTGTGAGCCCCAGGCCCCCAACAAGAGAGTGTGGAGTTTGTACCCTGTATCGGGAGCAGAGTTTTGATGCTTTCTATATATTTACTATTAAATTTTCCAAATCTCGGGTGTGCAATTTCCAAATTAACTTTTTAGTCAGGCATTGAAACAAAGTCTTTTGGACCCTATCACCTTAAAGAATCAACTTTTACCAAACAAATTTTAGTTCAGAAAATTTGAAAAATGACAGAATTACCCAAAGTTTTCCACATATACACTGAACTCTCATGTTTAAACACAAGTTCACTTACTTGAGCATGAGATCAACACATTCACATATTTCAAAGTATTCATATTGTGTTAGTTCCACAAGCGCAGGTTTCCATGTCGGCGTTAGATGAAGACAGGACCTTGCTGCAGCTACTGCGGCTGCCGTGACTACTGATGGTTTGAACGATAGAAATTTATGATCTGAAAAGTTGAAGAATGCAGTTGTGGATTGAAAAAGATGTATTCAGGTAAAATGTGGTATGTGAAGGTATGGGGTTGGGGCTGTTCTACAGTGGGGGTTTTAACAGCTAGTACAAGGGTAAACTGCCTATGGGGGGGGGGGGAACTACCTTGTAATGAGATTTCTAAGAAGTAATGCACATATTTCTTCACATAGACTCTTGCTTTAGCACAATTATTCAATGGACGTCCTGAATGGTTGTCATCATTTAATACCGAATGAACAAGAAACATCTCAACAAAACTTGCTGCAGTTGGAAGATCAATATTCCATGAGAAATGATCCAGTAATAGCAATTCCATGGCATGAAATTCTGATCTGTCGAACGAGTTGTGTACAAAAGAGTTGAGCTGCTCGATGGTAGGGATTCTGTTCTCGATTTCATCAAATTTTGCTTTAAAACAAAAGAATTTAAAATAATTATCCTAAGAATAGTAAATATTAAACTATTAAATATTAACAGAATAGGATCTGGAATTATTAACGATATTAAAATCAAACGTAGCACATGGTTGTAGTACCTGCAAGCAAGAAGCAAGTGAGTGCTACAAGATGCAATTGTGGCTCAGGTATATCATGATTATCCATAAAATAATCCATGAGGGTGACACATAAATGCAAAATGCCATAAGAGGATCCGACTTTGTCGAAGATTATCGCCAACCAGTCTACTAAATATCTGCGAACAGCGAGTTGGGGAGACGAAGCCTTGTATTGTGCTATAGTTAATTCCTTTTTACGAAGTACGGCGAGTATATCGTTCGCTAATTCGCCTTCCCACCACTCTTTTGCCATCTTTATCACCTCATAAACAAGCTAAAGCTTGTCCGAAGTTTGCAGTGGCCATAAAAGAGTGCAATCTTTGAAAAAACAATTTTTAAATGCTCTCTTGTCAAAATCAAATTCCCCGCGATTCCCCGCCTCTTATTCCCGCAGTTTCGACTAATGCCCATATATGGAAGTGTCAGGGGGGGTGATACTGATAGTTTTCGAAGAAGGTTGTAAACTGACTGAATTTTCTCGGAATTTTTGTCAAATTTACCCAAGAAATGAGATGGAATTGAACCAAAAGTACAATTAATTGGAAAAATAGTTTTGTGCATGCCTTTTCAGTGTTTCACCCTCCTGTAAAGGTAGTTTTGCATAGTTAATATTGGTACCAGTAAAATTAACTATTTATAATAATGTGGACATTTAAATACATTTTCACTTCCGGTTTTAAATTATCGTCTTGCAAAATAAATTGCTTGACGCTTTATTAAAATCGTCCAAAGATTGTTTTATAGAATCTCCCATAGGCTTGCTATGACGTAAATCAAGACAACAAATGACGATTTAGGGAAATATTTGCATTATTTTACCAGTTGACAAAATATTTGACATTTGCGTGTTGCATTTTGGTTGTTAAATAATTCACCAAACTATTTAGCCACACATATGAAACTGAATTTAAGCCAGAGAACAGCTATAGTCTGGCTTTTTCTATAAACTAGCTAGATATACTAAATAATGTAATAGCTTTCTGCCTTTCTTTATCTGTCTGATTAAATATGGAGAAAGTTGTGCGAATCAGTCCGTTGTATTACGTCCATATTCAAGATTTGGTAAGAAAGAAGATATATGCTTAACTTAAAGCATAAACTATCAGAATTTATACTGTATAAATACACTTATCTCAACAAAACTGTAGTGTTGTAGTTCAGAGGTTGTAGTTTGAGCATAACATGTCTTGCTGGTTATTTGTCTAGCCTGATTATCAAAGCTAGTTATTGTCGTACTGTACTTTGTTAATATATTTTTGAGAAATTAAGTACAAATTTTTACTAATCCTAGCAACTATTCGTTGACATTAAAAGCTCACATTATTAAATCTTAACAAGTTTGCACATCATTAGACTATTAAATGGCTCTATCAAGGTCCGAGGACATTATAGGATAACCTATCGAGGAAATCAGCGATTCAATTAAATCAGTAATCAATTGAATCTATATTTGATAGAGTCAAATCAAGGGAATTTGTAATCTATAAAATCAAGCAAGAACTATTGAAAATTCCAATCAATCAATATATATTAATTATGTTAATTATTATCAGCTGATTGGTACTGGAAATTGATGACTAAGTCTTACTTCAGACTTCTGATCACTTTTCATCAATTGTTTAACATTTTATGTAATTTTTTTATTAATCCGTTAATGTGCATGACACTTGGCTTTAGATGTAGTAAAGTAATAAAGTAGGCTGGTGCATTCATTATATTGTAATGGTTAAAATATTGAGTTTATTAATGGGTGAAATATTGAGTTTATAAATGCAAGCAATCAAGTCATGCTATAACAAATTTTTATAACATTTTTAGACCAGCAATGTGACAACACTTGAAGTTGGACCTAAGACAATAATCCTTCAAGATAATCACAAACTTATCAAAGGTCCATTGCCTTTTGTTATCATCCCTCCTGGTCATTATTGTGAAATTAAAGATCCTGTCAAGTAAATATCAAATCATTGAATTATATATTCTTTAATATTAAACTAAGTTTTGCCTGAAAACATTTTCACATACCTACAGAGGAAAAAGAAATTACAGTATAATCCAACTAAGTGTCTATTAAACTGCATGTTGTAGGTCCTAGTTTGGTAGTTTGGTGGTAAGAGTTCTGGAGTTTTAGTTTGGTTGAGCACCTCAGGGTAGGGTTGGGTTAGCTTGCAAAGCATGTGCTCATGGGATGGTTTACCTGGTGAAACCAGCCCACGAAAGTGCCTGCTTTGCAGGCTGCTGGTTGAGGCTTGGAATTGTGTGCTGCGGTCACAATTTTATTGTCTTAAGAAATGTGACAATAAGCCAAACACTATCTTGAGTATCTCATCAACCCAAGAACTGCAGAACTGGGGGGGGGGGGCATGTGCCCCCCTACTCTTTTCAAAATGGAAAAAGTGCCCCTTTTCTGAAAGGAAAGTGCCCTCTTTTCTAGTGAAAGTGCCCCTTTCCAATCAATAGGCAAAATCCATGTACTTATTATGACTTTTATATTAGGTAAAAAAATGTAGGAAATGGTGTTACAGAGACCTTAGACCCCCCAAAAAAATTATGCTGGGTGTATCACTGATAGGTCCCCCTTATTGGTGGTGCCCCCTACTTTTTAGATGCTTCCGCAGCCTTTGCATCAACATGTATTAACCTGCACAAACATTTAACAAATGTCAAAATATATGCTATACTTAGCTAATATAAATTTATTACATTTAGGAAGCCATGTTCTCCTGGCCAGGAACATGATTTAAAACATGGTTATGTTGAAGTTCGCTTTTATGGGGTAAGCATCTTGTTTTTAAACTAAATTTGCTAATTTTATTGCATATTATCATACATGTATATTATTAAACTCTAAATTTATATATACTGTAGGAGCCTTTTCCACTCTATCCAGGAGAATGTTTAGTTGGGGTAGCAGATGACGGTATGAATTAAAGATACATTAATTAAAACTTGAAGATTATTATTTCATTATTTAACAAATGTGGGGTTCATCATAGATTGCATTTTACAATAAACTGTCATGATTTTTGTTGGAACTACAGGTACCTAAGAAGGATTAAGAAAACTTATTCTTTTAAGAAAACTTAATCTCTTTTTGTGGTCCTGACCAAAATCCTGCCAGTTTAATGATTTTAACTCTTCTCATTTAATTGTAGATTTTAAAGCTGCCATAAAGAAGTTGCCATTCGTTCCTGAGCACAGAGCTATCAAACTTAAAGCAATTGTGGATTGTGAAGTGAATGGCGTTAAAAGAAAAGCTGGTGAAATGTGGCAGATTGAAGGGCCAACAACCTATATACCTTCACCTGATGTCGTATGTATTCAATTAAATGCGCTTCTTGTTGTGACTTCTTAATAGGTGCACACATGAACCATCTAACTATAATATTATCAAACATTTAGGTCCAGTGTAGGTAGTATTCTACAATATGTGTTAAATACACATCTGAACTACCTGAAAAAGATAAAAAAACTCTTCAACGTTTCTCTAATACTGACACCTCTCCAATACCAATAACTCTCTTTTTCTATATACACCTTTCTAATACAAACACTTGGCTCTGTTCTGTCAGTGTCTATATGATGGAGGTTCCATTGCAAATGATTTTAAAGAACAAAACCTAGGCTTTATAGCCAAGGTGACTGTATGGAAGAGTGTATTGAAGCAGTTGAGTTGGGAACGTCTCAAAATAAGGCTTCCTTTTCTAGACAACAATGGGTTATCGAGATGCAATAATAATAGCATACGGAGAGGCAATTCGTCTGAAAGCAAAGCAGGATTTGGTTGATAAAAGTAACAGGTACAAAGTGACAGAATTTACTATTTTGAAAGTGGATAGTTTGGATCCAGACCAGACCAACAACCTGGTATTAGGCTCCCTGTCCACCTGTGGTTAATCCGATTAATTCAAATTCAAAACGGTTAGTTACAATTGTCAAGCTTGTATTTCAACAGGAAGCGAGTCACAGGAGAGGAATGGTTGGTCCAACAGATCGGAGCATATTTACCTGGAGTGTATGAAGAAGTAAGAGGCGTTATACGTGTATAGTGTCTGGGTAGTGGCGAGTGCAATGACTATGTGAAGGATTTCAGAAATACAGCTAGTTCGCTCGTTAATTCAATGGTGTTAACTAAAGCGTTCTAACATTTAGGTAGTCAAGGTAGAAAATGCTTACACATTGACGTATGATTCTGGGTTACATCTCAAGGCGACGAAAAACTGTGTTGATGCCTTGGGCATGAAAAGGTGATCTTATTCTTCGTCATTGTTACTTTCATATATGTAGTTTGGTTATTTGACAGATAAGGAATATTTCAATATACTTTTGGACCCATTTATACTAGAGACGGATAATAAGTCTGGACGAACTTGACCAAAGCAAATAAATACATCCATACAGAATAGCGCGATCTATACTGGCAATAGTTCTGGGAACAAAAATGATGCCTGACATTTCCCAACTATACGCAACATATTAATTGGGCCATGTGTTTTAGGAGTATTGGTCAGGAGTGGTTGGTAACCATAGATGATGCCGAGACGTATATTCCTGAAGTTGGTGAAGTAAGCAAGCTTTTGTATGCATCATAATATATGTTCTACTAAGTCTACTAAGGATGGTTTTTTGATGTTGACCACACCTTATACCTAGATTATTTTGCACATAATATTTTGTGGTGTTGGTGGCACAGTGTGAAGTGTGAACATGCACCCCCGCCCTCCCCCCACATTGGCCGGGTTTCGATTACCACAATATACAGACTGATTATAATTGCACCGTAATCGCATGTTAGAAGAGTGCAGTATTGGAAAATGTCCAGCACCTCTGCCAGGAATTTTTGACAAAAAGTCTTCACAGGAAATTTTTGACAAAAAGTCTTCACAGGAAATTTTTATGTCTCACAGGAAATATTTGTAATTTTATAAATACAAACAACAGATAATTAGCTTGTTTGTGATATAAAATAAAAAATAATTTTTGACATTTAATTTTTGCAGTGCCAGTGGCAACTGGGTTGTAAAATTCTTTCATGCGGAAAATTTTAAGTCCGATGTACACAGGAAATTTTTGTTGTGGGATTTTGCTGCCAGGAAGGAAAACAGATTATCTGGACCTGGAAGAGTGTTTCCAGTTTTCTTAACTCTGCCGAACACCACTTGTTTTCACCGAGTATTTTCCACTTGCGTCATATTAGGAAGCAGTGCGCGGTATCCGCAAGACAGTGTTATCAAGAAATCAATACTGTATAGTCCTCGATCCAGTGGATAAACATGGTGTGAATCAACTTGGCAAGCGTGAGTTACGTGTTGGTGTAACAAGTTTCTTTTTGCATCCTGGAGAAGTTCTTGAAGCTGGTATTCAGGAAGCTTATGTCTTGGCTGATGATGAAGCTTTGGTGCTTTCAGCTTTGGATTATTATGAAGATGATACTTCTGGTAATTTACCATATATTCACAGCCCAACACTATAATGTAATGTCATATAAATGCAATATACACCATTTCTAAACTTCTTGCAGATACCAAAAAAATCAGCAGAACTCCTGGAGACCGTTGGATGATTCATGGACCACGTGACTATATTCCTCCAATCGAAGTAAAGGTTGAAACGAAAAGGTGATGCACTTAAAGTGGCTATATGTTGTCTACGATATATATTGTAGTAACGCTCTGTCAAAACTATATATTTCTATATCTTTCTCAGGAAAGCTATCGCGCTGTCAGAAAACAATGGCATTTATGTACAAAATACTCACACAGGCGAGGTCAGTTACATTGATATCTTAAATGGTGACAGAAAATAATAGAAAATCTATCTATCTTTGATTCAAGCGATGAGTCGTTTGCTTGTTAAAAAGAACGACGTCCTCTTTCCTTCCAGGTGCGTGCAATTCTTGGCCCTCAGTCGTATCTATTGAGAGAGTATGAGGAATTATGGTCGAAAGATCTTTCCACGGAGGTTGAAAAGTTGTTAAGGTACTGATAGGTCTAACAAACCAAATATAAATTCCCGAGATAAGAGGCAAATGATGTGAACACTGGTGTTATTTTAATGTTATTTCAGTCTTGGTGGTGGTTATGGTGATGGTACTGACATAAGAAAGTTGGCGTATTTTGAGTCCGCTATCAACCCAGAGTATGCTGAAGGAAAAGTAAGTAGGGTCGAACCACTTCTTACGGACATCTCTCTAATACAGACACCTCCCTAATACGGGCACCTCTCTAATACGGACACCTCCCTAATACGGACACCTCTCTAATACGGACACCTCTCTAATATGGACCTCTCTCTAATACGGACACCTCTCTAATACGGACATCTCTCTAATACGGACATCTCTCTAATACGGACATCTCTCTAATACGGACATCTCTCTAATACGAACACCTCTCTAATACGGACACCTCTCTAATACGGACACCTCTCTAATACGGACACCTCCCTAATATGGACACCTCTCTAATACGGACACTTCTCTAATACGGACACCTCCCTAATATGGACACCTCTCTAATACGGACACCTCTCAAATACGGACCTAGTTTCCTATGGCTCGACAAATTCTCACATATTTTCTTTAAAAGATACCTCTATAATACGACCCCTCCCTACAGAGGGGGTCCTTTGGCGTCTGAGGCAGCACGTCCTTGTGAAAGTAACTGCTAGTATTTTGTTTATATAGAGAGATAAAACGAAGGCAGTAACCTACAAATGTCCAAAAGGAACCGCTGTTCAGGTCAGTTTAAATGAACGTATATTTCCTTGGGGGAAGCACTAGAGGCAGATACAGTTAGCGCGCTGATGCTGTACGTCGAGGGTAAGGTGTTGATACTCAGACGGGTGACTACCCTGCTCTAACTCGGGTGTGCTTGAAAAGTTGGTTCACTCCAATGCTTCGAAGGTTTTTCTCCAGGAACTCTGGTTTTCCTCCCTCACCAAATACGGTGGCGCTGTTCACCTCTGCGCCTCGTTCACCTGACATCGGGGGTTGGGCGTCCTATTGGGGACGACTTATGTAGCCAATGCAAAAGAGTTAGTCAAGTTTCTGCCGGCCTTCTGGTTTCTCCGGTACTCCGGTTTCCTCCCACAGTTGGGTTGGTACAGTGTGGGGGTAACTCCCCATCAACTCCCTTCCATCGTAGCTGCTGTGCAAAAAGGGTGCAAAAGGTGCCTAGTAGTTTCTCACTGGTCATGCTTTATGTGTGGTCCGTTTGAGCTGTGTCCTTCGCAATTCAGCTTAGCTCTCAGCTGCAAGTAAGGATAATAAGCACCCCTGCTTACTTAGAAATACTAACCCTGCTTGTGCTCCGTGATCAGACAAACGCGAAGCTCGAGTTGTTGAGCTGCGTCAACAAACGTGTTGAGCTGCGTCATTCAGCAGCAAGAAACCTTTACTTTCTATGTTGACATGTACAGTACAGAAAGCAGCCTTTGTAGATCAGTAATCGCTTTACAATCCTATGTGATCTTAAATAGTTTTCATATTTTTAAGGTGTATAACTACAAGGAAAATACAGCACGAGTGATTTTTGGACCCGATATGGTAGGTCATCATATTAATGAATAGACTCTTTCGATAATTACGTCATTTGGCCTGGGAGCCTCACTCCCACGAAGAGTGGGCCAATCACGTTCCGTCTTGATGCACGAAAGCGAGGCTCCCAGGCCAAATAGGCGGATGTGACGTAATTATCGAAAGAGTGTATTGCCGTGGTTGGTGTATCAACTACCTGAGAATGATTAAAAACCCTTCGTCAGGAGTTATTAGAAATTGGTGAAAACTAACCACATTTTGCTATGCTATAAAATTTAATACCTGCAAAGAACTGCCTTGGTTGATCTCTAATATTTTTTCTTCTATTTTCTAGGTTATTCTTGGTCCACATGAAAATTTCAATGTTCTAAGTTTAAGTGGTGGGTGATTTTACGTAACAGAAAATATACTGTAGCTTTTTATGCAAATTGCATTGAGTATATTTCACCATGCAAACGCTACTACAGTAATCTTTGTTTGGGAGTACAGCATTTGTGGGTGTATAGAAATGGCTCAAGACTGTGTCTTTTATCTTTTCAGCTGGTAAACCCAAGAAAGAAGATGCATTAAAGAGCATACTACTTATGTTTGGTCCTGATTTTATAACTGATATTATAGAGGTTAGATTTTAGTGTACAACAACTTAGCTGGCTGTATGTGATTCACAAAGAGTCGGGATGTCAATCTCGCTATGATCTGCGGGCTAACGCCGGACGGACCATTTTCAAATCGTCAAGGGGAAGAGAAAGTTGCTAAAATATTTATTTCCATCTTAAAAACACAAAGTGGTGGAACTCTCCTTCTTTCCCAGAAAGGAAAAATGAGCTCTTTTCTGGAATTGTCAGCCCAAAATCATTTTTTTATTTCTTACAAGGTCGAGACGTCTGATCATGCAAGGCTGCGAATAAAACTTGGAATGAACAATCATTTTGAGGTGGATGTTAACGACCCTGATTCGAGAAAAGCGATCTTCGCAGTATCAGATTTTATTGGATATGCTTGCAGGAATGTTGGTAAATGCATATTATCTACAATTTTAGGAATTATACCCGTTTACCTCTGTAAATAGGTTACACTCGTTGTTCTTAATTTTTGAATGCAGTCTTGCCTGAGCTTCCCTACGCAGATCCGCTCTACGGCGGCTCTATAGTTCCATCACGCCCTTAACACGCTCCTGTTTATGTGTCCTTGCCCACCCTATCAACCGTTCCTATTGGAGGACTTTTGAATACCTCTTGAAGACAAGTTAAGACAGAGCGTTGACCGAATTTTTCTACACAACTTGTCTAAGCCAAGCGAAGATGATTAATAGACAGAGAAGTTAAACTTTTTTTCTAATAGACGCTGTGTGTGAACGTACCTTTACAGAGTTTTTAGTAATAGAAATTGCTGACATCAGCATTATTTCAAAAGTCGTTACACGCTATATTTTAGGCACAACGTAACTTAAAAATGTTGGTTTGGCTTTCAAACGGATCAGTATAAATCTGTTTCAAATTACAGTTGTAGTGCTTTGAAATATTGCTTTGAAATATTGCAGGCATCACAATTTTTGGCCACCATGTTGTTGGTCAGATTTGACCAAACTTACAAAAAGATAAGCCACATAATTACTGATGAATAACCAAACTTCGTGCATCAAATTACGTTATACGAAATAGCTTTATCGATCCTTTTCTAATATCATGCTGACGTCAGCAGCATATTAAAAACTCTATAACTCAGGAAGGAATATTTGTATCAACCTAGAAATTTTGAATAAAACTCGGTGTAATGATCTACAAAACATATAAAATAATCAGCTTTTCAGCTTTCGTTTTTAATATTATATTACAAATTTTGTGACGCTACATGAAATCCTCTATATGCATAATATGTCTAAACTCCGATCTTGCAGCCAGTCGAATCAGAGGAGTGGTAGCGCAAACACCATTTGACCAATTCCACAGATATTCCAACAGTATTATACGTAAAGCTACATTTGGTCTCGATAAAGATGGAGAAGTAAACAAGATGCTAAAATTTGATGCCAATCAACTCGTAAGTATACAAATATATTTCCACGGTGCTTGCTGGGTGAATTTTTCATCGACAGAATTTTTGACATTGCATGCCAATGTAAAAAGTATTTGAAGTAGAACCAAAAGTAGCCTGCTCGCAGCCTGAATTTGTAAACCAAAAGGAATCCGTTGAAAACGACGAGAAGTCACAGTCACAGAATAGAGATCTCTATTCTGTGGTCACAGTCAATGAAAGGACATCCAATATTCAATATGGGTAAGGTTAAACGAGTAATTAGTCGTGTTATCTTCAGTAATATAGAGCTGTATAATATTTAGGTTATAACTCAAATCGATGTTCAAAGTATTGAACCAGTTGATGAAAACATGAAAACCAGTTTGATGAGATCTGTTCAAATGGCCATTGAAATATCGACCATGTAAGTTCTAAAATCATGGCCTGTGTATATATTCAATATATACAGGGTTCGTACGGGTCCTTAAAAACCATGAAAGTCCTTAATTTTCATGTTGCAAAATTGAGTACTCAAAAGTCCTTAATTTTTAAAGAAATCTACATTAGTTCATGAAAAGTCCTTAAATTTAATGAACCTTGTATTTATACAGAATATAGAAGAGGTATATACTCGCACACATTCTCCTTTCTAGACAAATCCCTAGGTGAAAGGCAAAAGGAGACATGCAATCAGTAAATCGCTTCAGTTTCCATTCCATGACCCACGTAATTTTCTTTTTTAGTGGTATCAGTTTTACATGGAATTCCAGGCAATTGGTCCTTAAAGTTACATATTTACACAATGAACATTTTAAGAAATGTCCTTAAAATTTTTTACTCAAATTAGGGAAAGAACCCTGTATATAGAAAACTAGATTTTACTTTGTAGCGTCCGCGAGGACTTTAGGGGGTCCACGTGGGCACGCCCAATGGAAAATGTTGAAATCTAGATTTTCCCCCCAGATTTCAAACACATACAGTACTAAAACAGACTTTATAACTGGACGTTTTTGGACAACTTTATCAAATAAAGGATCATATAATGATTATATCATTTTAAACCGCATTTCAGGTCAACTGAAATGGCAGCAGATCACGAAGCAAAACGTCAGGAACAAGTTGCAAAAGGATTGTTGGAAAGACAAAAGCTTCTGAATAAAAAGGAAGCCGAGGAGTCAAGGAAAACCTTGGCTGAGTTAAAAGCTATTACAGCTGCAGTCGAGTCTACTGGTCAAAGCAAGGCAGAAGCACAGGTGAGACTAAATATAATGAAACTCAAGGATAACCTAAATGTTATCAGCTGTCCTAAGGCTAAACTGTTCTCCCTAGAGATCCAGTAAGGGCCATCCCTTATTGGTACAATTTTTGTACAAGATACAACTGGAATATCTGGAGAAAGCCTGCATCTCACATGCAACTGAGGTGAAATTACAATCAGAAATTGCAGGAATCAAACCCCAGTCAAGGATGTGAAAGGCACATGCACTAAATAAAATGTATTAAAACACATTTAATCACACTCTGCATGGTTTTAGGCAAAAGCGGACAAACTTCTTATACAAGGAGAATCTGCTATTGAAGGTAAGAGAATCGATGTCTGCGGTAGTTTCCACTGTTATAAACACTGGCGTAGGAACCACAGGGACTGGGGGGCTTGAGCCCCGGTAACATTTTGCACAGGGGGGCTAAGTCATTGAAATGAAGGCCTAATTATTTTCCATCGTCAGTAGTTCAATTATGCTCTGGTGATTATTGACCCACCAAGTCATCCAAACCACCAAAACTGATTATGAAGCAAATTTTTCCCAGCAATTTTCCTGTCCAAGTTATTCAATTCGGCACCAGAAGGTGCAGGAAATGGCATTTCCAAGCCTCGATTTTTCATTCCCCGGACCCCCCATGTTTCAATCCCCTAAATTCAAATATCTTCCTATGCCACTGGTTATAAACACAATTTACAATATAACAAAACTTGTGTTCATAGTTAATTTCCATTTTGTTTCAGTTGCTAAATTGAAGGCTGAAGCATCTGCAATTGTATTTGAAGCCGAATGCGATACGGCAGAAAAGGTAATGTTTGAAATATCATGACATACCTGACTTTGCCATGACACTGTCCTGATTTCACATGCATTTAGTATTTATGTCACACGATTTGCAACATCTCTATTGATTATTGTTTTTGGTAAATAATCCTTGACTTGTGTGTTGTAGAAAAACAATACGGAAATAGAATTTCAGAAAGAAAGAGATGAACTGGAAATTAAGAAGAGTGAATTATTGGCAGCCATTGAAGTGAGTAAATAGCTGTATTCAGATCTATGTAAATATATAGCATAATGAGATGTATATAACATGTCTGTGAAGATCATGGGTAAGGTCGTGGAATCAGGCTTCCACCTGCAAATAGACCTGGGGATGAGGTGCACATTTTACACTTGGCTTTTTTCATCATTTTGCATGCATGTTCATATGCAATATCTCTCTTGTGTGAATGTTATTATTAATTAGCATAATAGATTTGCAATATTTGTAGCTGTACGTCTTACACATGTTAATGAATCTCTCTATATATCTTTAGTCTTCAAAAGTCACATCCATCATAAATGCAATAGGACAGAAGACACTGGCAGAGATTGCCTCTGAAGGCCCAGAATGTCAGGTACACACACTATTTTGTACGTATGAAAGTGCAAACAAAACGTTCAAATTAAAGAGATGTGGAGTTTTTGCAGACTTTTTGGATGTTTACTTGCTGTCAATTTATTAAAATTCCTCTTGATTTTTTATTCAGGCTAAGATGTTGAAAGGTCTTGGTATAACAAATGTCCTAATCACGGATGGGTCTACACCAATCAATATTATGTCGAGGCCTGATCAATGCTTCTACTGATGTAATCAATATAATCATATAATTCAAAGTAAGTAATTAATAGGAATTGACACTGCAAAGTGGTCTAAAACGTTCAAATCACTGTGCAACCTCAGAAATTGTCTCCAAATTGAAGAAAGATATGAAAATAAGGTGAACTACTATATTAACTATGAGTAATTCGAGCAACGAAATTTTAGCAACTTGCAACAAAAACTGATTTCAACGCATGTTATTTAGAAATGTTGCCTCGTGTTTTGAAACTTATGCATGCGCTGAGACCAGTTTTTGCAGCAATTTTGTTGCATGTATTACTTTACCATAACACATTAGGGTTGAATTTTTTTGGTTGATAATGGTATCATAAAATTGCACCACTAATTTTGAAAACTATCTTACCAAACAAGACGAATTGGAAAAGCATAAAAACAACCATATATCAGGATAAAACCTTTAATACAATTGTACATTAACACTGACAATTGTGTCAAAATATACTAATTACGAAGGGTTGCCAATCGTAGAAAAAACTGAAGATACATAATTAGGCCAAACTGAAAAAATGAAAAGTTACATAATTAAACAGCAAATATATTGTAAAACCGTTTTCTAAAGTGCACTTATTTTTGTTAAGTCCAAATATTTTAAAGTGAAATCAGTTTGTTCCAATAAGCTGACCCTTCAACTGGCTATATAAATTAGAATTCACACAGTATATCATAAATAATGTTGAGAACATGCAAACGTGCAAACAGTTTGAACAAACACTAACAATGAATATACTAGAGCTAAATACAAGGTAAAAATGGCTAACTAATGTACTAAATGTTTCTAGTCCATGCAATATGCTGGCTATAAACCTAACTAGGCACAGAGTGTTTACACATGCAGGTTTTAAACCTTGTATTTTCACTTCACAAGACATATGAAAGAGAAGTATTTGCAGAGGATGAGCTGACATACAGACACAAGTAGAAAGCTTAAAGAAGCTGTTTTTCACAAGGCATAATAAGGTCTGTAAAAAGCATGTGTAAACTCTGGTGTCACAGTAGTATTTATGAAATAAAATTGAGCAGTTTATAAACTGCTGTCGTCACCTACAACATCACTGCCTACCACAAACCATATTCATTATAACCTAAATTGACTGCACCAATAAATCATCTTAACTATATATTACTAATTTTTTGAAATACAATTTTGAGTTGCTGAAACACAAATCATGCACTACTGTGTAAAATAAATATGGTTTGCACACAAGTAGATATTTTTTGTAATAAATAAATGTTTTTATTGCTCAAATGGTTTTCTGCTACAGCAAACAACTAACCCGAGACATTTTTAACTCACTCAAGACCTTTGGACCTTGATGCATTTGGTGGAAACTTGTACTGTACCGGACAAATCTAGGGCAAATGAAAAATCAGTTTCAAATGTTGACTGCATATGGCATAAAACATGCATATATGTGCACTGTCATCACTTTTTTCCAAACAAATTTGTAACATTTTCAAATCATTCTGTGGGATTTAATCCTAAGGATCTTATTCATAAGTCCATCTTATTATAAGGATTGTTTGAAAGTGTAAAATAGGTACCAATGATGTCATCTGAGGTACATTTATTTTATATGAAATTTTTTATGTGTATAGTCAACACGTGAAACAGTCATATTGTTACATGAAATGGTCCCACACATAAACTTTGAGTTGAAGATTTAGAAACACATGTATAAACTATGGTGCTATGCTTGCTGATCTTTGTAAACTGTATGTGTTACAATGTGAGTTGAGGCTATTTTGTTATGTTCAAAATGCTAAATTCTATTAACCAATTATAGTTGAGTCTTGTAGTCATTGTCCAACTCATTGTCACTGTGAATATACCATATATTAATGCCACATGGCAAACCAGCCATCTATATTCACACAATGGAGTGTTCAGACAATCGTTTAAATCAACCGACAGTAAGCTGATACTGTACTATGGAAATATTTGTTCCTACATAGCTTTCATCAGCCTTCTCGACATGAATGTGTATCACAAATCACATGACTGATGACATGACATGTGGTTCATTGTACAAATCACATAAAATACTTAAGAAATTCCAGTTCACCTAATGAATTAGCGTACTAAGATTAGTTTGAAAAAACAGGCCCGATCAAGTACGGTCCGGCAAGAACATATCAATGCTGCCATAGCTTTTAAGTTCTACCACCCACAAATATATAATTCAAAAGCAGATCACATTTGCAGTTAAAAAACAGCTTAGGTGATTTTTGAACTTAACTGAACTTAACTTTGACCATACTTGGAAAAAAACAATGTAAAAATGAGCAAAGTTCAAACAGATCTTTTAAAAACAAATAATTCTACACCCTCACATGACCATGTATTTGACCTGGCCAGAACACCATACAATACCATACTTCAAAGCATGGTGATCACTTGGCAATTTAGCTGAATACATACTTAATCAATTCAAGATAATAATTTTGAAATCAGCAAAAAATAAGCTTGAAATATGTTGCCAAGCACATCATGAAATTTTGTGACAACAAGACAATCTAGAATCAACTATTGACCTGCAGTTGATTAAATTAATTTAGAAGTATGTGAGGAATTTACCCCTAAGACAAGGGAACAAAGCAGTAATCTAGCTCAACAGAGAAAGTTATGTCAACTATGACAAAATAATCTGTCTTGGAACTTAAAATAGCCGTGTATTTGCCAAAGAATTAACGAGTACTGTGTTTTTGTCTAACGCGCAACATTTCATTATTACATTTGCCCGGAGGTGTCGGCATGAGACAAAATATCTTTTTTAAATCTGAACGGAAATAAAAGTATGCCAAACAAAGGTGTCAAAAGCCCGCAAATATTTCCGATATTACAATCAGTCGTCTTTCCCCATTACAGTATAGAACAAAAAAATTATATTAAAATCTGCACAATACATGCACACTGCAAGTTGATGCGTGTATGTTACACAGATTTGCAACACCGTAGAGGCAAAATGTTTAAAATCATGAAACAACAACAATGCATACCTGGCGTGTTTTTGTCTACTACACTCGATAGCCATGCCCAATGTTAATATTATCGTCCTGTTCTGCGCTTTTCACTGCGTTTGTTTCAACAATAGGCGAAACACGTTCATTATTGTTTGATTCGTTGGTTTTGATCACAGAGGTTTGCACATGCGAGTTGCCGTAAGTCGGAGAATGTTTTGCAGCTAAAATTGATGGGGGTGAAGCTGGCATTTCGACTGGCTCTCTCTTGATATTGATAATTCCATTCTCTGTACTATTTTCAATCGCAATTGTCTGTGTGATAGGCTGCGTAACAACACGAACGACTTCGTTCTGGTAAGTTGGAGTTACGTTAATAATACCGTTTGTTGTCATAGGCGCTTGTTGCACAACAGTCTGACCGTTTGTTGTGTTGGGCCTGATAATTACACTCCCACCCTGCACAAATACATAAGGAGTGTTTAAATTGTTCTTTCCCGAGCCTGGGACTTGAGTTATAATCGTGGAGGTTGCTTGATTCGTATGTTTGAGCACAGTGACATTAGAATATTGTGTTTCTTGCCAAGGGCTAGGTAGGCCACCTTGCGAGATGTTAGTGTATTGACCATAGGGCCGTTTCATTCCTCTTTGACGTCGTTTTGGTTTATATTTATACCCAGGGTTATCTCGCTTATGTTGCTTGTCTAACGTGGCCGCCTGTTCAACATATGGCTGCTTCTTGTCAGCAGGCAACATGCGCCATAGCTTGCCAAGCATCTTACTTAACTCTGCGTTATGAACATGAGGGTACTGTTCGGCTAGTTGTCTTCTCATTGACTGCGCCCAAATCATAAAACTATTCATCGGTCTTTTAACATGGCCTTCTTTACCACTTTCTAACGAAAATTGCTTCGCGAGTGCCTCGTGGCGGCCATTATTGTCTTTCGCTAACTCTGCTCGTGCGATTGCTTCCATATCAAAAGTAGCCGGCCATTTTGTCTTACCTTCGTCTTCAGAAAGAGGTTTTCCTTCTTTCCCGACATCGTTAATGTATTCTCCTTTACCGCCTTCGATTGTGACGCTCGCTTGTTGCCTGACGCCATTGCTATGTTTGGCAAGGTCGGCTCGTGCGATTGCATCCATGTCTAAATTCGCTTGCCACACTTTGTTTTCGCCGTCAGTTGCCGAAAGAGGTTTTCCCTCTTTCCCGACGTTGTCTTGTCCAATTCCAAATGTAGAAATGACTGGTTTTACATCGCATTCAGTGGCCATGATGTTGTCGATCTCTCTCGCTAACAAAGCGACGACTATTGTTCTAGCCAAAGTAAAAGCTATTGTTTTCGAGTCACGTGGCAAAAGCGTCCCTTCGGGGCTTTTGTCAAACGATACGATATGTATTTTAATCAGGTATTTCCTTTTGCTTCTGTTACTACCGCTTTCACTCCAATAAAGTTTCCCTAAATAGCCTTTCCCCTCGTGGCAAGAAAGCCCAATTCAGATAGACAGCGAGCAGTTGAAAGCAGCGGAAATAATGGCATTTGAAAATGAATAGCTCTGAAATAATTAATGCAGGGAACAAAAGCTTAAAAGGGACGCCGAAATCTATTGTCAGAGGTAAAGACAATATCCCATCGCTAACATTGGCTTGTTTAATTTCCGTCCTGTTCAAATAGTGGACCAAGTTGGGAAAATTTTGCAAGAAAATACTTGAAATAGAACAAAACAAAAGGTCTAGTGTTTAGCGTTGTTCCATTGCAGTCTGTTGCAGAGAGATCGCCGTTGTTTTCAAATCCCAAAAATTCTATAAATATTTCGCAATAAAATATTTAGCATTTCACCCATGCCTTTGTGTGGGCGCTTAGAATTAGTAACAGACGAAGATTAAGAACTTTCTTAGAGAAATAATGAAATATGCTAACAAAGGCAAAGTATTGGCAATGCAAAAAATATTCAGCCTAGTAGCGTGAGTACTTGACCGATATAAAAAGATCTACCCAGTCCTAATTCCTAAAAACTTCTAAAAATTAACAAAACTTTCTTTAAGCTTTTGTGCTATTGTGCCTCTATCGTCATTCTTTTATAGCGTGCGAATTGAGCGTCTCTCGTTTGAAGACTAAAGACTATTTTTTGTCTCGAAAACAAAGACATTTGCAATTAAACATGTTGCAAACAGCCGCAAATTGTTTGAATTATTAATTTTTGCCAAAAATACAGCTAATAATATCAACAATACGCTGCTAGCCGATAGCCTTTGTTTTGTCTGCTCTGCCAACACAGTAATTTATGGGAAACAGATGATTAGTCTCGATAAATGTGCTTTCAAATGTTCTATTCAACAATACACATTGGCACAATGCCATTGACCCTGTTTTGCATTACAAAACCGTAACATTGATTCACTGAAGCAATATTAACGAATATATTATTTTACCAATATCTTTGATGGATTTAATTTCGGCTGAAATCAATTTTAATAAAATGAAATGAAATGAAATGAAGAAAAAGAAATGACAATTTTACTGTTTTGATGCGCGCGTACCGCGTGGACGAATGGATAAAGCAGTCAATGAGAGAATATTCCACGCGTGATTTTTAAAGCCAATTTTAAGCCCGCCATATTTCGATTATGGTATAGGCAATGCATTGAACTATTGAATTTTTAGTCCAGAAAAAGAGAAAGTAAAAAACCTTTCCTGCCAATATAGTAATGCTTTGTAATGAAAGAAATTATCTTCTCCCATTCGCCACAAGGAAATAATTAGAAAAATCAGAGAGAAATTATTAAAGTTTTAGCTTTGTAGGTATTCTAGCCATTAAAAGGTGAACACAACATTAATACCAAATGAAAGTAACCGTTTCATTATGTAGACAATTTTCGTGGGGTGTGGGGGGGAGACAGGGGCAAGTGCACTTCCTACATACCGCCATTTGTATCCAAATAGCCGTGTGTGTGAGTTTGATTCATCGTGGTCAGTGAACTGTGTTACCAAGTTTAGATGCATGTACGCTTTGCGTACCTTTTTTAAAACTTGAGTAATTATTATTTTGTATAGACTATAGATTTTGCAGTTACAATTAAATGTAGTTTAATAGTCATGTTTAATTGGTTTCACTGAAACAAACGGACCATAACTTTGTATTACAAGTTCACAGTCATCTGCCATATTACCTGCAGGTGGTTGCTGGTAATTAACATGGCAGCCAATTCAGTATTGACAAAATTTACTTTTATTTGCAATTTGATGTTTTATATTTTGATTTTGAACAATGGTTTACAGTAAGTCCAGTTACCATATCTTCTGGTACATATTACTGTTATCATGGTGTCTCGAGTTTGCCCACAGTACAGGTCATACGACAAAGAATTGTGAAGATCTTAACTTACAAAATGATATGCGATTTTTTGACCGTTCAACAAGGCAGTTTATTCATTGGCTTCAGAGAGACTCCGCACCTGACGGTAAGGCTATTATATAAAACATAGAAAAGATTTTAATAAAAAGATATTTTCCCTTTTACGGCCCGGTATACCGATGGAAATTGGCTGATTGTAGAAATGTCAATGAAGCATTATCGAAAGAGAATGCCTCGATTTATGCTAGGGACGAATCCCGTTGATCAAGATGCATTTATATGCGTTGATGGATTATCAGTAATGAACTATTCATACGAACCAGCTAGAATAGCGCGATCTGGAAATAGTATTGGGAACAAATCCTGCCCGATATTTTCGCCTTATGCCTGATCAGCGGAAACCTCTGCGGAAGAGAGAGGTCTTTTGCCGTACTTATACACATATAGTATAAGTATATAGTATAGTAGATGAACTACACAGATAAACCCTGGTTCACCTGACTAGCAATTTTGTCGGCGATATTTCTCTTCCTGATCGATGTGATCTCGGGAATGACATATCAACGTATGCCTTTGTAAAACCGATCCCCTCTGAACCGATCCCATGATGGTCGCATACTTTTGTTTGTGACTCGACTTATTCGCATGCGTCAGGAAGATAATAATATCGCCCGACAAAATTACTAGTGTGAACCAGGCTCAATCCGTCTGTTACAGATGAACGTCAGTTTTCTTTGCACAAATTCGCCCTGGCTGTTCATCCACCTCCAGTATAAATCTATAACTGACATAACGGCTTGAACCAGAGCCCAGTTTATCGAGCTAATGAAAGTACAACTGCTGTGTAGCAAGGGCGGCGTGACCCACCGGGAAATTTCCTGGTGGGCCCTCGGAAATCTGGCAATTGTGTGCCCCAAGCATACAAAGGTCTACAATGTTTATAAAGTTTTGGGCCCTTCATTAAATATTTGGGATAAATCGCTGATATTTAATGAACAAAAATTTACTTTTGTATTTAATCCTATTTTTCTTCTCAGCAAATGACACCCCCCAACTCTCCCAACGTGAGCAGTGGGCCCCTAGCGAAAGGTTTCCCGGGCCCTACTGATTTTTAAGCCACGCCGCCCCTGCTCTGTAGAAATTAATTTGATTTAAATACAATTTGAAATTGACTCGACAAGGACGTAAAAATGACGTATCCGTTTACGTCACTCGAGTCAGTTGTAACATTAATTTTCGTTTTGTTCATTTGGGCGTACAAACTACGGCAATCGTAATAATTGATTGCCATCTTGGATAAGCTGCGTTTTTCGTCCGATCCAGAAATGAAAGGTAGGGGTACCGGTTATAATATGTTGCTAAACAATTCAATCCTCAACACCCAAATGTTTAATATATAACACATACTAATTGCCACATCTGAATTGTCTCAATTACTGATATAGAAATTTTCAAAGAAGTCATCGGTAATTGGAATAACAAAACAGCTAATGTTAAAAACAAGGTAATTTGGTTGTCTATTAATAATTTAATATTTATACAAATCGACCCTCTACGGACACCTCTCAATTACAGACATTTTCCAATGTCCCGTAAGTCTCCTATACCGTAAACCTCCGACTATAAGCCCTGGGTATAAATTCGTTCGTAAGCATTTTTTCATGGGCTTATACACGGGGGAGCTTATATTCGGGGAGGCTAATACATGGACTACATTTTGTGTTAGTAATATTTATTGTGAACCAAGATAATAACATTCCTAAAATAGATAACATGCTTACATGCATATCAAACAAGTTAACATATTAAAGATAAAGTAATCGTTTTTTAATTGAGTTTATCAGTTACCCTACACACAGTCACAGCTCATTCATCTGTAGAACGGTGCTGTTGGTATCGCCGTCCCCGTCACTGGCATCAGTTATAATCTCTTCGTTGTCTTCTTCACTTGCCCCGTCACTAGCATCAGTTATGATACCGGTATCATCTTCATCGTCTTCCTCACTTGATGTTTGGAGTGTTCTGAGCGTTAATGAATGTGATGAGCTTATACCCGGGGGAGCTTATATTCGGGGGGGGGGGCTTATATTTGGAATGGTTTGTGGAGCGTTAGCGACTATAGTGGGCTTATATTCGGGTGGGCTTATAGTCGGAGGTTTACGGTATTTTCTTTTAGAAACACACTTGAGGGATTCCAGGATCAAACTACTTGAAAATATATAACAAGAACTTCGATGTTTCCAGCGAAAGCACTTCGTCTTATTTGTTCAACGCTACACGCGACACTGGATCTCACATTCTTTCAAAAAACCTCTATAAACCCCTATAGACAACTCTCCAATACGACCACAGGTGTTGCCTTGGTCCAATTCTCTAAATTCATTCTACTTCTTAATTCTTCTAGGTTGCCTTTTACGAATGGCCATTTCTTGCTGTATTTGGAATTCTGTTTTTCTCAGCGTTTGCCGCATCAGTCACTGGCTTTGGCGTTCTTTTTTACAAGAAATTTAGAAACGCCAAGACGGATGACAAATCTATCGATAAAGCCGTTAATAAATCTGGAACTCGTGGCTACATGTTCGTACTTGGTGTTGTGTCGTGTTTCTTGATGTACGTATAGTTGAAGAAAGTATCTGCACTCTCTAATTTCTTTTGAGTTGCATTCAGTCCTACGCAATAACATGTTAAAAATTTCGATCTGTATTGAGAGAACGAAGTCTGACCTATCATTTTAATTGTTTCCATTATTATGAGAGAGTATTATACATAATGCAAGTTACACAAGGCAACTGCGTTGCTCACACACTCCCCCCTGGCCAGATAACGCTGGATCCGCCCATTGAAAAGATAAACTTTGTATTCAACTTTTGTTTTAACTTGTTGTTCCAGACTTACAGATGTCTGTTTGTTTATATCAAACAACCATCTCTCAGAAGATCTGCCGTATGCCAGAAGGACATTGATAAGTTCTATCGATAACTTGCAAGATTTCCAAAATAACACAATACAGGTTGGTTTACATATCAGTGAAATGAATTTTGATCCTCAAATTGTTTTGGAAAACGGTTGGATTTTGGTTATCTTATAAACTTACCGGTTGACATCTGGAGCGGGAAAAATACGCTACTTCGGTTTAGGATATGCAGTTAAGACTTTCCCACTGACAAAGGGTTTGTCTGGGGCTATACAGAGTAAAACACCTGACCCTTCCACAGTCCCTCCAAATCGCTACGAAAAATATTTGCGCAATGATCCATGGGAATGCTCTAACAGAACAATTGGACGCAAAGGCCCATGGGGTAACACACACTGTTAATATATTATCAGTACCGATGAAAAAGAATCAATGTAGTTGTATATTAATACACGGACTTGCATGATACAAAGACGATACTGACCTATTAACACCATGACTGTGTCGTACTAGTGTGCACTGGAAATAAAATGCAGTAAATATGATGCATTGGAAATGGGAAATTGGTATATATCAGTAATTAGTTGCAACCATAACTTAGAAACTGTTCCTTGTGAGCCATAATCACAATCCCAATTCTAATACTTGGGCAAAAAAAAATGTTTCTGGTCAGTGGGTTTGTGCAGAATTGACGCGGCGCTTTTTTGGGAGAAATGGGTGAGTATCAAGTCACCCCTTGCAGGACTTATCTTTTTAGAAACTCGTTTTTTAATCGAATTGTCTTTCTCTGGAACAATCTCTCTCCTATCATTCGTAACAGTACGTCTGTTTCCTCCTTTAAGCACCAACTTCATACTTACTATTCTTCTAAATTAGACTCTACTTTCGATGTAAACAGAATGCGCACATGGAAAACTTTCTGCTCTAAATGCCATTCTTACAATCTAAGCTGTTATTCCTAAAGTTTTCCTTTAATATGTAAATAGTGTATTGTCCTTGTCATTAATTTATCAGTCTATTCCGTAATGTTCTGTAACTTTTGTCAGGTTGGTCTCCATATGAGACCTATATCCTATTGACCACACCTTCAACCGTGCGTGTATAAACTTTTTTGTATTATATGGTTGTAAAGTAAATAAATAAGTATTTTTTCTATTTTTTTCTAAAGTATATAGTGATTTTTTATGCTTTTAATACTAAATTGTCACCAAATTTGCAGGTTTAATAGAGTTGAAGAGTACTTCATTTTGCAAAGATATTGATGGACCGTATTTGCAAAAAAAAAACACATTGACGCGCACAGTTAAAAAATGACGCGCGCGCTGACCAGAAACAGAATACTTTTTTTGGCCTTATCCCGAGCTGGTTGATAACAGATTTACCATCAGATAAAACGTAACATTCTATTTCAGGAATTAGACCACATCTTGCGTGATGACTTTGATACTGCTGTTGGTGGTTCATTGAATCAGTTTCGAGGTATAGTTTCTGTGACAGATAAGAAAGAATAAATGCTCTACGTATTTTAGAAACCTCCGTCCAATTGGAGAAGGTGAAACGACTGCGTTCTGACTCATTCCAACTGAAAAATATAATCTTTCTAGCCAAACCATTCGTTCCATTTACATTCAAATAAGTTTGTCTCACATTTATATTTACAGCTCTTGCGGATTGCAGTACTGGAGGTTTAGATTCAATTTTGAGGAAGAGAAAAGTCCACTTTAACAAAGCATCTGAATCTGCGGCCTCAGGTATAGCTGTGTGCATTTATATTTACGTTCAGTAAGATCATTTTGCTTATTGAAAATGTCTGCTGAATTTCAAAAGAAAAACTAAAGAACACTCACAGACTTGCATATCTCCACCAGCAAGTCTTGTGTTCATGCATATATTATACATGCATGATGCAATCAGTAAGCACGAAGAAGCAAGAAAAAGTTATATAAATTGCTCGTCCAATATTCACCCAAACATTACTCGATTTTCCCTTTATAGTCTATGGTCATTAGTTCCACGCACTGTCGTATCAAACTGTGCGGTACTTTTTGAGTTATCGTGCTCACAAACAAGCACACAAACAGACAAATTTACACACACACAAACAAACAAATAAACACACAAACAAACAAACAAACAAACAAACAAACAAACAAACAAACAAACAAACAAACAAACAAACAAACAAACAAACAAACAAACAAACAAACAAACAAACAAACAAACAAAAACAAATGAACAAACAAGCAAACAAACAAACGAACAAAACCTCCTGGCGAAGGCAATTGCACTGCACTGCAGCAAGTGAGGATTGGGAGTAATGTTTCATTATTATATGTTTAAGTAAACTGTACATTTTATACTAGCTCTGTACAAGACAAGAGACATGTTATCTCGCATCAATATGACATTGGTTGAATTGCATGATCTCTCAAGTGGTCTCAGGTCAGAACTTGGAAAAATGAATCTTTATTTCAAAGAAGCCAAAAGACTTTGCTCCAGTTCTCAGAACATAATTGGTGGAGACGTCTGTAAGAAATTTGTCGGTGAAAAAGATGATTTTTCACGTAGCTTACCACTACAGGTAGGAGAGTTAAGATATGCAAAACGTTTTTGGGGTTTTCTAATCTTCCTCAAAATAACTAGAAATTTTCCGACATGCAGGGCTTTGCCTGGATATGTTTTCCAGTTGTTCATTGCAGTACTGCTAGTCTGACTGAATGCTGACTGTTTTTGTCTAGGTATCAGACAACGTCACAGAAATTACCTCCAGACTTGATAAATTTTTGAAGCGTTTGAACTTTTCATCAGTTAACGAGGTAATATTATTAGTTAACTGTTTGTTAAGGGGAATTCTAGTCAAACAACCTCTTGCAGGAATCGAATCCTACTCAAAGCTGTGAAAGGACTTGCACTAACCACAAAGTGCCACACCTCCACCGATTTAATTGTCGGACCATTTATCCTCCTGACGTATGTGATTTCACACAATACAGCAACAACTACGCTTTTCGCCAGGTATGAGCCAATGGCCTTACTCTTGTCAGTATATCCAGTAAATCACATACGTCAAGAGGAGAATCGGATCCGACAAATCGGATCGTGTGAATAATCGTCATCTCTACGTTTGACGTATCCGAAATACCCTGCCCCTGTACATATAACATTCTGTGTATAGTATCATTATACCGTTAACTTATATATTCAAGCGTATATCAGCACCCTGGTTCTGAGTTCTGAATGCAATAATTACACATTGTTTGATTGTTGTAGATACTAAAATCCCAGGAGGATATTGAGCGTCATTTATGTGAAGAAAGATCGGGCAAATTGAAAGGTATGTTTTCCAGACAGTCTCAGTAGCCTAGTCATGAAAGGTATGTTTTCCAGACGGTCTCTAGCCTAGTCATGTATTGTTGCACGGGTTAGCTGTGCTGCCCTTGAGCAGTGACGTCATAACGAGGCCCCAGGTACTGATTAGACATTTAAACTTTACTCCCCGGGGCAAACTAGCCTCCTGCGCAGACGTTCTTAGTGGCCAGCGTACCGAGGGGTACGCTGGCTACTAAGAACGTCTGCGCAGGAGGCTAGGGGCAAACCCGTAGTCAGTAAATCAAGTTATCTGTAGGCGACTGTTCAAATAAGAGAATCACAATTTTTTTTTGTATTTTATAACGTTTAATATCGTCTATATAATCCTGCTATTTACAGTTGTCGTATATAATCTTTACAGCTTTATATCACTATATTCTAATGTTAATGTGTGGTGTTCACTACACCACTGTTATCTATATCTAACATATCATATCGTGATCATATGCTGGTCTTGAAAAACAAACCTGCGTGATGAACGACTCTGTTCAACAGCTCTACAGCAAATCGTCAAAATACTTGAACTCGTTTGTAAACACGCGCGCGCTGTTATTTCACATGACTTTATTATTTTATATAACAAACAATCTTCACCTCGTGTATAGCCTGCGTAACAGGTTATACGTAATGTTGCGTTTGAAAAAAACATCGTAGATGCAGACTAAGGTAAAGAGGCAAGAGGGAGTTTAAGCTTCACGTTTGAGGGCAACGGCAAACGGCAAAGTCGAATTTTCTTGTCAAAATTTTCGTTTAACTTCTTCGCTCCATATTTTCTTTCTTATCTCAAAAGAATCATCATATATCACAGTTTTAAAATAGAAAGTTCATTTTCCCTTTATTGCCTTATAGCGTAATATTTTTCTTCGCCTGGCGTTTGACGTATGAACGCGAAGCTTAAACTCTCTAAAGTCAAGGTTCGCAAAATATTGGTAGATGTCTAGTGGGAAAATACCTTGCTTATACAAACAAGTATTGCTGATACATTCAATTAAATTTTGCCCTCCTTGGCCTCTCTGACTCTTTCCTATAATTTGCGTTATATTTATCGACCCTTGACTTTACCTTAATTCTTTACCTTTACCGAACACCCAGCTCGTCAGAACTAAGTAGTTATAAAGTATAAACAAGTTATGTTGTGGTTATTCCATCGAACACCCAGCTCGTCAACACGAAGTACATTATAAACAAGTTATATTGGGTTATCTTATCTCGAGATGAAATCACAAATGTCCATCAGTTCTGGGAGGTCTTCCAACTGATCCACTTGAAGCTCTCGCTCTAAGTCGATTAACAAACTTTCATCGACTGGTTGTAAATTCTCAATAATCTCAAGATTAGTTCCTTGTCTGTCTTTCATTTGTCCAGGATAGCTCTGCAAAACTGCACGTAGCATTTGAGAGCTTTCCAGACTTGATGGCTGAAAATTAGGGATATCAACTTTTCCTTCCGATGTACACAAGTCATAATCGCTGTCCTGAAGCTCTCCCATTGCAGTTAATTCATCATAACTGTTATTAAATAAACTACATGGTGCTTCTGTGATGTTGTTTAATTTCCTAGTCATTTCCGCAATGTCCTCGACTGTGTTAAACGGACAAAACAAATCCAAAAGTACGTCCGTCTCTTCACGGCAGAGTTTGCATTTTTTACTCTCACACGTATACACGATATACGCTTGGCCATGCATAGTATCCGTGTTGGAAGTCGAGCAGAGTTTGCAATTACGATCTCGACAGACCACAACATTGCAATCGTTGGACTGGAGCATTGTTGGTGGCAGAAGTTAACCCAAACTTCTTTCTGACTGTTTATAGCTCTGCAATATAACTGCGGAATAAATCTTGGTAACCAGACCTCTGTTTTGCCTGTAGTTCTTGTAGAATGATACTCTGTACTCGTTACACGGTGCTCCTTCCTTTATCTTACCTATATTTACAATTACAACAATGCCTTTAGGCTATGGTTTTTGTTGGCTGTCTGCGCTGTCTTCAGTAGAAGATTGCGTCTTCGTCAATAGATTTTTAACACTTTGTCTCCGTAAATATATTGTCTATCCCAATTCGATTTCAGGATCCTGGATACTGATCTCCGTGCATAATATCCACGTCTTCTGGATTTCTTTGGCCGTTTTGCATATACGTTTTCTTGTGGATTGCGTCTACTTCGGTATTAGTGTATTTCCTTCACTTTACTGCAGGTATTGTTTATTACTGCGCTCATCCCCCAATAAAACTTCAAATACTCGTGCATTTATGCATGCCTTGGCTATGCTTACATTAGTGAATGATATCCTCATCGGGGGGCTATTTTGTCTAATCGCTGACTCTGCCAGGTTCGGGCGAAGTTGACACGTCAGTTAAGGCAAACAAACGTCACTTGAAGTTATAGACAATTTACTTATGACATCCTGTTCACGACAGATTATTTCCTGTTTGCAAAATAGTCAAGGTGAAATTTTGTTTCAAAATCACCCTCAGAAATATGAAGAGCTTTTCAACAGGGGTTCGAAATCGTATCCTCGGCTTTCTAGACCGCAGTGTCAGAATTCATATCAAATTTTGTTATTAACCATGTTTGTACAATGTTTACCAGAAAGGCTGCGATTTCACACCTCTGAAAGATAAATTAAATTCTTAAGTGTGTTGAGTGGAGTGTGGAACTGATTTCTTGTGATGGATTGGAAACGATTGCATATCATAAGCATAACCTGATATCTAGTCCAGCCTGAATTGAAAATGAAAGGAAAAATACTTGGAAAATGCCTAAATAGAAAGTGAAGCCAGTCACGAAACTTTGACTTAAATCACTTCACGTTCGGTATAAAGCATTCTTAGTTATGTACGAAATTTACTCGGCTAACCAGCGGCTTAGCATGCACTAAGCACATGCATCCATACATTGATATATTGCGGGTCTTTGGGATCAAACTACCTGCATGAAAAATTCAACAAGAACTTCGACGTATCGAGCCTTCGTCTGGAAGTTAGTAGCGAAGGACCTTTGCTCGAAACGTCGAAATTCTTGTTTAATTTTTCAGGTAAATTGATGTCTTAAAGACTCGCGCACTGGCATGCACCACGCGTTCATCTACTTTTGAGCAATTGAGGGCCACGGGTTTATCATGCACCTGTTTTGGTGATAACCAGGGCCGCCGAGAGGGGGGGGGTAGGGGGCAACTTTCCCCGGGCCCCTAACCTAATAGGGGCACCCAACTTGAGAGAAAGCCTAAAATTGAGCAGGCCCCCACAAAATGTAGGGGTCGGTGTAAGGACCCACTTGCAGATTGAGAGCATTATTAAAATTGGACGCCCCTTTTTAAGTTAGTTCCACTTAGCACAGTTTTAGTCTTTTTCTTGTTGTTTGAAAATAATGACGTCATAGGGGCCCCCAGAGAAAATTTTGTCCCGGGCCTCGCGAATTCTCTCGGTGGCCCTGGACTGATAACACTCATTAAATAAACTGGTTCATTCATTCATTCACCATCAATTACTTTTTAATGGATTTCCTATACTATAACAAAATTATTGTTTAAACTATCTTTGGTAAACTTTACTGGAAAGTTATGGCGAAACGTATCTCCCAGCCGTGCTCCCACAAAAAATAAGAAATTAAACACTTATGTTCATTATGTGATGTTGTGCGTAGACCCTCCAGCAACTCAGTTGGATTTCCGACAGAGGTCATGGAGGTTAGAACAACGGACACGTCTTGACACGAGACGATTTTCTGTAAACACCATTAATTTTTGATTGATGAGAGCTCGTGGAAAAACAAGAAAACTCGTTATTTTCATGCAATGACGATGTGTAATTATTAGAGGACATTAAGTTCCAATGCCAAAGGGAAAAGGCATATTTTCCTACACAGGGCTTCTAGAGTTTGATTTAGGTATTGGAAAGCTCATAGAAAGTGGGAAGGGTATAGGATTCTCCCTGGCCTAGAAAGTTTCTTTTAAAAACCGGAAACCATTAATTTATGGTGAGTTTGAGAAAAACCTCGCAGGCTGGTATATAAGGATAAAAAACAGCGAAGAAACCAGACAATGTTTGCCGGATATACCCTGAAGCAGAAATTCATGTTTATTCACCTACAGTTACACTCATGATTAATGTAGCGCAGCCTAAATTCAACAACAGAGACTGGGCACTATTGCCCCCCTACATTGACCACTGCATGCAGATTCGGTGAATACGAAGCCAAAACTAACATGTTTTGCGATTAGCTACTTTAAACATAAGTGATTAGTTTTTGTTGCTCGTTCTTTAGAGAATCTATTCTATAGTATATTGTGTTTCATTGTCATAATCAACCAATCACAGAATCTTTCCTATAGCTTGATGACCTTGCACATTACCAAAGCGGAAAATTGGTGGCTGAATTAATAAATACATGGAAATAAAACTGACGAGAGTATAAATAATATCTGTTCTCACATCTTCTTCTGGGAAATACACTATCCCTTGCAATCTCCCTTCTAACCAAAAATATACATCATTTTGAGCTGTTTACATAATGGTGGATTTGAAGAATTTTCCTAGAAATTTAATAACAGGATGTTCGTAGTTAAATATTTCAATGAAAAAAAAAACGAACAATGTTTTTCCAACCCCCAGCTCTGTTAAGTATGTTATTATTACTATCATGATGCTATTAACATGGCCGCCTTAAAGTCACCTTTAATGTTTTGCCAAAGGTTAATTCCTATAATGATAATTGCTGTCAGTGTAAAGTGAGAGGTAAAATGTGAATTCCGCTCTAGCCTCTTATCTACTGAGTTTGGTGGTCGAGTTTTAAACAGCTTTGGCTCAATTTCCATATTAACAACCTAAATTTTAATACAAGCTTAATCCTAATTCTAATCCTAACCGTTAATCCTAATCCTTGTGACGTAATTTCGGAATAGTAATACGGAAAGTTACCCAAAGTTTTGGTTAGGATGAGGGGCCCTGGTTAGGGTCAGGGGTGGATGCTGGCAAAGAGATGTGGGCTAGGTTACTCTCTAAAACAACGTGAACATATATAGATACCCATCGCCATCTCATTATTGCATCAACCTGCAGTTTGGAGCTCTCCGCCAGTGTAGATAAGAAATGAGGTAGCCAAGCTAATCTGAAATATAGAGGGGCCATAGTATCAATTCGCGGAGCTGGGGATCCGGGGCATACTAGTGGTTACATCACTAATACTGTGGTATACTTCAGTCCCCAGGGAAATTTTTAATTGTCTGCCTGTAAATATAAGCTAGCTGAAGTATTTCTTGGATAATAGTAGGTCAGTTTCAAGTATTATAATGTGTTCCAGCTCTTCTATGTCATCAACTAAATTAGGAATAACTGTTCGCTAAAGCTATAATGTCACATCGTGACCTAAATCAATAACTTCTGATGGCAGTTGAGAAGTATGTGGATGCAGGGTGTTGGACGTCGTTATTCATTCTTTGACTTTACTTTTAGAAACTGATCTAATCCGAATTCTTATGGAGACAATTACTCCGATTTCCACACAGACTTTTACAGTACTATTATACACCTATATCTTCTTGATTTTTAGCACAGTTTAAAGCCGGTCCAAAAGCGTGATATAACCGGGCCATTGGCCCGTTGCCCGGCTATTGAATACATCACTGCTCCGCCACATAAGTGGTCAAGGTTTTCGTTGCAAGAGGCTCGCCACTAGATAACCTCAATTACAGTCATTCCATGTACGGTGCAGCTATCCATTTTCCTTTACTTATTCTCTTTTCTACAGAACTGGAGAAACTTTGCAATGGAATTCGATTTGCGAGGAGCTTTACTCTAGACACTGTCAAGAAATACTCGAACCAGGTGGGTTTGTGTTTGTAACACCTTCGACAATTTTGACCTGTATTGCCAGTACTTGCCCGAACTTGGCAACCAAGAAGCAACATCTACTTGCCTTGGGCAAGCACTAAGTTACATAAACACTAGTACTGTTTAACACATGTGCCAACCATACTTCTACAGTTTGTATAGAATGGTTAAAAGTAAGAGTAGTTTCCGTGCAGATTGAAAATTGAGTTATATGAATTTCCAGCTGGCTGAGCATACTTTGATTCCAATGAAAAATAAAGTTGGGCTTGCTTTGGCAACAGATGGGATTATAGGAAGATATGATCGTAAAAGGTGTGTAATAATATGACTTTTTTTGAAATCATACAATAGTACAGTCGAGCCTGTCTAATACAGACACTGAAGGAACACAGCAAAGTGTCCGTATTATAGAGAGGTGCCCGTATTAGAGAGATGTCCGTATTAGAGAGATGTCCATATTAGAGAGATATCGGTATTAGAGAGATGTCCGTATTAGAGAGATGTCCGTATTAGAGAGATATCGGTATTAGAGAGATGTCCGTATTAGAGAGATATCGGTATTAGAGAGGTGTCCGTATTAGAGAGATGTCCGTATTAGAGAGATATCGGTATTAGAGAGGTGTCCATATTAGAGAGATGTCCGTATTAGAGAGGTGTCCGTATTAGAGAGATGTCCATATTAGAGAGGTGTCCGTATTAGAGAGATGTCCGTATTAGAGAGATGTCCGTATTAGAGAGGTGTCCGTATTAATGAGATGTCAGTACGTATTAGAGATGTCAGTATTAGAGAGATGTCAGTATTAGAGAGATGTCAGTATTAGAGAGATGTCAGTATTAGAGAGATGTCGGTATTAGAGAGATGTCCGTATTAGAGAGATGTCAGTATTAGAGAGATGTCAGTATTAGAGAGATGTCGGTATTAGAGAGGTGTCCGTATTAGAAAAGTGTCTATGTTAGAGAGGTGTCCGTATTGGAGAGATGTCGGTATTAGAGAGATGTCCGTATTAGAGAAGTGTCTATGTTAGAGAGGTGTCTGTATTAGAGAGATGTCCGTTCTATATAGAGGTTTCTAAATGAATGTTAAAATAGACAGTGTTAGAAAACAAAACAATTTATTAAATTTTGATCTTAAGGTGGTGGATTTCATTTCTAATCATTCAAACCATGCTCCTGGCATCATTAACGACTTTGGTTAGCCTCGTTTTGAAACTAATAGCACCTTCTATTTCACGCCTTCCATCAAAAATTACTTATTTGGTGGAACTTAAGACCTGGTTTCTATGGTTAGCGAAACGACTTCTTTTAAGGTATGTTATTGGTGGGTTTCACTGGCCAACTTCAGAACTGTTGGGCTTATAGGAGCAAGAAGATTAAACTACATCTCAAGTAAAAATCATTCCTTGTTGGTTCAGTGTTACCGCAAGAGGAAAACCGTACTGGAACCATGCAGGCACATCCATGCCCTAATAACCACTCTGTCACTAAGAAACCCAAGGCTTATATACAATCCATATTCAAAAAAACTATTTTTATGTTTTGTTAAGTTCGACGATTGTTCACTTATCTATGGCAGTCGTTGTGAACTTGTGTGCAGGAATGGCGTTCCTAGTCGTGTCCAATATGGCGCTCGTTTGTCAGATGTCTTCACATTATGAGAAGCTTGATAATGTATGGAAAGTATATATTTGTTTTGCTTATGCAAGCTGCCATCGCTCAGGTATTAAGTGATTTAATCGTCTATATCGATCAAACCATTAGGCATTGTTTTTCAGATATTAGGCACATCTGAATTACTGCAAGAATCTAAATTGTTCGCCAAGGAGAAAAACTCGCTCAAATTGTTTAAGAAAATAAGGTTTGTCTCATGTTCCTCAAAAGTTTATCTATATCTGAACTTGAACTCGAGTTCGAATTCCCCTCAGAATCTTCACATTCTCCTCGTTTACTTTAGCGAATGTCCTGAAGACGGAACTCTGTGGGTTATGCTTAACCTAGATGAAAAATTTAATATCAATGACAGTGTTAATCAACTGAATGTAAGTAAACTAAGTATAAAGGCTGTATTGTTTACGCTTTCTTTAAGGCCATGTTACAATAATTTTTGCTGCAATTTGCAACCCAATTTTTGCAAAGAGCTATGTTATGTGGAAATGTAAGTAAATTATTTCTCGTCATTTTATAGGGAATTCCACGTATCGCAGCTCGCTTGTTTCACGACAGCTCAGTATTTGATGGAAGAAAAGAAAAACAGTTGCAAGAATTTTATAGTATTTTACAAAAATGGCGAAACATCGATTTGGGGAAGATTAACATCGATTTATTAGCAGAACAGGTATTCAATAAAAATCTTAATTTCTTTTCCATTTCTTAATTGCACTCACGATATTAGAAGTGAAACACTGGTTAAAAAATAATAGTATTTCGGTGAATTTAAGTTTCCTGGTTGAATTTTCTAATTATTTTATTTAGCTTTGAACATGACCGACCAACAATTTTGGGTTGAATCAAAATTGACCAGACTATACCAGGTGGTTGTACGACCAGACTATGCCAGGTGGTTGTACGACCAGACTATGCCAGGTGGTTGTACGACCAGACTATGCCAGGTGGTTGTACGACCAGAAAACTGGTCGGAATTTGACCCCATTTTGGAGTGTAAGCTTTCACGATTCACCCACGGAAAAAGTTGCTTTCAAAATTGATAAATGACTTTTCTCCAATTACAGGTGAATAACCCAATATTGGATAAACCTTTTCAGAAATTGAGCAAAGCTTTACTCTCGTCGTATCAACATGCAGACAAAAATAGGGCGAATGTGGTGAGTGTAACAATTTTCAACTAATGCTTTAATGGTATTTGTTTTTTGAGAAATTTTTCTCGTGGAAAAATAGATCCGTAAGCGTAGTACATAAAAACTCTCGTTTTTCCTGAATCAAGCTTTTGCCTTTGCAGACTCGTACGCCATTTAAAATGTTTCGAAGCATATCAAATCAAGCAAATGCTATCGAAGAAAATTACATTAAAATGTATTCAGTTTTATCGGTAAGGAAAGATACATAATTTAACTGATCATTTTATGGTTTATACCCGTATTCAAGAACAAGTATACATCAGTAATAAGCAAGCTATACATCTATGTCAGTCCCAAAATGATCATTTAAAAAAACGATCATTTACTAAACGTTTATCTTTTTAGAAATTGTTAAATCAACATTTAGAAAGCTTCAATAGGTCACGAGAACGCGTTGTTGTAAGTTTATTTAAATCTTTTTGGAAATATTAGTATTTTACGGTGAAAGATATTTGGAATTATCTATAGTTTATATTTCTTCCATAAACATAGTTTTTCTTCAAATTAGTAGACATCTCTTCTCCCTCGTAGACAAGCTTTGCTAATATGAGTGATATATATTCTGCACTGCAAAAAATCCCGAGTAAATGGTACTCAAAATATTGAGTAAATGAATGCACCCATAGTTACTCCTAATATTGAGGAAAACCTACTCATATAACATGAGTAAGAACAACTCAAGTTTTTGAGTTGATTTTACTCAAAAAATGAGTAGAACACTACTCAAATGCAAACTAATGAGTTACTCAAATTTTGAGTAATTTTACTCAAGTATGAGTACTCGCTACTCAAAAAATGAGTTGTGGTTACTCAAAAAAAATGCACCCATAGTTACTCCTATTTTTGCGCAAATTTTGATTTTACTCAAACTTTGAGTAAACGTACTCAAGAAACTGAGTATCTATAACTCAAAAAAAGAGTTCCACTTACTCAATGAAAATGCACCCATAGTTACTCCTATTTTTGCGCAAATTTTGATTTTACTCAAACTTTGAGTAAACTTACTCAAGAAACTGAGTATCTATAACTCAAAAAAAGAGTTCCACTTACTCAATGAAAATGTACCCATAGTTACTCCTATTTTTGCGCAAATTTTGATTTTACTCAAACTTTGAGTAAAGTTACTCATAAACGTGAGTAAAGTTACTTTGAGTAAAGTTACTCACAAACGTGAGTTGTAGTTCAGTACTGTACTTGGTTTAATCATAATAAAAAACAGTCGCTCAAGAAACGAGTCACTCAAACATTGATAGCAAAAGAAAATATTATTATGGAATTTCCAATGATTCCCTTAATTTTATTACCAATATTCAAGTTCGTAACAAAATAATTTAAAAACTACTCTACTATATATATTCTAGCCATTCTATAATCATGCATGTATATAGAACAAATTATCTAGTCAGCGGTTTCTGATAACAAATGTGTATACTCTAGCACGTGCAGCAAGTTATTCTAAAATTGCTTCCTTCATCATATTAATAATTTAGCTAATTTGTTGAAGTAGAGCAAAACCTGTATATGGATAAACCTTGATAATATTGAATTTTGAACCAAATTTCGAGAAACAGCATGACTATACATTTGTCAATTGGATATACGACTCGTACAAACGGTACAATACGAACATATTAAATGGTGAGTTAAAGTCTACTTGTATACGTGAGCAAACCTTGTTTGCATAATTTGATTCATTAACACAATATATATGCCTGCCAGGTTCTTGTGCGTTAATCACATGCCTTTTTGAAGTCTAATTTAACAAGGTTTAGCCATCTACATACAGCCACATTGAGCGTGCAAGGGATGATGGATAACTTCCTATTTAGAGTCTTTAACTCAGGAAATGTGCTTTGTAACAATGCAAGGGCATATAATAAACACTTATGATGTAGCGATACTTGGTTTACTAAGCTAATGTCAAATCTAAGGCTCCAAATAAGTAATACATGTCATACCTTGCTTGCTCAATATTTAAGGTTTAAGATATTTTGAAGGACAACCTTTTTTGAATTGGCTGTATATATACATATATACATATTAGAAAGCAAAGCAATTCATTCTGGATTATATAGTTATCAAAGTGTCTACATGCCCGGCAGCCGGTCAATAGTTTTGTACTGATATCACTATAAAATGATTTGTTACGAATGTTTTCAGTGATGCTGCTGGTGGTGTAGTGGTTAGTGCGGCGCATGAGAGACCCATGTTGCGGATTTGAATCTGGCAGAGACACTTGTTATTAAAAAATTTCAAACTCTATTTTTCTGACTAGTTTTCACATTCAAGGGTTAGGGTTAGGTTTTGGGTCACTTTTGGGGGTGGTTTAATCTCTAAAAACTACAAAATTCTAGACTGCCGGGCATCTATAGTATTTTGAAAATACTGCCGGCTGCCAGGCATGTAGTCACAGGGTATAGTTATTGAATTGCATCTAGTTTGTTAATGAAGTTTAATAATGTTATTGGCAACTTATTGCCATCATTAATGTGCAGAATGCATTTCTGCAAAAACAAACATAAATTGGTGAATCCTACCGGATATTCAAACATAAAAACATAATTTGCTGCCATGTACGCAACAACCGCTTCGACCAGGGATCCTTGGACTTTGCAAATAACTATGTTTTCTGCAACAACAGCTTTCTCCATTTGGTCTTCTAATCTTCCTTTCACCAGTATTCTTGCATGTCCGTCTGTTGCAAGATCATCAAAGCTTCCACCTTCCTGTCATGAAAAAATATAAATGTAAATTAACAATATCTTTCTAAGGAAAAAATGAGGGGTATATTTTTTGAAGTTAAAGTGCTGTAAGCAAGATATGGTATCATGTAGGCAGATCATTAATAGAAATCTAAAATGATATAACTCACCGGGATCATCTCGATTAAGTGATTCCCAGCTTTCTGCTGAAGGAGAATTGGCAGAACTATCATTGCAACATTATGTGTTTCTGCTATAAAAGTAAGTGAGTTATTAGCATTGAACCTCATTTGAAACAACAGTACATAGCATCATCATTCACCCAAACATAATAACCTAAAATAATGGGTAAGTAATATGGTAGAGCATGTTGCAGCTTAACAGGTTAAGATTTTAATGCAAATTTATCTTCACAAACAAATTAAGTTCATACTAATGCACTTGTTCTTAGAACCGGTTTATTTATTAATGGCCCAAAAAGTCTCTAAAGCACAGAATGTACACGTCTATGTATCTCCCCTTTAATGAGTGGCTTGTATTTACATGCCACTCAAAAGAGGTCTGGTAAAGGTGGCAAAAACCACCTTACACAACAACAGTAAACTGCATCAACATAAATGAATACAAGTTTTGAATAAGGACAAAGCAATTCTCACTGACAGGTGGCTCTGAAAGTGCCACCTGAGTGAGCTATTGGTCAAAGGTGCTGTGGGCAACCTTACACAAAAGCTGTAAAACAGCACTGCCAAGTACAATATTCAAGACAATCTGTACTGTTATTTTAATTAGCAGCCTTTTGCTAATCAATTTTTAGAAAATCATATATGTAAACAATTTTTGATCCAAACAAATTAAGTTCATACTAATGCACTTGTTCTTAGAACCGGTTTATTTATTAATAGCCCAAAAAGTCTCTAAAGCACAGAATGTACACGTCTATGTATCTCCCCTTTAATGAGTGGCTTGTATTTACATGCAACTCAAAAGAGGTGCTGGTAAAGGTGGCAAAAACCACCTTACACAACAACAGTAAACTGCATCAACATAAATGAATACAAGTTTTGAATAAGGACAAAGCAATTCTCACTGACAGGTGGCTCTGAAAGTGCCACCTGAGTGAGCTATTGGTCAAAGGTGCTGTGGGCAACCTTACACAAAAGCTGTAAAACAGCACTGCCAAGTACAATATTCAAGACAATCTGTACTGTTATTTTAATTAGTAGCCTTTTGCTAATCAATTTTTAGAAAATCATACATGTAAACAATTTTGATCAAACAAATTAAGTTCATACTAATGCACTTGTTCTTAGAACCGGTTTATTTATTAATAGCCCAAAAAGTCTCTAAAGCACAGAATATACACGTCTATGTATCTCCCCTTTAATGAGTGGCTTGTATTTACATGCCACTCAAAAGAGGTGCTGGTAAAAGGTGGCAAAAACCACCTTACACAACAACAGTAAACTGCATCAACATAAATGAATACAAGTTTTGAATAAGGACAAAGCAATTCTCACTGACAGGTGGCTCTGAAAGTGCCACCTGAGTGAGCTATTGGTCAAAGGTGCTGTGGGCAACCTTACACAAAAGCTGTAAAACAGCACTGCCAAGTACTATATTCAAGACAATCTGTGCTGTTATTTTAATTAGTAGCCTTTTGCTAATCAATTTTTAGAAAATCATACCGCCTTACACAACAACAGTAAACTGCATCAACATAAATGTACACAAGTCTTGAATTCTGTCTTAGTAGTTCTCACTGACAGGCGACTCTCATCCAAAGTGTCACCTGAGTGAGCTACTGGTCAAAGGCGGCAAGTCCCACCTTACATAAAAGCTGAGACACAGCACTACTAAAGTCAAAAGTCTAGACAAACCGTATTGTTAATTCAGTCGCATTGCCAAATACTGTTTGCACGAGTTAAGGCTAAATGTCAATTATTAATAGTGAAAAAAATGTGAATCATGGTTCCCCAAGCACCCCATTAATTACTGTAGCTATGTCTGAACCATGTAATAATATTAAAAATCAACAAGGTATATATCTATGAAGGTATATATCTATGAATATTGCCTTTCATGAGCTGCTTGTATATACATGCCACTCAAATTCCTCCTCACTTGTTGCAGTGAAAATCAATTCTGTTTATTTCAAGTGGAAAACAATGCGAAACGACGCATAGAAAAGTCCCTCCTAACCATATCTGTACCATGCGACATTAGAAATCATATTGTTGTTATTAATATCTGTAACACTGAGAAGCATATGCACCTATAGCCATGCAACAAAAATTAAAGCACCTTGCTGTGCTAAATGCCTCAATTGTGTTATGGGCAATCATTAGAGAGCTGAGACATTAAAGCTTCGGGTCCTGCATTTCACTTGCCAAATTAAATTTCATGGCACTTAATAATAGTTCCCAGACAAATGAAGCAGAGTCAATTGAACCACCCCCAGCCATCATGCTCCCAAGGGTTATAACATTGAAACAAATGCCATAATAAAATTCCTGTGTTTTTAACTCTCAAGGAGCCTAATGGTTTAATAGACTGACGCACATTCATCAGACACAATTCTTTCACTGCTCCCTGTAATCAGTCATCAGATAACTAGATGAAAAGCTTAACTTGAGAATTTTTTAAAACCCCTGTCATCCAAAGATGGGTAAAGCCATACCTATATAAATAATCAGGGCATTTTGCAATAAAAAATGAATATAAGGAATACCAACCTTGATTCCTCCTCTGTTGGTACTGCATTACTGTTTTGCTGGTCATGGGTTAGTACATCGGCAGATGTGCATACATGGTTTGGATCATCAACTGCTATACTTTTCATTCTTGGAGATGTTGCATTTTCGCTTTCGACCTCCAATCGACTTTGCCTTTTAAGTTCCTCCAGCTTCTGCAGGAACTTCATCCTGTGCCCGATTACAGGTACTAGCAATTCTGATGCCCTTTCTGACAAAACTTTAAGGGCTTCTCCATCAATCATATTCTCTAAAAAATCAAATATATATATTTTTATTTTCAAATTGTCAATAAGGTTTTAAAGAGATAAATCTATATGTACTCTATCAGGGTTTGATTAAAAAGTAGCAGTTAATAGGTGCATTTTCATAGTTGTGGGCTTGTGGCACTGGGGTAAATCAGCTTTAGCTCAGTTCATGAGCCGGACTGGCCCGCTTTACATGACTGATTCGCAAGAGGCGAGATCCCGCCTTATCTATAGTTTTTATGTTTTTTTGTGATCGTCTCCTGAAGTAGTTACCCACAATAAAATAGTATTTTGCTTTCCCGCCAAAATCACCAGCCTCATGTGAAGCAAATGTCAAACTGGCCCAGCAAAGCTGAGGGGGCCAGCCAGGCCAAAAGGCACAGGTCCTTATAGGGGTATTATAATGCTTTGATGTTTTGGGGGAATATTAAAGGCCGAAGCTTTGTAATTAATTTGCTATTAATTCCAATAAGTATAAATAATACACCATATGCGCTTTGACCTTTGCGCTATACACTGATCTGACTGATGACATGATTATAATGTTGGTCGTTGGGGATTAACCTAAGTATTTCTATTAACTATGGATTAACTGATCAAATATGAATAAAAAATTATATTTTGGCCTATTTGTCAATGATAATATATCCCTATTTAAGTTTTGGTTACAGAAATTATCCTGATATATTGGCATTAAGATATTTAAGTAACATGTATGTTGTAAATAATGGCCAATAATCGAATAGCCCATACGGCGAATCGAAGACAAAGGTGGTATACATTTCCTGAGTTTGAGTCTAGAATCGATTTGTCAAGTAGAAATACTCGTTGTTTAATACTATTTGAGGCATTTAGATATGGTATATATCAGGACCTTGGCTATAAACCAGGACCTAAATCCAGTTGACACATTTGGGAATTATGCGCACAGCCCCAAGCGTCAGTATAAACGCCAGATATTTATATACGGCACGAGATTTATATACTTCAAGCGCAAATATATTGTTTTTGTGGTCTGAATACCTAGTTTAATGTATTTACCACTCTGAGATCTTGAAAACTAGCGAAATACAGACACTATATATACCTATTGAAGAAATTATTTCACACGACATGTCGCTGTTAGACGCTGTATGCCGTATTGACTATTTATTTTATTCGCATACCTTCAAACGCATCACAGTAATCGCCAAAACCAACTTCAATAAGCCACGCTTTAACATCATCTACTGTTGTCAGCATCTTCAATATTGTATAATTAAACTATAAGACAGTCTAAATAGACACAGGTATTTTGAACAGCTCGACACAAACGAGAGAGAGACGGCTTTAGTTTGCAATATGGTCGAAATGCGGTCGTTGAATAGATTTTGATTATCCCGCGTCGCAGCCCACGTGAAGGTCACGGTCGCTGATTGGTCAGTAACATCGGCATCGCATGCTGATTGGCCGATCGCTTTACGTCACAGTTCCATGACACATCATAAAGGAATTTAAGACCGGAAACTCGTTTAGTGAGACGGGATCACATGAGATTAAGAAAGGAACCTCTCTAATCCTGTCTCAATAGACCAAAAATAGACCCACCTGTCACCATATTCGATCTGGCTACACAATATGTAGTTGCCAATATAATTGTTCTATTCAAGTTGCAATATTTTAGTTTGGTTGTTTCATGAATGTATAGACTTGATCTATTTTTTTGAGTTATCCACCGGATGGGGCCGATGGGCTAAACGGGCTTCGTACAACCCTGGTATAATAAATTCATAAATTACCCTATTTTTGGGATTAGTTAATAGTGTGTGTGGTAATACAATATTTTTTTCTGCATCTCACTCGATTGAAATTGATGTAGAAGGTTTAGAGACATTTTATCTACAGATTTTTATCTAAGAGCCTGACATAAAGCATTTCTATGTTTAGTGAAAAATATATATATATAAGACAGATATACAGTATCAGATGATGTTACGTATCCCTATATTTCACTGACACTGTATATGTGTCAATCACAGTTAAAGAAACTCGACCATTGCTCTACATGTGAGGCGTGTTCAAAATCCTAGTAAACCTCAGTTGTCTTGTCAAGTTTCTAATTGCTATGTCTATGATGAAATAATATTATGTTCAACTGTCCATACTGTGCCGAGTGTAATGCAACAAGTTTTAAGAAACTATTGCGCCACATCGAATTATGGTCAACCAACCTTTGGTCAGATAAGTAAAGTTTTACTTGTCAGGGGATTCATTGTGTTACAATACAAGTCTTTGCCGGTGCTGGAATATTCAGAACATCTAAATGCCTATCAAGTGGTTCATAGTGATGATGTGCATTTTGTTAAGCAAGAAAACTTGCAAGATTTCCACCCTCTTGGCACCCATCACGGATTTGGGAACAATGGAAATAAACTGTTCGTCGTTTTGCGTTACAGAGTAGATTTCTTAAATTAAAATGAAAATGTATATAATTTATAAAACTGTTGACATTTGCCATTAGAAGAATAGACATTATATGGCATTAATTGTGTGCAAATAGGAAATACAGACAGTTGAACGTTTAAAATTTGTTCAGTATAGTAGAGTGATATAAACGTTGTTTACTCACAAAATGAGTACAGATTTTCTAAACCTTTACTCGAAAATTGAGTAACCTTAACATATTGCCTTACTCAGATTTGAGTAAATTCATCATTCACTCAATATATGAGTAAAAAATCTACTTTTACTCAAAATATTGAGTTGGTATAAACTTACTCAAACTTTGAGTAAATAGATTGTGTAATTTACTCAATGTCTGAGTAAGCTTTATATCACTCAAGGTTTGAGTAAATTCATTGTTTACTCAAAATGTGAGTAAAAATATTATTTTACTCAAAATATTGAGTATGTGCAACTTACTCATTTCTTGAGTAAACATAAATTTGTGGTTTACTCAAGAAATGAGTAAATTGTACTCTTGTGTTAGAGTAAAAAATACTAAAATAACTTTACTCAAAAATCTGAGTTTTTGTTACTCAAAATCAGGAGTAAAATCAGTTTAGCGGGGAAAGCAGAGTAGAATTTACTCAAAATATTGAGTAATCTGTGCAATTACTCGACAAATGAGTAACAGTTACTCATGCATTTTTTGCAGTGTGATATTGCTGGTGATAGTATAACACGAACTGAACACGAGGTAAAATAATGCACCTAGTTATGGTACTTAATATATAGATATTTTTTTTATTGATTTTTTCTCGGCATCTCGTTCGATAGTACTGAGAGTAGAAGGTGTTTGTAGATGGAATATTCGAACGAAAATTTATATACATGTTTAATTTTCGTTCGAATATTCCATCTACAAAACACCTTCTACTATCAGTACCATCGAACGAGATGCCGAGAAAAAATCTTGATATTTACGCATACCATATACTGGCATCACTCCCATCATATATACACGAATTTGCAGTTGATGCTCAGCAACTGGACTCTGTAGCTCGGTTGGTTAGCTCCTGGCTAGGTCTAAAAATGTATATAAATTTTCGTTCGAATATTCCATCTACAAACACCTTCTACTTAACATATATCAACTTATAGGTTTGTTACCTCCACCAGGAGATTATATTTTCACCTGAGTTTGTTGGTCTGTCGCACACCGATAACTAAAAAAAATATCAAACATTTTAATACGAAAATATGTGGAGCGAACTTCCATAGGTTAAGTACACTGAATCGGTTCAATTTGGATAAAAATTGGATGGAAAAATTGAAAAGGTTTGTCTTGCTTCTTTGGGCTGAAAAGAATTGAATGCATGCGTAATTAATGCATGAAGAATTTATGCTTAATAAGTTTATACTTGACTTAATTTGCTGGCGTAGGTATGAAGTCTCTGGGTGCCATCTAGTTAATATTGTTTTTCTGACCTATGGTACAGATTGTTGATCACCAAGTTGTAAAGACTGTTGAAGTGATTAAAAATTTTGTGAAAGAAACCATCAGTAAGGTATGATAAGAAAATGGAATGAACATGTCATGCTCAGCTGGCAACCTAAATGTGCACTTCTCGAAGACTCTGTCACTGTTATGTAAAACAAAATTTTCAACTACATTTTAGGTGAGAAGTAAAGTGGGCAAGTGTGGTCCAGTGAAGCAAGCTTATAACCAGACAGTTTGTTTATTTTGTCGCGACCTCTTTGGATCATGGGTAGGTTATTTTACAAGTGGAATTTCTCGGGGGTGAGCGCGCCCCCTAGATGAAATTATCACTCCCAGAAAAAGTACACAACAATCGTATATACTGAAATTTTCATGATTTATCACAGTTGTGGTGGCAGGGTGCGGTGATCCCCTTTGAAATATCTACACCTCTCTATCAGATGAGCCTGGTTTCGCCCCTGAAATTTAGTGAATTCTATCTTGCATTTTATGAGAATACATTATGCTTGGTGTTTTTTAGAATTCTTGGTGGATTTTATCACTGGTTTGTGGATTTCTTACAATATTGACTATCATCCTATGTTTTCTAACCTTGAAACAAGTCAGTTAAAGTCACTTTGGTATCCGTATTTACATGGAATGCCACGTGGCTTGACATGTGTGTGATTTGAACGTCGGGATTTTTCTACATCTTGGCACCTTTTTAAAGCGTTGGTATGTATCATTACTAGTTAGCGGGATTCGAGCAACCTCGTTGCCAGGGCTTTCTCGTGGGCTCACGGCGGGCGACACAGACTTGTTTAGCTCTCGTCGCGCGCTTATCAGAAAGCCCTGGGTCGAGATTAGGATTTTGGTGTTTAAGTTTGGTATTTGGGAGCAATATAGTTGCCAAATAAGAAAGTCATTACTTTACTGAAGTTTGAAGCCTTACCTAATCAAATCTCGGTATTATTCTTGCCAAAATGAATTTTCAGCATGGTTATATAGGATTTGACAGGATGCTCCTAGAATTGGCTATGAATATTATCCAGTCCTAGGACTGAATTAAAGTACAGAAAATCCAAAAAACATAAATCTAGAAGAATGCCTTCTGCTGGATTTTCTTTGATTAAGGTTAGGTCGCAACACTCCACTACTTGACCAGTTTTTAATGCGGATCATTTTGTGACCAAGTTCCATTGGTCCATTTCGTTGTAAATTTTTAACGAATATCAGATAGAATAATCTTCCGCAGAAGATGTATTGAGGAAGAATTTTTCTTTTCCCATGCAACTACGCTATTTCGGTGAACACTAGCTGTTAAATTTGATTCGATGCAAGATAGTAGCTATTTATTTGATTTGATGCAAGATATAAATACAGTTAAAAATCTCACATATAAATGATAACCAAATGTACTTAAATAGAGTTCAAGTACTTCATCAAAGTCGTACCCCATAGAATCTTGTTGTGACAACTAGTTAAGACAATTGTCAGTTCTACAACTGAAACCCATGATTCAAGCATTTCACGTCCAAAAATTGCAATCGTAAAGTTCATGTATCGAATGCAGGTGTTTTTCCAACAACAAAGTTGTGCATCTACTCAAAATTCAGCAGATAACCTCGTCTTTTTCTGATAAAACAAAAGAAGTAAAAAATGGGAAAAGTAATTTCATTTGAAGTGGATATATTTTGCATATAAATAGGATGTAAAAAATAGAAACTCAGATGTTTCAGCATAAATATATCTGCTCTTGAAATAGAGGTATAAACACTTCCTATTTCAGGAATTGTGTTTATATTGTGTATAAAAATTATAATATTGCCCGAACGATTAGATTTATGCATGCATACATGCATGATTTTACCAAATATTTCCAAGTTATATTAGAAAAAGGCATGCCTAAATGATGAGATTATTGAGATATGCGTGATCTTTATCAGCCAGACCAATGTAGCTACAAATAATTATTAGTTACTTAAATCTCAGATAATATAATTATATAACACTCCCTTTTCATATTAATTCTGATCACACTGCAGATCGATAACGAAAATGCATACAGTTCCAGAATTAATGTAATATGAATGAAAATGATTTTTAGATCTCTGAGGAAGATTTTGTAAGCATAACACACCTTCTATTACAAGTCACGATACGCAGTCACTGAACAAACTTCAGTTAACAAATTGGAAAAGTGAAATGTTATTTGACAATTTGTACTTGTTTTAACGAAACGTTCTGTAACTGGTCAGACTAGCCAAAAATGCTGTTGACTACTTTTTCAAAATTTGAAATTGCTTAATGAGAATACATGCATGGAAATTGATGAAACTCTCTATTGGTGCATGAATAGTTGACAGTTGATGTAAGAGTAAAGAGCTAAGCCAAACAAGAACAAGAATTAAACTTCTTAGGGGCCTACGTACTAGAGGGATGTTACACGGATGATTTTGGTCGCGATTCTTTATCGTCAACTCATAACACCAGGGGCTGGTTGTATAAAAAAGTAGTTAAAGTTAACTATAGTTAGTGCGAAAGTTAACCAATCAGAATCGCGAATTTTACAGTTAACTACTATTTAACTACAAAACGGGTAGTTAAAATGTAGTTAAGACTTTTATACAACCAGCCCCACGCTGATTCTACGGAATTGAATCTGAGCCCACGTTGCACAATCTGACAGTTCTCTTTTATAACATGCGTCAGAACCAGATTTGCATTCACACCAAAAATTATCCCAACTTTAGCCTATCAATGATTCTATAAACATCTTGTGTATATATAATAAATCTTAGTCATAACGAAGTAAACGTTTGGCTTAGACCAAAGTTGTGAAATAGGATAACACTTCACATACTTTGATAAAAAAATTTAAGAAACTTTCTCTCACTCTGATAGTACAAATCATGTAGTTTTATGAACAAAAGAGGGGAAGTAAACTGTTGAGAGTTGTGTGCATGATGTTTCAAAATATCCAATTATAAAACCCTAATTCCCTCAGATGAAAAACAAAAATTAAAGAATTCCATTCATAATTACATTTGAAGTGTTGAAAGTGCGTATTTTAGCCGCACTTGAGCTCCCAGCCAATCTGGAGTGCGCATCATGATTACGCACTGTGAGAGTGCTCCTTTTTTGGTCGCAACGAAATGATTTTTTTCTTCAAAAATAACTAATTAACTGTTGGATGTATTTGACGCGCGTGCGCAGTGCCTCCCACGCGGGACTCGCACCTGCTAGCACACACGCTCGCGCCAAACAAAGAAATTAATACACACACTTTACTAAGCAGCTGCAATTAATGCGTATGATTTCGGTTTTTTAATAAATAAAGTTAGTTCTATAGACTTAAACCTGATGCGCTTTGTTAGATTTAACTTCATGATGTATTCTGAAAAGGTTAAAGTGTAAGGAATAGGCCTACAGTGTTGGGAAATGATTTGTGCATGATGGCGAGTGTCCGCCCACTGGCATTCTTGATTCTCGAACTGATAAATAGACAGATGGCGTTGTAGGCTTGTATTTAATGCCAGTTCACTGCTCATTGTACCGGCCGACTTGATGCCTCGCTTGTGTTAGCATGAAGAGTATTGAGCAAGCGCCCACCAGTTCATCGAGCGTATTTATTCAGTTAATCCTATTCTTCTGTTATTTAATTTTTGGTGCATTGGTTTTTCAAGCTCTGGAACTGGAAAACGAGGCACGCGAGAGACGTTTACTTCTCAACTCGAGGAGAGATCTACAAAAGAAATACAATGTGACCGAAGAGGACTTGAAACGGTTTATCAAACTGGTGCAAGCCATTGCTGATCAAGGCTTCTCGAATGAGTGGATTGATAGATGGAACTTTATTGGTGCGCTCTTTTTCTCAGGCACTGTGGTGACTACTATAGGTAAATTAAAATAATAACATATAGAGATAAATTTTGAAAAATTCGAGATTTAGTCCATTGACTATGCCGGCATAGAAGACCATATGGTCTTTTTTGGTTCATATTTTTTATAATTCTTATATATTTTTTAAATTGTTCACTATGGGTATATCCAATAAGGTGAATAATATGGGTATAAGCCATAAAGTGGTCAGACTATGCGTAAAATATAGTTCATCCATCGAGACGTGCATCGATTAAGTTTGCCCAAGGAAAGAATGCATTTACCCTTAGGGGGCTCACTTATATAGGATTTCTAATTATCTCGGGATATTTTGAGATTATGCTAAATAACGGACTATATGAAGCTTTCAGGATTAGTTTGCAGCACTTATGAAAAATATAACTCCGTCCATAGGCCCTGACACCTAGCAATTCTGGTGTAGAGCTGGTCTGATTTCTGAAATGAAAGTGCCCTCTCTTATAACTTTAGATTAGGTAAAAAATTGCCTCAGAGTGCGGGTAATCGGGTATTGCTGAGACCTTAGAAATCCATATTTCCCCCCTATACAATGCTTGTTCCTTAAATTGTTTACCATCAGGATATATTCGACCCCCATGCAAAAAAGACCGTGCCACTGATAGGCTAAATCACATTTGCATCCAAGCGTGATTCATTAATTCTTGTCGACTTTCTTATTATTTTAATGTTAAAATCATTGCAATTATTCAGTTTAAGCACGTTGAATTGATGTGTTTCGGCTTAGCATATAGGCATATCTTGGCATGGCATAATTTGTATTGGGCCATCTGGTGCTCTAAACGTTTATACGTCCAAGCATAGAATGCACCGATAGGTATTCATAGTTGTAAAATAATGAAATAAAAAGTATGGTCAGAAAATGCCAACGAACTGAAGACACAACAAAATGATGTGTATGCAAAAGCAATTGAAATTTTATCACTTAATCAAAAACCGTTTGTCTTTCATATATTCTCAGTCATTGCTTAATGTATATTAATATTACTGCAGTGCAAAAACAACAGATTAAGCAATTCCAAGCTATTAAGTTTCATCTTGAATATACATAAACATTTTGGCCTTCAATTGTTGCAATCGTACTTCGGCCGGGTTTCTTGACCGCCACACTATACTCATTGAGCTATCGAGCCAAAGGGGCACCAAATTGGACAATACTCGTTTCCAATCCCCGTTTATAGCTCTTTGATTTCATAGATTAATATTGTCTTCGAAGACAAAGCAACAAGAACAGTGCATGTTAGCCAATGATGTTCCGCAGTGCATGTCACGTAATACCGGCACGACTTCTTTCATCTCTTCTCATCTTCTTTTCTACTACTGATATACGCCAATTTGTGCGTTTGCTATGCTTCTGTATGCTCTGAAGGTTAAAACTTTGATATTATTTCGAGATCATTTAATTCAATAAAATGTATCTGAGCATTGTCGTATCTTCACTCCTCATTTCGTCAGTACTGGCATTCTGATATCAAAATTCTCACAACATCTTAACAATCAATTTATTGCCGCAACGACCGGCAGTTGTGTCTCCAGAAAAAAGACCAAAAATTGAACAAAAAATATTGATAAAAGACAAGGGGGAGCCTACATATAATATGGACAATTTCCCAACCAAAGAGATTCGTTGACTCCAATCTCATCTCGGCACTTCAGAAACTGCGGATAAGCCCATATTTAAGCTTGGGCCGATGCATGTTAATGACGAATATTGGCAATTGATGATGCCGTTAGATGACATTTACCGCTTATCTTCATTCAGATACCATCAATGTGGATCTAAAATCCGCCTGACAAATCGCATTATGTAAACGTAGCCTTATTTAAACCATCTGCTGCATAGCTTTGGCCTTTGTGCAACAACGGTTAAGCCGTGATGTCTTCCATTTCAACCATATCGCACCGAAACGTTGTTTTTTTAAGTCTGGACCTAGGTCTTGTATATTCTCTATTAGCTTGCAACCTGCCGAGTAAATGGCCTAAGTCTAGGCTGGCGTATTTCTTTGTTTTTTTTTCATGAGGTTCACTAGGGTAGAACCAATCTCGTACCCAGAGTATGCCTGTTCGCAGGTTAGGTAGTGGGCATGACCTAACCTGCGAACGGGCATACTCTGGGTACGAGATTGGGGTGGGACCAATTACTTCGACACAAAATAAATATTAGAATGACAAATCTATTTTTGTTTAATGTCAATCTCTTTGTTTGTATGCAAACAGCTGGCGAATAAAAACATATTCTCTGAGAACAATGCAATCTGGATACAATCTGGACAATATTTGAGCTCTTTCTATTTCAAAGTTTACATATCTATAAATTGTTACTACTATGCTCACAAAGGTTCTTGGGGCCAATTTGGGAGGATTTGCCCTGGAATACTTTAACCCTTTCCCCAACGGACTTCACGAGGATGAGAATCTCGCTCGCGTTTGACTGCCAACTCTCAAGCACTCTCATCAACTTTGAACTGGTTCAAAAAGCAAGCACTCTCATCAAGCACTCTCATCAACTTTGAACTGGCACGTTTGACCGATACGCGTGGTAATATCCAGTCAACTCTCATGCAACTCTTGTTCTCGTTTGACCGGGGCATAAGAGTTGATGAAAGTGAAACTCTGATGCGAACTCTCGCTTGCTAAAGGTACGTTCACACGTTGCGATTTGTCGGGCCGATTTCAGATGCACGTTAATGATATTTGAAAAATACGTGGCAAACGTCACCTGGTGACATCATCAACTGAAAATATTCGTCATTAACATTCAGCAAAACCTAAAATCGGCCCGACAAATCGCTGTGTGTGAACGTACCTTAATTAACTCTCATCAAGTCTCATCATCCAATTATCTCTATTTCTTGCCTATAGGTTACGGTCATCTTGCGCCGACGACAAACAGCGGTCGTATATTTTGCATATTTTACGCCTTAATTGGAATACCGTTGACCTGGATGTTGCTGGCTCGTCTCGGTTACATGATCTCGTGTGGGGTATCTAGGGTTATATCGGGTTTTGAAAAGAGATTTCTAAAACGTGAGCCGAGCAAAGTGGGTCTGAAATCCACCCTAGTGACATTTTTAATGGCTTTTGCAATGATCCTCCTTATTGCTTGTGTCGCACACTACAGTGAACAATGGTCATTTCTTGATGGAATCTATTTTGGTTTTGTAACACTAAGTACTATAGGTAAGTGTTGTGCGCGATCTATTTATGACTATTACATCATATAAAGAAATGAATTCGGATGCTGTAAGGAAAATGGGAATTGCCTTAGAAGTCAAAATTCAAAGTACTACTATTTGATAACGCTTCTTTTGATTTGCAGGGTTTGGTGACTTGGTCCCACTCCACCCATGTCCTGGTCAAGACACGGCTGCGTATGCCGCTCACGTGACCGTATTTACAGTAATGACATTGCTATATTTCACCATCGGTCTAGCTATCGTCTCCAGCATGATGTTATCTATCAGTGCTGCTATGGAGGATCCATCATTGCTTGGCTTTCACCGAGTGGCGAACACAGACCAAGCCTGTCAAGATAAGGAGTTTGATTAGGACCGGTATTCCTCGTTGATGACATCATACTGCACATGACATCATTACGTGTCATTGGCCGCCATCTTGGTTGATTGATGATGTCATATTGGCCGCGATTTCTCGGTGGGCCTTCACCAGGGTCTTCACCTTTGCCTTCACCAAATTACTTACGAAATAGATCGTAAAGAGCACTCACTTTTACGGTTGGTTTGCAATCGAGGGATTGCAATGCCAATAGCGTCAACACTCGAGTTAAAATTGTCTTTAAAAGATATTTTCTGACACGAACTTGATCAAAGGATATTTTGATCAAAGAAATTTCAATAGTGTTAAGAGCCTTTATATATTGAGCAGGTTTTTAAGAAAGGTCTGAAAGAAACTAAAAGATGGAGAAACTGAATGTCAGAATTCATACGCCAGTGCGAAAACGTGATCTTTAAAGATGATGTAAAGTCCCGATGTAAACAAACCGGCAGCGTCCGTTTGTTTACATTTTAAACACACTATATTTAAAAAATATGATGCGTTCTGGTTCGCTATGCTTTAAAGACCATGTAAAGTCCATTCTGCGCATGTGCTATGGGGGGTCCCGCGATGTAAACAATGCCCAGATAAAGCATAGCGAACCAGAAAACATCATAATTTTTTAAATATAGCGTGTTTAAAATGTAAACAAACGGACGTTGCCGGTTTGTTTACACTGATCTGGACTTTACATCACCTTTAAATAAATACAGATTCGAGTTCTGATTTAGAAGATGTCGAATTTTAGTCGAAACAACGCGAAATTTGGGCATTGTTTACATCGCGGGACCCCCATAGCACATGCGCAGAATGGACTTTACATGGTCTTTAAATATATACTTGATAGTTACGGGTTCAAACTAGCTGAAAAATCTATAAAGAGGTAGGTTGATTCTGTAATTCCTCAACTGCTCAAGTACACTGGAATCCTGCACTCAAAATATTTAAATATGAATATAGTTATCTTAGCTATCTTACAATTTATTTAATTTTCATTCACGAAAATTTAAATAACACTTTACGGCATTGCACAGCAATAAATTCATATTAATTTCCACTCAGCATTTGATTTGATTCGTAGGAAGCTTAAGAAACGAGAACTTGCACGTCCCGGTGATGTCAGCCAGTGAAAGTAGCCAATTAGCGGAATTCACCAATTAGTGAAAATTAGCCAACTAGTAAAACCCAGCCAATTTCCTTAAGAGGGCAAGGAATTGTAATGCAGGCTAGTAGCTAGAGACGCCAAGATGTTGTTGCTTAAACTTCCTTTATAATATTAATCTAAGGTGTTCCCGACTTCTCATCTTCACCTTTACTCAAAATTAAATTTTCATCTGATTCAGAACTTGGTATCTTCATAAATTCCGGTGGTTCCTTGCACTCGAATAGCCTGCTGATAGAGAGCAGGGCACTGGACGCTATTGCCAGACCAATGGTAATATAAACAAAAGTCAGCATGGTAAATAATACAGTGTGTAGTCCATTATGCTTGCTTGTATCAGCCGGGTGAAGGGGAATGAAATCCCCGAAGCCAATCGTAGAAAGTGTGATAAAGGCGAAATAGAAACCTTCGAAAAACGTCCAACCTTCGTACGCATGCGCAAACGCTGCCAAGGTTAACAATAGCAATGCCATGATGACGAATACAATTATTGTCGTCTTGATTTGAATGTTCGTGGGCTCATCTCTCCGTAGAAGTTGTTTCTCAACTCTCCCGATTACCTCCGGAATTATCTCGGCCACCTTCTCACCGATGGATTTTAGCATGAGGCCGGCTATAGGAATTCCAAATAAGGCATAGACAATACAAAATGTACGACCCCAAGTGGTTATGGGAGTCATGTGACCGTAGCCTAAAAATCAAGAATGGAAAGGTTAACAACGAAATTGACAACCAAATAAATGTTGGGATGTTCCAAAGACAGATTTAGACGAGATTTATGTCCAATTTAGAACAGCCCATTTTGTTTCTGAACAACATGCCCAGTTTGGAAATTGAATTTCCTATTCAAATATTTCTATACATAGTTGATGTGTTTAAGCAAAATTAAAAAGAGTCCAGTACCATAGCGACAATAAAAGTTTTAAAACTTTTCCAGCTAACACCTATATCCTAATCACACATTTATTCATGGAAGTGTTAAATACATATCGGTGTCTCGACACGTTTATATTTTGATACATTGTCAATACTGTCTCTGAATAATATATAGCACTCCACCTTCGCCTACTTGACACGACTAATTAACGATAATTAATCACCTTGGTGAATTTGTAATTTGATTGTGAATTTTTATTATCTTACATGCCGAGACATGACAACTCTGATTTACGGCTCGTAGAAAGTAGGAAAACTTTGAAAACTCATTGAACCCAAAAAGTCGAAAAACACAAGAAGACTAACTTCAAATTGAATTTTACTTTTTCGTTTCCATGCCCCCAATTAACGTACAGTTCAAAGGGCCGACCATTTGACTTTGAGAAGGGTAGGTTGAATGGGAAATATATACTTTGTTTCAGGGAGTTTCGTAGCCATGGGCGGAAATATCAATCGTTGGTCATATCTTGAAAAACATGCCTACATACCAAGACACCCACTTTGTCCCTCAAAAGTCAAATAGCTGCATGGCTCATTAACTATGAGTTTAATATTGAACAAGAACGAAATGTTAGCCATGTTTCTTTTCTTGCTTGGATGGCAGTGTTTCAGGTGTTTTTGAGGCCAATGCTGATGATGAGTGACTAATGAGTCACATGAGACAAAAGTGTGAGAAAAATGCCCACTGTCTGCATGCTCATTAGTGCTCATTCATAAATTTTCTACTATTGCCCACTGAAGCTGTGGGATTGGAATATTTGTCGTCTACTCGTCCGAATACACTTGCTGGAGTCTACAAGTTAAATGTTTGGTAATTAATTTAATGATTTTGAAGTATGTTTTTTCCCGGTTACAAAACGAAACGTATGAAAAATTAATAAATTATATTGGAACATTGGGCATATTTGACAAGTTTGGAAGGTTTTTGACTCCTGCGAGTCAACACAATGGGCACGTTATGAACCAAAATTGTTGTCAATATTTTGTACCACACGTTTAATATGAACTGAAATGTTGCAACACAAGAATTTGATGTTAGACCTTCGAGGACACCGTGTCTGATGTCCTGATAGGTCTAATACCACATTCAAACTGAGGCGACATGGCTAATAGATATAAGAGACGCATTTTATGAAGGCTGGTGTAGATGATCAAAGTTTCTTTGATAAAATATCGTATCTTGATCTATTTTTCAATGTGTATTAAAGACAGTAGACTCTAGAATTATAAAAAATATTTTATTCAGAAAAAACTGACTTATATTCAGAAAACAGTTTGCGAATGGGTTTGATCTGTTATTCTGTAGACGATTTAGCACAAATTTTAATATTTTATGTCTTTGAAATCAACTAATTAATGTGGTCAAATTTTGTAGTAAATTGGAAGCAGATATTGCCCCTTCTATAAGTTCTATTTGTCGCCAGAAGCGCCAGTCTAATCTCGTGAAATTATCGTTTCACATAAGATCGATTAAGGTGTTTGCATAATGTCCATAATTATCGTGTCATTTCTCAGTGATTTATTTCGAACTAAACCCTTCGTTGACTTTACTTAATTCCTATTTAAAATGATTAATTCTGAGTGCAATCAAGTATGCTGCTGGGTAATAGGGCAGTAACCGTAACGTTAACAAACGTTAACAGCTAGATTGCTTACGGCTTATGAGTTAAATGAGTTATGTTTCGTCTTTTTTTACTGGATACTGTTGCACAAGTTCCAATTCTTTATATGCATGCATGAATGTCCATATTAAAGACTATAGTGTGAATCACTATAGCGACTAGTATAAGTGTACGTGCCTTATTGTTCTGTACTCTGTAGGCGAATACAAATCAGCACAGAAATATTTGTAAAATTATTTCAAAAGATAATGTCTAATGAATAAGAAAGATAACGCATGCATTGGTTATGAATAAACTTGCTTATAATATCGATCTGAAATGTCTTTTCGATACCAGTTCAAGATTCCAGTTTCAGTGATCAAATAGAATGATGCTTTACCCACTAAGCATGACGCTTAATCGAGTCCAGTCGTGGGAATATCTCAGATGATGGACATATATTGAGCAAATAGTATTCCGTTATCGAATACAAATCAGCACAGAAATCTTTGTAAAATTATTTCAAAAGATAATGTCTAATGAATAAGAAAGATAATGCATGCATTGGTTACGAATAAACTTGCTTATAATATCCGATCTGAAATGTCTTTTCGATACCAGTTCAAGATTCCAGTTTCAGTGATCAAATAGATGCTTTACCCAGTAAGCATGATGCTTAGTGGATTCCACATAAGATGCCACTGTATATTTGGCCTTTTTAAATCATTTTTAGGTATTGCACACTATGAATTGAGTCCAGTCGTGGGAATATCTCAGATTATGGACACATATTGAGCAAATAGTATTCCGTCATCGTATAATTCGTGAATATATTGTTCACATGCTTCACAAGAAAGTTTTTTGGTACTGTCTAAAAGTTGTAAACCTCATCATGTACATGTATTGGTTTTCGTTAATTTTGTTGTTCATGTTTCATTACAACCATTTACGTCTCAATCTTAGTTTTTTCACGTCAAACAAGCTATGCACGAAATTTTCATACTTCACAAAGCACATGCTTAGCAATCAGTAACGAAATTGAAAAAAGAATCAAATCTCTATTACTTTAGTGATACGCAAACTAAAAAAACCTTTTTCTAATTAATATTAAATTTATTTTTGATCACCGCGCGAGATTTCGACCCCGAAATCTGGCCCTGGCAAACCTCCGCAAATGTCTTTATGTCCTTATATTTTTTTTTTAGAACTGACATCGAAAGAAACAAATTTGAACGTTGTTTTTCGAAGTTAGAAAACTGTGTAGGAACATTAGTTTCCACGACGAGTGTAACATCTCTGTACGACTGTTGCTTACGATATTCTCACAGTCGGCGGTAACAAAAACAATCTATGTTGTTTTGGACAAACTTCTTGATATTGAGCTCTTCAATACAAAAAATTTCACTATGTTTGTATGACAATCTTATTTAAGGCTTATATCTATATATGGATCTAATAGAACAGGAAATACACTTTAATGCCTTTTCCTGACTTTAATTCAATATCAGCTGCTTGTCATTTGAATTAAATCTTATTCAAATTGTACAATCGTAGAATAATATACTACAGGGCTAGTAGTTATGGTTTGTTTTGGGGGGATATAAAATATAGGGTTTATACTGAACAGAATTCATATGTGAAACTTGAGGCCCCGTCCACACTAATCCGTTTTCGTTGGAAAACGCATCGTTTTGTATGCCATGAAGCATAGCCCGCCGATCATTTGCAAATTTAGTCGGCATTAACGGATTTGTCAAACAGCGGGCACAGATGAACATTATTTTTGTCAATTGAAGTACTCGACAATAAGACATAGCCTGAAAAAAGTTTAATCAAACATACCTATTGTAGTTACCACTGTACTTGTGAAAAGTAGCGATCCAGCGAAATTCCATCGATCATAATCCGCTTTCAAATAACCTCCATCGACAGCCATTTCTATTTCATCTATAAGTAACTTTAAATCTGTATTACTCATGCCATATTTTCTAGCCACTTGTTCTTTTACTGACTCAAGTTGCTGTTTGCGGCCACTTTCCGCCCCTGATTCAATCGCCTGAAATACAAGCGCACCGAACACTAGATAAGCAAAAAATAGCAAAGTTCGTCCAAGCATATATTTCGTTGGCTTCTTGAGCGAACGGAAAAACTCGATAAAAAATACACCCATTCTTGATGTTACGATGTGCTACTTTAATGTCCGATTCTCACATAGTTAGCTCACGGCGAGGGGGTTATGTATTTCTATATTCAAGACAATACAGTGTCTGTCAGGTTGAATTTGTATGCGCTCTCGTCGATGAGCTTATATCGGTGGGAGTCTCGCTCAAGACAGTGGCTTTGTTTTGCTCAACGTTAGTGTATTATGCAGAATGCCTTTAAGAACCTTTTGAATAGCATATAATTCGTGACGTCACGGGCTCATTAAATTTCAATGACAATCGTTTCATCAGATCCTAGGCCAAATGACAGTGAGATTATATTTACACTTGCAGCAACGTTTCATGTATTCGTACTAACGAACCTCTTGATAGATCCACTTGGAGACAATAGCAACAACGGATACGTTGTGAAACACGTGTGAAATTATATCGGACGCGCTTCGACGCGAAAAGTTACAGCTAAATATAGCTGCGGTAATTTTTTGGGCCTATTTTTCCCCGTTCTTCAAGAAATTTCATTATTAAACTATCATGTCGCTCTGAATAAATTGAACATAGGCCGGCATCGCGAATAATGCATAAATATTGACGAATAACATCACCTGCGTAAACGAATATGTGCCTTATATGGCATAGGGCATTAATTATATCACCCGCGCAGGCTAGCACTAATTCCGTCATAGGGAAGAGAGCTAGATTTCTAGCGTACACTTTGTTTGATCGATAATACAACCCTTGCAATTATTTATAATATAATAACAAATAGAATATGGAATTCTTTTCAAAACTCTAACGAAATGCGATGGACTCTTACCATGGAAATCAATTTTATTGTTCCAACTTGTTAAGCACATATTTCATAAAATAGTTGCTACTTTATAACAAAATACACAAATGAAGAAATACTTTGTTTGTATTTTAACTATTCCGAACTAGCGTTTTTTTTATATATATATATTTTTATCGTTATTGATTTTGAACCAATTAGGAACTTAAAGTTCAATTGAAAGTTTGCAAGGCGCGTAAATTTGTACAGTACGCTATACAATGTAATGTAATACTTCCATTACAACAATTTGAAACTAGTTGCCTAGGGTTTCATTGTTACATAGCGACATAGATGATAGATTTTGAAATATCATTCTCCTCGAAGATTTATAGAATTAATAATGTAACATGGGGGCGGACGTTTGGCAATTTGAAAAACAGTTTTTGCATGGCAGATGTGCGAGTCAAACAAAGCATGTGGAGGCGTTATTGGATTTCATTTTCCCAAACAATTTTTGAAAATTAAATCCCCATTCTAAACCAGATTTGGATTATTAAGAAGTATTCAGTAAATGAGTTTATTGAGAAACCGCAGTTTTGGATTTTTCCCTATTAGTGTACAAAACCTGATATCGTAAATTATTAATGTGAAATTTGTACTCTTGAATTTGCATACTTAATAATTCCTGGCACGGCGAACAGAATCAACCAATCAAAATGGATGTATGCTACGTTGTCACTAGTGGTTGTTACTCATTGGTGACAAGCTTGGTACAAGTTGACTAATAAGTAGTTCCAACAACTTGCTACGGCTCAGCAAGCTAACAAGTTAGTGTATTAAATAAGCTGATGACAAGAAGCTTCAGCTTGTTACAACTTATCGACATGCATGCTCATAGTCACCTTTCCGTTTACAATTGAAACGAACGTTATCGCAAAATTGAATTAGCAGAATGCGCAACAAATTCCGCCATTTTGAATAATAAAAAATAATTTATGCAGACATCTCGGGCCCAATCTCCTGATCAAAGAATAACGAAATTCTCTGTTTTTCTTTATATTTTGTTGTCTTTTGTTTTTATTTTCATTGAACTATAAAACACTATAAAACAATGCAGCAAAGAGGACACCAAGTGAGTTGTTTTGATCGTGTTAAAATGGGTTTTACGATTGGATTTGCAGTGGGTATGAGCGCTGCTGGACTATTTGGCACATTTGCAGCACTAAGGTATTATTGGGAAATCCCATATATTTGTAACACGTGGGTAGAATTTGTATATGGAGGGTTTCATTTTGTCATTGTTCATTGTTCAAACATTCCAGGGCAGGGCTACGAGGTAGAGAACTCATGGGTCTGGTCGGGAAGTCTATGCTACAAGGCGGCGGGACATTTGGTGTGTTTATGTCTGTTGGAACAGCCATTCGATGTTGAGAATAACAGATCAAGGAAAAAGAACATGGGCGAATGACTGCAATGACAACTGTCCAGCAAGATAAAATGATTGGTTTGACCATTTAATGTAGGACCAGCAGAAATAGATTTAACTTTTTAGTTTCAATATATAGAAAATAGACTCTCATTCTATGTCTAATAGGCACACTTACTAATCATACAATTTGTTATCTCTTATATGCATACATAATTAGCTGACCCATGTGACCCCATAAGTAGATATGCATTGGAGACTAGCAATTTGTGATAATCTTAGGGCCTGTTTATATGATCCCGGCTAGGCGGGACGGGACATTTTCATCCCGCCTAGCCGGGAAACTCACCTAGGCGGGATGGCATGTTTATATGGACAAAATACATTGCCGGGATGAAGCCAGTTAAGTGCTTGACGTCATATTCTCTTGCAGAAAAGGGATTTACGAGTGCTCAGAAGAAAAGTTCATCCTGGCTTGGCGGGATAGATTGTTTATATGGCAACAGATGCCGGGATCCCGTCTAGGCAGGATAGAAGCGGGATCATATAAACACTCAATAGAGTTTCTATTATAAGCTGGATCTCGGCGACTGTCCTGTCCCGCCTAGCCAGGATCATATAAACAGGCCCTTAGTAATTGACTGTCGTTCTACTGATTCTTGTCTGTGTAGCTGGTGTCTAAACCATTAGTGATTTTCAGTGCATGTTATGTCATTCCAGTTTACTAAACATAATATTTTGTGTGTTTTAAAAAGCTAATAAATTCAACTAAATTAATAAGTTACTAGAAAGTTTAACTTGAAATGAAAACCCCACTACTGAAATTCCCCCTCTTGCTGAAAAGCTTCTCCCAATCTCCCCCCTCTTCTCCCAATTCTTCTCCCCCCTTGCTGAAAGATTTTTTCACCCCCTGCCTGACACTCGTTCCGATAATGTCCGGCGAAATCCGATTATTTCTGCGGGTGCACTAGTTTTGTTTTGAAATTTTCCGCTTGATTTCTCATTCTTGAGATTATTGCAATCAATTTCATTCAAAGTATTTGTTACAAGTGTGTGTTACTTTAAAACTTCTTTTATGCAATATTACCCTGTTCTACATATAAAACGCTAAGAAGATGCTTGAGACTTGGCGAAAACAACGAAATTTACGGTTTGTTTGGGTCATGGATTTGTGCCATATTTATCCATAATTTTTGTTGTGTATTAATAAGATGATGGCGGAAAATTTATCAAGTTGTCAAGATACAAAGCTTTATAATACTGGAATAAACAGTTGTATTACGTCGTCGGTAAAGATAACTAAAGGACTATCAAGCGCAGAAAAACCACTTCTTTTAGCGACAAAGAATGAAACATGTTTCGGCCATTTTTCAGGCGGTTCATTGTATTGTTCCCATTTAAAGACACTAGAAAGGCATCTATTGATTTCTACGGAGCTAAAACTCACTCAAGAATGTATAAAACGGTTTGTATGTGCGCTTAATTTCCAGAAGAAACTTGAAAGCTATGTTGAACATGAACTTGCGCGCTTAAATGGCATATATAATTGTCATGGGCTGTCTAAAAATAGAGGTCTCAATTTGGATTATTACCACAAAGTTTGCAAAGAAGCTAAACTTCATCTATTTCATTGGCAATATTTAGAGTACAAAATAAGCCAACAGCCTTTACCAGTTCGCCATATTGTTGTTCTCCACACACGAATTCAGAAGTTTAAACGTTCATTCTTGTGTTTGCGGCGTAAGATTTTACACTGGCTACACATGATAGCTATAGCGGGTGTTCGAGTTCTGGCTAATGCCAGTTTTAAGCAGCTTTCAAGCACCATTGACCTGCAAAATTTCTTGCAAGGTATCGAGGAGTTTAACCATATTATATCGGCTGAGATAAAGTATCGCTGTGACTCGAGAAATGTATACAGTTTCAACACTAAGGACAGATGTTCTGCTCTAAATAGTGCATTGCCAACCTTAGATCTTGTTGAAATTCTCACAATTATTTGTGTTGAAAGATCAAAGTTGCTGGCAAAATTAACACATGAGCATTTTGTGCAGGAGGCTAAAGCTGTTGAATTGCAGGATTTTTTATCAACAACGAGATTTTCATGGAACTCTGACGGACACTTGTCGACGCAAGATTTACTTGATTGTACTGCGAACGTCAGATATGGAAAGTTGCAGTCAGTTATCAAGAAATATGGGCATAAAGAAGAAGAGTTTATCAAGCAATTAATGGGTACTGCATCTGTTTGTGCCGTTTTGCATCATGAGAATGAAATCAAAAGACATTGCGAAGAGCACAATCAGATGTGTGGTTGTGAATGCAATCCAGCACAGACAAATTGTCTTGCATGTCAAATGAAGCAGAACTCAATCAAAGCTCTAATGGATGGATCAGAATACTCAGATGTTAATGAGGTCTCGGCACAGACCTCGTTAAAGCCAGCACAGACCTTACAGTTAAAGCCAGCACAGAAGAACCAAGGCTCAAATCAAGATCTCCGTGCATTATTTATGGAGTCCAAGCCTACCAAAGCAAAATGGCAGTTATTTGCTATTTATAGAGATGACTTATGGAATAGGTTTGGATTGGAGTTTTACAGCGCTCTGGAATTGTTGCGGTGGCCCTATGCTATGAATACCACTATTGGACCTGTCTGTTGCTGGTCGACAGCGGTTGTCATTGGTATTACGCAGCATTTTGATAACTTGGCTGCAACAGGTTAGTATAGGTTTTGTATTGCTATTTGTTGTTCCACATTGCTGTATAATATAATGTAGTGTACTTAAACCTTAATGAACTTATAACCTAACCCTGTGAAAAAGTTTCATTTTGATAGATAAAGGCATCTGTGTTAGACAGAGTACAGTAATAAAACATGGTGCATTAGGGCACACTGTGGCTTAATGGGTAAAACAACCCCATTCATACATGTTCAGTCTGTTAGTCAAAGAACTAGAAGTAAATTGAAATTAGAAGTGGAATTAGTGACAGATAAATCCAACGTATCTCCATCGTAGATAAACACCTAGATTAAATTTAATATTAAAAGTAGGTTTAAATCATGATTCTGTTAATAACACTAATTATATTTACAATACTTGTATACTCAGCATGATCTCCGTGCCCATCCATAGCAACCACTTAGCAACCAAGTAAACAGAATATTGTGCTGTTTCAACAGAACTTGTCTCCAGCTGTGTTGATAAATGGACCAAGCTGTTCTTAATGTATCTTGCTGTCAAGCTTTGTATTGAATCTATAGATCCTGTCATGACATCTTACTGTTCTTTTATACACGGCTTTATATTATTAACTGATTAAACCCAGTTTGCATGGCTGGTGTTTTGCCAAATAACTGACAGGATATAATTTGTAATGTTTTAGCTATTCTGCAGCCAAACCTGTCAAAAGATAGGATCTGTGATTTAGATGGTAAAGATGTCACAATTTCATTTTCAAAAGGGGCCCACAGACTAGTGCTTTCCAACATTCCTATCTTTTGCTTCTCCCAGTATTGTGCAAATTTATGGCCATGTGCATTTGGGAGGGCTTGAATAACAGAACAAGTTTATATAGAATATTCAATTATGAAGGACTTATAACTCATTAAGATGCAATATGCATTTAATCTAAATTGCTGCTAATTCAGCAAAAACACATGTTCAACTCTAATTGTCTCCAATGTTAAGCTATGTTTTTGGTGTATTTCTGTATAGGTCCATTTACAGAAGTTGGGGTTCAATCTGTTCGACATGTCAGTCATTCTCTCTACCTCAGATCAGTGCTTTCCAGTCTTGATAGTCGTAAGTATATAAAGAAAGTGATAACGAATAACTTGGGTGATCGAACTACTTGAAAAATATGACAAGAACTACTACGTTTCAAGCGAAGGCACTTTGTCTGGAAGTTAGTAAAGGGTCTTTGCTCGAAACGTTGAAGTTCTTGTTATATCTTTCAGGTATACATGGCGCTTCAGCCAAAATGCTACAACTGTAATTTGGAACAGAGTGCTAATCCGTTTGAAAGCCAAACCAACATTCTCCAGTTATCTTGTGCATAAAAAATAGCATGTTATGACTTTTGAAATAATGCTGACATCAGCAATTTTTGTAACTAAAAACTCTGTAACTCAGTTTTCATATTTTTCAGTCTGGCAAGTTTGGTTTTTATAATATTTTCTAGTTTACTGCCTGATGATTGCAGTTGGCCAGCAAGATAAATGCAAATCAACAGCCATTGTTGACGGTGTTTCATCCACGAAGAGCACCAGTCTCATGGTCCAAGCATGTAAAGTCTTCCAGCATTTCTTTGCCACTGCAAGTTACTGGGAGGAGTTCACTGCTAGAGGCACAAATCTTCACTCCTTGGCAAGCCTAGCTGTCCGCATTGAGGATGTCTTTGATAGATTTGGGTTGTTCCTCAATTATTGTATCTTCTGGTTTATGACGAAAGTGAAGCGGTTTCTAGCTAGCTGGACGTTGCAACAGTTCTTCGTAGTTTCTCAGTATGAAATGAGTATTTTAATGAAGTCTGTAAACACAACACTGCAGTTGATGGAACAAATGCATTGTCAGTTGGGCAATGTTTCTGATCATGCGATGGCATTGAAATATCATTGGGATGAGATGGAGAGAAAAGCTGGATTCCTTCAGGTATTGTATAATATTGCTAGTAGAAACCTCACGAAACATACTTTTGAAATTGGTCATCTAAATATATCGATGTTGTTAGGTGCGGTCCGAAAACTAGGCTTGAATTTGAACCAGATATCTTAATGACTTAAATGTCGGGGTCCAGTGTATGTAGTATTTAGCAATAAACAGCGGTGGTTTTGAGCGGAACTACTGGCTGTTATGTTGTTTTGTCTATCATTATATTCAGTATATATTTCAGACATGCAATATGCAATATTTCAGATAATCGAGGTTGAATCTTGGGAAAGTTTTAAACACAAGTTTATCACGTTAGCAAGTGAATTTTGGAAAGAGATGATGCCTAAAGGTCGTTTATGGAAAAGTAGCCGAAACTCAGGTAATATCTCTATTTCTTCGTGAATTCTGAGAAGTAAAAAGAGCCAATTAAAGATGAGTTGATAAATCGTTCATGTACGTAAAAAATAGCGAACATGGCCCGCGTTTCACTCCACCGATATTACCATTCGCATTCATTTCTTTGTTGCCTTCTGGCCAGAGACGTAGCTAGAGGTAAAATTCTGACTAGCAAAATATTTTTATTATTTTCTCATGCTGTACGTCATGCAAATATTATATTTTACTTTTACTACATGATGTTTTGAGAATTTGGGCATATTTCAGCATTGATTCAATGACAATGGCTTCGATTTGAGGCTTATATGTATTGATCATAGGTATTGATCAGTTATAGATAGATCAGTGGCTACAATATTACGAATTCTTCCGTTGATTTCAAATTGTGGGGCATGCTGGTTATATTTTACGTTTTTGAGTTGGCCCCCCCAAAATGTTTTCGGCCCCCCTTGACTGGAAAACCTGGCTACGTCTCTGCTTCTGGCATGTTTAGCAAGAAAAATATCGGCAAAGTAAAACGAGATTCATGCTCACAATTTCTCTGCGAATATACTTTTTACCTAACATTGCTCTGTATCCGAAATTGCGTTGCAAGTTCCAGCAAAAATCTTCAGTCATAACCCTGTATATGTTATCATTGTTTTCTCTTCTACAGGCAGTCTACCAAGCGAGCCAAGTTCATATGTTGAGCATGCTATTATCCAAGTACTCCAACCTGTTATTGAAGGTGTTTCACAGCTACCACAAGGTCTTCAAAACTCGATCTTAATTAAAACTGTGGAAATTATGATGGACACATGGAGTAGCCATATCTTGAAGGAACAGATTAAGTTCAGGTTAGTATAAACTTGTGAGCACAGAGAAGGGTGATCTTTGTTGCCCACCTAGTTCCCCGACCCCCGATCCTTCTGGACGAACTTACACGTGGGATGACCATGCGATACACGTAGTGACGGATGACCCGTGTATGTCTATAAGATCTATGAATAATGCATCAAACAGGACCATTGTTAACACAGTATAGATCGTGATATTCTGGCTAGTTTGTTAGGATTGGTCATCTTGTGTTTATACTGTTCAGAGGGAAGATGCCTCCCTATACTACCCTAGTATAGAACAGATCCATATACAGGAATGGATCAAGCTTGCTGTGGGCGCTGGTCATGAAGCACGGCGAGACCGTCAACCGAAGCAGGGTGCATCATCACCTAGATGGTCAAAGGGACCCCCAAAGGCTCAATGTTATATTTTTGTTTAATAATTGCCCTGCCAAATCCAAAATATGGCAGCCTTCATGCACCCCTTTGCCAAAGCTAGGGAGGTGCGCACCCCCCTGCACCGCCAGTAAATCAATCCCTGCCCGTGTAAGAGTGGAAGATGTGATATACGGACTCCTTGATAAGATACGAGATATGAATGACCGTCACTGATGTTTATGTCTTATGTTTTCAGTGTGATTGGTGCATACCAACTTCAAGTTGACTTTAACTATGTCAAATTATGGTTGACCTCGGAGGCCTCTACCCTCAGTAGTTCTGTCCAATCAGATCTCGCTATGCTCGACGTTTTCCGACACTTGAACGAAGCTGTCCGACTGTTGATGATTCAGCCGAAGAATAAACGAAGACGAATTGTCGCGAGTGAGAATGGCCTCGATCCGGAGATGGAGTCAAACTTGAGCACAATCAGCGGTAGTTCTGTCCTCTCGGGTACTTCAAGTTACGATGGTGAAACGGACTTGTTGAATAATCAGCTCATTCCCAATAAAGATCAGTGGTTAAATTTGAGGTTAAGAAAGGGAAAACCTAGAATGTCACTTGTAATTCCAGGTTGTTTAAGGTCTTCTGAGCAAACGTAGTCAACATGAAATGATTTTGACCGTTTACTGCTGCGGGCTGCCTCTACATTAACAGCCTGTGTGCGAAATTATACGAGTTGGTAACGATTAAAAACCTGGTTTCCATTTGATCGTAACTGTCGTGAGCAACTCGTGTTGGACGACGTGAAATAGTCTCGATCTATCTCGTCTTTTGTGTGCTGAATGCAAATCAGTCTTTACTGACAGTAGAGATATATCGACACTCTATTTCATCAGTCACGACAGTTCATACGACTAATGGACTTATTAATTAACATTGTGAATAGCCTTGTACAGAAAAGACGTCATATAAAAACGTTTTTTTAATCTAATGCTGAATATATTGTTACTGGATTAGGATTTTTAAATTCTAATTTTTATACAAAAAATAGTATTTTAATTACATGAAGAAACTGTTCGTATGTAACATGAAAATGATATTGAAACGGTCTTATGAAACGATCATAACGACTATAACGCATATAACGCTATAGTACACACAGTACTGCCATAGAATAGGAAATGACTAGAAGGATCACTTGAGGCGGAACCTTTGAAGTTTTTGACGCTGCGCATGTCGCATTACGCATGTTCATTACCATTATTCTAGCCAGTCAATTGCATTTTCTGGCCAATAAACACGCTGAACTGGCTGGTCCGCCATTATTCTGGCAAGAAAACTGCATAAAAATAGGGGGTCACTTTGCACTGCTAAGTGGCCCTTCTGGTAATTTCCTATTCTGTGGTGCTGCTGTATATATGACGTCATATATAGCTGGTAATCATAAACTTTAGTATCTATGACTGGGGGATGATTGGGGACTTTAATCAATTTCCAATATGGCGGACGAATTTCGCATGAAATTGAGAGAAAAGTGTAGTTTTTTTAAGAAATGAAGGCGAAACCCTGTTTATAACGAGGCCATCTTTTAGCATATGGTAGTATAATATAGAGAGAGTATTTGAGTTTATTTTGAAGGGGTTTAATACATTTATACGCGGAGAAATAATGGCCAAACATAAGAGCAAGGCAAGACAACATGTTCAGCATGCTGGGACGAAGAACAAAATGAAAGAGGCCAAGGAAAATCCGTTTGAAGTTCGCATCAACAAACGTCGTTACGATATCTTAGGACGAAACATGAAACACGAGAAAGGCAATCCTGGCGTTTCTCGCTCACGTGGTCTAAAGAAAGTGAGTATATAAATTGATATAATTGTATATTTGTAATGTAGAAGTGTACCCGGCGTGTGCAATCAATGAAATCGATAATCGATAAAATCGATATCAATTAATATCAATCGATATCAATTAATCGATTGATATTGAAAATCGATGAACAATCGATGGTGAAGGTTTTTGTGACCTTATTGATTGATATCGATTATCGATAGCAATCAATAGACTAATTGCGTTCGATTGGTATTGATTATCAATAACCATCGATGAACTAACAGTGTTCGATTGGTATTCTCGACCATGCCAAAAAATTGCGGTCAACATACAAGAGTTATCTTGATCTTCCGTTCCGGCTTGCTGAATTCGAAAGACCACTACAATCTTGAAGACTTTGTTCCAAAACACTCTCATAAAATTCAATATCTCCCTTAAAAGTTTAAGATTGCAAACTGTGTGATATTGACCGTGATAAATATAACAGGATATTAGCTGTCACCACTATTGTCCTTTGGCCGTACTCACTTT